>CM064487.1:89528755-89943755 GCA_032716605.1 Paralithodes platypus | reverse complement strand
TTCTATTTTTTGTTACCACCGAGATTTATAGAATAAATAACATATAATTATATATTTGTGCTAAGGTTATGCTACATATAAAGGAAATAAGGAAATACATATTACAACACCATGCTTAATCTACAAGAACTTTGCCATTTACTAATGGAATGATGATAGTTTTGCAAGAAAAATGGGGGCAACTTAAATCGCGATAGTTAGTTAAAAATCACAAAGCTATTAAGGGGGGTCACCGGCTTTGTTCTCTTTCTCTGGCTTGTATCCATTCGGCCCCATTCAGCTAACTGTTTTAAGAAGTTTATCCCCATCCAGGTGTCGATTTCTTCCTGGCGAGCGATAGCGAGCCAGCATTGTATGGAGAAATCTGGCTTCGCCGGAGACATTTTTCTATTGAAAAATGTACAAATTTAGCTTGCTGTCAAAACAAAAATATATATATACTGACTCGCTACCGCTCGCCAGGAAAATATTGACACCCGGAGGGGGGTAAACGTCTTAAAACAGTAGGCTGAATGGGGCCGAATGGATACAAGCCAAAGAGAGAGGGAGAGAAAGAGAAAAAAAAAGCGAAGTGGGCTCCCTTAATTCAACTTGTGTATTTGTATTGTTTGTGTTCTATATTCCTCCTTCAATACAAGCCCTAACACTCTGGATACCGTTGTTTGTGAAGGAGTGTCTGTTTGGGAGTGTAAGTGTAATGGTGTCTGTGTGCGCATGTGTTGTATATACAGTGTAAGTGGGTGGATGCATATGTGTGTGAATGCAAGTCTGTGTTTGTGTGTGTTTGTGTAATTTTGCTTTTATTCAGAATAGTCAGGCTATATGTATTTTTAGCCAAGCCATTATAGCCCCGACGTATTAGAGAGCCTGAGTAAGAGCGATAACCATTACACTCTGTCATGACTTGTCCCTGTGTACTCAACGATATCTTTACAACTCACCACTCACCAAATACTTGTCCCTGTGTACTCAACGATATCTTTACAACTCACCACTCACCAAATACTTGTCCCTGTGTACTCAACGATATCTTTACAACTCACCACTCACCAAATACTTGTCCCTGTGTACTCAACGATATCTTTACAACTCACCACTCACCAAATACTTGTCCCTGTGTACTCAACGATATCTTTACAACTCACCACTCACCAAATACTTGTCCCTGTGTACTCAACGATATCTTTACAACTCACCACTCACCAAATACTTGTCCCTGTGTACTCAACGATATCTTTACAACTCACCACTCACCAAATACTTGTCCCTGTGTACTCAACGATATCTTTACAACTCACCACTCACCAAATACTTGTCCCTGTGTACTCAACGATATCTTTACAACTCACCACTCACCAAATACTTGTCCCTGTGTACTCAACGATATCTTTACAACTCACCACTCACCAAATACTTGTCCCTGTGTACTCAACGATATCTTTACAACTCACCACTCACCAAATACTTGTCCCTGTGTACTCAACGATATCTTTACAACTCACCACTCACCAAATACTTGTCCCTGTGTACTCAACGATATCTTTACAACTCACCACTCACCAAATACTTGTCCCTGTGTACTCAACGATATCTTTACAACTCACCACTCACCAAATACTTGTCCCTGTGTACTCAACGATATCTTTACAACTCACCACTCACCAAATACTTGTCCCTGTGTACTCAACGATATCTTTACAACTCACCACTCACCAAATACTTGTCCCTGTGTACTCAACGATATCTTTACAACTCACCACTCACCAAATACTTGTCCCTGTGTACTCAACGATATCTTTACAACTCACCACTCACCAAATACTTGTCCCTGTGTACTCAACGATATCTTTACAACTCACCACTCACCAAATACTTGTCCCTGTGTACTCAACGATATCTTTACAACTCACCAAATACTTGTCCCTGTGTACTCAACGATATCTTTACAACTCACCACTCACCAAATACTTGTCCCTGTGTACTCAACGATATCTTTACAACTCACCACTCACCAAATACTTGTCCCTGTGTACTCAACGATATCTTTACAACTCACCACTCACCAAATACTTGTCCCTGTGTACTCAACGATATCTTTACAACTCACCACTCACCAAATACTTGTCCCTGTGTACTCAACGATATCTTTACAACTCACCACTCACCAAATACTTGTCCCTGTGTACTCAACAATATCTTTACAACTCACCACTCACCAAATACTTGTCCCTGTGTACTCAACGATATCTTTACAACTCACCACTCACCAAATACTTGTCCCTGTGTACTCAACGATATCTTTACAACTCACCACTCACCAAATACTTGTCCCTGTGTACTCAACGATATCTTTACAACTCACCACTCACCAAATACTTGTCCCTGTGTACTCAACGATATCTTTACAACCCACCACTCACCAAATACTTGTCCCTGTGTACTCAACGATATCTTTACAACTCACCACTCACCAAATACTTGTCCCTGTGTACTCAACGATATCTTTACAACTCACCACTCACCAAATACTTGTCCCTGTGTACTCACAATCTTTACAACTCACCACTCACCAAATACTTGTCCCTGTGTACTCAATGATATCTTTACAACTCACCACTCACCAAATACTTGTCCCTGTGTACTCAACGATATCTTTACAACTCACCACTCGACAAATATTGGAACAGTAATACAGCTGGCTCAAATCATGAACAAAAAATCTTACAATTATTAATTTAACTAACTTAGATATTTAAAACTGTATGAAATCTTATTAATATATTATGTCATTGTAACTATCTTAACACGTCTGAACTTAGCAAATGTTGGGACAAAAATACAGTTTACTCAAATCATGAGTTATTCAGCTTACAACTGATATATTGACTTTATTTGCGTATTTAAAACTCTAAGCAAAATTTTGTTGTTGTTATTGTTCCCCAGGCTGTCTGACCGAACAGCCCCAAGGTCCCAAGCAAGGCCAAGGCCATAACCAAGTGCCTCCACAGAACCCTCCCAGCTTTACCACTAAGAAAGCCCAGGTGACTGAAGCCACTCCCAGGCGAGGGGCTGAGGAGGGTTCGGAAACTCCAGGGACACTAAAACCTCGCACAGGGCCCTGCGCCCCTTAACAATTATGAAGACAAAGTTGAGGAGCAAAGGAAAAACATATATGACGCTTTGGCTCCCAGTCTGCCAATCTCTAGGTTGGCAATAGAGAGGTCAATCCACAGAAGAGATGCCTCCACTTGAGATCTAGAAAATACATACGCGAAAGGAACAGTCGAGTAAGCTATGGGTATGGCAGAGAATGCTCAACTCTCACTTTGATAGACCAGCCCATCACCACATGACTAGAACTCAATCCTCTCAGCATCAGCTAGGAAAAGGTCCTAGAAAGCCGCCTTTGGAGGGTCCATAGCTCCCCTATTTCAGCCCCTTTCGGTGTTGGGCACCCCCCTCTAAGCACATTGTATTAATGTATTATATACTTGTGACTATCTTAACAAGTCAAAAGATTACAAATATTGGAACCAAAAAAAAAACAGGTGTTTTTAATCATGAACTGTTAAATGTTCTTATTTCTATTATTTTCTGATTACAAGAAAATTTGTTTTTTAACCCCTTCAGTATGATGACGCCTTTCGTCATTTATTCTGGTTAACATGAGTTGATTTTATCCAGTTTAGGTAAGACCCGTAGTAATCAGAAGATAGATGATAAAACAGTTAACCTCTTTGATGCCTAGAGGTCTATCTTAAGCTGAATCATATCGTCTAATATATAAAAAAAAAGTCAAATACACGTCATCATACTAAAATAATTAGTCTACGAGTATTACTCTGTACAGGGGCACAGTGCGTCCTTGTATTGAGTATTGTTCACATGTGTAGGGAGGATCCTCTCACACAGCACTTCTAGACAAAGTAGACAGGAAAGCCTTTCGTATCATTAACTCCCGTCCACTCACCGACTCTCTGCAATCTCTCTCTCTTCTCCGCAATGTTGCATCTCTCGCTATTCTATCGCTACAACAAGTATCAGTGTTTCTCAGAACTCTCTCATTGTTATACCACCTTCTCTACGTAGGGTACGTAGTACCCGCCTTGCAACACAATCGTACCTCTACTCTGTACAACTTTCCAACTCAAGAGTGAAACGTTACTCCCAATCATTCTTCTATTCAACAGCTGAGCTCTGGGACTCTCTCCCTGAATCCATCTTTCCCTCATACTATGCCTTAAATTGTTTCAAACTCTGTGTGTCCAGACATTTTGGCTCGAACGTTCCTTGATTTTGGCCCTGTCACTCTTTTAACACTGGGGGAGGCAGTCGTCACAGGCAGTTTTGCCTTTTGTCTCCCTCATCCAAATAGGAAAAAAACAAAAAAGTGAGGCATGGGATTTAATCTTCGGGAGAACGTTTATTAAGCTTCTTATGCTACTATTTTCTCCAGCAACTAATTTTTTATGCTGGATGTAATTAAAAATAACAGCGCTAAACTTGGTAGTAATTGAACTAGATATAAAGGCAGATTATTTGCTTTGTTTCATTATAAAGTCCTACTGGCATGTACTACAGACATTGTCTGTACTTTTCAAAGATAGCGTAAATTAATTTTATAAACTGAGGCACAATAGCATGAGTCTATAAACTGGTAGCGGTGTATTCCCTGTATCCTTATGTTAATCAAAACCATAATATACATCAACTTTCTACTAATTATCAAAGCTAATGACTATATCCATTCCCTCCAAATGAATCATAACCAGACCAAAAACTAAAAATAATACCCAACTTTCGAAATCTGCGGACGCACCATTCATCAGATAAGCAGCCATACCTCAAAGAGAAGAATTAGATAGCATTGCATCAGCCGCCGCGCCCCGGGACCGTTTCCCCCCACCGAAGATAGATGGCGTTGGCAGCCGTATATCATCGGGAGCGGCGGAGAATAAAGCGCAGTGGTGATGGATGACCCGGAGGAGGAGGAGGAGGAGGTGAAGTGCCGCTGTTTCCGCTCCTTGTGTCCGTGGGAAGGAAAAATAATGGTCTGGGGGCAAAGGAGAAATGTGGAAGGGAGATTATTAGTAGAGGCATAGCTCTTTATGATATTAGGGATTATGAATTGAGGGATCGAAAGGTAAACATCAGGTTGAAATTAAGAATTGAAGATAGCGTAATCCCAATGCACCTATGAGGTAAATTATTGGTTGGGATTTAATGAATGGGGGTAGAAACTTAAAAGGGAAGAAACAGGTTGAAGACTGGATGTGGATGGAGGGGTGGGAGGGAAAATGAATTACTTGCAAAAATGTATGATCCTGTGAAATTAATTAATGGTTGAGGATAGATGGATGAGTTTGAAATTAGTAGAGGATCACCAGTATAACCTAGTGACCCAATAAGTAAAGTTCAATGGATGGGAAACAAGGGGGGAACGCGAAGCTAAGATTGGGAGAAGAAAATCGATAGATAAAACGATATTCAGGAACGAAGGGGTATGAAAAAGGGGGGGGGGGGCGGGGGGTGATAATTAAAATGTATACGCCCCTGTGATGTTTAATACTGGTTATAAATCGATGGGTGGAGATGGAAAAAAAACATCCGGATGAGATTGGGAGTTGGGAGAGGAAGATCAGTAGGAAATTATGACTTATGAATTAACCTCTTCAATCAGACACAACAAATTTAACTTTGAAAATATTACTGCAAGAGGATTTTATTAACATTTGGAAAGACCTCTAGTAATAAAAGTTGTAAATACGATATAAATATACTCTAACTTTGTATTTATGAAATTGAATAAAACTGGCGAGATGGAGGTAGAATAAAACCAATTTGTGTCATATGATTGAAGTGGTTGATAAAGGTCGGGAGTGGAAGGATTGAGATTGGGAGAGGGAGATTATTATATTGATTCCTATGCTCGAGTGAGATACAATGAGATGGACGGCATAGAGAGAGGAATAATCGAGTCGAAATGAACAGAGACTACACAAATAATAATATTTGAGTATTGGTGGATAGTTTCTGGATAGGGTAGAACTGGAAAACATCAGTTGGAGATAAGGATAGGGTGGTCAGTTGTACACTCGGATGCCATAGTCGCTAGCCCACTCATAAATATTCCTGGACTTCACCAATTTCTAATTATGGAAGTATATATCCCTGGAAACTAATTTATAAATATACTTTTATATAACCAACTACAAAACTATACATGTTATTAATGGAAAAGCGAGTTCTATCCACAAATAAATCCAGGTAATAATAATAATTGCATAAAGAAAATCGTACCGGGTCCACGAATTCTTATGAGTGGGCTACAGACTATGGTATCCCTGCGTTCAGTTGCCAAGACATCAACCTGGGACGAGAGCTGTGAGTGAGTGACTGGATATAATTTTTTATCAATTTTATACATAGTTTGAAGTGAGTTAATGAGCTTTCCCCTCTTGTGATAATATTGTTTGAAGTGAGCAATACCATTTATTTTCATATATGCCTTAACCTGTTACGGTGGTTGAAACAGCCCACTCAACGCAGCAATTGTTCAAGATTCATGTCTTGGCAACTATGCATGGGATATAAAATAAGAAAGATGGGGGTAGAAAGGAGGAAGACTGGGTTGAATTTGCGAGATGATCAGTTGTGAACTAAATCACTTGTGACATTATATAATGGTTAGGAATTGAACAATACAAGATAAAACATCAGGATAAACCCTTCGATCAGACGCCGATGTTTTTACCTTATGCATGATGCAGCCAAATTATTGTACTTATCATTATTATCAGGGGAGGTGTGGCGGAGTGGTCTTGCCACTGGACTGGTAATCTAATGGACCCGGGTTCGAATCCCAATAAGTCAATGGGAAGATATTATTGGGATGAAATTTGTGTTGTACCTAGTATCAGTGCATTACCACAGCACACCGAAATGTCAAATAAATACCCTCATTGTTCCCTGATTAAATAGCATTGTATGAATATTCCCATATTCAAAAATATGCTACAGGGGGGCAATGCCTAGTGAGTTAATTGCTCAATAGGTGGCGTTCTGAGAGTGAGGGTCCGAACCTGGGGGATGAGTCTGTGAAGAACAGAGGCGGAGCAGCTTCAGAGATGGAGTTGCTTCGAGCCGTGAAGCTTCGCATGTCTCACTCCCTAAACTGGAACAAGACCTCACGGGCCTCACCGTGTTCAGCGGTAGAGTGTAAAGGCTATCAGCCTATGCCCGAGAGGGAGTAGTTGGAAAATAGAAGAAAAAAATATATATATATAAACTTAAGAAGAAGCTCAATAAATTAATCAAAATGTAAAAGGGGTATCTCAATTAACTCTAAGATATCTTCAGCCTACAGGTCCTTCCTAAGTTGAATTAAATAATCTGTAATTAGTTAGAATAAACCACATCTTGGTGTCTGATTGAAAGGGTTAAGCTTGCAATAATAAATCAGTCACAGCAAAAGGTACACATAAAAGAGGCCGACTTGTAGAGTTGGCTCGAGAAGTAAAAGGACTTGTAGAGCATACCATATAGAAGGAGAAAGGCCGACTTGTGCCAGAGGGCTGTGAGAGTGGCCCAATGGGGGGAATATAGGGCCACACTCTCAAGGAAAAGACGGAAACAAGAATAATGACAAGGAACAGATTGAATTTGGCCATGGGAAGTAAAAAACACCAACTCTCACTCTGATAGAACCAGCCCACCACAATATAATATACTATAATATAATATATATATATATATATATATATATATATATATATATATACTGTATATAGGATATAATAATAACAATAATAATGATAATATATGAAAAATTAGTCGGACAAGGACACGTCAAGAGTTAATTAAGAGATAATCAGTGGAACCTTTTGCTTCTACGAAATATAATACTATGGTATAATTAGATAAAAAGGGGCACCAATCAGGCTAAAACTAAGAAATAACGATAAGTAGACTCGTATGTCGCTATAAGGTATAATAATGTCCTATAATTGGGTAGAAGAGGGGAATAATATGGTTGAGATTGGGAGAGGATTGGGAGTAGAATTTAATGATTATACGAAATTAAATCAGATAAAAGGGGTACAGAGGGGAAACATTAAGGTACAAAATGGAGAGAAAATAAGCAGCCAAAATGACCCTATAAAACGATATAATGGATAATCTAGAAAGAGAAACATTAACAGTGGGATTGGAAGCGGAATATTAGTAGAAATTTCTTTTTAATATATAAATAGCTGTTAGGGGTAGGATGGACCTTTTAATTATCGGAAACGGGGTCACTTTGGGTTAAATGGAAGTTTCGTCTAACGATACATATTGGTACCTGATTGCCAGATGGAAATATTATGATTAAAAATGTATAATTAACTAAGTAATGTCGATGTTTATATAGCTATATTTCGGGTTGTGTTTCTTTTATAAGCGTTTAAATAACAAATGGAAAAGACAAGTGGGATTCTTCACTGAAGCTTAAGTCGTTATATTTATAACAATACGTATATTAGAAGAGGTGTCAGCTTTCAATTTAATATATGGAGTTAAACAAAATTGCCAGTGGTACATAAGATACAACGAGAAGTCGTAATAAGATGAGAAATATTAAATAAGATAGATCGTAGTTTTACGGATCCAAGATGCTCATCCTAATCTGAATATAATCATTTGTCTGTAGATAGCAAAAATAAATGAATAAGAATCTACAACGCTCATAAAAGTGTTACCCTAGTTACTTGTTAATTGTTTGACCTTCCTCGTCTAAGTAATACAGTCAGGCAGTGGTTACAAGAAAAAGAAAACAATCATCCTAGGATAAAATGGCTGAACAACAAGAATAACCAGAAACACAACCCGATATCATTGGTATCGGAAAATGAAAAACAAAAAATACTCTGAATTATCTAGTTAAAAGCAGGAACTCGAGGAGAAAGTGGTTCGATATGATTGCAATAAAAACAAATATATTAATTGATGAAGATATAAACAAACACAACGGTATAATTGATGAAGATATAAACAAACACAACGGTATAATTGATGAAGATATAAACAAACACAACGGTATAATTGATGAAGATATAAACAAACACAACGGTATAATTTAACCCGATCCAGTAGTAAACGAAACTAATTATTGCATAAAATAGCTAACATTAAAATATTTAAAATAAAACAAATACGCTTGAAGGCTAAGCACACACACACACACACACACACACACACACACACACACACACACACACACACACACACAATTATTGGATATAATGAAATAAAAACAAGTCCAATATTACAAAATCCTGCCCGATACTGAGGGTATCGCCGGGACAGATGTGGCCGGCCATAATATAAGGTCATTACCGACAATGTTAATGGTTTAATTAGCAATTATTTTCAGCCCAGGAAATTGTGCAGTTATTCAAGGGTTAAAGGCAAAGCGGCCGGCTGCTGCTGCTGCTGGTGTGTCCTAGTATTATGTTCTGCACGACAACTAAATACTTAGCTGTGATTAAATGGATAACAATATATATATATATATATATATTCATTTATTTATTATTTATTTATTTATGTATGTATTTTCTGGACAATATATTTGTGATGTTTCCATTGTGGCCAACAATACATACATGTGGACACCGCTGTAGTATCTTTGGGAAAGAAAAAAATATAAGTAACCCACAGAAAGAAATACATATTATATATTCTTGGTTAAATATAAGTAACCCACAGAAAGATATACATATTATATATTCTTGGTTAAATATAAGTAACCCACAGAAAGAAATACATATTATATATTCTTGGTTAAATATAAGTAACCCACAGAAAGAAATACATATTATATATTCTTGGTTAAATATAAGTAACCCACAGAAAGATATACATATTAGATATTCTTGGTTAAATATAAGTAACCCACAGAAAGATATACATATTATATATTCTTGGTTAAATATAAGTAACCCACAGAAAGATATACATATTATATATTCTTGGTTAAATATAAGTAACCCACAGAAAGAAATACATATTATATATTCTTGGTTAAATATAAGTAACCCACAGAAAGAAATACATATTATATATTCTTGGTTAAATATAAGTAACCCACAGAAAGATATACATATTATATATTCTTGGTTAAATATAAGTAACCCACAGAAAGAAATACATATTATATATTCTTGGTTAAATTTCTTCTTTCCAGACATGAGCCGGTCCCTCGCGGTGGACCATTGGTTTATATTTTAAGATTTTTGTTTCGTTATACTAATTAAATACATGAAATATAAATCCAGCATTTTCTTGTTTTTAGCAGTTGGTAGATCCTTGGAAAAAAAGAAAAAAATATATATATACTGTATATATACTGTACAGTATATATATACTGTATATATGTATATATATATATACTGTATATACTGTATATATATATATATATATATATATATATATATATATATATATATATATATATATATATACACAGTATATTATATACTGCATATATATTTTGTTTGTTTTTTTTTTTTACTGGAGTAGAAAGTATATTAAACAAATTTGTATTAAATAATGCAATTGAAATATTATTATGTGACACTAGAACGATTTCGTAGGATCTAACACGAAAATGATCCGGTGTTTTAGATATGAAAACTTGGAGCTCTTGTGTTTCCTGTTTTGCATTACATATATTTTGTCCATGATGCTTGAATATATTCAATACAATTAACAACATTACAATATTATACACTCAAACTACTGTCCCATACACGTGTACTAACTAGTCTCTCAGTAACATAGCGTTTCTAAATTATATTCTTAAATTTCTTAGTACTGTAACACTATATTATTGTATTACGCATTGGGTTTTTTTTTTTTTTATATTCCAACTACTCCCTCTCGGGCATAGGCTGAAAGCCTGTACATTCAACCGTATATTGAACGAGGAAGCCCGTGAGGTCTCGTTCCAGTCTAGGGAGTGAGACATGTGAAGCACTTTGGGATACAACCAGCCCCCGATATCTTGCCTTCGCACCTCGGGTTTTTTTTTTCTCTCTCTCCCTCTCTCTCGGGGTTGTATCCATTCGGCCCCATTCAGCCTACTGTTTTAAGACGTCTATCCCCATCCAGGTGTCGATTTTTCCCTGGCGAGCGGCAGTGAGCCAGCATATTTGTGTATATGTTTTTGACAGCAGGCTACATGTGCACAATTTTCGATAGAAACATTTCTTCAGCAAAGCCGGATTTCTTTACATACAATGCTGGCTCGCTATCGCTCGCCAGGAAAAATTCGACACCTGGATGGGGATAAACGCATACAAGCTAACAATAATGTGCTGTCGATGTTTGCGGAGTTTTTTAGATAAATTTCATATATTTCTCCTTTACCCACAATATTATAAAATACTAAAATACGCATTCCGGAAGCCCTATACATATTTACTTATCCAAAGAGGTTTTCCAGATTCATACACATTTATGTTTTTCTAGCGTTGGGTACTTTCTACGCGTTATACCTTCCATTATTCGTACCAAAAGCAAATACTGTATAAAGCACAGATTTCCTTAAGGGGATAGTGGTTATTTTTTGGTCTATTCATTAATTAATTTATTTATTCAAAAATTTATTTATATATTTACTTTTGAGCTTCCTCGCTGGACTTACATCAAGTTAAAAAAAATAAAAAATAAACCCCCTCTCAAGATAAATTTGTAAATTTATCGGTAGAAAAATTTCCCGGCCAAAAGCCAGTTCTGCCAAAATTACAGGCTCGCTATCGCTCACCAGGAGAAAACTCAACACCTAAATGACACGAAAGGTCTAAATTTTGACAAAGAAATGGGGCGAAAGGTTTTTAAATCGCCAAACTAATGGGGCAAACGTCACAAAATGTCAGAGCTAGTGGGGATACACATGAAGGAGAAGGGGCCCCATAAAAAGCAACTACCTCCCCCTTAACCCTTTCAGTATTGTGACGCTTTGTTTACTATATTCTGGCATACATTACATTATGGTGCGTAGCTTTAGAAGGAAGGGACTCAAGGAATCCAAGGGGTAATATCTATCTTACTTAAGGGGGCCCACCTCGCTTTTTTCTCTTTCCCTCCCTTTGGCTTGTATCCATTCGGCCCCATTCAGCCTACTGTTTTAAGGCTTTTAACACCATCCAGGCGTCGGTATCTTCCTGGCGAGCGATAGCGAGCCAGCATTATATGGAGGAATCCGGTTTCGCCGGAGACATTTTTCTATCGAAAAATGTACGAATTTAGCCTGCTGTCAGAAACATTTTAAATAATATGCTGGCTCGCTACCACTCACCGGGAAAAAATCGACACCTGGATGGGGATTAACGTCTTAAAACAGTTGGCTGAATGATACAACTCAGAGACAGAGGGAGAGAGAGAGAGGAAAAACCGAAGTGGGCTCCCTTAACCCTTTAACCGAAGTGGGCTCCCTTAACCCTTTAACCGAAGTGGGCTCCCTTAACCCTTTAACCGAAGTGGGCTCCCTTAACCCTTTAACCACACAAATCCTTTCAAAACCTAATATAACTATTGCCAGACGCTTTAATTCCCGAGGGGTTGGACATGAATGAACCGCCTTTATTATGCTCCCATATACCGAGGCAACTCATTTGATTATCTAGCTTGTTCTTGTCCACGGAGGAGGGTTGCTAAATTGTATACAGTATAGATCTTGCTAAAGCCCAACTGCCCATCGGTGTGTATAGTGTGTCAGGGTGCATGTGGAATATTATTGTACTGTTGGAATGGCTGTGGATGTGAATGTAGTCTGCAACCAGTGTAATCAGCTCACCCAAGCTGGTCAGGTGCTAGCATATAATTGTATACTGTGACACTGGTCTTACAAGAAGGGACTGGAGTTCTCGCAGAGGGGCTCCAGTCCTGACGTCATTCTTGACTTACAGTGTGCTGGCTTAATAATCCAATAGGGTTGACAGCCTCTGAAGTCCTATTGAAACTAACTAACTGGTCTACCACACCTGTAATGTCAGTCATGACAGTGAGTAGTGTGGAAGTTCACGCCTTCAGTGCAATACACCTTTTGGGCGGTGTGAGCAGGCGAACTCCGGATGACCCCCCCCCCCCCCCAGTTGGGCGTGTTACCAATCAGCCACACCGGCTCTTACCATAATTAAGGGGAGATTTCTACCTGAGGAATATTTGTTTTGACCCCTTTCTCCCTCATGTTCAGCCCATTGTTTTTTAGATTCTAAGACGTTAGCCCCCATTCTATAGTTTGGCGGTTTTAAGAACTTTCGCTCCATTACTATCAATTTTAAGACGTTTCGTGCCATTTAGGTGTCGATTTTTTCTGGCGAGCGAAAGCGAGCCTTTGATTTAAGAGGAACCGGCCTTCGGCCGGGAAATGTTTCTACCTAAAAATGTACACATTTATCTAGGAAGGGGGTCTAATGGCTGTAATTTTAAGCTTGATGGAGGCCTAGGGAACAAACTAAAAACCTCCCCTTGACTCGTCTAAAATTAGCCAAAATAACTGAGAAGGTTAAATTTCACCTGATTCATCACTAGCTATGGTTTAACCCTTTCAACCACATGACGCCAGTTAGTGCTTTATTATCACTACACCTTCAAACCATAATTATGATTACATTTCGGGAGAACCTGTTTCGTGTTAGAAGGTTAACCCTTTTTGTATTCCAGGATGCATTTTCATTTTATTCTGGCTACCATTAGACGATTTCACCCAGGTTTGGCAAGCCCTCTAGAAGTCAAAAAGGGGTAAATACTATATCACGTAACCCTATGGCACTCACAATCCCTTCTTAAACTGAATAAAATTGTCTACTAATGGCCAGGATAAAAGAAAGAAACGCGTACTCGTATCTTGAAAGGGTTAATTGGGATATCCATTAACCCTTTGATTTATATAGACCCTTCCTACGCTTAGTAATGTAATCTGGCAGTAGCATTAACCCCTTCAACACGATGACGTCATTTTCATCTCATTCTGGTTACCATTAATCTTATTTAGTTTATAATATACCTATAAGATTTAAAGGAGTAAATACTATCTCAATATAACATCTGAATATCATAGGACTTTCTTAAACTGCAACATTTTTTCTAATGTTAGTCAGCAATTGATTGATTGAAATTTGAATGATAGAAAACTTGGCACAGCAACAACAAGGTCATATGGCGCCGAACAAGTTAACATACTGTATATGCGGAAAACTAAAACCTTTAAAAAACATGAGTAAAATTAGACATTAATGTAAAAGCAATTTTTTTTTTTTTTTTTTTTTTTTTTTTCTATATTCCAACTTACTTCCTCTCGGGCATAGGCTGAGAGCCTTAACATTCACCGCTTTACAATGAACAGTGAAGCCCGTGAGGTCTTGTTCCAGTCTAGGGAGTGAGACATGTGAAGCACGTAGAGTACAACGAGCACCTGCCATCTTGCCTTCACATGGGGCACGGTGCTCACTCATGGCCTGAAACGACCCCATCTCTGAAGCCACCTCATTCCCGTGCTTCACTGTCTCACCCACTACACTCGGACTCTCACACTTACACACACACAACGCCACCTGTTGAGCAGATAACTCACCAGGCATTGCACCCCTATAGCATATTTTGAATATGGGAATATTCATACAGTGCTATTTAATCAGGGAACAATGAGGGTATTTTATTGACGTTTCGGTGGGCTTGTGGTAATGCACTGATACCAGGTACAGCACAAATTCCATCCCAATAATATCTTCCCATTGATACATCGGGATTTGAACCCGGGACCTTTGGATTACCAGGCCAGTGGCAAGACCACTCCACCACACCTCCCCTGCAATCATAAAAACTGAAAGAGGCCAGCCTCTTTCAAAAATAAAAACACATCGTCTCCAGGGGAACCAGTCTCCCCTCCAAGCACCGAAGAGAGACAGTAAGTTCCATCCACCTTCCGGTGCCGCAAAAGCAACCTCCAACGTAAGTCGACCAAACTAGGACACTCAACCAGCAAGTGCCTGACAGTAAGGGAAACTAGACAGTCATCACAGAATGGCGGTACACCGCCACACATAAGGAACTAGTGTGTGAGCCTGGTATGTCCAATGCAGAGGCGAGCCGAAGCAGTTTCCAACTTGCGAGGCATGGTAGGGCAAGCTCTTGGCGAGACTAACTTGTTAATTTCTCTGAGCTTGTTAACAGTAGCACAATCCCACCATGCCTGCCAACGAGCACGAACAGCAAACATGAGAGGAGTACGCAGATCAGCAGCAGGCAGAGGGTAATTTATATGTGAAGGTCTCAAAGTAGCAGCTTTTGCCATAGCATCCACCCTTTCATTATTCTTGAAACCAACATGTGCGGTGACCCAACAAAAATCCAATCTTTTCCTTCGACGATAAATGAGAAACAACCACTCTAATATCGCTAAAACTATAGGATAGCAAGAATTAAAAGATTCAAGAGCCATAAGTGCCCCTTGATAATCACTAAAAATAGTAAAATTATTTGCTTGGTGAGCAAACACCAATTTCAGAGCAAAAATTATAGCAGACAACTCAGCAGTAAAAACTGAGGCAACTAAAGGAAGACTACCTCCACGGCTGAAGTATGGGAACACAGCACCAAAACCAACACCGGAGGCAGATTTAGATCCATCAGTATACACAGGCACAGAACTACCATGACTAGAAGAATGTTCTAAAAACAAATGAAGAAGAGACTGAGGAGCGACTGAGTCCTTCGTGCCTGTATAAAACCTGCAGAATGATGGCCCAGGGGCCAACCCTCGAGATTGGCATGGGACTCGAGGATGCCAACCATAGTAAGAAAAATAAGATTGTCCCGAGAAACAGGCACAAACAAGAGAGTCTGGAAGGTGTCGAATCCGAAACCAGTAACATACAACCACAAATTTACACAGTAAATCTAAGGGAGGCACACCAGCCTTCACCAGCAAGCTGGGAATCGGAGATGATTGAAAAGCCCCAGTTGCCAGACGAAGACCAGCATGATGAACAGCATCTAGAGTCTTAAGCCTGGAGTCCGTGGCAGAGGAGTAGACCTCACAGCCATATGGCAGTTTGGAGGCGAAAAATGCCTGAAACAAATGCAGTAGTGTTCTGCGATCAGCACCCCAAGAGGTATGCGACAGAACCCACAACAGATTCAAACCCTTCATTCACGATGTCTTCAGAATTGTCAAGCGCGGAACCCAAGTCATACGGAAATCAAACGTGGGACCCAGGAACTTTGTCTCTGCTACACAACTGAGTCTCCTGCCACATAGCAGTAGATTAGGGTCTGGGTGAACCACCCTTATTCTGCAGAAGTGCATAGCCACAGTCTTTAATGGGGAAAACCGAAAGCCCTTGGAATCAGCCCAGACAGAAACCCTGTCCAACGCAAGTTGCATGCACTTCTCAATAGCAGACATGCGGGAACCAGAAAACCAGATAGCTAAATCATCCACATATAGGGACGAGGATACCCCAGCAGGCACAGTGTCTAGAATACCGTTGACGGCCACCGCAAACAAGAAAACACTTACAGCACTACCCTGCGGGACACCTTCCTCCTGGCACAGTGGAGTAGAAAGGGAACTACCCACTCGGACCCGAAACACACGATCAGTCAAGAAGTCTCCAATCAACACCGACAGGCGACCACGTAATCCAAAGGCATGAAGTTGCCGCAGAATGCCATGTCGCTAGACTGTGTCATAAGCCTTCTTGAAGTAAAAAAACACAGCAACAAGATGTTGCTTAGAGGCAAAAACCTCACAGATTGAGGATTCAAGTCTGATAAGGTTGTCAGAAGTACACCGTAGTTTGCCACTCTGAGAAGGGGAGAGATGGCTACCCTTCTCCAGAAACCACATAAATCTGACTTTAACAATTTTTTCCAAATAATTTGCACACACACAATGTTAAACAAATTGGGCGGTAATTAGAAACATTGCAATGATCCTTTCCAGGCTTGGGAATAGGAAGGACATTGCCCAATTTCCACCTTACAGGCAGAGTACGCACTCCCCAAATCCTATTAAACAAGTCTAATAAAAACACCAGTCATTCAGGAGATGACGAAGAATGGCAAATGGGATGTCGTCAGAACCAGGAGCAGTGTCACTACACTTCGAGAGGGCAGCACGCAGCTCACGAATACTGAAATCAACATTGTAATGCTCCCCGCCATGAGACCGTTGCAAAAATTAGTAGCTAGGGAAGAGGCTACATCACCAGGTGCAGACACCAGATTACCTTGGATCCTCAACACTGGTGGAGAGTAGGGTGAAAACTCTCCAGATATCTTACGTATTCTCTTCCACACCATAGGCAAAGGAGTGGAAGAAGTAATCGTAGAAACGTAGGACCTCCATGAGTTTCGGCGAGCACCTTTCATAACCCATGGATAGCGAGCACACGCTTTGCGAAATTGAACTTTTAAGAAAGAGAACCTCACGGTTTGCATGGTATCAACGAGCAGCGGCTTTATAAACCCCCCAAGCAAAAGAGCAGTCTGCAGTCCACCACAGCACAGATCTCTGGGAATAAACACCCGAAAACCGTGGAATGGCCTTGCCCAAAACAGAGTCGTAGTAAATTAATGTTGATCATCATCAATAGCTGGGAAATCATGTACAGCCAAGTCAAACTCACAGAGTTGCCCAAAAAGAGGCCAGACACCAGCGAGGCAAACGGGTAGCGGGAGCAAAGCAAGAGGACTGGACCAACACTGGATAACGGTCACTACCATGCAGATCATCCAAAACGTCCCAGGAAAAAATCAAGGGCACAGTCAGGAGAAGTAATAATGAGGTCAAGAACAGAAAAAGTGCCAGTCTGAACATGGCAATGGGTTGGCCTCCCATCATTCAAGACAACCAAATCCAGATCACCAACCAAGGACGCCAGAAGCTCACCTCGAGGATTGGAAAGTGAATCACCCTATATAGAATGGTGGCCATTAAGATCGCCAAGGAGAACAAGAGGAGTTGGAAGTTGTCGATAATGGACTCTAAATCAGCTCGCATTACTGGGACTTAAGGTGGAAGGTACAGGCAACAGATGGTAAAACACCTTTCAAGGTACATCTGTACTGCTAGAACATGAAGGGGAGACTGTACAGCAAAGGGAGTGAACGGGACATCTGATCAACAGAAAACGGCACACCCACCGCTATGACCACCAGCCAGGGAAGGAGTGGAATGGAAGACTGTATACCCCCTAGGTGAAGGCAACGGTCGACCCCCCACCATTGTCTCCAATAGACAGTCACACAATGGATTCAGATCTGAGAGAAGTAATTGCAACTCCTCCCAGTTTGCCAATACACCCCGACAATTCCATTGAAGACAAATTGTTGCAGCCATAAGGTGTTACTTATTAAATATGAAAAATATATCAAAAGAGGAAGAGCACAAATACCTATGTAGCACTTTCGCTGGGAAAGGTCTTAAAGCCATTCTTCCCAGGGGTGGGACCCGGTGTTACCAATCGAGAGGAGGATGATAATCTAGCTTCTCGATGTATGGAAAGATCTAGACACATCCGCCCTAGCAGCAGTATGTGACCGAGGCACATAGATCCTCCTTTTAGACACACTTGCTTTGTCCGCAGCCTTCAGCGAGTGATCAGTTGACACGATAGGGTCAACCGGACCTTGACCGTCCCCAACCAAATCAACTGAAGGCTGGTTGCAGGAGGCTAGGTCAGAGGGAACGGGCAAGGAATCCGTGTGTGACCCCAAGCGAGTGGCACTCTCAGAGCCCTCATGAGGTACGGAAGTTTGAACTTTAAAAGCAAGGGTCTCCTCCAAAGACTCATCACTCCTCATCTGCTTGAGGTTGGCAATCCCAACCTCCATCTCTACACCAGCACTTGTTGAATCGGAATTACTACCTGTCACAGAGCCTTTCATATAAGGAGGCTTTGCAATGACAGAGGGACCCCAGCCTCAGCTATAGGTAGCAAGGGAGGAGCCACAGGCAGGAGGGCAACAGGAGCCACAGACTGCCCATGAGGAGGACCAGTAGGACGCTTGGCTACGGAGAAGGAGACTCGCGAAGGAAGTCCCGTTCGAGGAGCAGAAGATTTGTGACAACTCACAGAAGGAACATTATGAGCAAGTGCAGCAGGCTTTGACTTTGAGAGAAGAGATGCGAATGAAACACTAGGGCGAACAAACATAGATGACACACGATTTTTAGCTTCAGCAAAGCTCAGTTTCTCTTTCACACGTAGAGACAAGATCTCCTGTTCAAATCTATATCGATCACAAGACTTGGACTAAGCAACATGGCCGCCACCACAATTCGCACATGATACCGGACCCAGACAGTCCATACCCTCATGTACTGAACCCTCACAGAAGATGCACACAGGCGGTAGTCCCTGGGAAAGCTGGTGGCAGGAACGCCCGATATGCCCAAGATGCTGGCAATGGAAACAACGTTGTGGTTGTGGAACATAAGGATTAACCCAGTAACGGTACCAGGCAGCCACCAGAAGGTCAGGAAGGGCCAACAGATCAAACATGAGGATTAGGGTTAGTGTAGGGACAAGCTCATCATCAACTCTCTTTTTCTCCACCACAAACTTAGTAAAGGGAACTCGTAATCTCGGCTTAGGAAGAGACCCAACAGCTCTTGGAGGACAATGGGACCTACTTGACGGAGGCCTTTGCGTCCTGCCTGCCTGGAAAGATTGCATATTCACCACAAGAGAAGGGGGAGGATCAGGAGGAGAAACCGAAAGATTGCCAGAATCGTCAACAGTAAAAGGCAGGTTAGAAGCCATAACACGAAAATGGAACATTCACTGCAGCCAGTCCCATACCCACCACGGAGCCACATTTAGGGGACAAGAAAAAATTGCCCCAGGGATCCACCCAGAGCATATGCCAGGGAAGAAAGGTGTCATGAAGGTGCCTCCGTCCGTCAAGTTCGGCACAACACCTAGCCCCCCGGCTTGGCATTAAGGGGTCACAGATGCGACCTCAGTTCTACGGGAATGAGAAGTAGCCACCCACCAACTCCCTCCAACAAAACCGAAGAATAGCCAAAAGAGAACTCCAAAGTATGCCAAGTAATCAACAGAAAAACAGGGCAGAGAGGTACTACACCACTGGAAGGGCCCCATTCTCACCAGTGATGAAGGGGGAGCACTTGGTCCACGAGGCCGATGAAACCCGAACCCTAGAAAGATAGGTAAACTACCCAAATAGGTGAGACCATCGGCCACGCTTCAAGCCCCGCCACCGCGCGCAAGGTGGCTCCCCATTGGCGGGGATGTTATTCAGCAAGAAACCAAACATCGTGCTGAAGGGGTAACAGAGATCGTCGTCTATTGTGCGTTATTAATTAAGTTTCGACAGTCGGGTGTGTTATTGTTTGCTACATTTGAACACAGAATACGAACAGTATACAAATAAATTCAGGACAAAAATTCAAAATGAATATAAACACTATATGAGGAGGAACACTTTATTGACAACGTGATGAAGCTGTTTGAGAAACGGTCATAAAGTTATTCTTCTCAAATGGTGATTATATTCATGAACTGTATAGTTACAGTGCAATGAAAGATAACTGATAAATCTTTGCCATGAGTATGATTAATAAGTTAGTAAAACTTTCCCCTCGACCTGTTTCCCTCATTAGTTTGGCGATTCCAAGATGTTTCGCCTAATTTAGGTATTGATTGTATCCATAATGAGTGTCTCGCCCCATGCAGGTGAGTGATAGCGAGCCTTTTATTTAGAAGAAACCAGTCTTTATCCGGGAAATTTGTCTACCAAGAAAATGTACAAGCTAAAATTATAAGGGGGGTCTTGCGTGCGGTTCAATAGATTGCAGGGGGTCTGAGGAGGCATTATTTTGTAAGTTTTCTATAGCCTGTGCATTCGATGTTTGAAGACAACGAAGTCTGGAGATCTCACACTAGATGGCGTGCAGTTGTATCTTCACTTGTTTACAGGTTCTCAAAATTATAGCAATATTATTCTGTCTGGCTATTACAGTCTCATTCATACACACACGTCACCTAATGACCAACAACAACAGATTGATGTATTAACCTATTCAGTATACAATAAATCGTTCTTCATTTAAGTCTTGCTTTCACTAGACTGTTTTATTCAGCTTAGGAGGGATCTATAGAAATCAAAGGGATAAAATCTCACTTGATCCTTTAACTTTCATAGATCCCTCTTTAACTGATTACAATCGTTCAGTAATAGCCAGAATACGATTAGACTGCGTCATGGTATACTGAAAGGCTTAATTGATTTTTCTCCACATGAATTCTTGTAACTGTGTCTGTATGTCCGTGCCTGTTTGTTCAGTTTAGTTCATTGTAGGCCCAGCAATATGCTGTGCGGGAGTAAAGGGATGATAATAATAGGATCAGAAAATAATACAACACAACATAACTTCCGGTGACATAAAGCAGTTGGAGTCCAATGAGGTCATCCAGAAGCCTTACTTGCAGTGTTCAAATGAATAATGAGAACTACAAGGATTTACAAGGAATAGTTAGCATCTCAAAGACCATGCGGCCCATTCCAGGGGGATACTCTTAATGAAAAAATAAAGATATTATACTGCAGTACTCTTATTGTTAAGTGTATAGAATACTATTTTCTCTTTATATAAATTGTTCCACCGAAGAACTATTTATAACTTTTGAAGGAAATTGGTTCCAGGTAGAACGGATCTTATTTATGAAAACATTTCCGCATACTATACTGTACATTAGTGCTAAATCCGCATACTATACTGTACATTAGTGCTAAATCCGCATACTATACCGTACATTAGTGCTAAATCCGCATACTATACTGTACATTAGTGCTAAATCCGCATACTATACTGTACATTAGTGCTAAATCCGCATACTATACTGTACATTAGTGCTAAATCCGCATACTATACTGTACATTAGTGCTAAAATCCGCATACTATACTGTACATTAGTGCTAAATCCCCATACTATACGGTACATTAGTGCTAAATACGCGTACTATACAGTACGTTAGTGCTCAGTCGGCATACTATACAGTACATTAGTGCTAAATCCGCATACTATACTGTACATTAGTGCTAAATCCGCATACTATACTGTACATTAGTGCTAAATCCGCATACTTATACTGTACATTAGTGCTAAATCCGCATACTATACTGTACATTAGTGCTAAATCCGCATACTATACTGTAACATTAGTGCTAAATCCGCATACTATACTGTACATTAGTGCTAAATCCGCATACTATACTGTACATTAGTGCTAAATACGCATACTATAACGTACATTAGTGCTAAATCCGCATACTATACTGTACATTAGTGCTAAATCCGCATACTATACTGTACATTAGTGCTAAATCCGCATACTATACTGTACATTAGTGCTAAATCCGCATACTATACTGTACATTAGTGCTAAATCCGCATACTATACTGTACATTAGTGCTAAATCCGCATACTATACTGTACATTAGTGCTAAATCCGCATACTATACTGTACATTAGTGCTAAATCCGCATACTATACTGTACATTAGTGCTAAATCTCTTCAGCATCAACTTCCAGCCATGGGCTAGTCATTCTATGTCTTTCCTAGCTGTTGGGGACCAGCATGAAACAACATATTCTAGGAGGAGCCGTATTACAGTATTATAGAGTGTAAATGTATTACGTAATCCTATATATAAACTGCCTCTTAATATAGCTAACAAAAAATCTAAATTTGTTGTTCTTTACTTCATTACACTATTTGGAAAACTTCATGTCATTGCTGATTAATTAAAACATCCCCATCCTTCTCAAAGGCAGTCTCTTCTAGATTATTTCCCAATAGTGAGTAGTTTGATTTGGGGTTTGCTTGGCCGATATGCATTACCTTGCAGTTTTCCAGGTTTAGTGGCATTTGCAAGATTTAAAGCCATTACCCACCCTATTTAAATTAATATGCTGAGTTGTTCAATTACTTTAGGAATACGAGAGAGAGAGAGAGAGAGAGAGAAAGAGAGAGAGAGAGACTAAACAGCTGCCTGAATAAACTCTGCCTGAGCCATTAATGTAGTGATGATTCCCACAACAAGTACCATGCCTGTGTTACGGCTACCTCGCTAATGAAGAACTACAGTGAAGACCCTTAGTTTTAGGCCAATGATATTGTTTAAGGGTGGTCACCTGCTTTATCTCTTTCTCTCCTTTTCTCTCTTTCTCTGGCTTGTATTCATTCGGCCCCATTCAGCCAACTGTTTTAAGACGTTTATCCCCATCCAGGTGTCGATCACGAGCCAGTATTGTATGGAGAAATCCGGCTTCGCCGGAGACATTTTTCTATCGAAAAATTTACAAATTTAGCTTGGTCTCAAAACAAACATATACAGTATATATATGCTGGCTCGCTACCGCTCACCAGGAAAACATTGACACCTGGATGGGGGTAAACTTCTTAAAACAGTAGGCTGAATGGGGCCGAATGGATACAAGCCAAAGAGAGATTGAGAGAAATAGAAAAAAATCGAGGTGGGCTCTCTTAATCATTTACCTAGATAATATGACTTCGCATCCGTCTCAGGTATGTGTTTGTGTGAGTGGGTCTTGTCTATATGTGTGTGTGCCTGTGTCTGTATGCTATGTAGAAGATAGGTGAGCTTACCATATATCAACCGACATAATACACAACATCCGGATATAAGTCGACTTGAAGATAATATCATACTAATGTATGGGGATATAGGCTTCCGTCCACCCTGTTGGAGTTATCTAATCATCTAAAAAAAAAAAAATAATAATACAAAACAAAATAATAAAAATCTATCTGTATATCTATCTATCTATCTATCAATTGCCGGACGCCTTACTCCCCTAAATGAAGGTGGCCATATACAGAAGGCCCCCAAGCGGACCTATCCCCTGTAAGAGGGACAACCCATGCCAGTTTACTGAAGGATTTACAGGATAGACCACTCAATTTAGTGTCCGTCCGACCCCGAGGCCCTCTATAAATCTGTTTAGCACTATTTTTTTCTACAATGGTGTTCGGCTAGTCCATCCACTAACCTGCCTTACCCTTAGGTAAGCAGTATAGATTTGTAACAGGTTTACTCCCCTAGATAGGTTGCCGACCAAGGCTGATGAGTCCCATCCACCTGGATTTTTATAAGGTTGTCTCCCCTAGATGGGTTGCCGACCAAGGCTAATGAGTCCCATCCACCCGGTGAAAATATAATTCATTCATATAATAATAATAATAATAATAATAATAATAATAATAATAATACAAAAAAAAAGTGTGAAGTCAGTGATTAACCGATAATTAGTACTTTCAATATTGCAATTATTGAATATAACGTCTTGGGGTTGTTTTTTTGGGGGGATCATAAAAGGAGGAGTGGGTAGCGGGTGTGTCATTCAATGTTAACCAAAATGTATTGGGATCTTATCAGGTGCCAAATGTAACGAGCAAGAAAGTCTGGTCGAAATTCAATAACTCATACTAGAGATTTTTTGCGAACAGACAGAAACAAACACACATACAAACAGACACACTGAAAGCACTGAAAGCATCAATTTACAAGTTAAGGGGAGACGGTCGTTTTTCTGGTCCCCTTTTTCCTTAGTGTTTAGTCCCATTAGTTTTGAGATTTTTAGACGTTCAGCCCATTTGTTTGTTCGTCCCATTTCGTTATAAATGTTAAGACCTATCGTGCCATTTAGGTGTTGATTTTTTCCTGGCGAGCGATAGCGAGCATGTAATTGCAAGAGGAACCGGCCTTCGGCCGGGAAATTTTTCTACCGAAAAATGTACAAATTTATCTTGAGGGGGGGATGTTTTTCTAAGTTTGAGGGATGTCTAGCGAGGAAACTAAGAATTTATGAATTAATGAATGTATAGGCCAAAAAAGCAGTCAGTGTCCCCTTAATGAGACATGTACACTGAACCAAACTATAAAGTCACCAAAGATTGTGTTGTTCCGTGCAGTGGTATTGGAGATAATACCATATGAATATGTCAAGGCCACAACTCCCAATTGGGGTCATCCATTCATTTTCAAAATATTGTTTTAAGTAAGCAATTAATCAAGAACTAAAATCGGTTTTATTTCTGCTGATGGTAAAATGAATCCCTCAGTAGCTGATTTCTCAATAATGAATGGAAAAATATGAAACTGACATTTCAATTTGTCATAATAAGGCTTAGTTTTCATAATTAGTCACTTTTTCGCTACAAGATATTCATAACTGCCGAATACTCAAGATGGCGACATGGCAATTCACCGTCCTGGAAAAAATAAAAAACAGACTATATCGTACCTTCAATATCACAATTATCGAGCAGAAACTTCTTAGAGTGGTATTTGAGGGGTCCAGGAAGGGGAGAGTGGGGAATGGGGGCGTAATAAAAGTTAAGCAAAAGTTAATGGCATCTGTTGAGGTACTAAGTAAAAGTGCTGAGCAAGTCTCGTCGGAATCCATTCATTATTCTCAAATTATATTGCCAACACACACGCACACACAGACAGGAGTGAAGCCAATATCTTGAATATCAAACCTTCGGCAACGTGAATGGATATTATATTGAGAGAGAGAGAGAGAAGGGGGGGGGGGGTTAGATAGCTGCAGTAAAATGCCTCTGAACCGAAATTGCGCCTGAGTCAGTAATGTTAAGACTCCCAGAACAAGCTCCGTGTCTGTGTTCCAGCTGCCTCAATTGTGGCGCTAGTGACCTTGTTAAACGTTTTTTATTCGTTCTATTTTGGGGAGGGAGGTAATTAATTATAGTTGGGATCGTTCATCTATTTAATTTGACTTTGTATCTGTATAAGGAGTGTGTACATTGTGTACATCTGTGTTACTTGTATAACGATAAACCAACGCCGCACAAGCCAGTAACAATGGGATTCCCACAACATGCACCATGCCTTTGTTTTGTCTGTTTCCTTAATTAAGAACTTTGTAGGTTATTAATTAGTGATATTTCAGGATTATTTATCTATTGAAGATTCCTTTGTGCGAAAGGACTTCTAATTTACTTGAAAGGAAAGGTGTATGTTTCGTATATTAGAAGCCTAATGACTTGCACCAAGGTCCCTCCAGCACTCCCCCGGCCCCCAGCCACCCGGAGAGGTTCCGATCTCGTCAGGCAGACATGCAGCGGAGCCGAAGCCACAAGCCGGCCCACCATACTTCCAGGCGCACCCTTCATCTAAACCGTCTTCCCGGGCCAGGCGCCTGATGGACTATTATCTAGTCCAACATGCGCCCGACCCCTTCCCCCCAAATGACCAGTGTTCACTCATCTATTCACAAGCATTCTCCATTCATTCCTGTTTATTACCACTTCCCTTGCCTGATCTATAGTCATTCCTCTATCATCCAAAGCTTGTCTTACACAGTCTCTCCATCTCAATGTGGGTCTTCCTACCCTTCTATCTCCCCTTGTATCTGACTCACATATTATCTGTGTAAGCCTTTCATCTTCCATTCGTTCAACATGACCATACCAGCTCAGCACCCTTCTGTCCACTCTGGCTGACAAATGTTCCTGCTGCCCCACTCTCCTACGTATCACTTCATTCCTCAATCTGTCTCTACAAGTAACTCCACACATACTCCTCAATCAGTTCATCTCCATCACATCCAGCTTTCTTCTTTCCTTTTCCTTCAGAGCCCATGTCTCAGCCTCATTCATCACTGTTGGCATAACAATTCCTTGAAGATAGGATATCAAAAATGGAACTGAGAAGGCAATTAAGTACATTATCACAAATCCCACCTGTATAGCATATAGTAGGAAAGATAACTTAACATACATCAAACGACAGAAATAGAACAGTAAGGGAGTTCTCCACATTTAGTGGAAGAAAAGAATATACCAAACGTATCCTACTGCGTTTCGTACATGACGACTAAGAGAGGGGATAACATGCCGAAGAGATCTGCCTGCAATGGTGGCGCTGCTGGTTGGGTTGTGGATGAAGGAAACATTGGCCCAAGCATACAAGCCCTTGGACAGACGACCTCCTTCCCACTGCCCTCTCACAAACGGATCTCACCACATCCCTGACCTCCTCTCTGGGAGGTACGGCACCAGGGACTACCTGGATGCTGCGAGATTCCCATAAAGGGCATCTTGGGGCTTCTACAACAACAAACAACCGAGATACACTCAGTGGAAAATCCCCGAGCAAAATCTGAGTTTTAGCCAGTAATGCGATGATTCCCAAAACAAGTACCATGTTTGTATTGTGGCTGCCTACGTAATAAAGTCATTAATCTCAGTCAAGAGACTCTTTTTAAGTGATGTTTCAGATTCAATTACCTAGTCTATTTAATGGCTTTTCTTCGTCTCTCGGGTTTGTGCATGTGCGTCAGTATTTGTCTCTTTCAGTTTGTTCGTTTATATGTGCGTGTGTATGTGTGAATTATAAAGGAGGAAAGTGCAGAAAACTGTTTTCATTGAGACGGAGAGAGAAGTATCCAGACAGCTACAGTTATCTTAATCATATCTCCGTCTGAGCCAGTAGTGGTATGATTCCCATAAAAAGTGCTATGCCTTTATTCCAGTATTCAAGATTGTTTCAATCATAATTTGATTAATTACTTTGTTAGTTCTGTATGGGTTTGTTTAAGTTTCCTGTCTGTCTGCATATTTGTGTTGTTTGTCATGTCTGTATGCTTGAATGTATGTACGCTTGAATTATGTAGGAGAGACTCTGGAATTTATAAAGTAATAATAGATTAGATGAGAGAGAGAGTGTGTCTGTGCGCGTGTGTGAGTGTGTGCTCGCGCGCGTGTGAACCCTGATATCAGCAGTAGAAACCTACAGAATCAAAACTGTGACAGATCCAGTAATGAGGGTATGAATCCCACAACAAGCATCATGCCTGTGTTACAGCTGCCTTGCTAATGAAAAACCATAGTGAAGAACCTAATATTTTTTATGACAATAAATAAACCTGTTTTAATTGAATTTAATTGAAACCTTTGTTTTAGGTCAATAATAAAGTTTCTCGAACATGTATCTATTACATTTTACTCTGTGACCGTTTCTGGTGTGAATATTTGTGTGCATTAACATATCTGTCGTTCTTGTCTCGTTTGCCTGTGTAGTGTGTGAGTGAGCTTGTGTATTTGAAAGAGAGTATGGGTGTGTGTGTGTGTGTGGGTGTCTATTCGGGAAGACTATAGGATGGGATTGAGTTTAATATAATATCAAACGAGAGAAAATAGCCAAGGTTATCTAGAATACCAAATTATAGGAAGAAAACCTGACCCAGTAATGTTATCAATCTCACAATAACCACCATGCCTGTGTTCCGGCTGTCTTGATAAGGACTCCACTCACCTCATGAAACATTTGTTATCATTCATAAATAATATTATGTTTTGCCTATATTATTATTCTGTCAGTGTATCCTGTCTACCTATATATGTTATGTGTCCTGAATGTCTGTTTGTATATAAGCGAGCTAAAATGATGTGAGAGGAAGATATAATATTTTTAGTAGATTGAACAAGGTATCAATATTTTGTTTTATTTTTTTGTTTTAAAGAGACAATGAACGGAGGAAGGAAAAACACAGATAAAACAAAAGGGTCCATGTGCCTAAAGGCATCCTCCATTCATAAAATGTTTGTAACAACTGGATTTAAACATTTGCAGATTGTAAGTTTGTGGAAAGCAATTCGAGGGAAGTGAATTCCAAAGAGTAGTAGCTCTGGGGATAAATGAATTCTGATAAGCAGAAGTTCTGCATTGTGGAGGAGAAAGTGTAAATTCATGGGCGCTCTCAGCTGCCCTAGTTCTACGCGGAAAGATGTGGAGAGGCGGCACAATTGAAGCAAGTTCCTCGGAACAATTGCTGTGAAAATATCTGTAGAATAATGCAAGGGATGCAACGTTTCTTCGTATGGATAATGTAGGAAGGTCCTGTGTGATTGCAGGGTTATTGATTAATCTAATAGCTTTATTTTGAATTTTGTCCAACTGTCTCAATGCAACCACTCCACTTCCACCCCACAGAGGTGAACAGTAATCCATCTGAGAACGCACATGACTTTTATATATCACGGCCAACTGCTCGTCAGTGAAGAATTCTCGAACTCTGTACAGGAGTCCCAGTTTTTTAGAGGCATTCTTAGCAATGCTTCTAACATAATGTGTCCAGCTCAAGTTAGTAGTTAATGTTACACCGAGAATGTCAATACTAGGGGAAGTGGGAATATTTACATCATTAAAAAATATATGGGAGTCAGTGAGATTCTGTCAGTTAGAAAATTGAATGTATTTGGGTTTCTGTGCATTAAAGGAAACTAGATTCTTTTGTCCCCACCCATTAATTCTAGAAAGGTCCGGGTTCAGAGAAATTGCAGTGTTTATTTTTGAATTTATAAGATCGGGTTGGGTGAAAGAATTGGTAAATGTGAAGGAACTGTGGAGTGTTGAGTCATCTGCGTAGGAATGTATTGGATTATGAGTGGTAGATATGAGATCATTGATATGAATGAGGAACAGAATTGGGGCCAAAACTGATCCCTGGGGAACACCAGCATTTATTGAGTGAAATTGAGAATAAAGGCCATCTACCATTACACGTATTTTTCTGTTATGAAGATAAGAAGAAATTAGTGGAACTAATGACGCAAGGCCGTAGTGTGACATCTTCGACAATAAGGATTGATGCCAGACTCTATCAAATGCCTTTGATATATCCAGTGCTATTGTATGTGTTTCACCATGTTGGTCTGTAGCTTGGTTGATTTGATGCGTAAGAAGGCAAAGCATGTCTGCAGTTGATCGACATCGTCTAAAACCATATTGCCTATCACTGATTAATTTATTATTCTCAAGATGCTTAATTATGTGATTATTTAATATAATTTCAAAGACTTTACCAAGAGTGGAAGTTATAGCTATTGGTCTGTAGTTTGATGGATCTGAAGAGGCACCTTTTTTTAGGAACTGGATGGATGTTTGCTTCTTTCCAGGGTACTGGGAAGCATGAGGTATGAGTACACAGACGGAAAAAATTTGCCAATACAGGAGCGAGCACCAAGGAGCAATTCTTAAGTACTATTGGAGGAATTTCATCTGGACCAGGAGCCTTATCTACTGAGAGATTCTGCAAAATAGTTTTGACATGTCTGGTGTGGATCTTCAGTGAGGGAATTTCAGGCGAATTAAAATTAAGTACAGGGACATCTTGATTTATTTCATCTAAGGTTGAGTTGGTGGAGAAAATATCCGCAAGAAGGTTAGCTTTACCTCGTGGGTCACTTACAAGATTGCCAGTCGGAGATTTTAATGGTGGAATGGATGAAGCAGTAGTGAAGTTGGATTTAAATGAGTTAAGAGTAGACCAAAATATTTTGTTATCATTTGGATTATTTAGAAGTTTATTTGCCTGCTTGTGGAGAAAGTTTGATTTAGTTAGGTTTAATACAGTTTTGGCATGATTTCTGATGTTTCTAAAGTAATTAAAGGCTTCATGAGTTTTTGATCTTGTGTATGCATTGTAGGCTATTGCATTTTGTTCAGTTACTCTAGCACAATTATGGTCAAACCATTTAGGTGAATTAGATCTTTTACTGTACTTTTGATGAGGAATAAAAGTTTCCATTCCAATGTTTACAAAATCTTGTATGTGGCTCAAGGTGGAGTGTGCATCATTAGAAAAGAAAGAGGTCCAGGGAATATCAATAAAGAAACCCTGAAGACCCTCCCAGTCTGCCCTATCGTAATGCCATTTAGTCACCAAAACAGGTTCAGAGTGGGAAGGTGTGGTAGGTGATAGACAGGTGGCCTGTATCAGACAGTGATCAGAAGATCCAAGCGGGGACCTCACTGTAACATCATAATTTTCTGAATTGGTTGTTAAAAATAAGTCCAGTAGGTGGGAATTATGATTAGGATTATCTGGTACACGGGTGGGTTGGTTGACTAGTTGAGTGAGATTAAATGAGTCTGCAAATAGCTCACATTCAAGACCAGCATCATCAGTCCTGGCTGAATGAGTGAGCCATTCAACATTATGGACATTAAAATCACCCAACACAGTGATTTCAGAAGAAGCATTTAAGTTGAGGACACTGAGTTGTGAGGACAGAGAATCAAAAAGACTTTGCTCTGGAGGAGTATTTGGGGAACGGTAGATGCAACATATGTATTTAAATTTACCAGCAGAAATTAATTTGTATATAGAATAATCAAAATAGGGACAATTGAAACTAGTAACCTCCTCCAGGGCAATTTCAGATTTTGCGAAGCAACATACACCTCCTTTAGGTCTGAAATTTTGGAGCAGTTGATAACCTGGAAAATTAAATCTAGACGTGTCAGATGTGGATGTTACTTGAGTCTCTGTCAAAAAAAGGAGAGTAGGGGATTCTGCTTGAAGAAATTGGTGTACAGAATTGATGTTAGAGTGAAGTCCCCTTATATTGCTAAAGAAAAAGCTGCACCGACGAGCAGCTTTGGGACGTTGCAATGCTCTCGACACAGTCGCATGATGACGACCGGGAGGGCCCTGTGTCAATGACCCAACCCCGCCGGGGGTGGATATCCGAGGGACCACCAGGTTTGCTCTTAACAATTGTACTGCCATATTTATTGGGTAAGGTGTATGGTGTTACATGTATGATATGTAGTGGGAAGAGTAGTGTTTTATGGATAGAGGATAGCAATGTAGGGCAATGTCGTGAAGTTGGATGTGTATGTTATATAAAGAGGGTTTTCCTGATACCCCTGATGTGTGAGGCAGAAAGATATGTATCCAGCTACCAAGGCCTGGGAGAGAAAATGGAATTCAGGCTATTCCCTGAGTCTCCCGAAACCTTGGCGGTAGTACTTCCCTGGGCGGGGCTGCCTACCCCTACTACCTACCGAATATACAGTATATATACAGTATATAGCTGTAGTAAATAGTTTCCGATCCAACACTATCCACTTGAACAAGTACTGTTTCAGGTTGTCTTGAAATTGACGTTACTGACTCCATTTTATTTTATTTATTTGTTTTATTCATAATTACTGCAACACAAATTTGTAGGTTCCTTATATATGTCTCCTAAGGTGTGTGTCTGTCTGCTTTGCATGCATAATTATGAATATGCATATTTTTTGTGGAATTGATGAAGCGAGAAGTAAACATAAGGAATAAGAAAAAACTCGTTTCAGCTGAAATACAAAGGCTTCACGATTAAACGAAAGAAACCAGAGCGAGAAAAAAGTAGAATGTCTCTCCCCTCCGACCCCAACCAATAGTCCCCCTGAACCCCTAACAACTACAACAAGCGCCCTGCCTTTGTACCGGCCCACTGATCAAATGTTGTCTTTCCAGATATACATTTTCTTACCATGTAGGTGGGTGGGGCTGGGGAGGAATACACAATGCCGCCCGACATTGGAAAAGGACAGCCAAAGCAGACAGACAGACATAAAAAAACAATAAAAACAGGCAGTGTCATCCCTTCATCCACCCCGTTAAAAGTGGACTCAAAGGACAAATCTAAGAAAAATAATATAATAATACACTGTTTAAATCTGTCATGAATATATCTTAGTATGTATTTAGGATATATATATATATATATATATATATATATATATATATATATATATATATATATATATATATATATATATATACAGTATATATATATATATATATATACAGTATATATATATATATATACAGTATATACAAGGAGTTTCAGAAAATGTTTTCATACTTTCAATGACGCATGTGCCAGATAAAGATGGATCCATTTTACTCTATGACCCTTGTGGTGAGTCTTCGTTATTTTGGACTTATTTCGTATTTCAAAGCAATTGATAGGTTTGTCTACAGAGTGGAAAACAACATTCCAAGCGGCTTACGTATGAACTTGATTTTCAGATATGATACAAACTTGTTTGGTAATTTACATCAAGATTATTTTTAATTTTAATATCTGGATGATAGTGCTGGCTACTGTGATTGTTATGACAGTTTACACCACTATTACACTTACGATCTGCCGTGGAGCAGAGAAATGCTGCGTGTTCTGCCGATTAATTATGCAGTTTAATAAAGTTTCATGTCGCATTTTGATACTACCACATGAACCAATGGTGTTCATGATGCCTTGTTAAGCAATACTGAGTGAAATACACAGCAGAAATATCTATACAGAATATATTCCCTTCCACGATCCTTTCCTTTTATCTATCGATAATTATTAAATTTGTAATAACACCGAAAAAACGAAAATTCACCTCGTATGTCAAAGAGTAACATGGTCTTATTATCGTCTAGCGAATACGTCCTTAAAAGCATGAACACGTTTGATGAAGCACCCTGTATATATATATATATATATATATATATATATATATATATATATATATATATATATATATATATATACCGATATATATATACTGTATATATATATACCGGTATATATATAGACAAAATATTAAACCTCGTCGGCATCCTATCAGCTTGGTGAATCCTCTGAGCCGCCCATGACGTAGTAGCTATGCATGTAAACAAGAGTCCTGCGTGGCTGCCATCACAAACACCCTCTTCAACAATTCGGTCTTTGCTGAATCACTGCCTTTCAATTCAAATATTCAAACTCTGCAAAAGATCAAACAATCTCCTGAAGAAATGTTGGATACCAAGAAATAATCTCATCCTGCCAACATTAAATAACTGGCATGGTTTTGGATGTTTATCTTTGTCACTTCTTGGTCATAGAAATCTTCTTAAAAATATCAAATTATCGTGTTGTGGGCATTTAATAACCGCCCTATCTTGACCAGACCAAGTTAAAGCTAAGTGCTACGTTATAAACATTAAAAGCGTTTTAAGAGTTTTTTTACGTCGACAAGATTGCATATTCTTCATCCCCTCAACATTGTCTTCCATGCAATTGTCGTGTGTGACATCACAAGCGTCTCCAGTTGACATGGTTATAGGAAAGGGAAAGGGAGTGATTATTATAAGGTATCTCCACATAAAACAACTTACATAGACTATATTTCTATATTTCTCTCTCTTGCTCTCTCTCACTTTTCTCTCTCTCTCCCTCTCTCTACAAGCACCCTGCCTGTGTTCTGGGTGCCTCACTAATACCACCATCGACCTCCACCAAGCATCACTTACACCGTCGACACAGACCCCTCCGTGTTAACACCCACCCACAGATACATTTTTTCTTACAGTTAGGGCATGAGTACGACTGGAGATGAATACACAACATCAGAAATTGATTAAGAAAGCCAGATAACAAAAGAAAGAAAGTAATGAGATAAGTGCAAAATAACCCCACCTTCCCCGAACCCAAACACCTGTCAACCCACCGACAAAAAAAAAATCAGGCCTGTATTTCGGCTGTCTCACTAATGCCACAATAGACTTCCACAAAGCAACCCCTATGTTTCCTTCTGGTTGACACCCGCCCACAGATCCAGTTTTTCTTTCTGGAGAGGAACCACAATAACACCAGAAGTTGAACTAGAGAAAGAGACAGACAGTGTGAGAAAGAAAGTACCGAGATAGGTGCAAAATCAAGCCAGCTCCCTCGGACCAAAACAACCCCTAAACCAACAACAACAACTACAAGCACCCTGCCCGTGTTTCGGCTGCCTCACTAATGCCATCAGCCTACACAGAGCATCCCTTAAATGTTCCCTCCCTGTTCACACTCACCCACAGATCAAGTTTTTCTTATTGTGGGGGCGTGGGTGGGTAGAACTGGGAATGAATGCAAAATACTCCAGGAAATGAACCAAAATGTATGCATGAATGAGGAGGAGAGAAGGGTAGAGCAAGAAGGAAAGATTGAGAAGGGTGGAGAATGCATGTGATATGGAAGGGGAGGGAATGGGTAAATGGAGCGAGAGAGATAACGAGAATATTGTTAAAGGGGAAGAAAGGGGGTGGTGATGGACGGCGAAGGGTGAGTAACAGGGAAAGTTGATGTAAGAAGGGAAGAAGAGTGAGGAGAGTGCGAGAACAAGGAAGGCAAAAAGTGGCATGGACAGACACAAGAACGAAGGAATGCGAAGATCGGTTAATGGCATCCTGTCCTATACTTGGCAGATCCCCTAAGATGGATATACACGAAGGCTTTTCCGGCAACATTTTTATCAGCAACTTTATTCTTGCAATATTGTTTTGACTATTTTTTCACTCGCATCGGCAACTAGAATGAAGGTAGATTATATACGTGGCACAATATTTATGAAATTTTTTATTCAGAAGTTGCTAGATCATAGTTGCGAGAAATTGACCTAGTGTAAATCCTCCTTTACTTGATCTTATAGTTAATCTTGAATCCTTCCCACCATGAGCTAGCCACTACACCTTACCTGACCTATAACTAACCTAGAATCCCTCCCACCATGAGCTAGAGCCACTACACCTTACCTGACCTATAACTAATCTAGAATCCCTCCCACCATGAGCTAGCCCCTACACCTTACTTGACCTATAACTCCCCTAGAATCCCTCCCACCATGAGCTAGCCCCTACACCTTACCTGGCCTATAACTAACCTAGAATCCCTCCTCCATGAGCTAGAGCCCTTACACCTTACCTGACCTATAACTAACCTAGAATCCCTCCCACCATAAGCTAGAGCCCCTACACCTTACTTGACCTATACCTAACCTAGAATCCCTCCCACATGAGCTAGCCACTACACCTTACCTGGCCTATAACTACCCTAGAATCCTTCCCACCATGAGCTAGCCCCTACACCTTACCTGGCCTATAACTAACCTAGAATCCCTCCCACCATGAGCTAGAGCCACTACACCTTACCTGACCTATAACTAATCTAGAATCCCTCCTACCATAAGCTAGAGCCCCTACACCTTACCTGAACCTATATGAGATAGAGAGAGAGAGAGAGAGAGCCTGGAATGTGTGTGTGTGTGGCAGTTTCAATCACTCCAGCTCTCACAGTGTCATGTACTGGTGATTTACACCAGATATATATTTCACGACATACAAGGCAGCCAGATTGCCAACTATCCATCTATTGGCTATATTCTGTCCACTCAAAAGGGGTAGAAATATATTTCCCAAGAATATCTTTCATAACACAGCAGATATTAAATCAGATAGATGTTGCATATTGATAAAATAGCTGCTCTCTCTCTCTCTCTCTCTCTCTACTTTCTCTTACTTATCTTGTGCTACTATCACAATGGTTTCACACAAGCACTTTTTTTTTCGGAAAATTAGGTCTGGCATTTTCTTAATCAAACTTTCTCATAATTTATCTACTTATTATATTATATTGTCAGTGTTATGCTTTGAATAAAGCGTACAAGATTGTAAAATAGAACCACATATTATTTTATTTAAAGCTGACTTTTCATAGTTTTGGTAAATAAATATTACTGTACAGATTACGCCTAGCTCAATATAATTCATAGTGCAATCTTGTTAAATTGGGAACAAAAAACAAGAATGAGTCACAAAATAAATTAGCTATTTTCATTATTATCAACATCTTCCTGCACGCGAGTTTACTGTAGGCAGCCCAGTGCTAATAATTCCTACAGTTGCCAAGACATGAACATTATGGCAAGAGCTGTGAATTAGTGACAGAATATTATGGTCTAACAGGATTATGTATAATTCGACAGTGAGTTTATGAATGAAAATTACAGTGGGTACAACTATTGTTTGTATTAATTTTAATACTGTGCATTAACCTATTAACCTATTTGTAACTGAACTCAGGAAACTGTGGAGCATACTTTTTTCTTTGTCCCCATAGAATTGAGCCTTTTCTTGAAGGCCGAGTACAGAACAAAGAAATATGGTGCCAATTATATAAACTTGGTCTTAATAGGATACAGAGACATAGTGGTTTCATGTTTTTCCATTAAGTATCCAGAAATTTGCTGCTAAGGAATTCAACTTACCGTCAGATGAAATTAAACAGAGTATAGTTGGCTATAAATTATACAGCCATCCCTCCACAGTATTTGTCTCATGTTCATATATTGGCAACTGTACACCACAACACCCATTCAAACATACCACAGCATAACCTCCTTCATACACATGGAAACAAAATCAAAATAAATATATATACACAGTATAAACCTAGTATATTGATGTGATTTTGCGTGTGTGTGTGTGTGTGTGTGTTCATTGTTTTCTGTTGTGTTTTGTGTTGTCCCTATTCTGGCTCTGTCTTGAGTCGCCCCCCTCCCCCCCCCAAAAAAAAAATAGGAAAGGGGGGAATTGGGCCTGAGTATATAGATAGATAGATAGATAGATAGATAGATAGATATATATTGTACTCTAATCTATTCCATATCCATTCCATCTAAATGCATCAAATCAAACAAAACAATGAACAGCAGAGCAGTAATGTGTACTGTGTATAATCCCTCATATCAGCCGTGTTCCTGTTGTGTGCATAGGTCCGGGTTACATAATACAAATCCGCTTGCTGTGTGAGAAGAATAATTAAGGGGAGATTTTCACTTAAGGGGTGTTTTATCTGGACCCCTTCTCCCGCATCTTCAGCCTCATTAGTTTTGACATTTTAGGACGTTTGCTACCTTAGTTTGGCGACTTTAATAGTTATCGCCCCATTTCTTTGTCATTTCTGTCATTTAGGTGTCGATTTTTTCCTGGCGAGCGATTGCGAGCCTGCAACTTAGAGGCCGGGACATTTTTCAATCGAAAATTGTACAATTTACCTCGAAGGGTGGTCTTGGGGGTATTTGTTTTAAGCTTGATGGAGGTCTAGGGAGCAAACTAAACACTTCCCCTTAAAGGTAGTGGGTGATATGTGTTGGAGCTACGATACCTTCGCTCTGGTATGGCGGATGTACAGTCGCGCTAATAAGTCATGTCCCAGCTGTCACTACGTTTGGCTTGCTCTGTGCTGTATTAATGTCTGTCAAATGTTGAATAGGGGGGGTAAGAGTAGGAACATGTTTGTATATTTCAATCGATATGAAGAAATGAAGCTTAGATATTGCTGATACCAATTATTGATCAAAACATACTTGGTGCCGGGACATCACTTATTAGCGCGACTGTACACCAAGGATTTTTTCGGCAATTTTCGATAGGAATCTTATTATTTCAGCGACTGTTTTGTATTAGTATCGGCAACAGACTGGAGGTAGAAAAATTAGGATGAATGTATGCTAATTAAACTTATGTGAATCACTCCTACCGTTTGGGAGTTGTTATATTGGGGCATAATAAGTGGAATAGTATACAAATAATTAGTGAGTGCGAGTACAATGAGAATGAGTGTGTTGTAATGAGAGGAGTGTGTTGGGTAAGTGAGAACAAGGGCAGGGTAACATAATAGTCATGTGGCGGCGCTCACAGAGATTACTGGGTGCCGGGGTTTTATTGCTATTATGTATGTATGAATGTCTCTTTATTTTATGTTTTCTTCTTTGTTTTTTGTTTTTTGTGTGTTTTTTTTTTTTGGGGGGGGGGGGCTGATGTTCACTATACATCCTTCAAGCTAATTAAGATCTCCTCACAAGACCCCCCTTTCAAAACAAAACAAAATCCCGGCCAAAGGCCAGTTTTTCCTTGAATATATAGGCTCACAAAGGAAAAACGACACCTGCATGGGGGGCGAAACGTCTTATAATCACCGTAATACATGGATAAAATTATAAAAAATATACACCTATTTTCCTGTTTGAGTATAATGAGAGACATGGAGTGACAGCCTGTTTGTGTGTGTGTGTGTGTGTGTGTGCGTGCGTGTATGTGTGTGTAGCTACTTTCTACTTTTCCTATTTTCTGAAGAGTGTAGAGAGGGGAGCAGGAGTGTGCCTAATGGTAGTTCCCCAGGGAGCGGGAGGTGGGCGGGGAGGTAGGGAAGGTTAGCAGGCAGTGGCGAGGGCGGGAGGGGAGTCTGAATGAGGACGGGGAGGTAGGAAAGGTTAGCGGACAGTGGCGAGGGCGGGAGGGGAGTCTGAATTAGGACGGGGAGGTAGGAAAGGTTAGCGGGCAGTGGCGAGGGCGGGAGGGGAGTCTGAATGAGGACGGGGAGGTAGGAAAGGTTAGCGGGCAGTGGCGAGGGCGGGAGGGGAGTCTGAATGAGGACGGGGAGGTAGGAAAGGTTAGCGGACAGTGGCGAGGGCGGGAGGGGTAGGAAAGGTTAGCGGACAGTGGCGAGGGCGGGAGGGGAGTCAGAATGAGGACGGGGGAGGTAGGAAAGGTTAGCGGACAGTGACGAGGGCGGGAGGGGAGTCTGAATGAGGACGGGGGGGGGAGGGGTAGGAAAGGTTAGCGGGCAGTGGCGAGGGCGGGAGGGGAGTCTGAATGAGGACGGGGGAGGTAGGAAAGGTTAGCGGGCAGTGGCGAGGGCATGAGGACGGGGAGGTAGGAAAGGATAGCGGGCAGTGGCGAGGGCAGGAGGGGTCTGAATGAGGACGGGGAGGTAGGGAAGGGGTTATCACACAGGGTGATGTGATGCGACTAGTGCAGTAGCATGTTGGTGTTGTTGTTGTTGTTGTTGTTCCCTAAGCTGCCTAGAAAGGCCATGGCCACGATCGGGCTTTCCCACAGAGCTCTCATTGAGTGTAGATTGTGTTGTTGGCGTAAGTGGTTGTGTGAAATGCAGTCTTCTATGATGTGTTCAATGGTATGGGGCGCTGTGTTACATCCCGGGCAGGCGTCGACAACGGAGTCATCCAGTCTCTTCTGATAGCTCAGGAGAGCTGGACGGTGTCCGCATCTCAGCCTGGCCAGGTGGACTCTGTCCTCGCGAGGAAGGGAGGATTCGGATGCATGTTGGTGTAGTGCTGCTTGCTTGCATGCAATTCTCGCTTTCAGCTGCTGCCGCTGGCTAACCCTTGTGGTGAAAAGGGGAGCCGAGTGCGTAAGTCTTCCTCTGCCAGTACATATACTCTTCTATGCGCAGGTTTTCTCTTCCTGCTTTGCAGGAAGGGAACGTCATCATCGGACTACGATGTACTACCATCCATAAGTGAAGTGAAGTGAAGTGTGTGTGTGCGTGCGTGCGTGTGTGTGTGTGTGTGGTTGTTTGTTGTTAGTGTGGTAAATGCGACCAAGAGCCGATCATCATAATTAATTTGTGGCGGTTGTGTGTCTTTGTTAGTCTTATTCACGGCTACCATCATTTAGTGGCATTATTTTTCTCTTATATGTCTGCTAGACAAATTTCCAGTAAAAAACAAAAAATATCCCTAGAACCCGCGTTCAAGCTAAGACAAAATAAGCCCCCCAGATCACATTCAAGCAAGTATCTACATTTTTCGGCAGAGAATATCTTGACCTAGCAAGTTTCTCCTTAATTGCAGTCTCGCTATGGCTCGTCACAAGAAACGACACCTAAATGGGGCGAAACGTCTTATAATCGCCATAATGCAAGGAGCGAGTTAAACATAAATGACTCATACTTTCCTGTTTGAGTATAATGAGACACATACACTGAGAGCCCGTTCCTTGTTGGTTTGTTTGTGTTTTTTTTTTTTTTTTTTTTTTTTGTCAAGTTGGTAAATGGGAACAAGGTCAGGTTAAAGGGAGGTTAGTTAGTCTTTCTGGACCCCCTTCTCTCATCTTTTAGCTCTATTAGTTTTGATAATCTAAGACGCTTGCCCCACGAGTTTGTCGATTTCAATTTTTTTTTACTCATTTCTTTGTAAATATTAAGACCTTTCGGGCCATTTAGGTATCGATTTTTTTTTTCTCGCGAGAGATAGCGAGCCTATAATTTTAGGAAGAACTGGCCTTTGGCCGGGAAATTTTTCTACCGAAAAATGTACAAATGTATCTCAAAGGGGGTCTTGGGGGTGTATCTTTAAGGTTGATGGAGGTATAGCGAGTAAAATATTCTATTCTATTCTATTATAGGCCCAATCCCCCTTTTTTTTTTTTTTTTTTTTTTTTCCTAATAAATAAATATATAAATTGACTTAAAAAGAAACACTACCCCCTTAACGTAATTGACCTGTGCCACTGACAAAGATTACTGGGTGGTTCTGTGTGTGGGGGTGGGGGGAATTAACTCACACCTTCATTCCAATGAGTGTACCACGTTTTTTTTTTAATTAACTTTGACCCTGAACTTCCAATTGTATCGCATGTTTTCTAATTAATATTGTCTCTGTAGGCTATTGGATATGGCATGGTTTTTGGAATTATGTTTGAATCAGCCATCCAACGGGCATGCAATCTTTTTTTGGAATTACCTTTGTCCCTGGAATTCAGTCAGTATGAGTCCTATTGATATGAGTTTAGTTTTGTTATTGTCTTTTACCCTCCAGTTACATATGTAGGACATTATTATAGATTTAAAGGGGCACACCTCGCTTTTTTCTCTTATTCTCCCTCTCTCTTTAGCTTGTATCCATTCGGCCCCATTCAGCCTACTGTTTTAAGACGTTTACCCCCATCCAGGTGTCAATATTTTCCTGGTGAGCGGTAGCGAGCCACCATATATATATATTTTTGTTTTGACAGCAAGCTAAATTTGTAAATTTTTCGATAGAAAAATGTCTCCGGCGAAGCCACTCTCCATACAATGCTGGCTCGCTATCGCTCGCCACGATGAAATCAATACCTGGATAGGTATAAACGTCTTAAAACAGTTGGCTGAATGAGGCCGAATGGATACAAGTCTGAGAAAGAGAGAAAAGACGAGAAAGAGAAAAAAGCAGGTGACCCCCCTTAAGTTTGAATCACGAGTCCAGACAGACGTACGAACTGCATAATATGTATGCGTATTAAATTCATGGAATCCAGCAAATATAAACAAAAAAATGTACATACTATTTGTGTACTTAACTTTGTCCCGGAAGTCTATTAGGTATGATATTGCCAACTTTACTTTCACGCTAATTTGGATTTCATTCTCGCAGAAAGAAAGTGCATTTGTAGTACTATTGAAGCAATTAAAATGTCCTGCAGAGTATCTCCGTCTTTTGTGTAACCTGTTGTTGATTAAGTCACCTAACTTAATGCAGCCCCCTCCTTACCATCCTAGCTAAGAGCAGCCAGTGGATATCCCCCAATGTACCGACGGAAATTAGGGTGATAAACTCCACGGACATGACCACCCGTGTTTTATATATTATTTATGGGAGCGGAGACGATTTTAGTGACTTTTTCCATGTGGCTACAGACAAAAGGTACTGAAAGGGTGTACTAATCCGTGCATATATGCCCATGATAATTTGCTCACAAAAATATATATACACAAATATACAAACACTTTCACACAGATAACAACATGATGTACCGGTATGTACGATTTATAATATGGAGGTAAATGTATAATTAAAAGTATATATTTCTCTCTCTCTCTCTCTCTATATATATATATATATATATATATATATATATATACATACTGTATATATTGTAACTTAAGTTGGCTTTTGATCGTGATGAGACTAAGGATGGCAATAGATTAATATAGTGGTAATGGTCCAACAGCAACCATACAGACCAATCATTACAGCACCTCTATCAGCAGGTAATGGTCCAACAACAACCATACAGACCAATCATTACAGCACCTCTATCATCAGGTAATGGTCCAACAACAACCATACAGACCAATACACCTTTATCAGCAGGTAATGGACCAACAACAACCATACAGACCAATACATCTTTATCAGCAGGTAATGGTTCAACAACAACCATACAGACCAATACACCTCTACCAGCAGGTAATGGTCCAACAACAACCATACAGACCAATACACCTCTATCAGCAGGTAATGGACCAACAACAACCATACAGACCAATACACCTCTAACAGCAGGTAATGGACCAACAGCATCCATACAGACCAATACACCTCTACCAGCAGGTAATGGTCCAACAACAACCATAAAGACCAATACACCTCTATCAGCAGGTAATGGACCAACAACAACCATACAGACCAATACACCTCTATCAGCAGGTAATGGACCAACAGCAACCATACAGACCAATACACCTCTACCAGCAGGTAATGGTCCAACAACAACCATACAGACCAATACACCTCTATCAGCAGGTAATGGACCAACAACAACCATACAGACCAATACACCTCTATCAGCAGGTAATGGACCAACAACAACCATACAGACCAATACACCTCTACCAGCAGGTAATGGTCCAACAACAACCATACAGACCAATACACCTCTATCAGCAGGTAATGGACCAACAACAACCATACAGACCAATACACCTCTATCAGCAAGTAATGGACCAACAACAACCATACAGACCAATACACCTCTATCAGCAGGTAATGGACCAACAGCAACCATACAGACCAATACACCTCTATCAGCAGGTAATGGACCAACAACAACCATACAGACCAATACACCTCTATCAGCAGGTAATGGACCAACAGCAACCATACAGACCAATACACCTCTAACAGCAGGTAATGGACCAACAGCAACCATACAGACCAATCATTACAACACCTCTACCAGCAGGTAATGGACCAGAAGGAGGGTGTCAGTAGGGGAGCGAAGTTTTCTTAGCCGGGCCACATGGGCTTGGTGTACAGTCAAAACCCACACTCAGTTTATTCTGAGTGAAGCCATATACAGGGCTATTGACAGCTTGAACGCCTGAACTAACAAATCAAAATAGTGAGTCCATGAAGAGGGCAAGAGGGTTACAGTTGTTCAGGTAATCAAACAGTCAATTGCCTACACTGAAACAACTATATGGACTATCTTTGGGTTTTGATTGTACTTATTTCTAATCATCCGAGGGAAAATAATTGCCCCAAATGTCTTACACGATCTTGTACATCGTCACAGAAAGCAGGAGTTGCACGATCAACAATGGCCAGTTTTATCGTCAGCTGCTAATATAAAGTTTTCATACAAATATTCAGCTACTAACTTTTATCTACATTCAGTCTAGTTGCCGATACCAATGCAATTGAAAATGTTGCCAGAATCATAATTGTCGATCGAAAATTGCTGGATAAAGCACCTTAACCCTTACGGTACCGGCGACGTCTTTTTGTATTTATTTCAGCTGCATTTAGACGATTTTATGAAGCTTAGGAAGGATATATGGTAGCAAAATGGATTAATTGAGATGGTGTGGAATCTTTTAATTGGTAGAGGTCCTTCCTAAGCTATATACAATCGTCTGATATTGCCAGAATAAAAAAATAAAAAGACGTCACTGGTACAGAAGGGGTAAAGCTAGCTCATTCGGTCTCTCTCTCTCTCTCTCTCTCTCTCTCTCTCTCTCTCTCTCTCTCTCTCTCTCTCTCTCTCTCTCTCTCTCTCTCTCTCCATTAGTGAAGACTTCGCCGTATTCTGACAAACATAGGAAGGGCGTTGCCTCTCCCTTATCGACCCAAGAGTACGAGCCCGGATATTAGTAAATGGAGGAGAACTGAATATTAATCAGCCTTTCTAAGAACTACCATTTACTCCTACTTAATTCGTTTACCAAGGAGAAGGGATTATTCATTAGAGCTTAACTGTACGGCAGTCTATCTGAGTGGTGGTGGCTGAGTGGTAAAAATGTACTAATAGCCACGAGAAAGCATATTCGAGTCCAAGAGAACCACCGGGAGTTTTCTGGGGTGATATCAACGTTCCTGTAGTTATAAGTGTCCTAGCTACACCAACAAGTATAAACACACACACACACACACACACACCATACTGTCACCAATTTAAGTAACAGAAAATTACCGGTCGACAATACTGTGACGACGGATTGTTAAGGGAGCCCACCTCGCTTGTTTTCTCTTTCTCTCCCTCTCTCTTTGGTTTGTATCCATTCGGCCCCATTCAGCCTACTGTTTTAAGACGGTTACCCCCATCCAGGTGTCAATGTTGTCCTGGCGAGCGGTAGCAAGCCAGCATATATATATTTTTGTTTTGACAGCAAGCTATAGTTTTACATTTTTCGAAAGAAAATTGTCTCCAGCGAAGCCGGATATCTCCATACAATGCTGGCTCGCTATCGCTCGCCAGGAAGAAATCGACACCAGGATGGGGATAAACGTCTTAAAACAGTTGGCTGAATGGGGCCGAATGGATACAAGCCAGGGAAAGAGAGAAAAGAAGAGAAAGATTAGAAATAAATAGTGACCCCCCTTAATAACCATGAAGCAATATGTGGAGTGTATAAATAAGGTGCCAATAGTTACTGCGGCAAATCAAAGCAATCAAAACCTTGAAGTTTAATTTGAAAATCCTGAGACCTCGCAACAGTTACAGGCTCGAGATATACCTACTGTCCCGATGTTGAATAATCAACAAATTCACAAAACATCATGCACAGTATAGTCACGATCAAATTCTTCGTTCGACACATCAAGCGTGTTTCTCTGTAGGTATACAGGGGATCGCCCTATGACCCATTTGAACAAATGTGTTATGCACAGTCGTTTATAACTTGTTTTGATTACAGTATTTACATCATAGTCAAATATAACAGTAAAGCCGAAGTGCATAATTATGTCCCAAGACGTTTGAGGATTTATTTATTTATTTACTTGTTTATTTATTATTATTTCTTTTTCTTTTTTTGCAGAACTAATAAGCAACATTCGAGATTATATGTTTTTGAAATTCAAAAACTAGAAGGATATGTTAACATTTATAAAGCGTATGGAATAAAAAAAACTGTAAAAGGAATGCATTATCCAAATTGCTAAAATTGTCGTTAAGCGATTTAAAACGCCATTAAAACGGCAGGTTCCTGTGAAGTCCAGTAATTTTGTTCTGCTCACATAACACCTATAAAGTCCAAAGTGTGAGGAAATTGTAATTATATATATTAAAGCGGTTGTATAATGTCAATTAGTAAGAATAAAAGCGACGTAATAATTATGACCAGTTTCTTCTAGCCTGCTACCGATTCTGACTAAACCTTTTCAATAGTCTAGCTTATTTTAATTCCAAGTACCTGTTTTTTAGGAACGAACGTCATCAACTCAAGGAACTTGTTTAGTACTATAGTATGTTACCTTAACCTGGCGAGAAATTGACTGGTCCTCTTTCTAATAATATTACTCGGCTATTTCATTTGTTTATAGCCAAATATATTGTTAATTGTGAAAATTTGGCAATAATATGATTCATAGACGAAACAGTTTCATATTTGTCCATTAAATATCGAAAAAACAACGGCTGATGGAGTATAACTTGTCTTCAGGCTATTATAATACCGTATGTAATGAATATAACTGCTGATGGAGGCTGATGGAGTATAACTTGTCTTCAGGCTATTATAATACCGTATGTAATGAATATAACTGCTGATGGAGGCTGATGGAGTATAACTTGTCTTCAGGCTATTATAATACCGTATGTAATGAATATAACTGCTGATGGAGGCTGATGGAGTATAACTTGTCTTCAGGCTATTATAATACCGTATGTAATGAATATAACTGCTGATGGAGGCTGATGGAGTATAACTTGTCTTCAGGCTATTATAATACCGTATGTAATGAATATAACTGCTGATGGAGGCTGATGGAGTATAACTTGTCTTCAGGCTATTATAATACCGTATGTAATGAATATAACTGCTGATGGAGGCTGATGGAGTATAACTTGTCTTCAGGCTATTATAATACCGTATGTAATGAATAATCAACCTTTGTAACTGACTTCGGTGTTTTTATCCACGAATCACAAGTAAATTCAGATATTGGCTAGAAGGAACGCCATTTGACTGTCCGTGTGACGCCGCCTTTACACAGCCTTACACACCCGTTGCATTTCATCTGACGGTAAATTGAATCCCTTAGCAGCTAATTTCGCGATATTTAATGGGAAAATCTGAAACCACTATGTCTCTGCATCATATTAAGACCAAGTTTATGTAATTAGCAACATATTTCACTACAAAACCTTCAAAATATCCGAAAAATCTTGATGGGAACTTTACAATTTACCAGACGTGTAATGATAGTTGATGACTGTGACGCCACCCCCAGCCATTTCCCATAAAGGGCGGTCACCGGCTTTGTTTTTCTCTTTCTCTCCTTTTCTCTCTTTCCCTGGCTTGTATCCATTCGGCCCCATTCAGCCAACTGTTTTAAGACGTTTATCCCCACCCAGGTGTCGATTTCATCCTGGCGAGCGATAGCGAGCCAGCATTGTATGGAGAAATCCGGCTTCGCCGGAGAAATTTGTCTATCGAAAAATGTACAAATTTAGCTTGCTGTCAAAACAAAAATATATATATGCTGGCTCGCTACCGCTCGCCAGGAAAATATTGACACCTGGATGGGGGTAAACGTCTTAAAACAGTAGGCTGAATGGGGCCGAATGAATACAAGCCAGAGAAAGAGAGAAAAGGAGAGAACAAAAAAGCGAGGTGGGCCCCCTTAAGGTAATTATATTTATCGACCTTGCATAATCTTGCAATTGTGTATATTGCTGGCAAGAAGAAAAACAAAATAATATCCTAACCTGAGGTGAAACCATTGATTTCGGGTGCTGATGAGTAATTGGTGCTTCTGAATGCTTGTTTGCTTGCTTTTTGTGGGCGAACTGTTTTATGTGTTCTTCTTCTGTCACCTGTTTTTCCTTTCTTGTGTGTCTTGCTGAGCCTCCCTACCCCTTGTGGGAGTAAGGGCTGGCTACTGACTGACTGACTGATTAACCAGTACAATTAATGCAATTCTTAGTACTGTCCAGTCTCTTCCTCGGCCGACAGTACCTTCTTGATAATCTATACAAAATACTAATAATATTAATATACTTAATTCAGTCTAGTCTCTCCTCAGGTCTACAGTAATTTATTGATTGCATGCCCAAGATACTACTAAAAATAATATACTTTATTATCTTCAGTCTCTGCCTAGGCCTACAGTAGCGTATTAATTACCTTACCAATATAATAATACTAATAATATACTTAATATAATAATACTAATAATATACTTAATATAATAATACTAATAATATACTTAATACTTTCTAATCTCTCCCTAGGATTATAGCAGGTTATTGATCCCCTTCCTAATATACTAATACTAATACTCCCCTGATGAAGGTAGAGTGACCAAAGTGATATATTAGCCGCGCGACCCGGTGGTAATAACGTCGCCAGGTGTAGGTGGAGATAATCAACCTGCTAATAATAAAAGTAATAACAAGAGAGATGGGGCCTAGGAGGAGGAGGGGGGGGGAGGGGTAAATAACAAGAGAGATGGGGCCTTGGAGGGGGAGGGGGGGGAGGGGTAAATAACAAGAGAGATGGGGCCTTGGAGGGGGAGGAGGGGGGGGGGGTAAGTCTTCCGGGGTACGCGTCTTTTATAAGAAGCATGCTGACAATTTTGCTTCCTTGAGGAGATAGTGACTTTTTTTTTTTTTTTTTTGGTCTACAGTATATATTCAGCTATTCATATATTGCTTTTTAGTTTCCTCTAGACCTCCATCAAACTTTAAAAACACCCCCTATACCCCCCTTTAAGATCAATTTGTACATTTTTCGGTAGAAAAAAGTCCCAACCAAAGGATGCTTCCTCTTAACATTACAGGCTCGCTATCGCTCGCCAGGAAAAAATCGACAGTTAAATGGCACAAAAGGTCTTAATATTGACAACGAAATAGTGTGAAAGGTGTTAAAATCGCCAAACTAATAGGTCGAACGTCCTAAAATCTCTAAACTAATGGGGCTAAACACGAGGGAGAAAGTGGTCTAGAAAAACAACTCATTTCCCCTTAAGGGCCATATTGTCATAGAGTTCTAAGTTAGCTATTAGATCACATATGGTAAACTGTCAAAAGTCATGACTTTATAGAAGGTCTGTCGAGGGTAATTAATGATGTTCATACCCTCATAAAGGTATATTAGTAGAGGTAATTCAATCTAACAGAAAGGTAAATCACTATATACTGTATATACCCGATGAGATAAAGCATGATGCGGGTGTGGATTGCATGTGTTATGGGTGTGATTGAATATTTAAACCACACCCCTTTTATGTAATCTTGGCAGGTACTGGTTAAAAGTTCTGTAAAATACCTAGTGTATGGTAAGACGTCATTCAGAGGGCGTAACCCGATGCCATATAAGGTTGAGATATCGACATGAGAGCGAGAGAACAAGACCCCATCATGTGATAGAAGGCAACTCTTGATATGATGATCCAAGTGATTCCCATGACCTGTTCCTCTGAAAGGTCAACTGAATACATCGTGGCTTTTCCTGTAGTATAAAATACAAGAAATACAATGATAATTATACCTAAGCTGTTATAATAGGAATACAAGTATGAAAGGTTATAATACAAGTATTCCCTGTAAATATGTAAGCAAGGAATTAAATTGGTTATGTAAGTTAAATGGGAGTCTATAAAATATATATATATATATATATATATATATATCTTTAACATTCCCTTGATTTTGTTCAATGCATATTAGCTGTGACTCGTGATTGTGTGCTAGCTATATGATCAGAAAAAGGTATCTATGAATTAGATATAAGATCTGTTGAGGTAGACAAGCTTTAATAGGTCAGCTCATCAATTATCCATTAATAGGATTTGGGTTTAGCTAAAAAAAAAAAAAAAGGTAAGACTGACTAACACTGACTTATGATATGGCGAGCGGCAGTGAGCCAGCATATGTTTTACAATGTATTTGCCAGCAGGTTAAATTTGTAAATTTTTCGATAGAAAAATTTCTCCGGCGAAGCCGGATTTCTCCTACGAAGAAATCAACACCTGGATGGGGACAAACGTCTTAAAACAGTAGGCTACATGGTACCGAATGGATAAAAGCCATAGAAAGAGAGAAAATGAGAGAAAATAAGCAAGTGACCCCCTTAATGCTTCCCACCTGCTCTTACACATAGGTATACCCCTCCCAATCACCATAAATCCTTACCACCACCACATGCGGGATCATTTACAAAGAACATATACTCAGATTAGTATAAATCTATCGAGTACTGATTTGTCACTTGACTTTAAGGGGGAGGTAGTCGCTTTTTCGGGACCCCCTTCTCCCACATGTTTAGTATATTAGTTTTGATATTTTTAAGACGTTCGTTCCGTTAGTTTGGCGATTTTGAGACATTTCCTTGTCAATATTAAGACCTATCGTGTCATTTAGGTGTCGATTTTTTCCTGGCAAACGATAGAGAGCCAGTAACTTTGGAAGGAACCGGCCGGGACATTTTTCTACCTAAAAATGTACTAATTTATAATGAAAAGGGGTCTAGTGGGTGTTTTTTTAAGCTTGATGGAGGTCTAGCGAGGAAACTCAAAAATAAATAAATATATAAATATATACTGCAGACCAAAAAAACAAGTACTACCCCCTTAATAATGGAATATCGTTATTTAAACAAAACAATATCAAAAAATAATTATTAATTATAGAGAAGTTATAGTACCTTTTTGTGATGTCACTAAGTGTCAGTAAATCGGCTGCTAAGGGATACAATTTGTCGACCGTTTATTGCATGAAAAGGGAGAAGGGGGGGGGGGGGGGGGGGTTGTAGCCTGAAGGGGTTTGGTGAGGCTTTTCTATTAATCATTATTATTATTATTGTTATTATATTTTTTTCATTCTAAGAGGAAAGCAAAATATAAATTGCTCAGAAATGGCCAAAATAATAAAAACACAAAATAATCATTCATAAAACACACACACAAACCGTCGGCTTTGCTCGGGTTAAGACGAACATATGGTAGGTAAACAAGATGGCGGGTGGCGTGAACCAGATCCTGCGTTGCTCCCCTTAAAGAGGATGGTTCGGCTCGTCCCTACGTTGCTCATTAACTGGGCCGAGATAAAGGCGGCGCCGAGCTGGTGTTATGAGGCAGGTGGAGATTGATAGCGGTGAGCCGAGCGATACACAGGTATATACGGTACAGGCAGGAGCTGGTTAGGGAATAATAAAGTAGACGTGTGGGGGGGGGGGGGGCTACAAACACTGTAAACAAATTAAGGGGGGTGACTTGCTTTATTATCTTTCTTGGTTGTATCCATTCGGTCCCATTCAGCCTACTGTTTTAAGGTGTTTATCCCCATCCAGGTGTCCATCTTTTACGGAGAAATTAGGCTTCGCCGGAGACATTTTTCTATCGAAAAATGTACAAATTTAGCCAGCTGTCTAACTCATTATCCAAAATATGGTTGCTCGCTATCTCTCGCCAGGTATAAATCGACACCTGGATGGGGATAAAAGTCTTAAAACAGTAGGCTGAATGGGGCCGAATGGATACAACCCAGAGAGTGAAAAAAAAACATTCACCCCCCTTAAACAATAACAAAAACAAACGAAAAACAAAGGGCCAGTCAGGTCATATCGCAAACATATTAATACTCGGCTATAGATATTGTAGGTCACAACTGCTATACAATTTAAAACTAATACGATGACGGTATCAAATCAGCTCGGCTCTCCGTTGCTCATTACCATAATTGAGATAACGAAAATGAGTTTTTCTTCCTCTTATTATGACTATTATAGTTACTTATTTTTGTCAGTTCTGAAAGGCCGATTGGGAATCAGCGCGTTATTTGAGATAGTTTTCACCACTTGAATTCTCAGCAATTCTCCTTAGGTAAAATCTTTTAATGGTAACCAGACCAGAATGAGAGATAAAAAGAAGGCAGTACAGCCAGTATTACGAGGCAGGAAGAGATTAATGGCGGGGCCCGAGCGATACAAAGAAAAACATGTAGGGTAATACAAAAAACATGTAGGGTAATACAAAAAACTATCAGCGGGAAGATATGGGGGAATACAACAGATTATAACAAGAGTAGGTGTGTGTGGTGGTGTAATCTTGCTACTCAGCGAGTTCAAATATCAATGTGTCTTGGGATGGATGTTGTAATGTACTTAATTTCAGTACACTACCACGAAGTCCAACGATACACCATAATAAACACCCTTGATGTTTCCAATACATTAGCATTGTACGAATATTTAAATGTGCAGAATATACAATAGGGGGTAGTGCACCTAATGAGTGAGAAGCTTAATAGGTGGCGTAAGTGTGTGTGTAGTCTCAGGTGATGAATCGAGATGCCGAGACAGTGATGAAACAGGTTCAGGACGCCACTCTGATCAGACAGCCAGGCATCGTTAATCTCGATAGCCAAGACTACGTCGAACCAGTTGCAGAACTCATCTGACTCGTCATATCTAACTCATCACATGGATAAAACTTCCAGACTTCATCATATTGAACGATCTACCTAGAGACTATAGAACGCCTATGTCTGGTGGGAGAGTTGGAGCATTAAACACATAAAAAGGAAGATATATGAGATTCATGATTACAAATATTACAGGATACAAATATTCAGGGCAATATTGACAAGTGAGTAAAATAAGACACTAACAAAGGAGAATTCGGCTAGTTGAAAGTTTTTCATTAACATCGCTGAGATAACGAAAATGCACCTTTCTTCCTTTTATTGTGACTATCATTGCTCGATTATCTTCAAATTAGGAAAGACCATTGAAAATCAGAGGATTCATTGACAATGTGTATGCCCTATTCTTAGAAATTCTTCTTAACCCCTTTAGGATCTAATACGCATTTTTATATTTCATTGTGGTCATTATACTATTTTGTGAAATTAAGTAAGGATATGTACGAATCATATGTACGTATATCTCATATACTCTTTAGCTACCACAAGTTCACCCTAAGCTGAATAATATCGTCTAATGATAGCCGGAATACACTGTTAAAACACGTCAATATCCTCAAAGGGTTAAGCTAAATATAGTTGCTTACTGATAGCCAGAATAAAATAAAAGATAAAGAAGGCGCCGGACCAATGCTGTGAGCGAGGTGGAGACTGATGAAGGGAGCTTGGGTAATACTGAGGAAATGGGAAGGATAGAGAATGCAAAGAAATACAAATGGGCGGGACCAGACCAGGGAAAACAACTCTAACAGGAAGATATATAGAAGACCGATACAAAGGCTAAAACAGGATACAGGCAAGATAATACAAAGAACTACAGACTGAAAGAATAATACAAGGGAATACAAAGGGAAGTAGGCAGGAACAGGCCAGGCAATACAAACAACTACAAGCAGGAAGATATATATCGAGTGATACAGACTAGAAATTGCGAGGTGATACAAAGGGCGCGTATGCTTAAAGGTGTTACTCGTAATACTAACCTTAGTTGGACATCTCGTATCGGATTAGTTTCTATAAATGACTCAAAGAAAGTTGGGCTTCTTTATAGAATTAGTAAATTATTCACTGACGAGCAGCTAACCATAATATATATAATTCATGTACTGTACGTGTTCAGATGGAGTCGTTGATGAGTGAATGTGCAGAAGTTGCTCTGAGAGATATGGCTAACATTAAAATATTTGCCATTAGACTAATCAACAAACATATTTACAAGTGAATCCCCCCTCTTTATATATACAAAGATATGTTACATCCATTGCATTTTATGGATACATTTATGGTATAATAGATGTTCAATTGAACCTGTTTTAATTGTGCACCTCTTTACATCTTTCCCTGCAGCACTAGGGTGTTTTTTAACGCTCATGATTCAATAATCATTCCTCTACATTGAATTACTTCTGAATTTCAAATTTCAAATATTCTCCAAACCACCTCTCTCCGGAATTCACTTACTTAATTAAAGTAACTTTCCACCAACCTTCAATCCGTAACATTTCGAATTTAATTGTTATAAATTGATCACGAATGGAGGGCGGCATTAGGTGAATGATTATTGTTGTATTTGTTTCCTTCTTCTATACCTTTAGGCTTTGTAATAAAATGCTAAATTATACTGTACAGTCGAGGTTAATAAGTGTTGTCAGATATTTCACAAAGTTTCGGACACTGACTAATACACTGAGGGATAAGCACGTTTCCCAGTAACTATAAAGATACCAATAACACTTGTTGAGCGAAAACCACTGGAATCTATGACAACACTTAATATCCCCGATTGTACATCCTCATGGAACAGCATTTCGTTAACAAATATTCTTCACAGGACTTACAGTAACAAATAGTAACAAATACACCATGAATTGCGTAATGGGAATACAGACCCAACACATACAACTATTGTATTACAGACAGTACAGTCGTAGGAATAGAGGTCACCAATTAACCCTGCTTAAGGGGGAATGGTTCACTTTTTGGGCGATTGTTGCATGTATTCATTATTTTTCTAGTTTCCTCCCTAGACCTCCATCAAATTTAAAAAAACATTCATTAGATCTCCCTTCTAGATTAATTTGTAAATTTTTCGGTAAAAAAATTCCCGTCCGAAGGCCGGTTCTTCCAACATTACAGGCTCACTATCGTTCGCCAGAGAAAAAATCGACACCTAAATAGCACGAAAGGTCTAAATATTGACGTAGAAATGGGGCGAAAGGTCTAAAAATCGACTAACTAATAGGGCAAACATCTTAACATCTGAAAACTAATGGGGCTAAACATGAGGGAGAAAGTGGTCCAGAAACCCGGCCCATGTCCCCTTAATATCCATTATGCTGACCATGGTAAAGACTAGAGGGCTCACACGGTTTTACACTTACTCACACATCTATATGACACACAGCTAATAACCCATACAGTACCAGGGACGTCCTTTTATTGCATATGCTTGCAACTATTAGACGATTTTATTCAGCTTAGGAAGGACCTCTAGTAATAATAAGGTTTCAAACTATCTCAACCAACCCTTTTAATTACCTCAGATCCTACCTAAGCTGCTTAACATCGTCTAAATATAGCTAGAATATAATATAACACACGTCGCTGGTACTCAAAGGGTTATACATATATGCTGTATTAGATATATATTTGCATGAAATTAAAAATATAATTATATACTTAAACTTAAACATAAATAAATAAAGTCTATAAAGGCCTATATTGTTTGCCGTTTATGTATAGTTGTGCTACATAAATTTACAGACATAGGAGAAACAAAATATAGCAAAACCTGTGCACATAATAGTGTCCTCCATTCGCATTCAATTTGTAATAAATTAATTTATACTGCTGTGGACTGAAGGTTGGTGGAAAGTTACTCTAGGGAAGTGGGTGCAACTGACAGGTGGTTTGGAGTGGTGACAGGTCAGTTGAACCAGTGCCACTTCAACCAGTGCCACTTTAACCAGTTCTAACTCAACCAGTGGCCATTTCAACCAGTGACTATTTTAACTAGTAGGTTAGGTTAGGTTAGTTACGTTAGGTTAGGTTAGGTTACTGGTTAATATAGTCACTGGTTGAAATGGTCACTGGTTGAAGTGGCCACTGGTTGAGTTAGCACTGGTTAAAGTGGCACTGGTTAAAGTGGCACTGGTTCAACTGACATGGAACCGGTTTGGAGTATATATTATTTTCTTTTCTTTCTTTTTTCTATATTCCAACTACTCCCTCTCGGGAATAGGTTGAGAGCCTGTACATTCAACCACTAATCATTGAACGGTGAAGCCCGTGAGGTCTAGTTCCAGTCTAGGGGGTGAGACATGTGAAGCACTTTTAGCTGCAACCAGTCCCTGTCATCTTGCCTTCGCAGGATGCATGGGGCTTAGTTGCTCACTCACGGCTTGAAGCAGCCCCATCTCTGAAGCTGCCTCGCTTCAGTCCCACTGTCTAATCTCCTAGACTCGGACCCTCACTCTCAAAACGCCACCTATTGAGCAATGAAGTCACTAGGCATTGTCCCCCTGTTGCATTGTCCCCCTGTAGCATATTTTGAATATGGGAATATTCATACAGTGCTATTTAAGCAGGGAACAACGAAGGTATTTATTTGGCGTTTCGGTGGGCTTTGTGGTAATGGCTTTATGGTAATGCACTGCTACTACTGTACTGTAGGTACAGCACAAATTCCATCCCAATAATATCTTCCCATTGACATATCGGGATTCGAACCCTGGTCCATTGGATTACAAGTCCAGTGGCAAGACCACTCCGCCACACCTCCCCTAAAAAACTTTTGCATTGTAACATAACAAAAAAAATGTTTTAAGTTACAATGCACACAAATATAAGTATGCTTGAAACAGTGTGAGGTGTGAGCCACTGTAAATACTGCACCATCTCGGTATCGTAAACTAAAGAGGCAGCCCGGGTTGATTGCTATTATAGTGTGTGAGGTAAAGACTTATGGGCGGAGGCTGTGTTATGAGGTACGCGGGAGATGGATGGCGAAGGGTTCTTAGGGGGGTACAGGCCATTCATTATACACACACACACACCCGACACACTCTATCAATATTAACGATGAATTATATGTATGTACAGTCATGGGCAAGAATGATGAACACCCCCTCACGGTAAAAACGAGAGAACATTGACCAGTGAAAATCTTTAATACAATTTGTGTAAATCTCAATTTTTGTAAATGCTTCGTCGATTTATCTGTTACGTAGCATTAAATATTATTTAGAAATTCCTGACCACGACTACACATAGATTTAATCAAATCCAATGTAGGAACAATTTTAATGTGATACGATACAAAAGGCATGTTTGAAACTGCCAGGTGTATCTTCGAAGTACAAAAATAAAGAGAATGACATCCCAATTTGGAATAAAATAAAGTTTGGACAATAATCATATCAAGCTTTAAGATTACATGTTTTAAGCTTAATAATGACTTGGTGAAAGTGTATGCTAAAGCATAACAGCTTTGTGCAAATAAGGCATAGCCTATATGTATGTACGGTATGTTGAGTATGGTCGCAAAGCATCTCAAGAATGAAATAATGGATTTTGGTAGGCAACTAGATACCGTTTACTTTCTTTAAAAATGGGCAGCTCCCAACATTAATGGCCTTCGTTAGCATAAACCCATGACTATTTGACCTCACACTAAGCAGTATCTGTACACTCCTCCAAACCAATGTTATATAATAAGCTATAATATTCCCAGCAGTGGTCTGTTATGTTATACTATGATATCTTCTGCTACGCTAAGGGGAGATGGTCCGTTACTCTGGTCCATCTTCTCCCTCATGCTTAGCCCCATTATTTTTCAGATTTTAAGACGATCGGCCCATTACTTTGGCAATTTTAAGACCTTTCGCCCCTTTTCTGCGTCAATATTAAAACTGTTTGTGTCATTTAGGTGTCGATTCTTTTCCTTGCGAGCGATAGCGAACCTGTAATTTAGAAAAAACCGATAGCGAGCCTGTAATTTAGAAAGAACCGGCATTCGGCCGGGACATTTTTACCGAAAAATGTACAAATATATCTTGAAGGGGGATCCTGGGGTTGTTATTATAAGTTTGATGGAAGTCTAAGGAGGAAATTAGACAAACTATGCATAAATTTAAAAATTAACTAAAAACGCCTTATCTCCCCTTAATGCCTGCTTCCTTCCATCTCCCGGTACAGATGAGGGTGTCGTGGGCGGGCCGCGGGAGAGAGGAGGAAGGGTGGGTGGAGAGGGTGGTGGTAATAAGGGACGTCGGGGCACCACTACCAAGAGGCCCAAGTTCCACCCAGACACCCCCTCCACCGTCACCACGCAACTCGGGGCACACGCATATCTACCCTGCAGGATCAAGGACTTGGGGGATAAATCGGTACGTACATAAAGGATTGGAAGAGAGAGAGTGAAAGAGGAGAGAGAGAGTGAGAGAGGAGAGAAGAGAAGAGAAGAGAAGAGAAGATGAGAGGAGAGGAGAGGAGAGGAGGAGAGAGAGAGAGAGAGAGTTGCATAGAAGGTGGACAAATAAACAGCAAGATCGAAAGAGCATCAAGAGAGTTAGGACACAGACACACAAGATAAACAGACATACAGCAAAATAGAGTGAGAGGCAAGATAATTAGGAAACAAACAAGCAAGATACAAAGACAGACAACAAGATAGAGAGAGAGGCAAGAAGGCTAGGAAACAGACAGGAAAGATGGGCAGACAGACAACAAGATAGAGTGAGAGGCAAAAAGGTGAGGAAACAGACAGGAGAGATGGACAAATAGATAGCAAGATAGAGAGAGAGGCAAAACGGCTAGGAAACAGACATGAAAGAGGAACAGACAAACAGCAAAGTAGAGTAGGACGCAAGAAGGTTAGGAAACAGTTATAGGCAGAGAGAGTAAGATTAAAGATTTAAGGAATAAGTTGGTAAGTACAGAAACAAAAGGAAAAAGAGATACTGGACATACAGACAGCAAGATAGAGAGAGAGAGTCAAAATACAATGCAACAGGCGAGGCAGATAGATAACTGACAAAATGATAGAGAGGGGCAAGATGTGTAAGGCAACAAACAAGCAGAGAGAGTAAGTATGTGGGTGTGTAATAAGTATGTGTGTGTGTAATAATAATAATTTGTCGGTAATGTGTGTGTGTGTTTTAGTACCTTCTCCGTCGGCACTAAACAACTCAAGGCACTCATATTACGTCACCTGAAAAATAAAAGCATAAGGGATAAATCAATCAGTGTGAAGGGATTATGGTGTGATATATTAATTGACTAACTAACTAATGGATACTTAGAGAGGGAGACAGTGTGTGTGTGTGTGTGTGTGTGTGTGTGTGTGTGTGTCTGTGTCTGTGTGTTGATACCCCCTCCATTGTAACTTGACAACTCTGGCCCCAAACATTTCCCCCCTTGCAGGATGAGGGACCTTAGAGACAAGTCGGTCAGTGCACAGGGAATAATGGATGGATATAGAGATGCACACCAAAAGAGATAGATGGTTTGGGCAAGCGAGATTTTTGTTTATGCTCCCCAATCCCTCAACCTCGGGGACAAGTCTGTACATGTAGGGGAGATAGATGGGTGGATGAACAGAAACATAAATTTTATATATATATATATATATATATATATATATATATATATATATATATATATACTGTATATGAAAGCCCATACTTGGCATGCATACTAAGGGATTGCCAGGATAAGTTTTAAGCGGGGAGGGGGGAATTCCTCAGTTTTCAAGATGGAGAGCCCATACTTGCAATGCATACTAAATGGATGCCATAATAGGTTTTAAGAGGGTGGGGGGGGGGGCAAACACCCCACACTCCCTCAGTTTTTTAAGATAGAGAGCCCATACTTGGCATGCATACTAGGGGGGGGTGCCAGAATAGGTTTTAAGCGAAATTTGTTTTGTCCCCTCACCCCCAGGGGGGAGGGGGACGGAGGCCCCCCCCCCCCCCCCAAGATAGACAGCCCATACTTCAATATTCCCCCAGGCAGCACCGGGTACCTAAGCTAATATATATATATATATATATATATATATATATATATATATATATATATATATATATATATATATATATATATACAGTATAGTCCATCGTGATTACACAACTTCAAGCCAAATTTTACCTCAGACTAGAACTAAGGAGAGAGGGGTCGATACGTGGAGTGTGTGAGTGTATTTGTGAGTGTGTTGGAGTACAGTATATCTGTAAATAATATTGTTGTGAGTGATTAAATATCCTCTCCACCTATACTTGACAACTTGGGTCAAAGCATACTTCCTCTCATGGTCAAGGGCCCGAGTCACAAGTTGGTCAATACAGGACACACACACAAAGGCTAAACTGTGTGTGTGTGTGTGTGTGTGTGTGTGTGTGTGTGTGTGGGAGAGAGAGTGAGTGAGAGAGTTTGTGAATGTGTGTGTCGATACCCGCCCTCACAGTAACAATAAGAATAGCTCCCCTGCCGGATCAAGGAGGTTAAGGACAAGGTAGATGGATAGATAAATGGACACACAAACACACAGGCAGGTAGACTAGCAAACATACAGAACAATAGAGAGAGAGAGAGAGTATGTAAGAGTGTGTGTATATGTGTGTGTGTGTGTATGTGTGTCGTCCTCCACCATCACTATATAACTCCAGAATCTTGGGGCAGTGTAAAGGAGATGAATAAATAGTAAGATATGTAGAAAGTCAGACAGAAAGAGAGAGGTCAAGCATGCATGTATACTGTATGTGTACGATTATGTGCGTGTATGTATTTAAGAATGAGCATACTCTTGTTCGTGTGTACTTCCATTTGTGAAGCTGAGTACGAACTTCAAAAGCTCCCCCTTTTACACAAACGCGCGCGCGCACACAGATTCAATAAAAACAAATTTATTTTTTTTATCTCTCAAACCTGTCCACATTGAAAAAAACTATTTTTCTGTTTGATGTCCCCCTCTGTCTCTCGGTTGTTCCGCCTCAACCAAAATAAAACGTCCACAATCCTACCAATTATATAACTATGCAAGGAATTCAAATAAAAATACATCTCAATATAAATGGTCCATATGAAAGGGATGCAAAAAGTAATAGAATATATAATGTCTATCTATCTATTGCCGGACGCCGTGGCCAACCCAAAGGGGTGGATACAAACGAAACGCCAACATGCACCTCTGTCCCAAGTCAGTCGACGTCCCTCCTCCCATCTAGCACCGCTTTCACGCATATACTTCTTAACTCCATCCTTCCACCTCTCACTCGGACTACCTATCCATCGCTGTCCTTCCACCTCACTCTCGCACACTCTCTTATAGTCATTCTCTCGCTTCCCACATGGCCGAACCATCTCAAAGTGTTCCTTTTCACACTTTCCAGCACATCTACATCCACACCATACCTCTCTCGTACTTCCTCATTCGTCTGTCTATCCCTCCATGTAACTCTGCACGCACTTCTCAAGTAACTCGTTTCCACCCCTCTCATTTTTGGTTGAGTCTCTTCAATAATGTACGTTCAGTTAAAATATCTTTTGTCGAAATTATACTAACACAATAAAAAAGATCCGTAATTGAAAATACAATAATTTACCGTCAAATGTACTAGAATTAAAATATATACTTAAATAAATCCACATGCAATTACAAATATACATTAACGCATACGAGTATACATAATTTATTGTTAAAGTAATAACGTAATAAATTTAACACACACTTTTATGCAAATTTTTGTGGAACAAAAATTGTGGCTTACTTTAAATTACGTAAATTACTATAAACAGGAGCAATACGTAGCCTATTATTTCTAGACCTAATGATAAACTGTAGACTACATGATGACAGCCACTCACAGTCATTTAACGGACTGCCACAAATGTATTACCTTCATTTATGTAGGAAAAAGTAAATACATGTACAAAATCAAAAGTAGCCTTATCAAGGCACAAATCATTCTAAGATTTTTTTTTTTTTAGATGATGCACCAAAGCTACAGAGTAAATATTATGTTAAAACAAATATATTAACAACACTTGAGAAGCGTGTCCATGGTCATTCTAAACCACTGTCATAAGGTAAACTTAGCCTGAGTCCAAGTGTATATATCTTAGCATTAGTATGTTTACACCCATAATGCTATAACATCATCCTTGGCAGTGGTTAATTGACATCTGTATTTTCAGAAGATAAACAGTACCGGTATACGCTTTATATCTTCAAGAATGTACACTTATGCACAAAAGTTCTTTCCTACTTAAACTTCCCAGAGACAACAGTGCAACTCGATTAGAAATTACCCATCGTCGACTTTCCTATCTCGCTTTGGGCAGGGGTAAAGGGAAGGGATTAGGATGTAAGTGAGATTTGTTAGGAAGGGGTCAAAATAATAAAATATTAGGGGGCTCAAATCGATTATTAAAATAGATGCATGCACAGGATTTAGTAATTATACTGGTTTGGGTTACTCCTTTATTCAGGGTCAGCTATACGGCAGGACCTAATACACAAATGATAAATAATAAATGAGCAGTCTCAGGGGAGATGTCCCATCATAAGTCACGAAAGATGGTGCCCACGAATCTGATGAGTCAACCGCGTGTGGGAGGCGTCAGTTTTACCGGCGACAATGTTTTAGGTGATAACTAGGGTGCAGGGGACCTCACAGGACTGTGATGTGATGATGGTGTCCAAAACTCTAAGCTTGGAAATTCTTTAAGTAACCCGTCAGGATTGTAATTGATTAGACTGGTGTCTTCATCGATGGAACCCAAAGATATTTTGGTGCAACATGCAGAGCATTGTTACATATGTGGCAGATGTTCTAGTTGGCAAACCGGGATGGCTAGTGACACACACATTGTTGCTGTTTATTAAAGCAGCTGGGGCCTGAGATTGTTAAATCTGTCAGGACTCTGAAACGAGGAATTGTTGTTGCGACACTCAGCTTCCGGGGGCCCTACATGCCCGGTGTTCTAATCAGAGTTCCTTAAACAAGAGTTAGCACAGGCATTGCTATATTTATTAGTGGCCCCTCCATCATTGACGAACATGCCTATTACATAAGGCATCCTCTTCAAACACTAATCCGCCGTAGTTTGAATCTACCGCGCAGAGCATTTAAAAACTGAGGAGCCTTCATCATGAGTGCACGCGACCTCACTCATGGCTTCAGTCATTATGAATTGGGTTCTCACTACGAAAAAACTTCGTAAAAAATAAAAACAAAAAGAAAATAAGAATAACTATCCAATAAGCTTTCCATCATATCGTGGATGTACTTGTGTGGATCTCTGACCAGACGCTGATTCAGGCGTCATTCCTCCTTCTCTGCTCTGCGCTCAGCCTGCCCGGACGTGTCTCCCCACGCTCCGCTGGTTCCGCATTTGCTGCGTCCCTAGTGAGTTTTTTCTCATTTGTTTACTCCGGGATGTATCGAGTAAGGTTAGGATATGCGTAGCAGGAGTGTCCTGGGCTGGTTGCCCGCAGTGCAGTGTATTTTGGGTCGTGTATTTGGGGCATCTATTTCGGATGTACCCTCGTGGTCCTGTTGTGGACATGTGAACTTTTTCACAGTTGAGTTAGCTTGTGATGCAGGTGGCTTTCATTACACGTTAATTATTGCTGCCTTTTATCTTTCTGATGAGGGAAGCTTTGCTTCTGCTTCTGACGTTCCCAGCGTATTTTTCTTCACTTAGTGAAGTTTTTTCTGGGTCCCGAGTCAGTCTTCCCTTTGCCGGAAGTATTTGCTACAGTGGTGGGTTGGCGGTGGTTCCTGTTGTGATATTTCCAGTGTTTTGTGTATATTTCAACATTTATGATGCCGTCTACTTAGGCCTAGCCAGCCGCTCGTAGCTTTGCCACATGTACAAGTGTTATTGTTTATTATTTATAAATATGCCCTACTGTGTCATGTGTATCCGGGTTTTAGTTGTGTATTGGCTAATTCCTCGGACTATATTTGTTTCCTGGTTTAGTTGTGTATTGGCTAATTCCACGGATTATTGTGTGGACTTAGGTTAGTCGTGCGTGGCTTCCCTCGTGTCCGTTGTACGTTCAGATGGTGTCTGATCGGGGTGGGTTTCCTTCCGGCGGGTTTTTTCTCGGTTTCACCATGAAAAAAACCCGGCCGAGAGCCGTGTTGGGCCACACGTGGTTTTAACACAAGCTTGTGTCCCCGGCGATGAGGTGTCTGTGGCTCTCCAGGACTGCGTCTCTGTGTTGGTGCCTGGTTTCAGGCCCCCTTTGATTCCCGGCGGAATAGCTGTACCCATCTATAAAACTTTGTTCATGCGAACATACGTTATGTAGTTTTTCTACCCGGTTTTACAAACCACATGAAAAACCTAGCTGTTGTTAAGGGCTTTCCTCCCCGGCGATCTTTTACAAAGAAGTGGGGACAGGAACTTATGGGGTTAACGTTTTGACATCTCACCCGGTGGGTGTACCTTGGTAGGGTGGGATGAACAACTAAGTCATTCAGTTAGTTAACCAATCCATTTTTAAGTGGTACTATATGTATCGCCGCCTTTACACTTACGGCGATTGAAGGTTCAAGTGGGGTTAACATCGTTTTTCACACCCGGCGGGTGCTCCTAGGTGGAGGAAATAAGGAATTTACAATTCAATTTCGATTTAACCACTTAATTTAGTGATACGATTAGGTATCGCCGCCTTCAAACTTACGGCGATCTTGTTGTGACAATTCGTTAGAAATCAGATCTCGTATCAGCCTGCCCTGTGTTATTCTACTAAAATATTTCAAGGGCCGGCGTCTTTATGGGGGGTTGTGTTTGTTCCAAAATTGAATCTTGAGACAGTCACCACCAGAAAGACTATTATCGCCATGCTGGACCGTTATATTATGTCAGAGGGTATTCTTCACTTTCTTCAAAAGATTTGTTTAGATATTCTGAACCCCGCCGCGTAGCGAGCTGTGATCGTTGTGTCATTACATCTCGTTATCCGGTGGGTTATTAACACTTGTGTGCGAACATGTTGGGTTAACCTTATGAGCATTAATTCCTGGATTTTTTTTTTTTTTTTTTTTTCCAGAGCTGGGCTCCGGCGGACCAATACAGACCCGGCGGTAGTTTTCCCCACCAGTCTCTGTCATGGCTACCTTGGCCCCAGTCTTTGCTTTATGCACTACCCCTGCTTGTGCTGGTATAACTATTTTTGCGCATACTCTTTGCATAAGGTGTGTTAAATGTCTAGACCGTTCAAGGGGTCTCTGGGTAATGCGTAATTGTTCTTTTTGCTCCCAATTAGCTGTAAAGGTCCTTTGCGACAATGATAAGACCGCGGCAGTAGCGTTAAGAGAAGTTAGGCAACAGATGTCAGCCTACACTACAATTGTTGCACATAAATCACTTCAATGTGACAACGTCCCTCTTTGGGATAGATTTCTCTTTGAACACCCTCCCCCTAAACGTTCCTCTAGAGTCACGTGTCATAAGCCGGCGGAGACTGGTCAGGGTTCTGTATCTTCTGCTGCTACACCGAAACGTCCAAGAGAGCCTACACCCCCGGCATCCGCCTCCTCGTCTCGGGCGAGATCTCGGTCTAGGTCACTCTCAGACGCCAGTCATCTAGTCTTGCCTCTTCCCCAGCGAGTAAGAAGAGTAGGACGGAAGGTTCCACCAGTGGTCACGGCGATGAATCCTCCAAATCTAAGAGTAGTTCACGGTCACACCGTAGCCATAAATCCTCCAAAAAGGATTCCCATAAACGAAAGTCCTCCCTACATTCACCAGCTTCTAGTGCCTCTCATCGTACCTCTACCCCAGACAGAGTTTGTGTTAGGTCTCAAGGGTCCAGTGCGGTGCCTGTCCCTAAAGAGGATTTACCCATTAATATTTTAACCCTGGAATTGGAGAGTTCAGGGGGTTCAGTAATTGAGAATGTTTCAGACTCCCAAGAGAGTGTAGGCCAGGGCCTCGGTGTTTGGCGGTTTGCTCAGCCAGGGTCTGACCACCCACGTCCGACTCAAACGAGTCACACAGTAGCTGATGTCCACAGGGACGCGGCGATCCCATCCTCTATTCCTGACTTATCTTGGCAACAAGGTACCCCAGCTTCGGCGGGGTCTTCTCAGGAGGATCAGGAGGAGAAAGACGAGGTTTCAATAATTTCGGAGATGGAAGGGCAAGAGTCAGACTCAGGCTTAGATGCCGTGCAGGATATTAATGATTCACCTGTAAGTTCATCATCAAACCAATTTGTTACTGCGCAAGAAATTAATGGGCTGCTTACTCATGCTTTATCTAAATTTTTTGGCCAACAACAGGAAACCCCCACAATGGACTTAGGGGCTCCCACGACAAGTTCTACGGTACGGCCTCTGATGACTTCGATTGCTTTATCTAAGATCCCTAACCCCCCCACTCTGTCAACATCAGTGGTTACTAGGCCTGCTACGGCGGCATTGACAACTTCAAATGTAAGGGTCATAACGGATGTCAATCCACCCCCTCTAGACAAGGCGCCTCTCAGAAAGGCAGCTATGCCCTTGCTTTATGGACCAGACGAGTCATGGGTCCTTTTGACCCCCACTAAACCAGAGCTCGCCCAACCTACCTTGTCAGGGGAACTCCCAGTACCGCGTGAGTGGGTCATCCAGGGCAATAAATCAAAGAAATTAAGGGCTTTGGATATTTTGGGAAATGTACTAGACGTAAACATCAAGGCTATACCTAGTTATTATCACCAAGACTATTTTGTGTATGCTTCTAAGCCAGCTTTACCCCCTGCCTCAGCTTCAAAACTATTTTCAGACTGGTCTAAGCTGGATGGGTTTAATGATATTAAAACTCTGTCAGCTCTCACTCCTGAACTTGATTTACAGACCGTCACAGACGAAGCAGCTAATCCAGTCTTGAAGGTGGGGCAGTTGGGTCCAGGACCTTGGGTAGATTGGGAGGTAGAGGCTCAAAACTTTGCAACCACATTTACATCTAAATCTTCCCACCAGATCCCTCAAGATACTCATTCGTGGTTCTCCATGCCAGTAGGTTCTACCGGCGGAGTCCCGTCAGCTTTGTTTTCTTTCCTAGCCGCCCCTAAGATTAATCTTTGTGAGCTAAAAGACCCTTTCACTACCCCTACCCCTACTCACCTAGACAGAGAATTTAGGCTAAGGGGGAAAGCTTTTCGCCTGTTCTCTCAGTACATAGTGTCTCAACAGGTGGCTAAGTCTTTACTGCGGTCCACTCAGGCAATCGCAGATGCGGATGCCAGGAGATCGGTTGAATTATCCCGGCGACTGCTCCTCCAGTCGTCAATCCAATCCTTGGGTGACATACGCACCGCCTTGCTTGAGGCGGTACGAGCAAGACAAGATCTCAGAATGTCTTTAGTTCGCAAGCTTCCTGATCGCATTGCGAATCAGGTGGTCATGTCACCAGTGCTTACTCCCTCTCTAATGTCCCCTGAAGTGTGGCGAACGGTGTTCAATATGGCACAGGCTTTCAAGCACAGTCCCACCCCTTCTAAGAAACCTGCATTTAACTTCCCCAAACCCAGGCCAACCGCTAAAGCTCAGCCAGGGGGATCTAAACCCTTTCTTCCGCCTAAGTCCTCCCACTCCCCCCAAGGTCAGTACAGGCATGGACAGAGTAGGTTTTCAGGTCAGAGAGGACGCGGCCAGAATAAGCCAGGTCAGGGCCAGTCTTCGGCCAACACCAGCCAGCCGGCAAAGCGTCCAGCACCACCAACCCCACCATCAAAAAACTAAAGTCTCTCTCACTCCCGGTGCCAACCTTAAGGCCGGAGGACCCGAGGGTAGTACAGCCGGCGAACCCTTGTCTGCTAACTGGGTCGTTCCGAACGTGTCACCAAGCATGGCCATTAAACACTTGGGCACGGATGGTGGCACGCAAAGGCATCACTTGGCAGTGGCTCCGGCGACCTCGCTTACGTCAGCCGACAACGGCGAATTTTGTTTCTTTAGAGGTGGAGTCACTGGTCCAGGAAATGATTGCCAAGAATGTCATCATCCCGGTCCCACCAAATTACCCTGTATTCACGTCCAAACTATTTTTGGTTCCCAAAAGGGACAGTGTTCAGATGAGGCCGGTCGTAGACCTGTCTTATCTGAACCTTCACATTCACAACGAATCTTTCAGAATGTTAACAGTACACCAAATCAGGCTAACACTTCCGCCGGGAGGTTGGATGTGTTCACTAGACCTGACAGACGCCTATTGGCACGTATCGGTCAACAAAAGATTTCAAAGGTTTTTGGCCTTACGGATCAGGCACCAAAATTTTGTTTTTCAGAGGATGCCGTTCGGCTTGAACCTAGCACCTCGATTATTCACGAAATTAGTCCGGCAAGCCCTGATGCCATTGTTAAAACAGGGAATCAGAGTGTTGTGGTACCTAGACGACTGGCTGGTGGTGGCAGAGACACAACAATTATGCATAACACATGTCAATATCATTTTAAATCATGTCAAAACTCTAGGCTTCAAGGTAAATCTGGTAAAGTCAAACCTTGTTCCCTCACGAGTAATTCAGTGGATAGGGCTGGTCTGGGACACGGCCGCTCTCACTCTGAGTCAGAGTGTGGACAATCGCAACAGGTTTCGCAGGAAACTGTTCATGTTTCTTCACAGTCTGACTACGACGCGGAGGGTCTGGGAGTCTCTGGTCGGCTCTCTCAACGGGATTCAACTAACTGTCAAGTTGGGCCGGTTGAAAGTAAAACGATTAATATTGGAAGGCAACAAATATTTCCCGCTCTTACCGGCGGGAAAATTATGGCCCATCCCGAAATTAATCCACACCTTACTAGCGGTCTGGGCAAAGAGGGAAACGTTGCACTCAATAATGTCATGGACCTCTCCTCCACCAACGGTATGGGTAGACACGGATGCATCAGGCACAATAGGGTGGGGATTTCAGTCAAACCAGGGGCACCAGGGTCAGGGGCTTTGGTCCCACTTAGAAGTCTCTCACATCAATGTCAAAGAATTACTAGTCCCCTTGTATTTCCTTCAGGCTCACGGCCCGGCGTTACGGGGCAAGTCGGTGGCCTTCAGAATGGACAATCTGAATGCAGTTCACTGTATTCAGAAACAAGGGTCAACGAGGTCAAGGAGGTTGCTAAACGTGTCGGAAGAGATTTTTACTCTAGCCAACAGACTAGACATTTACCTTCACGCATCTTATCTCCCAGGCGTAGCGAACGTCTGGGCAGACGCTCTGTCCCGGAGACAGAGCACGACAGTAGAATGGGAGCTCAAGCAACCCATTTTCAACCTAATGATTGCAGAGCTCTCCCATCCACAAGTGGATCTTTTTGCGTCCGAGGAGACTCACAAACTCCCTCTATACCTCACCCGCCGGGCGAAAACGCCGGCAGGGGGGCCAGACGCCCTAGTGACAGACTGGAACAGATGGAGCTCCATCTATCTGTTTCCGCCGCCAGATGCGTCACTAATGTGCCACGTAGTGAACAAACTACGAGATTATCGAGGCTTAGTCTCGCTAATCGCGCCCCTGTGGCCGGCGCAGTTGTGGTACCAGCAATTGAAAACGTGGTGCCCGGACCCGGTATCGCTCCCGGTCGGGTATTTCCACTTAGACACGATTGGCAACCTAGCGACCTCGCTGACTTTTGCATTATGGACATTCAGGAGGCCAAGTGGCTAGCACCATACGGTAGAGATGTGACCAATAAATTAATCAATCAATATACTCAGTCTACGAAACGACAGTATCACTCACATTGGCAAGCCTTTACTTCCTGGATCATCAGAACGGAACAGACTGTGCCGTCAGTGGCTTTAGTTTTCAATTATTTAAATTATCTGTTTGAGCAGAAACATTTATCTGTGGTAACATTAAAAAATCACTTAACTGCGATTAGAGTGCCCTTTTTAGACCTTACAGGTCTCTCCATACCGGTGGCGGAGGAAACAGGTTTTATGAGAGCTTGTTTTAAACTTCGCCCACCTCCCCGTCAGCTCATGCCTACTTGGTCTCTGGACAAAGCTTTGTCTTTACTTCACTCTCGTCTGTACCAAAATACTGCAGACTTTGCATTACTCTTAAAAAAGGCGGTTTTCCTTTTGGCTTTGGCCACCGGGAACAGAGTGTCTGAGCTGGCGGCGATGAGCAACACACCTAATTGCCTTAGGTTTGGTAGACTTAATGAATGTATTTACATTGCACCTTCCCCAGGTTTTGTAGCCAAGAATGAGCACAGTGCACACGTGTTTTCTGAGTTCACGGTGCCGGCGTTAAAAAGGGGAAAGGTGCATCATAATCTATGTCCAGTGCAAGCTCTAACCAAATATTTGAGAGTAGCTCCTCTAAACCCCCAAGGTGCTTTATGGGTAGCAAGTACGGGTAAACGCTTACTTAAACGGCGATTAGCCTCTCTTCTGGTCGAAGTCATTAAAGAGAGTAATCCCGGCGTTGTGGGTCGGGCCCACGATTTACGCAAATGGGCAGCCTCTTTACGTTTCCTGAAAAAAATTTCAGTAGAAGATATTGCGTCCACTCAGTTGTGGGCGTCTAATCATACGTTTTTGTCTAGATACTTGTCAGTTGCTCTAGACAAACCTTCCTTACCATGTATAGCTTTAAGGCAGAGGGTCTAGGTGGCCCTGCAGTCACTTTTGTTTACTTTCACGGGAAGGGGGGGGGGGGGGGTGCAGTCAGTTGACATAGGACACCCTAGACCCCGCCGGAGTATGAGAGCTGTGATACAATTTAAGGTTAATGTGATATGAAAATTTCTCAGCGAGAAATTGTGCTAGTACAATGTTAGTACAAAACAACGGTGTTGTTATAGTAGTTTTAGCTGCGAAAGCAATTTAATATTAGAACAGTGGAGATCCTTTGCAATTTATCTCCACGATTATTTTGGGGTTTATTATGTGCACATATAAACTTATAACTTGTTATTTTTGTCACCACTCGTTGAGTGGGGTGCCTTTGTAACTACAGATCTGTGTTCAGAATCTTCAGGGTTACCCATTTTTTGTCAGGCAGGCTTCTTTGAAGCACGCACCTGCCTGAACCCCTTTTTCTTGTATATTTTCGGCCTACGCCATGTTTAAATATATTTTTCAAAAGTAAGAATACTATGTGGTTGTTTTTATTATCTACTTTTCTAGAGTTATGATATGATTACGAATGTCCCCCTCCAGTCTTAGAAATCAGGCATGTTCGTCAATGATGGAGGGGCCACTAATAAATTATAGGTTTGACTCCTGTAAGGAGATAAAGAAAACCTAATATTTAGTAGTGGCCCCGTAATCATTGACGACTGGGGCCCTCCCGACCGTCCCCTTCCCATTCGTTGATGTATTGAGGATTTTGGTTTACTTGATATGTCAGTGAAGGAGGAATGACGCCTGAATCAGCGTCTGGTCAGAGATCCACACAAGTACATCCACGATATGATGGAAAGCTTATTGGATAGTTATTCTTATTTTGTTTTTGTTTTTATTTTTTACGAAGTTTTTTCGTAGTGAGAACCCAATTCATAATGACTGAAGCCATGAGTGAGGTCGCGTGCGCTCATGATGAAGGCTCCTCAGTTTTTAAATGCTCTGCGCGGTAGATTCAAACTACGGCGGATTAGTGTTTGAAGAGGATGCCTTATGTAATAGGCATGTTCGTCAATGATTACGGGGCCACTACTAAATATTAGGTTTTCTTTATCTCCTTACAGGAGTCAAACCTATAATTGCCCAAGTTGGGGTTCTTGGCAAGGACAGGTAGTCACAATATTTTGGTTGGAGTTCCGTGGTGACGTAGCACATGGAAGAAGGGCACGACCAAAGAGTGGGAGCAGGTGGCTGATATGTCTTTAATTGTTGACCTTGTGTGCACTGTGATTATCCCGGATCATACATGTTTCCTTAAATTACCAGGGCTACAATGGCGTATTTGTTGATAGATGGCACATTTACTAGTATTATGGCAGTTGCCAAGCAAATAAGTTTTGTCCTTGTGTTTTGTCCGTATTGTGGATCAGAAACACGTGCAATATAGGGCCTACTACTGATTGATCAGTATATCATATTTTGGCGTAGTACAAGTGTCGTGGGTCAGAAACACTCACAACATTTTGTAATTGTTCCATAAATCATTTCTTATTACATTACAGGTGTCATGGATCAGGAACCGGGACTCGCACATCTTAACAGTGGACCGGTACACCTTCATCTCTGATGAGCGGTTCATGGCGTGGCACGAGGCCCCCACACAAACATGGACCCTGCAGGTGCGATACGTGCAGGAGCGGGACCGGGGCAGCTACGAGTGCCAGGTGTCCACTGAACCCAAGATGAGCCATTTCGTTCACCTTGACGTTGTGTGTGAGTGTTAGCTATCTCTCCGACTATCTCGTAATAACTTTCCTCTTTAACTAACCTAGTAACTTAGTAAGTAGTAAACCTATACATACATTCAGATGATTCAGGAAAGAGAGAGACAAACTATAATAATTAACTCAAGGTAGGCAATAATCTACAATACCTATAATGTCACGTAAAACATAACTAGCTTAAATCAGCCAATATTCTAGATTAAATATCTAAACGTCGTGTACGAGTATTGTCTCTAATGAAGTAAAGTTATAGGCTTATAATGACGCAACGTTTAACTGGGAACTGCTAATTTTCCGTTACATAGCAAAGTTCAGGCACATGTTTTCTAAGACAAACAAGTTATTTGAAGATTCCTGAGCCTCATCAAGTGCATAACTTGAGCTAAGCTTAAAATATACGTCTTTTACGCAACAAGATATATATATATATATATATATATTGTTTCCCCAAGTAAACAAAAATCGTAATAATGGGGAAAATCCTTTAAACAGCAATTATAAGATGAAAATTCCAGAATCTCATCAACCAAAGGACTTGGATTAATCTCAAGACTCTTCCGACGACAATGAATACATCTATCTTCTAACCTAACTCCCGTCTCCTCCCCCTGCCCAGCCCCCCTCGTAAGCATCACCGGGAAGTCTGACCTGTACGTGAAGAGCGGGTCTACGGTGTCCCTGGAGTGTGTTATTGCTGACGCCCTACACCAACCCACATACATCTTCTGGTATCATGTAAGTCATTTCCAAACCACCGCCAGAATATTAATATTAGAATACGGTCTCAAATATGAAGACAATGATCACATCAACGTACTCAAACGCAGACGTGGTAATCTAATTAGTTCACACACACACACACACACACACACACACACACACACACACACACACACATACTGGTTACGAACATATAGTATTGTTAGGCTTATACAGTACAGTATAGTATGGCATTATATAAATTTGTACCCGCATATTTTCCATCTTCATCATAGCCCTACCTACTTTCAAAAGACAATAACTATTGTTGTTGATGAGATGTCAACCTGCTCGTCATTACAAGAACATACAAAATAATGCAATATAACGTATACCGAGTTATTATTTAAGTTTATAATCAGTGATGTAGATGAGGTGGGTAATTGTTTTTTTAGCATATGAACTATAGTCTTTGCCCTTCAGAACGACGGTCGTGTGGTGGGCAGTAGTGAGCGTGTGGTGTTCCTGGAGCGCAAATCATCCTCCAGGTCTACCAGCACCCTAACCATCCCAGCCCTCGCCCTACCAGACTCCGGCACATACACCTGCGCCCCCGCCTCTCTCCACAACGCCTCTGTCACACTCCACGTCCTCAGCGGTACCGCCATTCTTATTCTCTATCTCTATATTTATTTATCCATCTTTACTCTTTCTTTCTATGTATCAATTCATGTTGTCTCTATCCTTCTAACTATCCACCCATTTATTTGTCCATCTGCAAGTTCAGTTCAGATTGCTGGGTGACCTACGCTAGAGATCGTATTTATTAGTGGCCCCTCCATCATTGACGATTATGCCTATTACATAAGGCTACCTCTTCAAACGCCCATAAGCGCAGTTTGAAACTACCGCCGCAGAGCTCAGAGGAACCTTCATCATAAGCACACGCTAAATCACTCATGGTTTGTCTTTATGATTGGGTTCTCACTACGAAAAACCTTCGTAACAAATAAAAATTAAAAATTAAATAAGAATAACTATTCATAAGCTTTCCATATTCCGTGGATGTACTTTTGTGGATTCTTGGACCAGACGCTGGCTAGCGCATCAATCCACCTTCCTTGCTCTGCGCTCAACCCACCCGGACGTGTCCCCCACAGTGCTCCGCTTTGATTCCGCATTCTTGCGTCCCTAGTGAGTTTTTCTCATTTGTTTACTCTGGGATGTCTTGAGTAAGGTTAGGATTAGCTAGCAGGGGTGTCATGGGTGGTTTTTCTCGCAGAACAAGTGTATTTTGGTTCGTTTTGTTGGGGCGTCTATTTCGGACGGACCCTCGTGGCCGAGTTGAGGACGCTCTGATACGTTTTTCGTGGTTAGCCATCTTTAGGCCTAGCTGGTTAGGAGGCTGTAATTACGAGATGTCGGGTTTCTTGCTATCTTTCTGATGGAGTAGCCTATGTTATTTGTACTGACGTTCCTGGTGTATTTTTCTTCACTTAGTGAAGATCTTTCTGGGTCCCGAGTCAGTGTTTTTTCCCTTACCCGGGTGTTTTCTACGATTTTGATGTAGCGGCTGTTCCAGTTTTGGTGGGATGGAGTGCTTTTCGATGGTGTTTCGACGTCATTAAGTGTTTTTTCCGTTTTCACCAGGCCTAGCCAGCCACTCGTAGTTTTTTCACATATGCAAGTGTTTTCATTGTTTATTATAATAGAAATGTTTTCATGTGCCATGTGTGTCCTGGTTTAGTTGTGATTGGCTAATCCAGGAGCTTCAGACTGGGGGTCTGATTATGTTTATCAACTGCGTTCTGTTTGGTGTGGGTTGCCTTTCCGGCGGTTTTTCTCGATTGCTCCGAGAAAGCCGTTTTGTTTACCGAGTTTTAATCTGGATGGTTAAAATAGGTTAGTTACCCCGGCGAGTTTTTACCGAGTTTTAATCAGGTTGGTTAAAATAGGTTAGTTACCCCGGCGAGTTGGGTAGATTGAGGGCTCATCAGAAACTGCGTTTTCTGTGGTCGAGCCTGTGATCAGGCTTCCTGTTTTATTCACGGCGAGGTGGGCTCCACACATTTATCTAGGTGATCATGCTGACACCTGTTGGATATGGTTTTCTCGGCTTTTCAAAGTCATTGAAACAATGCTGTTGGTTTTGTTTGGTCTTTTCCTCCCGGCGACCTTTTTACAAAGAGGTCTGGGGCAGGTACAATTGGTTTGTCATTACATATAAAACCCGGCGGTTGTACCGTTGGGTGGTTATATTACCGGATTTGCAATTCGTGATAAATTGTCAAACAATTGATTGATACAATAGGGTATCACGGCCTTCATTACGGCGATCTATGAGGGCTTCTGGGAGAAGCCGGATAAGAGATTAAGATAGGCTTAGACTTTTTATGGGATAAAAAGTTGCCTGAATCTTACTAGTGTTTCAAGTGTAAAGGGATACTTGAAAGCCTTCCTCTTTAGTAAAGATATGCTTCATCTTTAGGAGGATTCAGAAGATATGCTTAAATCTTTTGGACATGTAAAGATATGCTGAAATCTTTAATATAAAACTAAAGGAAAACGAACAGTAGTGGTGGAGTGCTACGGTTCATTGACCGGCGGTTTTAAGGCACATGTTTTGTACCATTTTGCGGTAACCTTATGAGCATTAATTCCTGGAAATGTCTCTTTCCAGGGCGGAGTACCGGCGTGCACCAGGTGACCAGGTAGTTCCCGGGGGCGGGGTAGATTTCCCCCAGTCTCTGTCATGGCGGCACTTGAACCTCTTATTGCTTTATGTTCAACACCGTTATGCTCAGGTATCCCTATTTTTGCTCACAAGCTCTATATTAAATGTGTTAAATGCCTAGATCGGTCACGGGGGATATGGGTGACAAAGAATTGCACTATTTGTCACCTCTTAAGTGTTAAAGTTCTAACTCAGAAGGATAATACTGCGGCGGTGGCTTTACAAGAAGTGAAACAACTTCTCACTACTTACTCAACGAATGTAGCACATAAAGCATTGCAATGTGATAACCTTGAGCTATGGGAGCTGTTAACCCGGGAACTGCGGGGAGACTCTTAAGAGTTCCCCCGGCGGACTGCGGGGAGACTCTTAAGAGTGAGTGAAAAAGAAAATCAACTTTTGACATCAAAAAATAAAAAAATAAATAAAATTGGCCCCTGGGCCATGCAAAATCTCAGTCCTCTACCTCCCCTCCTTCCCCACTTTCCTCCTCTCCTTCAGTTATCACCTATTTTTCCTGTTATTCCCTTATTCTGAGGTATATTTTCGTGCTAACATTAGAAATCCGGTTGGAGGGTGTGGTCATCACTGATAGCAAGCGAATGCAAGAGAGAGAGAGAGAGTATCGATCGACTGTGTCTCAGTGGCCTTGGGGAAATTGGCGGGAAAGCAGCTTGCCTCACCCATACATTATACAACTCGCGGGCTATATCTCCGATTTTGACCATCCAAACGCTGTTTTCACTCGTTTTATTGTTGTTTCAGGTTAATACCTTTATAATCAACCCAATAGCGCATATGGATAAGTATTAATGCTATTAATGGCACAATGAATATTTTAGTGACGGAAACACCTCAAATACGTCAGCACAGGGGGACGTTTCCAATTACCCCCATGTGCACTTGTTAGGTTAATCATTAAACATACCCCCCCTCAGTATAAGATACGTGCACGTAAGACCTCAGAGACTGGGCGGGGACAAGTTGCCACACCCTCCCCCAGCAAGTCTAAGAGGCCTCGCTCACCGTCACCTTTGGCAACGGAGACAAGGTCCACTTCAAGGTCACCACTGAGGCAGCAGGTGACAGATTCGGGCCACTCTGCTTCCCCTTCCAAAAAGAAGAAAAAGGAAGCTAGTGGGGGTTCTAAAGACAGTACTAGTACTAAGCATAGGTCAAGTAAAAGTCATAAATCATCCAAAAGGGATCCTCCGGTGCGAAAGGACTCACGACGGTCGTCGGAGCCTGGTACCCCGCTTTCTGCCTCTACCCCCACCAAGTCTAACGTCCAATCTGACAGGTCGGGGTGGAGTCAGAGAATGTGGTGGAGGATGCCCCGGCGGACATTTCATTACCTGATATTCAGGCTTTTTCTCCTAGGTCACGTATGTCAGCCTCAGCTTTAGAGTGTCTTACAGAAACTATAAACCTCTAGGGGGCTCGGGTGAGGGCTCTCAATCAGAGAGTATTCCTAGCTCGCAAGCGAGTGACAACCACAGCCAAGGGGTATGCCGTTACTCACAGTCCTGGCAGGACAGAACACACCCTTTTGTGACTCAAGTAGTGGCTGACGTCCACTGGGATGCCGATGTACCATCTTCTATCCCAGATTTAACATGGCAGCATGTGGAGGTCCCGGCTTCGGCGGGATCTTCCCATGATAGGCCAGACTTAACGGATGAAGAACAACGATCTCTTGTCTCAGAGATGGAGGTTCAAGAGTCCAGTCAACTTCTAGACGACTCTCAGGGTACTGTCGAATCTCCACGGAGTTCGTCATCGGATAGGTATGTAACAGCAGAAGAAATTAATGGATTACTATTGAATGCACTAATAGGTTCTTTGGCCCTGCGCCGGAAACTCCTACAGTTGGTACGGAAGCTCCCGCGACGTCGACGAATGTGCGACCTCTGGCTACATCCATTGCTTTAGCTAAAATACCTAACCCCCCTCTTGTGTCAGATCCAAGTTCCAATGTGCCAGGCACAGCAGCTCTCACTACTTCTAATGTGCGAGTCATATCAGACATCACTCCCCCTCCTTTAGACAAGGCGCAATTAAAAAAAGGAGCTATGCCTCTTTTATATGGGCCTGATGAGTCATGGGTAGCAATGTTACCAACTAAGCCAGAGGCAGCACAAGCTACTATTTCGGGGGAGCTCCCTGTACCACATGAGTGGGTAATCCAAGGTAATAAGTCTAGAAAACTCAGAGCTTTGGATAGTCAAGGAAATGTTTTAGATGTTCATATTAAGGCCATTCCAAGTTATTATAACCATGAATTTGTTGTGTATGCATCAACACCAGCCTCAGCTTCAAAGCTATTTTCTGACTGGACTAAGAATGACGGCTTTAACGACGTCAAGGCACTTTCTGCTTTGACGCCGGAGTTGGATATGTTTCCAATCACAGACTCGGCCTCTAATCCAGTTTTGCAGGTGGGGCAGTTGGGTACGGGACCTTGGGTGGAATGGGAAACAGAGGCTCAAAATTTTGCCACTACTTTCACGTCAAAATCTTCCCACCAAATCCCTCAAGAACACCATTCTTGGTTCTCTCTTCCGGTTTATAGTGCCGGCGGAGTCCCCTCTGCTTTGTTTGATTTCTTGGCTGCCCCTAAAATCAATTTGTGCGAATTAAAAGATCCTTTTAGCACACCTTCCTTAGCTCACCTAGACCGCGAGTTTAGGTTAAGAGGAAAAGCGTTTAGACTGTATTCACAATATGTTGTTACCCAGCAAGTAACAAAGTCTCTGTTACGCTCTTCTCAGGCAATAGAAGCCGCGGAAGTCAAGAAAGCCATTGAGCTTGCCCGGCGCTTGCTTCTCCAGACTTCCATACAGTCGTTAGGAGATATTCGGACGGCCTTATTAGAGGCAGTTCGAGCAAGGCAGGATCTGCGGGTCTTCTTAGTGAAGAAACTTCCTGACCGTATTGCAAGCCCAGTAGTTCTGTCTCCAGTTCTAACTCCTTCTTTGATTTCACCAGCAGTTTGGAAGACTGTTTTCAATATGGCACAAGCATTCAAACAAAGTCCCTCTCAACCTAAGAAACCTACCTTCACTTTCCCTAAACCCAAACCAGTTTCGAAAGTTCAAGCTAGTGGGTCTAAGCCTTTTCATCAGCCGAAGTCCCCTTCCACCCAGGGTCAGGCTCAGTTCAGGTATAAACAGGGTAGTTTCTCAGGTAAAAGCCACAAGTTTCACCAACGACCAGGTCAGGGCCCGCCTCCAGCCAAACCCGGCCAGTCGTCCAAGGGTACACCTCCACCAGCAAAAAACTAAGGTCTCTCTCACTCCCGGGGCCATTCAAAGGCGTGTTGGAAACGAGGGTAGTCCAGCCGGTGAACCCCAGTCTGCTAACTGGGTCCTTCCGGGCGTGTCATCAGGCATGGCCTTTAAGAACATGGGCGAGGACTGTGGTACGCAAAGGCATCACTTGGCAGTGGCTCCGGCGACCTCGCTTACGTCAGCCGACAACGGCCAATCATGTTTCTTTAGAGGTGGAGTCACTAGTTCAGGAGATGATTACCAAGGGTGTCATTATACCCGTCCCCCCGACTTACCCGGTGTTTACGTCCAAACTCTTTCTAGTACCAAAAAGGGACAGTATTCAAATGAGACCGGTCGTAGACCTGTCTTATTTGAATCTCCACATTCACAACGTGTCCTTTAGGATGCTGACAGTGAATCAAATCAGGCTAACACTTCCGCCGGGAGGGTGGATGTGTTCATTAGACCTGACAGACGCGTATTGGCATGTCCCGGTAAACAAGAGATTTTTAAAAATTCTGGCGTTAAGAATAATGCATCAGAATTATGTCTTTCAAAGGATGCCATTTGGGTTGAACCTAGCGCCGCGCATCTTCACAAAATTAGTCCGGCAAGCCCTGATGCCCATTTTAGAACAAGGGATCAGGATCTTGTGGTATCTGGACGACTGGCTGGTGGTGGCAGAGACAGAAAAGTTATGCAACACTCATGTCAACATTATGTTAAACCATGTCAAATCTCTAGGATTCAAGGTCAACTTGGTAAAGTCAAACCTTGTTCCCTCACGAGTAATTCAGTGGATAGGGCTGGTCTGGGACACAGCATCTCTCACTCTGAGTCAGAGTGTGGACAATCGAAACAGATTTTGCAAGAAACTGTTTATGTTTCTCCACAGTCTGACTACGACACAGAGACTCTGGGAATCTCTAGTCGGTTCTCTCAACTGGGTTCAACTAACTGTGAAGTTGGGCCGGTTGAAAGTCAAACGTTTAATCTTGGAGGGCAACAGATATTTCCCACTCTTACCGGCGGGAAAATTATGGCCTATCCCAACATTAATACACAGCTTACTAGCGGTCTGGGCAAAGAGGGAAATGTTGCACTCAGTCATGTCATGGACCTCTCCTCCGCCGACGGTATGGGTGGACACGGATGCGTCAGGGACGATGGGTTGGGGCTTTCAGTCAAACCTCGGGCATCAGGGTCAAGGGCTTTGGTCCCCTTCAGAAACCTCTCACATAAATGTAAAAGAGTTACTAGTCCCCTTGTATTTCCTTCAGGTCCACGGCTCTACTTTACGGGAAAGTCGGTGGCCTTCAGGATGGACAATCTCAATGCAGTTCACTGCATTCAGAAACAAGGGTCAACGAGGTCTCGGAAGTTGCTAGACGTGTCAGAAAAGATTTTTGGGCTAGCCAACGAGCTGCACATTCATCTTCATGCATCATATCTCCCAGGCGTAGCAAACGTCTGGTCAGACGCGCTGTCTCGGAGACAGAGCACAACAGTAGAGTGGGCACTCAAGCAAAAAAATTTCAATCAAATGATTGCAGAGCCTTACCGTCCACAAGTGGATCTGTTTGCGTCAGAGGAGAATCACAAACTCCCTCGGTACCTCACACGCCGGACATTAACGCCGGCGGGGGGGCCCGACACATTGGTGACGGATTGGAACAGGTGGAGTTCCATTTATCTGTTTCCGCCACCAGACGCTTCTCTAATGTGCCACGTAGTCAACAAACTACAGGATTATCGAGGCGTAGTCTCGTTAATCGCGCCCCTGTGGCCGGCGCAGTTGTGGTACCAACAATTGAGAATGTGGTGCCCGAACCCGGTGTCGCTCCCGGTCGGGTATTTCCACTTAGACACGATTGGCAACCTAAAGACCTTGCTGACTTTTGCATTGTGGACATTCAGGAGGCCAAGTGGCTAACGCCGTATGGTAGAAACGTGACAGATAAATTTATGAATCAGTACACACAATCTACCAAGAGGCAATATCAATCTCATTGGCAGTCCTTTACTTCTTGGATAGTTAGAACAGAACAGACAGTACCTTCGGTGGCATTAGTTTTTAATTATTTAAACTATTTGTTTGAACAGAAACGTCTATCTGTAGTGACTCTAAAAATTCACTTAACAGCTATCAGGGTGCCATTCTTTGACCTTACAGGTCTAACCATACCACAAGCGGAAGAAACAGGTTTCATGAGAGCATGCTTCAAACTCCGCCCACCTCCCCATCAGCTCATGCCTACCTGGTCTCTTGACAAAGCGTTATCTTTGCTTCATTCCCGTCTGTATCAGAATACGGCAGATTTTGAATTGCTATTATAAAAGGCTGTGTTCCTTATGGCTTTGGCAACTGGTAACAGGGTGTCTGAGCTGGCGGCGATGAGCAACACCCCTAATTGCATAAGGTTTGGTAGACTAAATGATTGCATTCATATTGCTCCTTCCCCAGAGTTCATCGCCAAGAATGAACACAGTGAACATGTTTTCTCAGAGTTCACGGTGCCGGCGTTGAAACGGGGTAAAGTGCACCATAATTTGTGTCCTGTTCAAGCTTTAACCAAATATATGAGAGTAACACCTCTTAACCAGCAAGGTGCTTTATGGGTATCGAGTACGGGTAAAAGATTAATGAAACGTAAAATGGCTTCTCTGCTAGTAGAAGTCATTAAAGAGAGTAATCCCGGCGTAGTGGGTAGGGCCCACGATTTACGCAAATGGGCAGTATCTTTACATTTTCTAAAGAATTTTTCTGTTGAAGACATAGCTACTACTCAACTATGGGCTTCAAATCATCCTTTTTTGACTCGATACCTGTCGGTAGCACTAGACAAACCATCAATGCCATGTATAGCGTTACGGCAAAGGGTCTAGATGGGTCTCTAAGTCACTAATTATTTAGGTTAAGAAAGAGGGGGGGGGGGGTGCAGTCAGTGAAACATAAGACACCCTAGACCACGCCGGAAGATATGTACAAAGTATACGAGCTGTGATACAATGTATAAGTGTTGTGATTAAAATTTCTCTGTAGTAATGCCTACGGGAAATGTTGTTGAGGTACAATGGATGTAGTACAACAATGGTTTCGTTCAGTGGGATACACTGTTGAAGCAATTTAATTTTAAGAGTTCTCGGTAGTTGCAACTACGAGTAGCATTTTAGTAAGTACATCTGCGATAGTACAAGAATTTATTCTATTTTGTGTCTAATTTTAAGGAATATACACATTAGAATAATGGGGTTTATATGTACACATGTAAACATAAGTTTTATTTTTCACCACTTACTTTAAGTGGGGTGCCTTTAACTTTCAGATCTGTGAACAGATTCTCATAGTTACCTTTTTTCCTCAAGCAGGCTTCTTTAAGCACGCCCCTGCTTGTACCCCTTTTTATATGTTGTATAAAGTTTATACATAAATATACATTTTACAAAGTAAGAATACTATGTGGTTGTTTGATTATCTGCCTATTCTATTTGCAATGGTTATGATATGATTACGAATGTCCCCCTCCAGTCTTAGATATCAGGCATAATCGTCAATGATGGAGGGGCCACTAATAAATTATAGGTTTGACTCCTGCAAGGAGATAAAGAAAACCTAATATTTAGTAGTGGCCCCGTAATCATTGACAACTGGGGCCCTCCCGACCATCCCCTTCCCATTCGCTGATGTATTAAGGATTTTGGTATACTTGATATGTCAGTGAAGGTGGATTGATGCGCTAGCCAGCGTCTGGTCCAAGAATCCACAAAAGTACATCCACGGAATATGGAAAGCTTATGAATAGTTATTCTTATATTATTTTTAATTTTTATTTGTTACGAAGTTTTTTCGTAGTGAGAACCCAATCATAAAGACGAACCATGAGTGATTTAGCGTGTGCTTATGATGAAGGTTCCTCTGAGCTCTGCGGCGGTAGTTTCAAACTGCGCTTATGGGCGTTTGAAGAGGTAGCCTTATGTAATAGGCATAATCGTCAATGATTACGGGGCCACTACTAAATATTAGGTTTTCTTTATCTCCTTGCAGGAGTCAAACCTATAATACTTACTATAGAATCTCTAACCTACACCTGCGCCTCCGCCTCCCTCCACAAGACCTCGTTCACCCTCCACATCCTCAGCGGTATCATTATTCCCATTTCTCTATCCAATTTACTGTTCATCTATCCATTCACGTTACTATCCATATTCAATTATCCATTTGTTCACATGTAAGTTTAGTTCAGCTCACTGTGGGCCTAGAGATGTCAGATAATTACAAGACAAAGCTTGAACACAATTAAGGCTTTGATCGGGAGCCAATGCAATTCGATTAAGCTTGATGTAGTAGGCGTTCTATAGGGGTGGGATCCCAAAAACTAGTCGAGCTGCACGATTTATTACTGACTGCAGTTTTCTTAGTAAATATTTGGGTAGGTCAGACAATATTGACAGACTTGTTCCTGAGATTTTTGTATCCAGCAAGGTAGGTTTACCTGGATGTCGAGTTATCAGTGAAGGGAGTTATTAGCAAATTTACTCAAAATTATACATATTTATTCACACACAAACACCCGCATAGTGCTAAATATTAATTTTATTTTAATTATAGGCCTATACTTATATAGGTTTTACGAATTTAAGCAATATTCACTGTATGTTATAGAGGTTTAACTAGCATATCAAGTCAGGGCTGAATATGCGTATGAAATATGTACGAATTTTCTACAGGTGAGCACCCAGCGGCCATGCAGCGAGGTAGCGCGGCGCCTCCACTGCACGGCCTCCTTCTAGCCCTGGCCACATCCCTCCTGTGGCTGGTAGAGGGCGCTACCTGACTGTCCCCGCCCTGACTCTCCCCGCCACACCACCACTACCACCCTCCGCCACCACCCACACCCTCGCTGGGGAGCCACGATCTTATTGGAGGGGTACAGCTTCTCCATTCAAAGTACAATCAGTAAAAGACGAATAACTCCATGTCAATAGTGTGGAGGAGTATGGCTTCTCCACCACAGGACCAATCAATAATAAGCGACATACTCAAGAGCAAGGGTTCGCCTCCGCCACAAGAGGTTGGGATGATGTCTATTGTTTTGAGGCACCCATTATCACTACGGATCCTAGAACTCGGATCTATAGGCCTATACTTGGTCTCCATGACAGTTATCTTCCCAGGCACTTCCCGATGGACCGGAAGAGAATAGGCCATAATGACTAAGGAAACATTCCCCACGAGGGTCAGTGTGAAATGGGGACATAGTGGCGAGGGACCGGAGTGATTTTCAGGCGGATTTTGACGAGTGGTTTGAGTGCTAGGAGCCCGAAGTGTCTTGTCACTGTAATGGGGACAAGTATGTATCATTCACTCGGACGTGACTGAGAATTGGGTCTAGGATTTGTGAAGTGGCGGTTAAGCGAGCAGCGATATCTACATCACTCCTCACAGAACGATATTCAACCCAAAGTGTCCTTCACGTGGCAAGTACTGGTCATGCAACATCACCAAGAAGTTCAGGCTATACGGATTGCAGTAAATGTACACAATATTATTATTTTGTATATATATGTTTGTAATTTGCTCTATATATACTGTCAGCAACTTCAGAACATTTTCTAATAGCTTGATCAAATTTCCTTGTAATTGTTTCCCTTATATTTCATTAAGGGGAGATTTCCACTTGAGGGATTTTTTTCTTTACCCCTTTCTCCCTCATGTTTAGCCCCATTGCTTTTGAGATTTTAAGACGTTCGCCCCATTAGTTTGGCGATTTTAAGAACTTTCACCCCATTTATGTCACTTTTAAGACCTTTTGTCCCATTTAGGTGTCGATTTTTTCCTGGCGAGCGATAGCGAGCCTGTAATTTAAGAGGAACCGGCCTTCGGCCGTCTACCGAAAAATGTACACATTTATCTTGAAAGGGGGTCATGGGGGTGTAATTTCAAGCTTGATGGAAGTCTAGGAAACACACTAAAAACCTCCCCTTAATACATACAAGTATTTTCTTTGCAGAGTAAGGCTATGGGAGCAAGTCAGAGAAGAAGAATGGCTTCCATGGAAAATACAAGTAAGTTTATAATTATATAGATGAACATCAATAAGCAATTATATTATTATTATAATTATTTACACGCGTCATAAGAATGACTGTATGTCAAGACTGATCATAAATCTTAGTCTGTTATTTGTATTATTATTGGTTCGAATCCCGGCGGATCATATATACTTTAATTAATTTCATTGGGGGTGTTTGGTGTTGTGGTGAAATTAATAAAATATAGAATATAAATACTCACTTAGTCAAAATCAAATTGTATAACCAGTCACTAAAAGTAGCGCCAGCTAACTTGAGAATAATCTTGACCCCTTTTTTTATAACTCGAAATTTATGAAAGCAATCGGGCTGACGTTTCTATCATTTGGGAAGAGTTCACCAGGAAAAAGGTGTGGATATTTACAGCCAGGTTGCTTTAGGCCCTTTTGAGTTACAGAGAGGTCAGGGATGAATATATTGTCAAGTTCGTTGGCGCTACCTATACCATATACAATAGGTTAGGCTAATTGTATTCCGTGTTAGGTTTTGACTATTTATCCCTCATTCTTCACCAAAACCAAGTTAATCTTACTTAAATTAGTATAAAAAACATTGAAAGGTAAGAAAGTAAGTGAAGTTTGCGAAAATCTGCACGAAAACAAGGACAAATTATCGAAAATTGGACCCAAATACACTTTTATAACATTCTAAATAATATATATATTTATTTTTGAAACTCAAAATCGCAGTCTCAATTCACTAATTATATACAAATATATCGTCCCATGCAATTAATTCCCAAAATAGAGCAGGGAATGTTAGCGCTATTATCTACTATGACCAATATAGGCTATATTATATATATATATATATAATATACAGCATGCTCATTTAAATTGTTCATGTTTCCAGGTAGATGACAATGGTGTTGTTCTCTCCCAACCCAGCCACTTGCCGCCACTAGGACACATATCACTTACTACATATTGACAACTACAACAATTGACTGATATTAAAATGTAAGATATTATCTGTTAATAATCCTTCTTAATAGCCCCTTTAATGACAATAATGGAGAGGAGATTGTGGTAATGTGAGGTAATGATAGGTACAGTCAGGTTATTCTGGTTGAGGAAAGATTGGATACTTGGATTATGGGAAAATTCATAAAGGGAAGGTCATTAAAGGGGGCCATAATGATAACGGGAATCCAATGGGAACCCATAGGGAAGGGCTCCAAGGTAAAACCTAATGGAGGACCCCTAGAAGATAGGAGACCCTATGACATGGCATCTAAGGGGAATCTAATGTGATGCCCATAAGTAAGGATCCTAGGTAGGTTTACCAAAATAGGCTCCTAGAATACACCGAGTCGGGTCCCAATGGGGAACTTCAAAGAACAAAAGGTTTCTAAGGATAAGCCCTGAGGATGGGGACAAGATAAACATGCAGTAAAGATCCTTAGACGTAGTATGGATTTAAGGGGAGGCTGATCGACTGTTGAAGTTAAGGGAAGTTTGGTCGTTTATCTGGTCCCCTTTCTCCCTCGTGTTTTGTTTTGAGATTATAAGACGTTCGGCCCATTAGTTTGGCTATTTTAACACCTTTCGCTCCATTTCGTTGTCAATTTTAAGACCTTTCGTGCCATTTAGGTGTCGATTATTTCCTGGCGAGCGAGAGCGAGCCTGAAATTTTAAGAGAAACCGGCCTTCGGCCGGTAAATTTTTCTACCTAAAAATTTACAAATTTATCTTAAAGTCTAGAGGGGGGGGGGGTTCTAAGCTTGATGGAGGTCTACCAAAAAACTAAGAAATAAAGGAATAAAGAATTAACAGAAAAAAAAAAAAAAAAAAATGGTCCGTCTCTCCTTAATTAATGGACAGGGCCGCTGGGGTCTAGTTGATAACCCCATCCCCCTTAAACCCTGACTCCCACAGACCTTCACTAAACCCTGACTCCCACAGACCTTCACTAAACCCTGACTCCCACAGACCTTCACTAAACCCTGACTCCCACAGACCTTCACTAAACCCTGACTCCCACAGACCTTCACTAAACCCTGACTCCCACAGACCTTCACTAAACCCTGACTCCCACAGACCTTCACTAAACCCTGACTCCCACAGACCTTCACTAAACCCTGACTCCCACAGACCTTCACTAAACCCTGACTCCCACAGACCTTCACTAAACCCTGACTCCCACAGACCTTCACTAAACCCTGACTCCCACAGACCTTCACTAAACCCTGACTCCCACAGACCTTCACTAAACCCTGACTCCCACAGACCTTCACTAAACCCTGACTCCCACAGACCTTCACTAAACCCTGACTCCCACAGACCTTCACTAAACCCTGACTCCCACAGACCTTCACTAAACCCTGACTCCCACAGACCTTCACTAAACCCTGACTCCCACAGACCTTCACTAAACCCTGACTCCCACAGACCTTCACTAAACCCTGACTCCCACAGACCTTCACTAAACCCTGACTCCCACAGACCTTCACTAAACCCTGACTCCCACAGACCTTCACTAAACTTAATAAAATCGCTTAATAGTAGCCAGAAAAAAATGTAAGGGCGTGTCATGGCATAGGCTACTGAAAGGGTTAATTTTATAGTTGGAATAAAGTCAACTCATTAACCCCTTCTGTACCGGCGACGTCTTTTTAACTATATTCTAGCTCTTATTAGAAGATTGTATTCAGTTTAAAAAGGGTCTCCAACGAATTAACAGGCTTCGAACTCTCTCACTTAACCCTTTTTACTACCACAGCTCCTTCTTAAACTGCAGAAAATCGTCTAAATATAGCTAGAATAATATTAAAAAGACGACGCCGGTAACGAAGGGGTAAACAAAATATCTTGGCCTGGTTAATGGAAACATCTCTCAACTATAATAATTATAACGTTAATAGTTAAGGGGAGATGGGCCGTTTGTCTGGCCCCCTTTCTCCCTCATGCTTATTCCCATTAGTTTTGACATTTTAAGACGTTTATCCCATTAGTTTGTCGATTTTAAGACCTTTCGCCATATTTCCTTGTCAACATTAAGACCTTTCGTGCCCTTTAGGTGTCGATTATTTTTCCTGGCGAGCGATAGCGAGCCTGTAATTGTGGAGGAACCGGCCTTTGGCCGTGACATTTTGCTATCGAAAAATGTACACATCATTCTCGAAGGGGGATCTAATGGATGTTTTTTTTTTTTTTTTTATGTTAAAGTTTGATGGAGGTCTAGGGAGGAAACTAAAAAAAAAATATATATATATATATATATATATATATACGACAAAACCGACCAAAAATGCACCCCTTCCCCCTAAATAACTTCAATCATATTCATAAAAAAACAATTAAAACTAAAACCTTTCAAACTACTTCACACAATTAAATAAACCAAATTCCATGGAGACCTAATACTATGTAAATCTCTTTTAGTATTCAGCGGAGTGTTGCCAGCGAGTCTCCAAATAGGAATTATATAATTGTTTTTTAATATAATACCTACCACAAAAATGGTGTGTTAGCTTATAAATATGTATCAGAATGCACCTATATGATTTATATAACAATCAGTAAATCTTTGAGCTTTTAGATTACAATTATTAGTACAATTATTCAGAACTAGTACAATTATTAGAATTGTTTTATTTTACCAACATCCAGACTATTTTATTCTACTTAAGGGGAGATGGTTCACTTTTTGGGCGATTTTTGCATGTATTCATTATTTTTCTAGTTTCCTCCCTAGACCTCCATCACATTTAAAAAAACATCCATTAGATCCCCCTTCTTGATTAATTTGTACATTTTTCGGTAGAAAAATGTCCCGGCCGAAGGCCGATTCTTCCAACATTACAGGCTCACTATCGTTCGCCAGAGAAAAAATCGACACCTGAATAGCACGAAAGGTCTAAATATTGGCGAAGAAATGGGGCGAAAGGTCTTAAAATCGACTTCTAATGGGGCAAACATCTTAGCATCTGAAAACTAATGGGGCTAAACACGAGGGAGAAAGTGGTCCAGAAAACCGGCCCATCTCCCCTTAAGAAGAACCTGCCAGAGCTAGAGAGTTAACGGAAACAGTCGTGAAATTTGATACTTAGAGGTATTTCCTAAGCTGAGTAAAATCCTCTGGTAGAAACACTATAGTCCGTTCGTTCTAGGTTGAGAAACAAATAGTAACCTCTAACCTCTATACACACAAATAGTAACCTCTAACCTCTATACACACATGGTAATAGTAACCTCTAACCTCTATACACACATGGTAATAGTAACCTCTAACCTCTATACACACATGGTAATAGTAACCTCTAACCTCTATACACACATGGTAATAGTAACCTCTAACCTCTATACACACATGGTAATAGTAACCTCTAACCTCTCTATACACACATGGTAATAGTAACCTCTAACCTCTATACACACATGGTAATAGTAACCTCTAACCTCTATACACACATGGTAATAGAAACCTCTAACCTCTATACACACATGGTAATAGTAACCTCTAACCTCTATACACACATGGTAATAGTAACCTCTAACCTCTATACACATGGTAATAGTAACCTCTAACCTCTATACACACATGGTAATAGTAACCTCTAACCTCTATACACACATGGTAATAGTAACCTCTAACCTCTATACACACATGGTAATAGTAACCTCTAACCTCTATACACACATGGTAATAGTAACCTCTAACCTCTATACACACATGGTAATAGTAACCTCTAACCTCTCTATACACACATGGTAATAGTAACCTCTAACCTCTATACACACATGGTAATAGTAACCTCTAACCTCTATACACACATGGTAATAGAAACCTCTAACCTCTATACACACATGGTAATAGTAACCTCTAACCTCTATACACATGGTAATAGTAACCTCTAACCTCTATACACACATGGTAATAGTAACCTCTAACCTCTATACACACATGGTAATAGTAACCTCTAACCTCTATACACACATGGTAATAGTAACCTCTAACCTCTATACACACATGGTAATAGTAACCTCTAACCTCTATACACACATGGTAATAGTAACCTCTAACCTCTCTATACACACATGGTAATAGTAACCTCTAACCTCTATACACACATGGTAATAGTAACCTCTAACCTCTATACACACATGGTAATAGAAACCTCTAACCTCTATACACACATGGTAATAGTAACCTCTAACCTCTATACACACATGGTAATAGTAACCTCTAACCTCTATACACACATGGTAATAGTAACCTCTAACCTCTATACACACATGGTAATAGTAACCTCTAACCTCTATACACACATGGTAATAGTAACCTCTAACCTCTATACACACATGGTAATAGTAACCTCTAACCTCTATACACACATGGTAATAGTAACCTCTATCCTCTATACACACATGGTAATAGTAACCTCTAACCTCTATACACACATGGTAATAGTAACCTCTAACCTCTATACACACATGGTAATAGTAACCTCTAACCTCTATACACACATGGTAATAGTAACCTCTAACCTCTATACACACATGGTAATAGTAACCTCTAACCTCTATACACACATGGTAATAGTAACCTCTAACCTCTATACACACATGGTAATAGTAACCTCTAACCTCTATACACACATGGTAATAGTAACCTCTAACCTCTATACACACATGGTAATAGTAACCTCTAACCTCTATACACACATGGTAATAGTAACCTCTAACCTCTATACACACATGGTAATAGTAACCTCTAACCTCTATACACACATGGTAATAGTAACCTCTAACCTCTATACACACATGGTAATAGTAACCTCTAACCTCTATACACACATGGTAATAGTAACCTCTAACCTCTATACACACATGGTAATAGTAACCTCTAACCTCTATACACACATGGTAATAGTAACCTCTAACCTCTATACACACATGGTAATAGTAACCTCTAACCTCTATACACACATGGTAATAGTAACCTCTAACCTCTATACACACATGGTAATATAATAACGTGTATTGAGCCTATGTGTTCTTGTTCCAGGCGGACCTTCCCTTTATAAACACTATATCGAGGACGTCCACCTGTGTCGACCTTCTCAACGTATAAGGAAGTAGGCAATTGACCACCGGGGAGTTGAGGGATATAGTGCAGCTTGTGCTTGGTTTTGGGTCTATATATTTATTTATTAATATATTTTTGAGATTCCTCGCTAGACCTCCATAAAGTTTAGAAAACTGCCCCCTAGACCCCATTTCAAGATAAATGTGTAAATTTTTCGGTAGAAAAATGTCCCGGCCGAAGACCGATTCCTTATAAAATTAGAGGCTCGCTATCGCTTGCCAGGAAATAATCGACACCTAAAGGACACGAAAAGTCTAAATATTGACAAAGAAATGAGGCGAAAGGTCTCAAAATCGCCAAACTAACGGAACGAACGTCTTAAAATCTTAAAACTAATATGCTAAACATGAGGGAGAAGGGGTCCAGAAAAAGCGAGTACTACCTCCCTTAAAGCCGGTATCACACGAGAGCTTTTATATTATAGTCAACATTCGATGATCAACATTTTTCTGGCAACATTTCTGGAATGTTTGGCACTGGTATCGGAAACTAGACTGGTGGTAGATAAATTTAGGTGATCGAAATGGTTTACATGTTGGCCTCGTAAGCTGCCAGACCAGTGATGAGGATAAAAGTTGAGGGAAAAAGCGCTCGTGTGATACCGGCTTTAGACACAAATATCTTACAGAAATACGAGAATATGCTGATCTGTGATGGATGGAAACGATTATGAAATTTATGTGATGGACTTATATGTGTACGGTGGCGTGAATAAGTCATGTCTCAGCTGTCATTACGTTTGGCTCGCTCTGTGCTGTATTAATGTCTGTCAGATGATGAATAGGGTGGGTAAGTGTCGGAACATGTTGGTATATCTCACACTCGAAAAGAAGAAATCATGTGTAACTATTGCTGATACCAATTGATCAAAACATAATTATTACTACAAGCATACTTTAGCTCACACTCCAACTAAACATAATTATTACTACAAGCATACTTTAGCTCACACTCCAACTAAACATAATTATTACTACAAGCATACTTTAGCTCACACTCCAGCTAAACATAATTATTACTACAAGCATACTTTAGCTCACACTCCAACTAAACATAATTATTACTACAAGCATACTTTAGCTCACACTCCAACTAAACATAATTATTACTACAAGCATACTTTAGCTCACACTCCAGCTAAACATAATTATTACTACAAGCATACTTTAGCTCACACTCCAGCTAAACATAATTATTACTACAAGCATACTTTAGCTCACACTCCAGCTAAACATAATTATTACTACAAGCATACTTTAGCTCACACTCCAGCTAAACATAATTATTACTACAAGCATACTTTAGCTCACACTCCAACTAAACATAATTATTACTACAAGCATACTTTAGCTCACACTCCAGCTAAACATAATTATTACTACAAGCATACTTTAGCTCACACTCCAACTAAACATAATTATTACTACAAGCATACTTTAGCTCACACTCCAGCTAAACATAATTATTACTACAAGCATACTTTAGCTCACACTCCAGCTAAACATAATTATTACTACAAGCATACTTTAGCTCACACTCCAACTAAACATAATTATTACTACAAGCATACTTTAGCTCACACTCCAGCTAAACATAATTATTACTACACAAGCATACTTTAGCTCACACTCCAGCTAAACATAATTATTACTACAAGCATACTTTAGCTCACACTCCAGCTAAACATAATTATTACTACAAGCATACTTTAGCTCACACTCCAGCTAAACATAATTATTACTACAAGCATACTTTAGCTCACACTCCAACTAAACATAATTATTACTACAAGCATACTTTAGCTCACACTCCAGCTAAACATAATTATTACTACAAGCATACTTTAGCTCACACTCCAGCTAAACATAATTATTACTACAAGCATACTTTAGCTCACACTCCAGCTAAACATAATTATTACTACAAGCATACTTTAGCTCACACTCCAGCTAAACATAATTATTACTACAAGCATACTTTAGCTCACACTCCAACTAAACATAATTATTACTACAAGCATACTTTAGCTCACACTCCAGCTAAACATAATTATTACTACAAGCATACTTTAGCTCACACTCCAGCTAAACATAATAATTACTACAAGCATACTTTAGCTCACACTCCAACTAAACATAATTATTACTACAAGCATACTTTAGCTCACACTCCAACTAAACATAATTATTACTACAAGCATACTTTAGCTCACACTCCAACTAAACATAATTATTACTACAAGCATACTTTAGCTCACACTCCAACTAAACATAATTATTACTACAAGCATACTTTAGCTCACACTCCAGCTAAACATAATTATTACTACAAGCATACTTTAGCTCACACTCCAGCTAAATATCGATGTCTAAAACTTGAACTTCCTCATAATCCAATATTCGCAGGTGATAAATTAAGGAAAATGGGTCGTTTTTCTGGTCACCCTTCTTCTTCATGTTTAGCCCCATTAGTTTTCACATTTGAAGACGTTCGGCCCATTAGTTTGGCGATTTTAAGACCTTTCGCCCCATTTCTTTGTCAATATTAAGACTGTTCGTGTCATTTAGGTGTTGATTTTGAATATGATGTGATTGACTTCTATGTACTTTAGCTCACACTTCAGCTAAATATCGAGGTCTACACCTTGAACTTCCTGATCGTCCATTATTCGCAAGTGGTCAGTTAAGGGAGAGGTATTCGCTTTTTGTGGATCTCCTTCTCCCTCATGTTTAGCATATTAGTTCTGAAATGTTAGGATTTTTGTTCCATATGTTTGGCGATTTTGAGACCTTTCGCCCTATGTCTTTGTCAATATTAAGACCTTTCGTGCAATTTAAATGTCGATATTTTTCCTGGCGAGCGATAGCGAGCCTGTAATTTAAGAAGGAACCGGCCTTCGGCCGGGAAATTTTTCTACCGAAAAAATTACAAATTTATCTTGAAAAGGGGGTCTGAGGGTTGTTTTTCTTTTAAACTCGATGAATGTCTAACGAGGAAACTCAAAAAATAAATTAATTAACAAATACATATACCAAAAAAAAAAAAAATCACTACCCCCGGCATGGTGGTATATGATATACAGTGTAATATATCTGGTTCATGTGTTGCCGGCATGGTGGTATATAATATACAGTGTAATATATCTGTGTGGTTCATGTGTTGCCGGCATGGTGGTATATGATATACAGTGTAATATATCTGTGTGGTTCATGTGTTGCCGGCATGGTGGTATATGATATACAGTGTAATATATCTGTGTGGTTCATGTGTTGCCGGCATGGTGGTATATGATATACAGTGTAATATCTGTGTGGTTCATGTGTTGCCGGCATGGTGGTATATGATATACAGTGTAATATATCTGTGTGGTTCATGTGTTGCCGGCATGGTGGTATATGATATACAGTGTAATATATCTGTGTGGTTCATGTGTTGCCGGCATGGTGGTATATGATATACAGTGTAATATATCTGTGTGGTTCATGTGTTGCCGGCATGGTGGTATATGATATACAGTGTAATATATCTGTGTGGTTCATGTGTTGCCGGCATGGTGGTATATGATATACAGTGTAATATATCTGTGTGGTTCATGTGTTGCCGGCATGGTGGTATATGATATACAGTGTAATATATCTGTGTGGTTCATGTGTTGCCGGCATGGTGGTATATGATATACAGTGTAATATATCTGTGTGGTTCATGTGTTGCCGGCATGGTGGTATATGATATACAGTGTAATATATCTGTGTGGTTCATGTGTTGCCGGCATGGTGGTATATGATATACAGTGTAATATATCTGTGTGGTTCATGTGTTGCCGGCATGGTGGTATATGATATACAGTGTAATATATCTGTGTGGTTCATGTGTTGCCGGCATGGTGGTATATGATATACAGTGTAATATATCTGTGTGGTTCATGTGTTGCCGGCATGGTGGTATATGATATACAGTGTAATATATCTGTGTGGTTCATGTGTTGCCGGCATGGTGGTATATGATATACAGTGTAATATATCTGTGTGGTTCATGTGTTGCCGGCATGGTGGTATATGATATACAGTGTAATATATCTGTGTGGTTCATGTGTTGCCGGCATGGTGGTATATGATATACAGTGTAATATATCTGTGTGGTTCATGTGTTGCCGGCATGGTGGTATATGATATACAGTGTAATATATCTGTGTGGTTCATGTGTTGCCGGCATGGTGGTATATGATATACAGTGTAATATATCTGTGTGGTTCATGTGTTGCCGGCATGGTGGTATATGATATACAGTGTAATATATCTGTGTGGTTCATGTGTTGCCGGCATGGTGGTATATGATATACAGTGTAATATATCTGTGTGGTTCATGTGTTGCCGGCATGGTGGTATATGATATACAGTGTAATATATCTGTGTGGTTCATGTGTTGCCGGCATGGTGGTATATGATATACAGTGTAATATATCTGTGTGGTTCATGTGTTGCCGACATGGTGGTATATGATATACAGTGTAATATATCTGTGTGGTTCATGTGTTGCCGGCATGGTGGTATATGATATACAGTGTAATATATCTGTGTGGTTCATGTGTTGCCGGCATGGTGGTATATGATATACAGTGTAATATATCTGTGTGGTTCATGTGTTGCCGGCATGGTGGTATATGATATACAGTGTAATATATCTGTGTGGTTCATGTGTTGCCGGCATGGTGGTATATGATATACAGTGTAATATATCTGTGTGGTTCATGTGTTGCCGGCATGGTGGTATATGATATACAGTGTAATATATCTGTGTGGTTCATGTGTTGCCGGCATGGTGGTATATGATATACAGTGTAATATATCTGTGTGGTTCATGTGTTGCCGGCATGGTGGTATATGATATACAGTGTAATATATCTGTGTGGTTCATGTGTTGCCGGCATGGTGGTATATGATATACAGTGTAATATATCTGTGTGGTTCATGTGTTGCCGGCATGGTGGTATATGATATACAGTGTAATATATCTGTGTGGTTCATGTGTTGCCGGCATGGTGGTATATGATATACAGTGTAATATATCTGTGTGGTTCATGTGTTGCCGGCATGGTGGTATATGATATACAGTGTAATATATCTGTGTGGTTCATGTGTTGCCGGCATGGTGGTATATGATATACAGTGTAATATATCTGTGTGGTTCATGTGTTGCCGGCATGGTGGTATATGATATACAGTGTAATATATCTGTGTGGTTCATGTGTTGCCGGCATGGTGGTATACACACAAATTAACAATACCTGCCCTTTACTTGCCAATTTTGTTTAAGACGTTTGCCCCATTAGTTTATCGAATTTTAAACCTTTTGCCCCATTGCTTTGTCAATATTAAGACCTTTCATGTCAGTTAGGTGTCGATTTCATCCTGGCGAGCGATAGCGAGCCTGTAATTTATTAGGGACCAGGCCTGGACATTTTTCTTTCGAAAAATTTACAAATTTATCTTGAAGAAGGGTCTAGGGGGTGTTAGTCGAATCTTGATGGAGGTCTAGCGAGGAAACTAAAACAAAAATAAAAATAAATAATAACTAATAGACCAAACAAACAGCCACTAGCCTCTTAACCTTTCCAATACGAGTTCCGTCTATTTAGGGGAATTACCTCCACCAGCGAAGTGGGACGGGGTTATGTCTTCTCTATCTATCTATCTATTGCCTGGCGCCGTGATCCCCGAATCATTGGCCACGAAAGAACCGCCCCCATGCACCTCTGTCCCCAGTCAGTCGACCCCTCCTCCCAACCAGCACCGCCTTCATCCATATACTTCCTCACTCCATCCTTCCACCTCTCCTTCGGTGCACCTCTCCCTCTCTGTCCTTCCACCTCGCTCTCGTACACCCTCTTAGTCATTTTCTCGCTGCTTTCCATACGTTCCATATGGCCGAACCACCTCAACTTGTTCCTTTTCACACTTTCCAGCACATCTACCTCCACACCACACCTCCTTCTTACTTCCTCATGTCTTCGCCTCTGTTTTTTTTTTTGTTTTTTTTTTTTGTTTTTTCTGTCTGTAAACAATATATCTCACAAATTAAAGAACCGATTTTCACGAAATTTGGTGGGCAGATAGGATATGCGCCAATGAAGAAGTAATTCAATTTAGGATGCGATACGGAGATTTTCAAGAAATTGGTGGGTAAATATGATATAGTTATGAACGTAATTTCACGAAATGTGGTGGCCAGATAGAACATGCGCCACATTTAGAATACTGCGACACCGTCTGGGATCCACACGCTCATAATAATAATATAATTAAACTAGAGGCCATACAAAACATTAGTGAAAGATGGATCAGACTAGACCCACTTGCAACAAGAAGATCAATACATAGACAACAGATGGTATATAAAATCACTAACAACTTAGTAGACATAGAACAAGATATATATTTACACCATACAAACATAGTAGACATAGAACAAGATATATATTTACACCATACAAACATACGATTTACGATACCGTTAAGGGGGGTCACCTGCTTATGTTCTCTCCTTTTCTCTCTTTCTCTGGCTTGTATCCAGATCTGGATATCTTGCTATCTGGATATCTGGCTTGTAGACCCCATTCAGCCTACTGTTTTAAGACGTTTATCCCCATACAGGTGTCAATTTTTTATTGGTGAGCGGTAGCGAACCAGCATATGTTTTTAATGTTTTTGACAGCAGCTAAATTTGTACATTTTTCGATAGAAAAATTTCTCCGGCGAAGCCGGATTTCTTCATATAATACTGGCTCGCTATCGCTCGCCAGGAAAAAATCAACACCTAGATGGGGATAAACGTCTTAAAATAGTTGGCTGAATGGATACAAGCCAGAGAAAGAGATAAAAGGAGAGAAATAAAAAAAGCAGGTCACCCCCCTTAAGCAGCCACAAGCTAAAGCACCACAGCTATGACGCAAGCACAGACATAATTTGTTTACACACTCATATTTTTACCGCAGGATCCAAGAGTGGAATCAACTTCTACTTCATTATAGTCCCACTCTTGATTCTTTTAAAACTAGGATCACCAGTCCCTACTCCTACACCTTCTCCTGTTCCTAATCAATAATCCCCCAGACCTAGGAACACCAGTCCCTACTCCTACACCTTCTCCTGTTCCTAATCAATAATCCCCCAGACCTAGGATCACCAGTCCCTACTCCTACACCTTCTCCTGTTCCTAATCAATAATCCCCCAGACCTAGGATCACCAGTCCCTACTCCTACACCTTCTCCTGTTCCTAATCAATAATCCCCCAGACCTAGGATCACCAGTCCCTACTCCTACACCTTCTCCTGTTCCTAATCAATAATCCCCCAGACCTAGGATCACCAGTCCCTACTCCTACACCTTCTCCTGTTCCTAATCAATAATCCCCCAGACCTAGGATCACCAGTCCCTACTCCTACACCTTCTCCTGTTCCTAATCAATAATTCCCCAGACCTAGGATCACCAGTCCCTACTCCTACACCTTCTCCTGTTCCTAATCAATCCCCCAGACCTAGGATCACCAGTCCCTACTCCTACACCTTCTCCTGTTCCTAATCAATAATCCCCCAGACCTAGGATCACCAGTCCCTACTCCTACACCTTCTCCTGTTCCTAATCAATAATCCCCCAGACCTAGGATCACCAGTCCCTACTCCTACACCTTCTCCTGTTCCTAATCAATAATCCCCCAGACCTAGGATCACCAGTCCCTACTCCTACACCTTCTCCTGTTCCTAATCAATAATCCCCCAGACCTAGGATCACCAGTCCCTACTCCTACACCTTCTCCTGTTCCTAATCAATAATTCCCCAGACCTAGGATCACCAGTCCCTACTCCTACACCTTCTCCTGTTCCTAATCAATAATCCCCCAGACCTCCATCAAGCTTTAAAATATACCCCGAAGACCCCCTTCGAGGTAATTATTGTATTTTTTTTTTTTCGGAAGAGAAATGCCCTGGCTAAAAGCAGGTTTTTCCTGAATTGCCGGATCGCTATCGCTCCCATTAAAAACAAATCGAGACCTAAACGGCACGAAAGGTCCTAAAATCGCCAAACTAGTAGGACAAATGTCTTAAAATCACCAAACCAATGGGGCTAAAGATGGGATAAGGGGGTCCAGAACACTGAACCCTTAACCAATGATCAAGGTTATCGCCCCACACATATCACGACAACCAATTTAAGGGGGTATAGTGCTTGTTTTGTTGGTCTACTTATTGATTTATATATTTAATTTTGAGTATCCTCGCTAGACCTCCATCAAGCTTAAAAAACACCCCCATGACCCCCTTTCTAGACACCCCCATGACCCCCTTTCTAAACACCCCCATGACCCCCTTTCTAGACACCCCCATGACCCCCTTTCTAAACACCCCCATGACCCCCTTTCTAGACACCCCCATGACCCCCTTTCTAAACACCCCCATGACCCCCTTTCTAGACACCCCCATGACCCCCTTTCTAGATATATTTCTAAATTTTTCGGTTTCGGCCGGGTTCCTTATATAATTACAGGCTCGCTATCGCTTGCCAGGAAAAAATCGACACCTAAATAGCACGAAATATCTTAATATTGACAAAGAAATGGGGCGAAAGGTCTCCAAATCGCCAAACTAGTGAACGAACATCTAAAAATCGCAAAACTAATGGGGCTAACCATGAGGCTGAAGGGGGTCGATAAAAAGCGAGCCCCTCCCCCTTAATGGGTTGGGACACTGTATGACATGGGGTGAAGCCGAGGTGTGGTTCGGGTGGTGAGGGGTGAAGAGGGAGCTGTTTCTTAAGGGGAGTTATCTGCTTTTGTTTCTCCTTTTCTCTCTTTCTCGGTCTTGTATCCATTCGGCCCCATTCAGCCTACTGTTTTAAGACGTTCATCCCCATCTAGGTGTCGATTTCTTCCTGGCGAGCGATAGCGAGCCAGCATTGTATGAAGAAATCCGGCTTCGCCGAAGAAATGTTTCTATCAAAAAATGTAAAAATTTAGCCTGCTGTCAAATACATTTAAAAAAATATGCAGGTTCGCTACCGCTCGCCAGGAAAAATCGATACCGGGATGGGAATAAACGGCTGAATGGGGCCGAATGGATACAACCAAGAGAGAGAGGGAGAGAGAAAGAAATACGAGGTGGGCCTCCTTAACCTTTGGAAGATTAGGACGCATTTTGACAGTTTATTCGTGATATCTTGAGACGATTTGATACAGCTTAGGAAGGAGCTGTGAGAATTAATAAGAGTGAAGACTATCTCAATTAACCCTCTGAGTTCCATAATTATGCCCTTCCTAATCTGAATATAATCTTCAAGTAACAGCCAGAAACCAGAACAGAAATGCGTCATGGTATAATTCTGAGGGGTAACTTATTCAGTATATTATGGTGACGATATTTACATTATAATCTGGTAAAATTTATCGATTTTATGCAGCTTAGGAATCACCTGTAGCACATTAAGGAGGTCAAATTTATCTGAATTATATATTCAGCTGAAACAGATCCTTTCTGAATTATATATTCAGCTGCAACAGATCCTTTCTAAACTTATATATTCAGCTGCAACAGATCCTTTCTAAACTTGATAAAAGTGGATGGTAAGCTTGATGGTGATATTAAGGAAGAAATGTATAGATAATTCTCAAGCGGTGAGGTGTTGTACAAAGATTATGATAAGCTTAATGATGATGATATGTAGGGTAAGACGTTGATGATGATAGTATGGTGTTGATAAGCTTATAATAATGATGATATGTAGGGTAAGACGTTGATGATGATAGTATGGTGTTGATAAGCTTATAATAATGATGATATGTAGGGTAAGACGTTGATGATGATAGTATGGTGTTGATAAGCTTATAATAATGATGATATGTAGGGTAAGACGTTGATGATGATAGTATGGTGTTGATAAGCTTATAATGATGATGATATGTAGGGTAAGACGTTGATGATGATAGTATGGTGTTGATAAGATTAATGATGATGATATGTAGGGTAAGACGTTGATGATGATAGTATGGTGTTGATAAGCTTATAATAATGATGATATGTAGGGTAAGACGTTGATGATGATAGTATGGTGTTGATAAGCTTATAATGATGATGATATGTAGGGTAAGACGTTGATGATGATAGTATGGTGTTGATAAGCTTATAATAATGATGATATGTAGGGTAAGACGTTGATGATGATAGTATGGTGTTGATAAGCTTATAATGATGATATAAAGTTGTTGTTGTTGTTGTTGTTCCCCAGACTGTCTGATCGAACAGCCAGAATAAAGTTAAAAAGACGTCGCCGGTACAGAAGGGGTTAAGAGGGGTAGAGTATATATATATATATATATATATATATATATATATATATATATATATATATATATATATATATATATATATATACAGTATATATATATATGTGTTTATTTATATATTTATTATTATTTTAGTTTCCTCACTAGACCTCCATCAAATCTTTAAAAAAAAACACACATCCTCAAAATCCTCCTTCGAGATATATTTGTACATTATTCGGTAGAAAATTTTCCCGGCTGAAGGCCAGTTGCTCCAAAATTTCAGGCTCGCTATCGCTCGCCAGGATAATAATCGACACCTAAATGGCACAAACAGTCTTAAAACTGACAAAGAAATGGGGGCGAAAGGTCATACAATCGCCAAATTAATGGGGCCCCCGAACGTCTTTGAATCTCATAAACAAATGGGTTAAACATGAGGGTAAAGGGGGTCGATAAATACCATATACTCCCCAAAATAAAAGCGGAAAATTCCTAATGTCGGCAACACGCGCCCAGCTATTTTAAGGGACCCCACCTCGCTTTTTTTTCTCTTTCTCTCCCTCTCTCTTTTGCTTGTATCCATTCGGCCTCATTCAGCTTACTATTTTAAGATGTTTACCCCCATCCAGGTGTCGATATTTTCCTAGTGAGCGGTAGCGAGCCAGCATATATATTTTTTTTGTTTTGACAGCAAGCTAAATTTGTACATTTTTCGATTGAAAAATTTCTCCGGCGAAGCCGGATTTCTCCATACAATGATGGCTCGCTCTCGCTCGCCAGGAAGAAATCGACATCTGGATGGGGATAAACGTCTTAAAACAGTTGGCTGAATGGGGCCGAATGGATACAAGCCAGGGAAAAAGAGAAAAGGAGAGAAAGATAAAAAAAAAACGGTGACCCCCCTTAAACCTATACTATTGTCGCTGTGTGGGTCTACTGTAGGTCCCCAACATACGGTACAATAACCAATGCGTACGCGGTGTTCCATTTAGTACGCGAAACCGTTAATAATACTAACCCCACCCAATTAGTTGTAGTTGGTGGCTTATTATCAAACTATACGATAATTGGGTTACATGCCGACACAATATTCACTAAGGGGGGTGACCTGCTACTGTTCTCTCTTTCTTTGGTTTGCATCCATTCTGCCCCATTTAGCCTACTGTTTTAAGACTTTTATCCCCATCCAGGTGTCGACTTTTTCTTGGCGAGCGGTAGCGAGCCAGCATATTATTTTTAAATTGGTTTGACAGGCTACATTTTTACATTTTTCGATAGAAAAATTTCTCCGGCGAAGCCGGATATCTTCATACAATGCTGGCTCGCTATCGCTCGCCAGGAAAAAATCGACACCTGGATGGGGATAAAAGTCTTAAAACAGTAGGCTGAATGGGGCAGAATGGATACAACCTAGAGAAAGAGAAAACAAGAGATAAATATAGCAGGTCAACCTCCTTAATCGTATTCTTCTAGGTATAATATTATTTGTATTCTCCTACTCGACGAGACAGAGAAACGGGCGAGGGAACGCGAAAGTGGTCCCGGACCCTGATAATAGGAACGATAAATTGTGTTTCTCTTTGGACTCAGTGTCGTGTCGGCCACCCCCAGCAATAGGGTATGTGCCCGAGTACATACATACATACCATACATACATACATACATACATACATACATACCATACATACATACATACATACATACATACATACATACATACATACATACATACATACATACATACATACATACATACATACATACATACATACATACATACATACATACATACATACATACATACATACATACATACATACATACATACATACATACATACATACATACATACATACATACATACATACATACATACATACATACATACATACATACATACATACATACATACATACATACATACATACATACATTATTTGTAGTTAATTTGCTTAATGATGTGTACTAATTGGACCATCGCGTACTAATTAGCTATACTCTGTTTTTTGTCAACTGGCGATATGAATTGCAAAGTTCCCATCAAGATTTCTCAGTTACTTGGAAGATGTTGTAGTGGTATATGGGGCTAATTATATACACTTGTGATGCAGAGACATAGTAGTTTCAGATTCTTCCATTAAGGGGAGGTTTTTAGTGCGTTTCCTAGACTTCCATCAAGTTTGAAAGTACACCCCCTATACCCCCCTTGAAGATAAATTTGTACATTTTTCGATAGAACAAATTCCCGGCCGAAGGCCGGTTCTTCTTAAATAACAGGCTCTCTGTCGCTCGCCAGGAAAAAAACGACACCTAAATGGCGCAAAAGGTCTTAAAAGTGACATAAATTGGGCGAAAGTTCTTAAAATCGCCAAGCTAATGGGGCGAACGTCTTAAAATCTCAAAATCAATGGAGCTAAACATGAAGGAGAAAGGAGTCAAGAAAAAAATCCCTCAAGTGGAAATCTCCCCTTAAGTATCGATACATTAGCTGCTAAGGAATTCAATTAACCGTCAGTTGAAAAGAAACCGAGTATAGTCTACCTTAATACTTGTGATTAAGGGGCCCACCTCGTTTTTTTTTTTCTCTCCCTCTCTCTTTGGCTTGTATCCATTCGGCCCCATTCAGCCTACTGTTTTAAGATGTTTACCCCCTTCCAGGTGTCAATATTTTCCTGGCGAGCGGTAGCGAGCCAGCATATATATATATTTGTTTTGACAGCAAGCTAAATGTGTAAATTTTTCGATAGAAAAATTTCTCCGGCGAAGCTGGATTTCTCCATAAAATGCTGGCTCGTTATCGCTCGCCAGGAAGAAATCGACACCTGGATGGGGATAAACGTCTTAAAACAGTTGGCTGAATGGGGCCGAATGGATACAAGCCAGGGTAAGAGAGGAAAGGAGAGAAAGATAACACAAAAAAGTCGGTGACCCCCCTAAACTGTGGAAGGTGAAGAGGCGTGGATATACTCGTCCAAAATATACTACTGGTTTTATAAAGGCAGATTTTGTATTGTTCATATAATAAATATAAAAATTATTAAACATATATTTACCCAACAGACTGTGTTTACTTTATCCTGTTTTACCGCAAATAAATTATATATGTGTCATACAGGGACTTGAAAATTATATATGTGTCATACAGGGACTTGAAAATTATAATAAATTATATATGTGTCATACAGGGACTTGAAAATTATATATGTGTCATACAGGGACTTGAAAATTATAATAAATTATATATGTGTCATACAGGGACTTGAAAATTATATATGTGTCATACAGGGACTTGAAAATTATAATCAGATAATTTCATTTTTTTACAAAGATCCAGAAATCACAGGAGTCGGTACCAGCCAAGGGGGTGAAACTGTCGATATCATCTCCAATAAACTATTATTAACCCCTTCTGTACCGGTCACGTTCTTTCCATCATAATCTAAACACTATTAGACGATGTTATTCATACATTAAGAAGGGCCTCCAGCAATGAACAGGCTTCGGGCTATCTTAATTAACCCGTTTTGCTACCACAGATCTTTCTTAAGCTGCCCAAAATCGTCTAAATATAGTAGAATAAAATATACAAGATGTCGCCGGCACAGAAGGGGTTAAGTGATATGGGAACTCAATAACCAAGGTTATATTTGATCAAAATAACAAATCCCCGACAATAAAAAATATGTCTTGTAGCTAAACTACCTCTCTGAATGATAATCGGTACGATTATCATCCTGGCCCACTGAGTGACAGTAAGCGAACACGTCTCAAAGTATGTCTGGTACACTTTCAGATTTGTGTTTTCTTTTTCGCTAATTCTAGACAAGTTTAGGAAGGATCTCTAGCATTGGAAAGGGGTAAAATCTATCTCAGTTAGCCTTTTGACTCCCACAGACTCATGCTAAACTTTATACAATCGCTTAAGGGGGGAGACCTGCTTTTTGTTATTTCTGTCCTTTTCTCTCTTTCTCTGGCTTGTATCCATTCGGACCCATTCAGCCAACTATTTTAAGACGTTTATCCCCATCTAGGTGTCGATTTCTTCCTGGCGAGCGATAGCGAGCCAGCACTATATGAAGAAATCAGGCTTCGCCGAAGAATTTTTTCTATCGAAAAATGTACAAATTTAGCCTGCTGTCAACCAAAAATAAAAAAATATGCTGGCTCGCTACCGCTCACCAGTCAAAATTGACACCTGGATGGTGATAAACGTCTTAAAACAGTAGGCTGAATGGGGCCAAATGGATACAAGCCAGAGAAAGATAGAAAAGGACAGAACAAAAACAGGTCACCCCCCTTAAACAGAATAGTTGTTGTTGTTGTTGTTGTTCCCTAAGCTGCCTGGCCGAACAGCCCCGAGTCCCTGAGAAAGGCCATGGCCACGATCGGGCTTTCCCACAGAGCTCTCATTGAGTGTAGATTGTGTTGGTGGCGTAAGTGGTTGTGTGAAATGCAGTCTTCTATGATGTGTTTAATGGTATGGGGTGCTGTGTTACATCCCGGGCAGGCGTCGACAACGGAGTCATCCAGTCTCTTCTGATAGCTCAGGAGAGCTGGATGGTGTCCGCATCTCAGCCTGGCCAGGTGGACTCTGTCCTCGCGAGGAAGGGAGAATTCGGAAGGATGGATTTCGGGAGGTCGTGCATGCAGCTGCGTGTTGTCTGTGAGTGAGTGGATGGATCGGTGAGAGATATGAGTATGGATGTGCTTCTGGAAGTTGGTTCGGGGTGGGCAGGGAGGGAGAGAGGACAATAATTGTGTGTGATACCGTGTGCTGGGTGTTGTTTTGATATTTCTTGGTGTCTGTGGGTGTGTTGCCATGTAGTTTAGTGGGTGGTCTTGGTTCGTGGAGGCTGCTGCCAGGAATTGAGTGCCTCTCATGTCCAGATGGTCTTTGACTTTGAGGATTTTGGTTTCTTGATGTAGGTGATCTGTGGGTGCAGTAGCTGTGCAGCCTGTAATGATCTTCAGGGCTTTGTTTTGAATAGTCTGTAAGGTCTTATGATGTGTTTCAGCTAGGTTAGAAGCCCAGGCTGGGCTTGCGTATTCCATCACTGATCTTATGTATTGTTTATATACTGTGGTTGTAGTTTCTTTGTTGTGTCCAAATTTTGTGTGAGCAAGTGACCTGAGGGCGTTAAGCCTGGGTGTCAGTTTCTTTATAATGTTTGTGGTGTGCTGTTTGAATATCATATGAGTATCATATGTTACTCCTAGGATTTTGGGTGTGTGTATGTGTTAGGGGTGTGTTGTTTATGGTGAGTTGAGGGATGTATTCGTGTTCTCCTGTCCAACTTGTGAGCAGGGTTGCGGTGGATTTGGCTGGGGCTAGATTAAGTCTGTTTGTAGTGCACCAGCCATGTAGTGTGTTGAGATAGGGTTGAAGGAGATCTGTTGCTCTTTTTGGGTCATGGTGTGTGCATGTGAGTGTTATGTCATCTGCATAGGAGGCTAAGTTTATTTGGGGCGTATTGGGTGTAGTTATATCGTGCATGTACAGATTGAAGAGTGCGGGCGATAGGACGGATCCTTGTGGGACTCCGTTTGGAAAGTTTCTGATTTTAGATGACTGACCGGCAAAAGATACGTGTGCACATCTGCCTGCTAGGAAGTTGGCCAGCCACCTTTTTGTGTTGTTGTGCATGTTTGTGTTGTAGATTTTGTTTGTTAGGTTGTGGCGGGGGATGGCATCGAAGGCTTTACTAATGTCGAGTGTGACTAATAGTGATCTGTGTGGTGGTCTAGCTGAATTGATGCCGTCGAAAGCTCTTTTTTTAAGGTCTGTGAGAAGAGTGTTTGTGGAGTGCAGTGGCCTAAAGCCATGTTATGTTGGAGCTAGGGGTAGGTCAGGTGTAATTAGTTGTAATGCTAGGTGTAATACAGAATAGTAATAAAGAATGTGTCATGGTACTGTATGCTGGAAGGGTGAAGGCCAGTCAATAATGTGAGGGGCCATATACTGTACGTCTCGTCACTACTGAGACGGTGTTATTATACGACAACACGGTACCTTGGAAACCCAGCGAGTATCCGAGGGCGGTACACTTCACAATCCCACCACATTTACACCCATTGATATAGATAGATAGAGATAGATAGATAAAAGACAGACAGACAGACAGACAGAGAGAGAGAGAGACAGACAGACAGAGAGAGAGACTGACCACACAAACCTAACGATCTAAACAAGGTGGTCAGGACATAATATTAGAGAAGATAGCAGAACCTCAATTAAAGGAAAGTGGAATAATTCAAGGATAGAACGGAAGAAGGCTCTCTCCCTACTCTCGTATCCCTCGGCAAAATATCCGTGCAATAAAGATAGCTGGAAATAAATGCTATTGCAGGAATATAATAATAACCTTGAAGGTGCTTATTGAAATATAGAATTGAAAATTCATACATATCTTCACTTTTTCCCAAAAGCTCTCATTGTTGCAAATTAGTATCCAAATCAGCATTTTAAGCCTACACCACATCTTTCTCTTTCTTAACTTGTTGGTGATTATGTTAATTAGCTGTCCAATAGTTCATTCGCAAGATGGTTCCATTCGTTAATTATGCCATAGGTGAAGATGTTTCTGTTGTGTCAAGGTTCGCTTTGCTGCCTACTATTTTTTACTATAGTTCCCCTTGTTATAATCTCTGGTTATCTTTAAAAAAAAAAAAAAAAAAAAAAAAAATGAAGAGAGAGAGAGAGAGAGTTATATAATTGCAAATATATATTTGTGAGGAGCATGTTTATGAATGTACGCATAGTTGTCGTTTGGAAAATATTGAGAGGTTGATATTGAAATGCGGCTGTCTCTCCCCGTAGACTTTTCTATCGGTGGTTCAGTTACCTGCACTTCCACCTTACCCAGGCACATAAGCTTTGGTGAAATCTAGCAGTTCTGAGTTTGATGTTGATGTGTAATACCGTGTGATCTAACATAGCTATGTTTGTTGATGTTGTTTAGTCACATAAAACAATATACAGTATACAGTAGTAGTGACAGTGAGCTACTCAACTGGCGGCCCGAGGTCCAGATCCGAGCCTCGGACACATTTTTAATGGACATCAGAATATCCATGGGATAGAAAAATATATAAATACATAATTATAAATAACAATAAATAAATAAATAAACAAATACAAATAAAATATGGCATAATATTATAGTAGCATCTCGCACAATAAAAACATGTCCAACGCTGCGCGAGTAAGTTGTAAAAAACAGTATGTTGATTTTGTTTTCAGTAAATTTGGTATCGTAAGCAAGCAACACACAGAAGAGAAAAGCTAATATTTAGTATCCTCAGGGCTCTGTCCTATCTCCTATTCTCTTTCTAATTTTTATAAATGATCTCCTTAACTGTACCTTAATTCCCATCCATTCATACGCAGACGACTCAACCTTACACTACTCCATTAGTTTTTCAGAACGCCCCAGCCAGCAATCCCTCAACGACAAACGTAATGAAGCCATAGAACTCATAAATTCTGATCTAAATACTATTTCCAATTGGGGCAGAGAAAACCTTGTTAACTTTAATGCTTCCAAAACCCAATTTCTCCATCTATCTACCCGTCAGGATCTCCCAGCGGACTATCCCTTATTCTTCAACAATTCAAAAATCAACCCTTCATCTTCTCTCAATATTCTTGGTGTCTCTTTTTCTTCTGTTCTCATTTGGAAGGACCATATTACCAGTCTTGCTAAGGCAGCCTCCCAGAAGCTGGGTGTGCTCAACCGCCTTAGGGGGTTCTTTTCCCCTGCACAGCTTCTTGCTCTGTACATGGGCATAGTGCGCCCTTGTATTGAGTATTGTTCACATGTGTGGGGAGGTTCCTCTCACACCGCTCTCCTAGACAAAGTTGAAAGGAAGGCCTTTCGTATCATTAACTCCCGTCCACTCACCAACTCTCTGCAATCTCTCTCTCTCCGCCGCAATGTTGCATCTCTCTCGCTATTCTATCGCTACTATAATAATCAGTGTTCCTCAGAGCTATCCCAGTGCATACCACCTCCTTTACGTAGGGCATGTGGTACCCGTCTTGCAACTCAATCCCACCCCTACTCTGTGCAACTCTCCAACCCAAAAGTGAAACGTTACTCTCAAACTTTCTTCTACTCAACAGCTGAGCTCTGGAACTCTCTCCCAGAATCAGTCTTTCCCTCTTCCTATGACTTAAATTGCTTCAAACTCCGTGTGTCCAGGCATTTTGGCTCGAACGTCCCTTGATTTTGGCCCTGTCACTCTTTCAACTATGGGGGAGGCACTCGCTATAGGCAGTTATGCCTTTTGCCTCCCTCAATCACATAGAAAAAAAAAAAAAAAAAAAAAGTGGCCCCTCCATCATTGACGATATGCCTATTAGTATAATAGCCTCCTTTCAAGCGCCCGCGGGCAGCCAGTTTGAAACTCCTGCCGCGGGGAAACGGAGTACTACACGTCATAAGTGTAACGCAACTTCTCTTATGGAATCGTCTTATGAATGGGGTACACACTACGAAAAAACTTTGTAAAATATAAAAGAGAAAAAATAAATTCAAAACTTGTTTTGCTATAGCTTTTCATCTCGTGGATTTCTTGCGCGTGGATTCTAGCCCAGACCGTGGCAAGAGAGACGCCATTCCGCCTTCACTGACATATTAAGACTAAACTCAAGATATCAACGAATGGGAAGGGGATGGACGGGAGGGCCCTACATCGTCAATGATTTCGGGGCCACTACTAAATATTAGGTTTTCTCTTCTCCCCTCCGGGGATCAAACCTATAATTTATTAGTGGCCCCTCCATCATTGACGATATACCTGATATCTCAAGACTGGAGGGGGACATTCGTAAAAATATCAAACCACTAACAATATCATAGGTAGAGAAAAAGAATCGCACAGCAAATTTGAGTTCTTTATTGTTTACATACAATATATAAAAAATATAAAAGGATAGAAAGCAGTGTGTTACTTCGAAGAAGATCTGCTTTATATATTTGATAAGATCCTCACCTCGAGATTCATAAATTTGATTCTCATCTCGAGATTCATAACTTGTTGTCAGGGAACCAAAAACTTATCCCTGATTAACATATTTTTTGTCCTTAAACTTATTGTACATGTTATATAATTTGTACATATTGACTATATAGTTGCAACTATTATAGGTATCTTTACATAGAAAAATATTTTAGAGCTGTAAAACCAGCTCAACTTATAAAGTATCACAGCTCGTGAACTTATCACATCCTCCGGCGGAGGGGCTCTCAGGGTCTTGGGGCTTACCTGCACCCCCCTTCCCCCCTTTTTCTTCTAAGATTAAACGTAGTAACTAATAGCACAATGACTCATGAGACCCTCTGTCGTAAAGCTACACAGGCTAGCTTTGGTTTATCCAGGACCACCGACAGGTATCGCGTCAGGAATGTATGATTTGAAGACCACAAAATAGGGTTAGCTATGTCATCAATCGAATAATTTTGTAAGAATCTAAGAGAGACAGCCCACTTTCTGATGTCGTGGGCTCTGCCTACTACGCCGGGATTACTTTCCCTAATGACTTCTACGAGTAAGGAGGCTAATCTTCTTCTTGTGACGCGAGTACCTGTGTTGGTGACCCATAAAGCTCCTCGTTGTTGAGGTTTTGCTACCCTCATAAACTTTATTAAAGCCTGAACCGGGCACAAAATGTGATGTGTATATCCGCGTTTAAGTGCCGGGACCGTAGATTCTGAAAATCCATGATCACAGTGTTCGTTCTTAGCTACGAACATGGGAGACGGCGCGATTCGAAGATGCTCATTTAATCTCCCAAACCTGAGGCAATTAGATTCGTTGCTCATCGCCGCCAGTTCAGATACCCTGTTTCCTGTCGCTAAAGCCATAAGGAACACAGCCTTCTTTAGTAAGGATTCAAAGTCCGGCGCATTATTATATTTGCGCGAATGAAGCAAAGATAAAGCTTTGTCCAGCGACCAGGTAGGCATGAGCTGCCATGGTGGTGGGCGTAGTTTGAAACATGCTCTCATGAACCCTTTCTCCTCCTCCTGGGGTATGGTCAGACCAGTAAGGTCATAAAAGGGGTTTCTAATGGCAGATAAGTGATTCTTTAGTGTAACTACAGAAAGGCGTTTTTGCTCAAACAAATAATCTAAATATTTAAAGACTAAAGCAACTGATGAGTCTGATTGTGCCGTTTCTACTATCCAGGTTGTAAATTATTTCCAATGGGATTGATATTGCCACCTGGTAAACATAGTATACTGATTAAGAAATTTATTAGTCACACTCTCCCCATACTGGGCTAGCCATTTGGCATATTGAATGTCCATAAGGCGAGTCAGCGAGGTCTCTAGGTTGCCAATTGTCTGCAAGTGGAAGTACGAGACCGGGAGTGACACCGGGTTCTCGCACCACGTTTTCAACTGGTGGTACCACACCTGGGCCGGCCAAAGTGGCGCGATCATCGAGACTAAGCCCCGGTAACCCCGTAGTTTGTGAACTACTTGACACATGAGTGAAGCGTCTGGAGGCGGAAAAAGATAGATTGAATTCCATTTGTTCCAGTCCTCCGACAATGAGTTTGGACCCCCCGCCGCGGTTATTTTCCGGCGGGATAGATAGAGAGGGAGTCTGTGGTTTCCCTCGGACGCAAATAGATCCACTTGTGGACGGAATGGCTATGCAATCATCTTGTTGAAGATGTTTTGCTTGAGCTCCCATTATATTACTGTGCTCTGTCTCCGGGACAGGGCGTCTGCCCAGACGTTCGCTACGCCTGGGAGGTAAGATGCATGAAGATGTATGCTCAACGTTTCGGCTAGAGCAAAAATCTCTTCTGACAATTCCAGCAACTTGCGAGACCTCGTTGACTCTTGCTTTTGAATGCAGTGGACTGCATTCAAGTTGTCCATCAGAAAGACTATTGACTTTCTCTGTAAAGAAGAGCCGTGATATTGGAGAAAAATAAAGGGACTAGAAATTCTTGTTTGTTGATATGAAAGTTCTCGTCTATGGACCATAGACCTTGACCTTGGTGGCCTAGATTCGACTGATATCCCCAGCCTATTGTCCCTGAAGCATCTGTGTCTACCAATACCGTAGGTGGGGGAGAAACCCACGTCATTATTGAGTGCAATGTTTCCTTCCTTGCCCAGACCGACAGTAAGTTGTGAATTAATGGAGGGATAGGCCTTAATTTTCCCTCCGGTAAGAGTGGGAAACATTTGTTGCCTTCCATGATTAATCTCTTTACTTTCAACCGGCCCAACTTTACAGTTAGTTGAATCCAGTTGAGAGAACCGACCAGGGACTCCCACGTCTTCCTCGTCGTGTTCAGACTGGAGAAACGCGAACAATTTCCTGCGAAATCTGTCTCGGTTGTCCACACTCTGACTGAGAGTAAGGTTGGCTGTGTCCCAGACCAGCCCTATCCACTGAATTACCTGTGTGGGAACAAGGTTCGACTTTACCAGGTTGACCTTGAACCCTAAGGTTTGTACATGATTTATTACTTGGTTGACATGGATACGGCATAAACTCTCTGACTCCGCCACTACTAGCCAGTCGTCTAGGTACCATAACACCTTGATTCCATGAGCTAACATTGGCATAAGTGCCTGCCGGACTAAATTTGTGAATATTCGTGGTGCCAAATTTAAACCGAAAGGCATTCTCTGAAAGACATAAGTCTCTCGCCTTATCCTCAAGGCGAGGAACTTTTGAAACCTCCTGTTTATTGGGACATGCCAATAGGCGTCGGTCAGGTCTAGTGAACACATCCAGCCTAGCGGCGGGAGGGTGAGTCTGATTTGATTCACTATGAGCATCCTGAAGATTGAATTTTGAATATAAGTGTTCAGACACGAGAGATCTACTACTGGTCGCATCTGCACACTGTCCCTCTTTGGCACAAGAAATAGTCTGGACATAAAGACATGGCAAGTTGAATCTACCGGGACAATAACATGCTTGGTGATTATTTCCTGGACTAGTGACTCCACCTCTAAAGAAACATTGTTAACTTCTAGAGCTTGACGTAAACGAGGTCGCCGGAGCCACCGCCAGGTGATTCCCTTGCGTGCCACTGTCCGCGCCCATGTTCGCCGGGGCCAGGCTCTGTGACATGCTTGAAACGACCCTGTCACTAGACTGGGGTTGTCCGGCAGAACTACACTCGAGTCCAACTCGCCTGCGATAGGCCCCGGGAGAGAGAGAGTTTGATTGACTATATTTTTGTGGGTGCTGGGGTAGAGGTAGAAGGCTGGCTAGGTTTGGCAGATGTCGTCCCCTGATTTGGCTTGTGTTGTGACTTATTCTTGTTCCACTTACTGTGAGGCTTACCTTGTTTCTGCTTTTGCTGAGTACCTCTCTGCTGTGGGGAAGGACGGGGGTCCTGAAAGGACTGTTTAACAATGTTAGCATAAGGCTTGCCTCCAGTCTTTTGTTTGGAGTATGGTTTCTTGAACGAGTCCTTCTTAGGCTGGGAGGTACTCTGCGGCAAGCTACCTACCAAATTGTACACTGCTCTCCATGTATCTAAATCTAAGAGAGAGGCAGTCAAGACAGGGGAAAGAGTCACCCGGCGACCAATATCTTCCGGTACTTTCTTAACTATAAACACCCCCAAGTCCTGGCGTGCTCGAACAGCCTCCAGTAAGGCTATTCTGATGTCACATAGGGACTGGATTGAATTTTGTAAGAGCAGCCGCCGTGATAACTCCGTGGCCTGTCTTACATTTTGATTTTCAATAGCTGAGATAGTCCGTGTGAGGGACTGGGCTATTTGGCGGCTTACAATATATTGGGAAAAAAGTCTATAGGCTTTGTTTCTTAATTTGAAATCTCTATCAAAGTGAGCTGGAGGAGGAGTCGAGAAAGGTTCCCTTAACTCATAGAGAGCAAGCTTGGGGGCCGAAAGAAAATAAAAGAGATCTTGGGACACCCCTCCTGCCTTATTTATGGGGAGTGAGAACCAAGAGTGGGTTTCCTGAGGAATTTGGTGGGATGATTTTGTGGTAATGGTAGCTGAAAACTGTTGCGCCTCAGCTTCCCAGTCCCTCCACAGACCCACACCTACCTGCCCCACCTGCAACACTGGACTGTGTGTTTGGTCTAGCGCCGGAATTGTATCCAATTCTGGCGTTAATGTGTTCAGAGCTTTCATGTCATTAACGCCGTCAGATTTTGTCCAGTCTGCAAACAGTCTTGCAGATGAAGCAGGGGGCAAAGCCGGAGTTGACGAATATACGAAGAAATCAGGGTTATAGACATTGGGTATAGCCTTAATAGTAACATCTAGTAGCCTACCTAGCAGCTCGCTTGGTGTAGTGACTAGTGTCTCGGACTTCCACCCAGAAGGCCCGGGATTGCGCCCACGCTCGGCGCATTAAAGATTTTTCACAAGCACTGAGTCGTTACCATCCCTCATGAGCAAGGGTATGGGGTAGTAGTACAGGATCCCAATGGAAATACGCCTAATCGGCCTTATTGGGCTATCCTAAAGCTCGGTTCACACATACCCGTCCTGAGCTCCCATCCTTCCCCGACCACTGAAAACGTATGCAAACGTGCAAGAACTCCGACATAAACGGGTATGGTCTGTTCATGAACGTACAGTGACGCCACAACACGGGCCGCGGCGGCAAGGGAGCCGAACATTTTTGACATACCTAAAATAAACGGATCAGGACGGACCAACCGCCAAAATCGGTTCAAGGGCGGATCACCCACGTGACTGGTCAGCGCATAGGCGCCGTGTATAAGCGTCTACGCGCCGCCTAGACGCTACCAGACGTAGTCTATGCCCCGACCAAAATATTTGAAAGTGGAGACTGCGACGTGGCAACGTCGCCTCACGTGATCACTCCGCGCGTCCCCGCTAGTCCCCGCCCACCAAGCGTCCATAAAAGAGCCAGCCGCGTGTGGTCCTATCTCAGTTCCCAAGCCGCCGTCACCGCAACATTCACCACTTCGCACAACCTCCAACCTCCAACCTCCAGCCTACTCCAACCTCCAGCCTACGTTATGCCTAAGTCTGACTCCAAGAAGCGGCGAGGCATCATGACAAAACCGAAGAAGCCCGAGGACACCCTAGACAGCCAGGTGATGGAGGTAGTAGAGGAGACACAGGAGCGCCCTGCTGTTGTAGAGCAGCAGGGTGCCCCTCAGTCACCCACACCTGTCATCAGCCTGGACAACGATGCAGTGGTTGTAGATCCGGCCCCCAGTGATTCAGAAGAAGAGCACCATGAGACAACATCATCCGATGGTGACACCGACGGGGGCGTGGAAGGTACCCAGGTGGCTGGTGTGGCTGGTGGTAAAAAGAAGCATTCCCGATCGACGAAGGCCACCATCAGGCCCCATGTCCTGGAGGAGCATGTAGAACTTGATCTGGGGGAGTGGTATAAGGAGAATCCCTTTCTCTACCAGAAGACCCGCAGGGACTACAAGGACGTCACTAAGAAAAACCGCCTCTACGAGGACAAGGGTTCGTCCATGGCCCCACCCATTCCAGGTTAGTCTATGGTAATTGTTTATTGTGTAGTCTAAGGTAATTGTTTATTGTGTATGGCCTCTTCAAAGAAAATTTATTTTGTTTCATTTTAACAATTATATTGCTTCTATATATCATATAATACACCATAGAATACGTTTTTAATAACTAGAAAAAGAGGCCTTCGATTAAACAATTGCGAAGTCTATATATATAAATCTGTAATAATTCAGTGGCGTGTTCAAGTTCAGTGTTTATTTGTTAAATTGCCTGTAATTGCCATGTGTTCATTCTATAATATTCTATGATATACCCATGCGTTCACTAGATTGTGTGAGGAGAAGGTGCACTCCCTCGAATCACCCATCATTGTTTATAACATTATTGTGCAAAACTTCATTGGTGTGTGCAATTTCAGTGTTTTATTTGTTATATTGTCTGAAATTGCCACTTGTTCACTCTAGAATATTGTATGATATTATTTTGTCTGAGCCAGCTAGCCAATGCTTATATTAAATGATTTTATGCCTGTGTGAACTCAGAAACATCTCTTCCACAGGATATCAGGTCCGGCACTTCCTGGACACAATGAGGACACGCTACGGGAAGCTGACTGCCCCCAAGAGCGGTTCTGGGGCCACCAAGACCGTGACGAAGAGGGATAGGTGGATTCTAGATGTGTTCTCCTTCCTGGCCACCCACATCGTCCGGCACAAACCCCGGAGCATTGGTTGTAAAAGGGTATGTTCAAGTATTGTAATTTCCTTGGTTTATATAGGGTTTATACATAATTATATTTTAGTAATTATATATAGGGTTTATACATAATAATATTTTAGTAAGTATAGCGATTTTGATAATTTAATTTGACTTTATATTGTCCTTGTCCCAGTTTTTGTTTGTTTAGTTTGCAAGTTTTACATTTTAATATCTACATAATTCGGTATATACCTTTATATATAATGCGATTCATCTCTGGTTATGGTTAATCCATCTATTTGTGTGGCATTTTCTGTACTGTTCTAGAACCCGTCAGCCTTTTGCAATATATATTGTTACCTATGAAATAATTGTTTACCTTTCCTTAAAAACAGTATTTATAATGTATTTAATTCATACCTTCATAATAGTTATTGACAGACGACATGGTGGAAATATACACACTAGAGTTGTTTACAGATTTTATTAAGTCTCAATAAAAAATACATAGATAGGCACTTTAACATAATAAATAAAAGCTTTCCTTGGTCTGCAGGCACACCACCCTGCCCCCACTGCTACGGTGCCGGAAGATGGTGGGAGCGAGGAGGATGACGAGGAGGAGGATGCAGCTGCCGCAGTCCCAGGCCCTTCGCGCCCAACCTCTGGGGGTAGCCAGCCACAGCGGCGTCGGAACAACGGCGGCACTAGTGACGTGTTGAACGAGGCCACCTCCGTCATGGCGACTGTAAGTAGAAATCAGATTTCATATTTAAAGCATATTTAGAATATGGAGTTTGTGTTTATTGATAAAACTTTGGTATTTTATTGTGGTCGGGGTGACCCGGCTTCGTTGTCCTGAAACAGGTAAATACATTTACTTCTACAGTATACTGTTATGTGTAAGTAGGGTAGACTAATTAAGTATAAAGTGTATGTATAATATGTTCCTCTTGACATTTTCAGGTGGCGGCTGCAGTATCTATAAATATTTAATTAATATTAGTATTATTATTCGATGCAATAAAAATAATAAAACACTATTATAACACTCCTGGTTTTCCCCAAACAGCTACAGGAACAGGCCAGTGGTGTCCGCAGGATGGTGGACAAGTTCGCGACCCCTCAGCACCAGGGAGGAGGAGTCCTGGAAGCAATTCTTCGGCTCAATTACGACTGAGTCCAGCAAGCTGGACCCCAGCGTGTGGGGCCACACCAGAATGGAGATGTTGCTCCTGCTGGAGAAATACCGGGGTAAGACTGCCCAGCATGATACCATGATTAACATCATGAGGTCATTCTCGGCTGCTTCTCCCCAGGTCCTCCAGCAGGTGCAACAGCCCATTCAGGTGCAGCATGTTCAGCAGCCCATGCAGCATGTTCAGCAGCCCCTGCAGCAGGTGCAGACGGTTCAATATCTGAACCAACCACCTGTGTTGTATAATCAGTACCCTGCACCTGCCACACCCAACCTACTGCCCTCCACAACACCACAACGCAACTGCTCCACTCCCAAGGACACGACACTCCACAACATCAGTGTCTCATCAAGCCTCTTCGATGGCCTGACCAACGCCACATCACCAGGGACCAGCCAGCAGACCCTGCATACACCGCCTTACACCAAATAAAATATGTTTACCACAGATCCTTCTAACTGCACAACATCGTCGAACTACCTCCCTTTTATTTAAGGGTGGTGGCATGTTTTTGTTATGTCATTTTTCTATCTTTCTCTGGCTTGTATCCAATGAAAAATAAATATGTTTAATGTGCAAAATTATTATTTTTTATGTCCTTATTTATGTTATTAAATCATATGAAGATATCTGTGCACAATTATAAGAACATATAATAAGAAACGTGCACCAGTACATGAAAAGTAATAAATCAATGAAGAGGCATATAATACTAAAAATAAGAAATGGAATTATAGAACAACTGCCAACAAAGAATAAACTGGAAAAAAAGGGAATTAGTCTACATCAATATAAATATGAATAATTAATACATAACTAAGATATACGATTTACAATAAGGTATGCAAAACCAAAGAAATAAAAGAAAACATGAATTAACTGAACTTACAATGACATGCAATGAGAGTATAAATAAAGAATAATCTTATCAATGCATAACAAAACTAAATTGAAGAAAAAATAGTCCTACATTAACAAAAAATAAACAATAATAAGAATACGCAATAGAAAAAAAGATAAATGAAAATACACATGAGTACACTGAACTTAGAATGAAAGATAATGATACTACATATGGAAATATAATGTGAATAAATACTACTGAATATAAATGACATAACATACCTGAAAAAAACAAATTAATAAAAACACAAATATGTTGTTTCTCACCTATATCATGTTGGACCACATCTTGGAAGATAGTGGAGATAACCCCATTATCTGTCTCAGTGCCGGGAGTAACGATGTTGGTAAGGGTAGAAGTGAGGAACTGCTGCAGCAGTATCGGGATGTGTTAGATAAGGTTAGGATGAAGGGAGGGATCCCTGTAGTACATTGTATCCTACCCAGAAGAGGAGTTCCCAAGGAATGGACATCCAGGGCGATTGGTGTCAATTGCCGTTTGGAGAAATATTGCAAAGAAAAAGCAATACCATTCATTGATAACTGGGATAGTTTCTATGGGAGAGATGGGATGTACGCAAGGGATGGGGTTCATCTTTCACGGTTAGGGGTTTCTACATTAGCTAGTTCTTTAGATAGGGTGGTTGTGGGGTTTTGAACAGAAATATTGAGAGTGTAAATGAGAGGTTAAATGGAACAATTTTAGCGCCAGGCGAAAGCGATAAGGATATTCAGTCTCATGCTAAAAATGATGACTATATTGCAAATGATAGTAGTGATGGTGCAACGGAAGATGGAAATGTCGTTAGAAATAAAGGTAAATTAGATATAAAGAAAAGAAGTAAATTGAGAGTATATTACACAAACTGTAGGAGTCTATGTAACAAAATGAACGAACTTAGAGCCCTTGTTAGCAAAGAAAATATAGACATAATAGCGCTAACTGAAACATGGATTAATACAGAAACCAGGCATTTTTTAGCAGAATTTGATATACCAGGATATAGTTTGTTTAAATATGACCGAACAAGTAAGAGGGGTGGCGGTATAGCAGTGTTTGTCAGGAGTACATTAAAAAGCTGTATTAAATCAGGTATTAGACTAAATAACGATAATGAAAGTGTTTGGGTAGAGGTTAACGAAGGTAGTGAGACCATAGTTATTGGAGTTATGTATAGACCGCCAAATATGAGTAGAAATGACGGAACGTCATTATGGGAGGAAATTAAAATGGCATCAAGATTTAGCAATGTGTGCATTATGGGGGATTTTAATTTTCCGAATATAGATTGGCAGCATCAAATAGGAGACTCTGATTCTGAGGAGTTTATAGAGGTAGTACAAGATAGTTTTTTATTTTAATTCATAGATACGCCGACTAGAGGTAATAATATTCTCGATTTAGTTTTCAGTAACAATGAACATATGGTAAATAATGTAGAGATAGGGGACCACCTAGGAAATAGTGACCACAATTCTGTGTATTTTAATATACAATGGAAAGGTAATACCAGAGAGAATACAACATTAATACCTGACTTCAGAAAAGCCAATTATGGTGGGTTAAGAAGAGCCCTATTAGCTGACCCTATGGTCAAAAAATTAAGTCGATCCAGGTGTCCAAATGAGTGTACCCCTTCTCAGGCACCTGTCATCTTAAGTCAGGAAGAGACGTCAACCTTGGTAGATACATACGATAATTTTATCGAGTCAGTATTCAATGCACAAAATAAATACATCCCCAAAAGAAAATTTAGATCAACACAGAACCAACCCAAATGGATGAATAATAGACTATTAGATCTTCTAGGACAAAAGAGAGGAATATATAGAAAAATTAGGAAAGGCGAAATTCACCTACTTGCTTACTATCAGAATCTATCAAGACAGGTAAAAAAGGATATTAGGAAAGAAAAAAGAAATTATGAAATTAAGGTTGATGAACCTATAGCTTTTTACCAACTATATAAATCCAAGGTTAGAGATGTAATTGGTCCCCTTAAAACTTCGATAGGAGAAATGACAGAAAATGATTTAGAAATGTGCAGTACATTAAATAGTCAATTTCTTTCCGTTTTCACTAATGAAAATTTTGCACAGTTTCCAGAAGTCCGTAAGGTATATAGCGATAGTATAGAAAATAGGTTAAGTACGATTACTATAAGTAGAAATGATGTGCTTAAGGAAATTGACAGACTGAAGCCTCATAAATCGCCTGGTCCTGATGAGGTATATGCTAGAGTATTAAAAGAATGTAGGGATGAGTTAAGTTACCCATTAACATTTTTATTTAACAAGTCATTGGAGACAGGTATAGTTCCAGAAGCTTGGAAGCTTGCAAACGTAGTTCCGATCTTCAAAAAAGGTGACAAATCAATAGCATCCAATTACCGTCCCATTAGTCTTACATCAATCATAGGAAAGCTACTAGAGTCAATTATTGCTAGTAAAATTAGAAACCACTTAGATACATTTAATTTAATAAATTCTTCTCAGCATGGATTCACTCAGGGACGTTCTTGCCTTACTAATTTGCTTAGTTTTTTCTCAGAGGTATATGAATGGTGTCCCCCAGGGATCTGTATTAGGTCCTCTGTTGTTTGTTATATACATAAATGACCTTGATTTAGGTATAACTAGTAGGATAAGTAAATTTACAGACGATACCAAAATGGGGAGAACAATTGATTCAGATAGAGATATAGAGTGCCTCCAAAGGGATCTAGATACCTTACACGAATGGTCAGTAAATTGGCAGATGAAGTTTAACATTGACAAATGCAAGGTATTAAAGATAGGGAAGATGCATACAAATGTTAAATATAAACTAGCTAATATGGAATTAGAAAACTCGAATTGTGAGAAAGATCTAGGTGTGTTTGTTAGCAATGATTTGAAGCCTAGACAACAGTGTATAAGCGTTCGAAACAAGGCAAACAGGATTCTCGGGTTCATCTCTAGGACTGTGAGTAACAGAACTGCTGATGTTATCTTAAAACTTTACTTGTCATTAGTGAGACCCCATATGGATTTAGCTGTTCAATTTTGGTGTCCTTATTACAGAATGGACATAGATTCATTGGAGAGAGTACAACGTAGAATGACAAAAATTATCCATAATATTAGAAATCTTCCGTATAAAGAAAGGTTGAAGAAATTAGGCTTACATTCGTTAGAGAGACGCAGAGTTAGAGGGGATATGATAGAGGTGTTCAAGTGGGTTAGTGGGATTAACAAAGGGGACATGACAAATGTACTAAAGCTCAGTGATAGCGAAAAGAACTCGTACCAATGGTTTCAAATTAGATAAATTTCGTTTCAGAAAAGATATAGGCAAATATTGGTTTGGTAACAGAGTTGTAGATGGGTGGAATGGACTACCAAGTGCTATAGTGGGATTAAAAACGATAGGGAGCTTTAAGATAAAATTGGATAAGCATATGGACGAGAAGGGTTGGGTGTGAAGGTGGATCAGCAGGGTTGGGCCAATCAGCGCTCTGCAGACCCCGTAATCCTGCGTTAATCTCTAACCGTTTTGGTAAGATGATCCTCAGGGTATTAGAGTGTTCAGCCTATAATTGGGCTTTGTAATTGGGGTTGTGTGGGACAGGGATCTGCCTTGCTTAGGCCAATCGGCTTTCTGTAGACTCCCATTTGCTTATGTTCTTATGTTCTTATGTACTCCTGCCACGACACACTCCCCGCTGGTGAGTTTACGTACTTCGTCAGATACTCCCGTACTCTCTTGCCAGCCTGGTTGCCTGTGTTGCGAGCTGTAGGGGTGGGAATACTAGGCAGTACGTCGTCATCTCGCTAGGGGCCTCGGGAAACCAAATGGGTTTCGGGGTCCTCGTGGTCTGCCTCATGGGCCGATGGGCGACGTATCCTGAGGAAGTTGTGGAGGGTGCAGCAAGCCGTCACCGCAGACTCGATCCTTGCTGGGGCGAGGGTGATTGATGTGTGGAGAACTCGGAACCTGTGGGTTGGAAAAAAATTAGAGTATAGTCAAACTAAATAATCTAGCATTGGGAAAAAAATGTCAGCCAGGGAATATCTGTGGATATTTACAACCATTTTTGAGTGATAGAGGTTTGGATAATTTTTGTTTTATTATTCATATAATGAATAGACTATGAAGTTTGTAGACTAGAATATCATGACTGAAGTACACCATCGTGCTTTAGTAATTTCCCCAAGACATATTACTGGATATTTAAAGTGTTTATATCATGTACAGTGGTGCTAATACGTCTGTGTTATATTAATGTCTGTCAGATGTTCAATTAGGTGGGTAAGTGTAGGAACATATTCGTATCTCTCACTCGAAATAAATAAATAATGTTTCAATACCATAAAATACTATATTTCTTGCTTACCTGTTCGCTAGGATTCCAAAGGCGTTCTCCACCACTATTCGTGCCCTTGATAGCCGGTAGTTGAAGATCATTTCGTCGTGGCCCAGACCCCGTTGTGGATACGGAATCATCATCCACGGACGAAGGCTGAAGGCGTTGTCACCGATAAAGTAGTACGGTACATATTGGTGACGGGCGTTGGACAGGGGCTCAGGTTGTGGGAAGTTTGCATGGTTGGAGTTGATGAGTTCATTTAGTGGGGATTTAAGGAAGCACCCGGCGTCTGACTCGCATCCAGGGCTGCCGATGTCCACATGGATGAACTTGTAGTCCGCATCCACGACTGCAAGTAGGCCAACAGAGTAGAACTTTTTATAGTTGTAATACTTTGATCCACCGTATGATGGGTTCCTGATCCGAATATGTTTCCCATCGATCGCCCCTAGTGCGTGTTGGAAGTCCCACCGACTTGAGAACCTGTGTGCAATGACCTTCCACTCCTCTGGTGTCGTGGGGAAGTGGAACACCTCGTCAGAAAAGGCTCCAACGATGGCCTCACACGTCTCGGGAACAAGTAGGGAGATGGTGTTCTTGGCTACACGAAAAGCGAATCTGAGACTGGCGTAGGAGTTCCCACTTGCGAGAAATCGCAAGGTTATGGCCACTCTCAGCCCTACCTCCAGGGGCCTCCTCCAGAAGGTGGTCTTCTTCTCCAGCCGAGGCCGCACACGCTCGCATATCTCGTCGAAGAGACCCTCGTCGAGCCGCAGGAAGCTCCGGTACAGTTCTGGATCCTCTGCTGACAATTCCCTCATGAGGGTGTGGTAGTGGCCATAGGTCTCCCTCCTCAATAGGTATGGCTTCACCCACACACTTCGGTTTTTCCTTCTCTTCTTCAGCTCGCTCACAACTTCCATGAAAGTTAGGACCGTTGAGCACAGTTGTACGTTGCAATCCATGTACAGCTGCACTTGATTCAACAGAGTGGCGTCCATGTTGAGGGACACTCGGCAGGAGAAGTTATATCGGCGGCACGCTGGTTGAGACTGAGGTGTCTCTGTGCCACACCCCAATATATATGCATGATGGGGGCCATCGCCGACGACACTGCGTCCATCATATTGTGGTCGCAGTGTCGTCGCAGTGCCGTCACAGTGCGTCTCAGACAGGTCATATTCAGACTTATTAGGTCGCCTTCCAAAGGGACTGGTCGTGGCACCAAGTCGCCGCCCATGATCCGTCTGCCGGGGCGGTCACGTGTTGAGATCTCCTTCCACTAGCCGTGCATGCGCCGTCTTCCGGGGCGGTGACGTGTTGAGGTCGGGCATCAGGGCCACACGTGGCCACTCGGGCCCACTCGGGACACAAGGTCATCCGTTTGATGCCGTCCAACAGTTTTTGGTGGTCGGGGAAGGACGGGAGCTCAGGACGGGTATGTGTGAACCGAGCTTTAGCTGGCTTAGCATGCGCTAGCTTTAAGAACTATTATTATTATTATTATTATTATTATACCTTGCCTAACCTTCACCCTTAGTTTCTTGCTTTTGCTCACCTCTATGGTCCAGTCACTCGGGACCGGAATCTCCCCCGATATTGTTGTCTGTGCCATGTGAACGTTCTTGGCTATAGCCGGAACCCATGAGCAGTCAGGCCCATATAGAAGCGGCCTTTTCTATGTGAAATTTTGTCTAGGGGAGGAGGTGTGATATCCGTGATAACTCGGACATTCGTAGTTGTCAAGGCGGCGGACATTGTTGTGTCACTCGCCGTGGTGGTCATTTGGTTGACGTTAAGAGGGGGTATGGTAGTATTAGATTGAAATTCGGTAGGTTGTAAGGGCCTCACTGTTGATTCAATCGGGGGAGCTACCGGTGCCGTAGTGGAAGGGACCTGAGAACTAGGGATATGATACTGTCTCATTACTTTATGCAAGATATCATTAAGGTCATCTGCAGTCACATATTTAATTTGAGATCCCCGGGAAGACTCTGAACCCGCCTCAGAGCCTTCCTCGTTCACTGGTTGTTCTGAGGATATTTGTAGATCTTCTACCTCCTCTGGGACTTCCACAACCTCCGGCGCCTCCTCAACCTCCGGCGTTTTCTACCTTTGTAAAACTACTGGCTCATTCAACGGCCACACTAAGTCCGGGACTGAGGAGGGAATATTATCATTGCTCCTCTGTCTGTCTTGGCCCTGAAACCCAATTTGTGCCTGTGGTGGTTCCAATTGTCTCCAAACACTTCTGTTAGGCACGGCAGGAGGTTGGGAGTCATTGTATAATACTAGCCTGTGACATGTCATAATGTTGGACGGTACATGGTGTATAACCCCTATATTGTTCCGCCAGCACCCGTTGTGACACTATTGGTGGACCCGTTCATGGTGTGGCAAGATTTACCTTAGGTATAGCAAAGTCCTTCAGCCCATCCCTGGGATTCGACTCAGTCTCCTCAGTCCCCGCCTCCGAGTTTCCTGATTGGACAGACACGGCGACAGAGGCGGAGGAAAGTGGCCATGGCGCCGGCGTAGGCTGGCCCCGAGACAACGTCTCATCAGTGCGGGAACTTATATGTCCACTCACTGATTTATGGGTCGAAGTCACAGATTCTTCCCGCCTTCTTTTACTAGACTTAGCCATCGATTCTACTGAAGACTGGCGGTCTCGTCTATGAGGTGATCTTGACCTGGACCTTGACTTGGTCCTCGGCGAAGGCGATCGTCCTCCTTTGCGGCGGTCGGGGGGGTGGGGGGTTGCCTCGTCGCTGTCGCTACTCTCGCTACTAACTAATTTCTTAGACAAAGCTTTAGTTTTAGTTTTCTATTTGAGAGTCGACCTAGCTGACGTTGCTTTAGACAGTGTTCCCACAATGTTTCGTCATCACACATTAATGCCTTATGGGCCACATCTTTTGCGTAGATATTAAAGATAGTCTTAATATCCGGAAGGGCTACCAGGCATTAAAGGTCCTTTTTCTCAAACACGTTTGACTGGAGTTCTGAGCAAACCGTGCATTTCTTAGACAGCCAAAGTCCTCTAGATCTGTCGAGGCACTTTACACATCTGATACAATGTTTATGGGCAAAGACCGGGAGAATAGGACAGTTAAGTGTAGCGCACAGAGTAAAGCAAGGCATGATGGAGCTAAAGACCCCCCCCCCCCGCCGTGATCGGCTCCCTCACCTGCTGCCTGAGCTGCTACTGGAGTGACGAAATCTGGAAATAGAAATTTCCAGGAATCAATGCTCATAAGGATAACCTGAGAGATGTTAAAACATCCTATCCTTCAAGTCCGCCGGAAAATTAGCTATAGCACACTGCTACTCTAACCTTCCGCTTGACTTGTCTTAGGAAAACTTAATTTCCTCTTGAACTGCTTACCTGTGACAAACTGTCACTGGCCCAATTAATCCGTCAAAACTATCTGTTGACTATGGTCTAGATAGAAATAACCCCACTAGATTGTTAGCGCCGGGCCAGGAAAGTACACTACTGTTAGAGCCGGGCGAGGAAAGTCATGCCGTGCTAGGCTATCGGTTTGGGCGAGTTCGCTCGGCGGGCCGAGACTACTCCCTTAGGAATTTAGCATTTTCCGCCGGGAGGTTCGTGGTACTGCACACCACGCCAGGATTTTTTGGCTCAATCCTTGGCGAGGTTAGCCGTCAGTACGTAGAAAGATCGCCGGAAGGCAACGAGCCAAAATCATTGGGAGGGTCGACTTATATGTGAAAGTCAGACCTCCCCAAAACACCCTACACCACCATCAGGACGTCTCCTGACTCCCTGTTTACGTGTTAAATATACATACACATATAAACGAGGGATAATATTATATCTTAGGGTTATAATAGTATAAAAATAATATTTATTAATAATATCAACCCTTATACCCTACGGAGACCCCTAATGAGGCTGGCCACGAGGCTTGTAGTAATCGTACACCTTGTAGTTTACCTTACCTCCTGAAGACATTGCTGCGACAACTGGCGTGGGGGCCCCGCGAGAGGGGCAAAGCAGGCTCGAACCATGGAAAGTCCCACACCACGTGTGACAACTCTTAGACCAGGGCGTCTGCTATAATAATTCAAAAGCAACTGCCTCATATAGATGGTCAGAAGCCTAATCCTGCGGATAGATGAGCCTCCTAACTAGTAGCTGATAGCAATATCTAAGGCGCAGAAAATGTAAACAAAAAACACATGCGGCGCTGATCCTGAAAGATTGTAGACGCCTGCACAATAGTACCCTATTTTAACACTTCCCTGCGGGCATACCAATGGGGTAGCCTGTGCTAGCTAGTCTAAACCTGTTCAATACAACTCAGATAAATACAAATGAGCGACTCACTAGAAGTGAGCGAACGAAGAATGTGGCAGAGCACAGGCACGCACGTCCTACTGGGATGGTCACGGGGAAGGGAAGGCGGAATGGCATCTCTCTTGCCACGGTCTGGGCTAGAATCCACGCGCAAGAAATCCACGAGATGGAAAGCTATAGCATTAGGTTATCAACTGCTCCAAAATTTCAGACCTAAAGGTGGTGTATGTTGCTTCGCAAAATCTGAAATTGCCCTGGAGGAGGTTACTAGTTTCAATTGTCCCTATTTTGATTATTCTATATACAAATTAATTTCTGCTGGTAAATTTAAATACATATGTTGCATCTACCGTTCCCCAAATACTCCTCCAGAGCAAAGTCTTTTTGATTCTCTGTCCTCACAACTCAGTGTCCTCAACTTAAATGCTTCTTCTGAAATAACTGTGTTGGGTGATTTTAATGTCCATAATGTTGAATGGCTCACTCATTCAGCCAGGACTGATGATGCTGGTCTTGAATGTGAGCTATTTGCAGACTCATTTAATCTCATTCAACTAGTCAACCAACCCACCCGTGTACCAGATAATCCTAATCATAATTCCCACCTACTGGACTTATTTTTAACAACCAATTCAGAAAATTATGATGTTACAGTGAGGTCCCCACTTGGATCTTCTGATCACTGTCTGATACAGGCCACCTGTCTATCACCTACCACACCTTCCCACTCTGAACCTGTTTTGGTGACTAAATGGCATTACGATAGGGCAGACTGGGAGGGTCTTCAAGGTTTCTTTATTGATATTCCCTGGACCTCTTTCTTTTCTAATGATGCACACTCCACCTTGAGCCACATACAAGATTTTGTAAAAATTGGAATGGAAACTTTTATTCCTCATCAAAAGTACAGTAAAAGATCTAATTCACCTAAATGGTTTGACCATAATTGTGCTAGAGTAACTGAACAAAAAGCAATAGCCTACAATGCATACACAAGATCAAAAACACATGAAGCCTTTAATTACTTTAGAAACATCAGAAATCATGCCAAAACTGTATTAAACCTAACTAAATCAAACTTTCTCCATAAGCAGGCAAATAAACTTCTAAATAATCCAAATGATAACAAAATATTTTGGTCTACTCTTAACTCATTCAAATCCAACTTCACTACTGCTTCATCCATTCCACCATTAAAATCTCCGACTGGCAATCTTGTAAGTGACCCACGAGGTAAAGCTAACCTTCTTGCAGATATTTTCTCCACCAACTCAACCTTAGATGAAATAAATCAAGATGTCCCTGTACTTAATTTTAATTCACCTGAAATTCCCTCACTTAAGATCCACACCAGACATGTCAAAACTATTTTGCAGAATCTCTCAGTAGATAAGGCTCCTGGTCCAGATGAAATTCCTCCAATAGTACTTAAGAATTGCTCCTTGGTGCTCGCTCCTGTATTGGCAAAAAATTTCCGTCTGTGTACTCATACCTCATGCTTCCCAGTACCCTGGAAAGAAGCAAACATCCATCCAGTTCCTAAAAAAGGTGCCTCTTCAGATCCATCAAACTACAGACCAATAGCTATAACTTCCACTCTTGGCAAAGTTTTTGAAATTATATTAAATAATCACATAATTAAGCATCTGGAGAATAATAAATTAATCAGTGATAGGCAATATGGTTTTAGACGATGTCGATCAACTGCAGACATTCTTTGCCTTCTTACGCATCAAATCAACCAAGCTACAGACCAACATGGTGAAACACATACAATAGCACTGGATATATCAAAGGCATTTGATAGAGTCTGGCATCAATCCTTATTGTCGAAGATGTCACACTTCCTTGCATCATTAGTTCCACTAATTTCTTCTTATCTTCATAACAGAAAAATACGTGTAATGGTAGATGGCCTTTATTCTCAATTTCACTCAATAAATGCTGGTGTTCCCCAGGGATCAGTTTTGGCCCCAACTCTGTTCCTCATTCATATCAATGATCTCATATCTACCACTCATAATCCAATACATTCCTACGCAGATGACTCAACACTCCACAGTTCCTTCACATTTACCAATTCTTTCACCCAACCCGATCTTATAAATTCAAAAATAAACACTGCAATTTCTCTGAACCAGGACCTTTCTAGAATTAATGAATGGGGACAAGAGAATCTAGTTTCCTTTAATGCACAGAAAACCAAGTACATTCAATTTTCTAACCGACAGAATCTCACTGACTCCCATATATTTTTTAATGATGTAAATATTCCCACTTCCCCTAGTATTGACATTCTCGGTGTAACATTAACTACTAACTTGAGCTGGACACATTATGTTAGAAGCATTGCTAAGAATGCCTCTAAAAAACTGGGACTCCTGTACAGAGTTCGAGAATTCTTCACTGACGAGCAGTTGGCCGTAATATATAAAAGTCATGTGCGCTCTCAGATGGATTACTGTTCACCTCTGTGGGGTGGAAGTGGAGTGGTTGCATTGAGGCAGTTGGACAAAATTCAAAATAAAGCTATTAGATTAATCAATAACCCTGCAATCACACAGGACCTTCCTACATTAGCCATACGAAGAAACGTTGCATCCCTTGCATTATTCTACAGATATTTTCACAGCAATTGTTCCGAGGAACTTGCTTCAATTGTGCCGCCTTTCCACATCTTTCCCCGTAGAACTAGGGCAGCTGAGAGCGCCCATGAATTTACACTTTCTCCTCCACAATGCAGAACTTCTGCTTATCAGAATTCATTTATCCCCAGAGCTACTACTCTTTGGAATTCACTTCCCTCGAATTGCTTTCCACAAACTTACAATCAACAAATGTTTAAATCCAGTTGTTACAAACATTTTATGAATGGAGGATGCCTTTAGGCACATGGACCTTTTTGTTTTATCTGTGTTTTTCCTTCCTCCGTTCATTGTCTCTTAAAAAAAAAAAAAAAAAAAAAAAAAAAATTTGAGTTTATTTTTTCTCTTTTATTTTTTACGAAGTTTTTTCGTAGTGTGTACCCCAATCATAAGACGATTCCATAAGAGAAGTTGCGTTACACTTATGACGTGTAGTACTCCGTTTCCCCGCGGCAGGAGTTTCAAACTGGCTGCCCGCGGGTGCTTGAAAGGAGGCTATTATACTAATAGGCATATCGTCAATGATGGAGGGGCCACTAATAAATATAGGTTTGGATATATTTCAACTTTGATTTATCTCTAACCTAAAGGTGTTGATTGATTAAATTAGATATTAAGCGAGGATAATTCAAAATTTGCGACCAGTTATTAAATACATTTAATATCTCGACCGTGGTGTTGATATAATTATCAAGGCTAGTTTTTTCCATCAATAAATTGTATTGGTTTGTATTTATATATTTACTCGTTTATTTAATTATACATATAATTATACTCTAGCAACCAATGTGTTTCTTGCAATTGCACTGGAGTATAGGTACTGTGTAAGTTCATTGGATATATTAATTGCATTGAACCTCTCATGGAAAACAGTCATGGGTCTGCAAGTAGGTGTTACTTCTAAATGCAAATTAGAAGATAGATATGCACATTCAAAGAATTAAACATTGGCAAAAGGCAATTTCGAATAGAAACATATAATAAATGCATTTAATTAGCCAAAACATTATTGAATTATATAACTCCAGGACCAATGACTAATTATATAACTCCAGGACCAATGACTAATTATATAACTCCAGGACCAATGACTAATTATATAACTCCAGGACCAATGACTAATTATATAACTCCAGGACCAATGACTAATACCAAATGAATGTGTGACTTGGTGAATCTCTGACTAGCGAGTATTGAACGAAAGTCTGACTGTGAGCTAATTTAACCGTATCGTGTGGGGAAAATGCAGAAAATCTACGCAATTGTAATCTACATAATTTTAAATTAATGTGGATTATGACAAGGCAAACTATATAGTGGGATGCAAACCAAATACGCTACAAGAGCAGTACTATGGACGATAATTCTTGACTTTATTTCGAACCCAACTAGATAACATGCCGAGAGTTAACCGCTAGTTTGCTAACAGCACAATATATTTAACAATTATCATTTACAAGGGATATTGTAGAGCCTTTATATTACAAATATGTTACAATATCATTAATCTTTGGGCCAGAAAGAAATCTAACGGATGTGGAAATATGAATCCACAATAAATCAAACCTTTGGAGGTGGTCTGCTAAGCTGGTAGAAATAGTAACTAGACCAGTCAATCCCACATTCCTTATAATGAGATAAGGGTGGATAAATACATACCAGTAGCCTACATATGCTAATGAAAAGACAAAATACAGGATCAGGTAAAGGCGTCTATCTAATACAATCTTCATAACAAAAATAATAATACAATAATTCTGCTTCAAGGCAACATCTCGGTTGCAGTTTTGGAGAATTCTTCGTTTCAAAGTTTTCTATCCCTTTCTAATTATTTCAATATTATCGTCTTACCCATTCCTATTTTACGTTTTGCTCCGAATTGAGACAACGCTATCTTCTTTGACAAACAAATCGTTTCCTACCTTCTAATACACTTACACAACCATTTTGAACTCTCTTTGCATTACATTACATCAATTAATTCTACGCGCCAGAGACAAAGGCCGTATGGCACGAAATTAAGAAAAGGTTAAGAAGCTTACTAAATATCGGTAAGGAAGTGAATATGATGAAGGAAGCACATAATGCAGTAAATAGAAAATGAAGGAGATTCCGAAAGGATATCAGTAAGACAAGGAGGGCGGCGGCAAGATAGACACGGAAAGAAACGTGAGCGAGCTACAGAATATAAAGGGCAATATATTATGACTCATTTTTGGATAAGAATCTGACGTTTGTATGCAGATTACGAAGGACCTGTGTGAATAAACATGGTTAATACTATTTCAATAAACTTCCCAGTTCCAAGCCCTTCCTAAGCAAGCCCTGGGATGTTATCTACTCCAGCAGCTTTGCCCATTTTAAGTCTATTAATTGCTTCTTTTACATCTTCTCTGCCTATCTGTCTTTCATCTACCCTGTTTAATCTACTTTTCTCCATTCCTATGGTCGGGATCTTTGCCTTCCCCCTACTCTTTACAGCTAAACTACTAAAATTATATTTCCACACATGCACCACAGCGTGACCCTCCAATACCTCCCCGTTCATATCCCTAATTCTACTACCCAAGACACTCTCGGTCTTCCTCCCTCTGGCTTCATTTACAGCTTTGTAGTAGCCTATGCTCTATTTTCACTCACAAACTGTACACTAATCTTCTTCCCACATTCCTCATCGTTTTTTTTGTAACTAATACAACTCGTGGGAAAACTCTGCACCGGTATATATATTGTATACTTATCTATACATCTATCTATTGCCGAATGCCTTACTCCACTCTATGATGGTGGCCATACACAAAACACCCCCAAGCGGACTTGTACTTGTAATTGTACCCGTGCCAGTTTATTCAAGGAATTACAGGATTGACCACTCAACTTATGGTCCGGACCGTCCGACTACCGAGGCCCTCGTATGTATTTTTTTAGCACTATTTTTCAATAGTGGTGGGTGGCTAGTCCATCCACCAACCTGCTTCACCCTTAGGTGAGCAGTAAGGATTTGTATAAGGTTTACTCCCCTAGACGGGTTCCCAACCAAGGCTGATGAGTCCCAGTCACCCGATTATACTGTATATACGAGTATATATATATATATATATATATATATATATATATATATATGTGTGTGTGTGTGCACGCTATTATTCAATTCCAGCAGGTACTTGCTCTCGTTTTTCAATGCAGTTTACATTTCCACATTACATTTTTCCTCCCCAACATAGACTTCTTGAGAATATCTCTGTGGGCCATTACCCCCCACGGTGCCGCCCAGTGGTGCCCCGGAACCCTAGCGAGAACCACCACGCAGAGACCATCCTTTACTACACTTGTATAATTTCCCAAGGGATACTTATTGTTCGGAGCTAATTTGCATAAGATCATCTTTAGTGGAGAGAGAGAGAGAGAGAGAGAGAGAGAGAGAGAGAGAGAGAGAGAGAATTTAAATAGCAAACCATGGAGAAAACAAATATATTTTTATAATTATAAATTAACACGCTCCTGTGCAAGCATACAATACAAGATCAAGACCATACACTAAAATGTAAGCATATGCGCAAATTCCTATTACTCAATTTAATCACAAGAGAGGGCACACGCTAACCCACCCACACACTCATACTTTTTTTTATCTCTCTCTCTCTCTCTCTGAATTCAGAAAGGGTTAGTGATTAATAATGTTTCATGTGACATGAGTAATCACCGAGATTGCGTGTGTGAGTGTGAGTGTGTGTATGCGTTTTAGCAAATAATAGGTGTATTCAAGTAAAGGAGTTTGCTTATTGTTTGGGCCGAGGTGAATTTGGAGGACGTTTAACGAGTGAAGTGGCATTTATATATACAGTATATTTTGTTATTGGCATTAGACGATTTCAATAATTTCGGAAGGACTTGTTTTTACTCCTTTTAATTTCTAGATGATATTCGTAAGCTGAATATAATAGACTAGAGATAACCAGAATGCAATGAAAATTATGCCATCGTACTGAAAGGGTTAACACTTGTTATGCTAGACAAAACAAGTATTGTGGATTCTTCAAATGAGGAGAAATCAGTAGTTCAAAACACATATACAATACAAACACAAAGTGAGATATAAAAAATAGTACAAGACAGCGTTATATTAACACACGGAAATATATCTCTCAAATCGAGATGTTACGCGAGAAGGGCGCGCTAGAGCTCTGCTGTGATGGTCCTTGTGCCCTTGTATTGCGGAGACTGGTACGATGGTGAGGGACGCAATGATGTGCTTAGTATTTGATGTGCTTAGTATTTCCTCCTTCTGTGTAAAAGTCACGTCCCCATGGCTGGAGGTCATACATTTTTGTGTAGGTGTTGAGACGTTGCAAAAGTTTCTACCAGTCTGTTGATCTTGCATCTAGTTTTCTTGTTGAGTCGCTTACCAGTACGAGGGTAGAAGGAAAGCCTTTGTCCCTCAGGCATTATCGAAGATGGTTGGTGTTATGTAGTTTTCTTTTGTGCATATCTCACGAAAATGTTGGTAGATTTGACGACTGGAGTGCCGAGAATCGTGGCGTGGACATGGATACTGCGGTAGCTGGAAGATGAATGGTGACCTTTGACTGGAGGTAGTCACCTTACTAATCCTTGTGGACAGTAAGGTACCAGGCGTCTCTTAGGAGGGTGCAGGGTTACAAAGGGCTGGGCAGTTGTTTGTTGCCATTGCATTCTACTCTGTGAGGTCACCATGTTAGTAGCTGTAGTTGCAATTAAAGTTTTCTCAGCCTGTTGTTGGCCTAACTGCCGGTGGGCTGTAACGTGTTGGTGGACGTGACATGCGGCCATAACGGGTGTATGTTGGTGAAATTGTTGGTGAATTTCGAACATTTCCCAAAATCCCCACATTTTGTGTGGTCGTGGATGACGATTTGGACTGTTTAGGTGGCAGATGTGGTCTTGGTAGAGGTGTTGGTAGTGTTGGTCTCGAAGTTGCAGAAGTCGTGGGCATCTGGGAAGGTGCAATTGATGGTACAGGTGGCGGAGCAGCTTGGCGGGGGGGGGGTTGGCGTGCGGAACCGTCTATAGGGAGGATTTGGTGGGGGCAGTGTTTTATGGGGAGGATCTGGTGTATGTTGTTTACCCTGATGATAAGTTGGTGTTGGGGGGGTAGTGACAGTTTGTCTCTATGAAGGTTGAGGAATGTTAAGGTTTGGAATTATTTCTAATTGGATAGTTGGGGATGGAATCAGTGGTGAGGATGGGATAGGATTATGGGGTTGAATTTGAAACTGGCAGTTTGGTTGAATGCGAGCCGTCTGTGGGCAGATGTCATAAGGCAATGTGGGCGAAGGTCATAAGGCAATGTTGGAGGCCAAATAAATATATTTGAATCATCTCTTTGAAATCGCGAATGTAGGACTTGGGTGGTTTGAGTGCTAATTTCTGTTTGACTGCTTGTACTTGAGTACCTAATGGTAATGGACCATTACCTGGTAACAGTTTGGAATATGGTTAATAGTAAACGGACTTGCATAACGAGGTTTGAGTTTGTTAACGACAGGTAACTGAATTACCATAAATTGTTCGCCTGGTGTATATGGGCTGTTGGGTGGCGGTTCATCTTTTTGCAAGCCTGCAGGCCTTGGCAATATTTTAATTGCTGGAGACGGTTTTTCAGGTGGTCTAGAGTGCCGTACTTCTTTGGTGGCTACTTTTTTCTATGTGGATGATGAGACAAAAGGCAAAACTGCCTGTGACGAGTAGGCACTCGTCACAGGCAGAGTTGAAAGATTGACAGGGCCAAAATCAAGGAATGTTCGAGCCAAAATGTCTGGACACACGGATTTTGAACCAATTTAAGTCATAGGATGGGGGAAAGATGGATTCAGGGAGAGTTCCAGTGCTCAGCTGTTGAATAGAAGAAAGATTGGGAGTATTGTTTCACTCTTGAGTTGGAGAGTTGCACAGAGTAGGGGTGGGATTGTGTTGCAAGACGGGTGTTACGTACCCTACGTAGAGGTGGTATACACTGAGAGAGCTCTGAGGAACACTGATAATTATTGTAGTAGCGATAGCATAACGAGAGATGCAACATTGCGGCGAAGAGAGAGAGATTGCACAGAATCGGTGAGTGGACCGGAGTTAATGATACGAAAGGCTTTCTTTTCTACATTGTCTAGAAATGCTGTGTGAGAGGATCCTCCCCACACATACGAACAATACTCAATACAAGGACGCACTGTACCCCTGTACAGAGCAAGAAGCTGTGCAGCAGTAAGGAACTCCTCGAGGCGGTTGAGCACACCCAGCTTCTGGGAAGCAGTTTTAGCAAGAGCGGCAATATGATCCTTCCAAGAGAGATCAGAAGAATAAGAGACACCAAGAATACTGAGAGAAGATGAAGGGTTTATTTATGTATTGTTGAAGTATAAGGGATAGTCCTCTGGGAGTTCTCGACGGGTAGATAGAGGGAGAAATTGGGTTTTGGAAGCATTGAAGGCAACAAGGTTTTCTCTGCCCCAATTGGAAATGGTAGTTAGATCAGAAGATAAGCATTCTATGGCTTTATTACGTTTGTTTTTAAGGGATTGTTTGCTGTGGCATTCTGTAAAACTAGTTGAATAGTGTAAGGTAGAGTCGTCAGCATATGAGTGGATAGGACTGGAGATAGTGGCAAGGTGGCGATGGGGAATTAATAATTGGGCTTCCCCGAAGACGCATTCGTGTGGTGTTATGCTGTCTTAGCGTGGTCAGGTGTTCATTCCCCATTGAATGATCTTTACTTGGGCTGGCCAGCCGTTGGTGTTCAGGGCAATTAATCTGGTTCAGAATTGGTTAGCTAAGCTGCAGTGGCTGCGTTCACAGACTGAATTTCCTTTTTGCCAATATGGTGAAGAATGTGAGATCTTGTAAACGAAGATTGTGGACAATTCTTCCCATACTTGTCCTACAAATTCTGGCGCATTATCCGAATGAATGAATTGTGGGAGGCCAAAATATGGAAAGACGTGGGTCACCATGGCTTCTGCTACTGCTATCGCGTTGTGTTCTTTGGTCGGACAGGCTAATAAGAGTATAATTATGTCCACGAAAGTTATACCATATTTCCTGGATGCTTTTGAGTGAATCTGTCCCATTACGTTTACATCTAGGAGGTGCTATGGCTTAGATGCAGTGAGTTTTCCCGAAGTTCCGGGGGTCCTGGTGGTGCCCTTACCTAGGCCACAGGCTCTGCATGACTCAACAATTTTCTTTGCGACGTCAATAAATGGTGTTGAACGAATGAATGAGCTTCTTTTGCCCAAGGTGAATTCCGTTGTGTTTGTGCAGGGAATTCTGTGTGTGTGTGTGTTTTTTTTTTTTTTTTTTTTTTTTTTTTTTAATGATGGAGGCAAAAGGCAGGTTGCCTGTAACGAGTGTCTCCCCCAAAGCCGAAAGAGTGACAGGGCCGAAATCAAAGGACGTTAATTGGGGTCGAAATGCCTGGACACACGAAGTTTGAAGCAGTTTAAGTCATAAGTTGAAGGAAAGATTGATTGAGGGAGAGAGTTCCAGAGTTCACTTGTTGAGTAGCAGAAACACTGAGAAAAAATTTCAATTCTTGGGTTGCCGAGCTGGACACAATAAGAGTGGGACTGTGTTGAAAGGCGGGTGCTTTGCACTCGCCGCAAGGGAGGGGGTATGCACTAAGAGAGCTCTGAAGAACACGGATCGTTGTCATATAGTGAAAGGTATGCAACATTGCGGTGTGTAGAAAGAGATTGTTGGGAACTAGTAAGAAGAAGTGAGTTGATGAAACGAAATGCTTTGGACTCTACTCTTTCGAGAAGTGCAGTATGGGTGGAGCCTCCCCACACATGCGAACAATACTCAATACATGGGCGTGCTTTGCCCAGATACAGAGGAATAAGCTGTGTGGGGGTGAAGAACCCACAGAGACAATTGAGCACACCAAACTTTTGGGGAGCTGTTTTAGCAAGAGTGGTAATGTGATCGTTCCAAGAAATTTCGGATGAAAAAGATATACCTAGAATATTGAGAGAAGATGCAGAGTTGACTTGTGTATTGTTGAAGAATATTTGATAGTCTTGCGAAAGGTTTTGATGGAGAGATAGATGCAGAAACTGGGTCTTGGTCCTCTTAGAGGCATTGAAATTAAAAAAATTTTTTTTACCCCAATCACAAATAACTGGTTGATCAGAAGATAGGTATTCTATGGCCTCGTCACATTTGTTTTGGAGTGCTTGCATGCTGGTTTGATGTGAAAAACTAGTTGAATAGTGTAAGGTAGAGTCGTCAGCATATGAGTGGATAGGACTAGAGGTACAGTTGAGTAGATCATTAATGAATATTAGAAAGAGAATCTGGATCTACGACGATGTGGTCTGAAAGTGTGTAGAGCTTGTCGCCTACTTGTTCAAGATTAAAGAACATACATTCATAAAATTTTAAGATCAAGTGCTCCACACATACGTGCAGTTTCAGTCTCTTGTCCTAATGGCGGCATTCCAGGCAACCCTGTTAAGGGTTGCTTCACTTGTCAAATTTTTGGATTTGAGATCGGCACGTACAGTCCGATCCCAAGTCTTCCTCGGTCCACCCCTTGGTCCAGCTCCCTCCACAATCACAGACCTGCATCTTTTCACCCAATTTTGTTCATCCATTCTCTCCAAATGTCCATACCATCCCAGTCTACTTGTACGCATCTCCTCGCTAATATTCTTTATACCTAAACGTCTCCTCAGCTCATCATTTGTTATTCTATCCTGCAGCCTGGCCCCACACATCCATATCACCATTCTCATCTATTTACGTTCCATTCTGTTGACATCCTCTACTTTAACGGCCCATGTTTCTGAGGCATACGTCATTGCACTTCTAACACATGAGGCATACACCTTTCCCTTCAGGGGGAGAGGCATTCTTTTCATGGTCAGAATTGGCAGCAGTTCTCTGAACTTCCCCCTGCCACATCTAATTCTAGGGACAGTAGCAGCCTCGGCCCCACCACCGGCAGAGATGGTATCTCCTAGGTAACAAAACTTGTCCACCAGCTCCAATGACTCATTTCCATAATTCACAGCCACAGGATCATCGTTTAACACAAGCTCGCCTCTGCATACTACGCACTCAAATTTCTTTATTTCTGACTTATCCTTCAGCAGGTGTCCTTTTATTCTACTACAACGCTTACTCCCATGGTGCACCCAACATTGACATAATTATGCTACATCGAATCGAATTAGCGCCCACACCCTTTCCACACACTGCAAATGGGTATGCACTGCTCTTTCCCACATTGCCTCGTCTCAATCTACAATGCATAACCTTGGTTTTGTTAATATTGACTCTTAAACCCTTGTTCGCCATGCCCTCTCTCCATCTTCTGAATTTGGCCTCAGCATCTTGCATATTGTCAGCTATTAGGACTAAATCGTCTGCATAAAACAGTTGCCACGGGAGTCCAGATCTAAAAACTTGAGACAGTGCCTCCAGGACCATAATAAAGAGGAGGGGGCTTAACACTGAACCCTGATGAACTCCAACACGGACTGTGAACTCCTCACTCAGTACACCTTTCACTCTCACCGCAGTTCGCGAAGCCTCCTACATCTTCATTATCACACGCACCAGCCATTCGTCCACACCAAGTTTCCTCATAGCCCACTGCACAACATCTCTAGGCACCCTGTCAAAGGCCTTCTCCAGGTCTACAAACACAAAGTAAAGATCCCTGGCTTTTAGTAAGTATCTTTCCTGTATCTGCCTGACTATGAAGATAGCATCAGTTGTACCACGTCCTGGCATAAAACCAAACTGCATATCATAAATGGAGATGCTCTTCCTGATCAAACCCTCAAAGACTCTCTCACAGACCTTCAAAATTTGGTCAAGCATTTTCAGGCCCCTATAATTACCTCTATCTAGCGTATCCCCCTTTCCTTTGTATATATTTACTATTACACTTTTGTGCCAATTCTCGGGGATTTTCTCATCTTTAATAATGGTGTTTATCAACTCAGTGACTAAGCTGACACCAGTCTCCCCTGAGGCTCAGCTTATCTCAGCGACAATGTCAGAGCACCCTGGAGCTTTACCGTCCTTCATTTTGTTGATTGCGTCGCTCACTACAGCTGGTGTTATTAAAGGAGGGGGTCCAGATATTGGTTTTACGATACTAAGCTGTTCCTTATCCCATTCAAACTCTACATTTAGCAATCATTTATAATGTGCCTTCCATGCTTCTCTGATTTCATTTTCTGCATACACAATCTCCCATTATCGTTTCTAACACACTGTTCACCTATAATATCCCTACTAATGGGGGCTGACATGAGAGAAGTGATTAATGAGAGTGTTTGCTTGTTGTTTGCATGAAGGAGTAGAGACTGTTGTTGTGATTGCAGTATATGATTATGTTGTGTTACTGTTGGAAAGTGTGATGCTGTTTAGTGTTTTGTAGAGTTTTTTGGAGTTTGTTTTGTGATCAAGTGTTTGTAGGAAGTTATTCCAATTTAGTGTTTGTTGTTCTTGTATTTTGTTGTTAATCTGGGTTTTGAGTGCTTGGATTTGTTGTGATGTCTTGTGTGTGGGGTGCTGGGAAGTGTTTCAGTGTGTCGCGTTGTCTGATGAGGTTTTGAATTTCTGGTGAGAAGTTGGGGTTGTGTCTTTTTCTGTAACCTCTTGGAATGTGTTTCTTGTCAGCGTTTTGGATAGTTGTGTTGAATGTGTGGACAGCATCATTGATGTTAGTGATGGGTGCACTGTTTAGGGTTTCAAAGTGGCAGTTAGTTTAGCTGCCTGGTATTCCTCCTTGCTGCCTCCCTTCTTCAATGCTTTGAAGCATCTCCTTTTCTCTTTCACAGCATGTTCTACCTCATCGTTCCACCACCAGGAGGTCTTATTCCTGGGGTGACCCTTCGTTTTCCCACAGACTTTGTCAGTGGCGTCGAAAAGGCTATGCTTAAAGAAATTCCATTGACTATTTACATCGCTAGGCCTAGCTTCCTTATTTCTATTAATTTCCTCCACTTCACTATGAAACATATCCCTAAATTCCTTGTTCTTCATCAGCCACACTCTCCTTTTGGGCATGTATAACTTCTTGCACTTAGGATCTCTGTATAAGTTCATGTCGCACTCAAGTAGCTTATGCTGAGGGATACATTCTTCACTCGGGATGACCTTTACATCCCGAACCAGTTTCCAGTTTTTCCTGTTAACCAAGAAGTAATCTATCTGGCTACTGGAGACCCCAGAGTTATATGTGACCAGATGGCTCCGTCTTTTCTTGAACTTTGTGTTACACACAACCAAGTCGAGTGCAACGCAGGACTCCAGTATATATTCGCCTTCCAGAGTCCTCCTTCTGTAACCATTTCCTCCAAGTACTCCCTCGTATCTCTGCAGATGCTCCCACGTGACCATTCAGGTCCCCTCACAGGATTGTTATTTCATTCTCCGAGAGGCCTGAAATGACACTGACGGTGTCATTCCAGATGTGGGGAATCTATAATATTATACAGTAGATAGGTAAACATTTTAAATCACTGGTACATGAATTAATCCCAACAATAAGTTAAATAATAGAATTACCAATATGGAGATTTATGGGTGGCTTCCGGTCCTCTTACGCACGGCTAATTCATATGCATGACATGTAGGAATGTTCACATAATACAACATCGATACATTATGAACTTAGCTTAGAGGACTGATGATGTATGACTGTAGATATAAATTAATAGCGGTAGCACATGGTGAACTATAGGTTGAGTCAGAGCTGGGGGGAGATGTTTGTTGTATGGTTGATTTGAAGGGACTGTCGGCCGGCGCTTTATCGCTTCGCGAAATTACATATGAATACCGGCTCATACTATTTCTAACCTATGATTTGGTTTCATGATACATCTAGAGCGGATGTATATATTTATGCATTACAGTTAATATTTAACCTATAATTAATAATAAACTACAGTACATAAGGTACTAGCCGAAATCGTACTTACTATACAATACCGCCAAATTCAAATACCCAATTGGACTCAAAACTGTCGGGATCATCACACACTATTCCCGACATACTGCCCGTCACCAAAAACAATATACAGTAGCTATATACAAAAAAGGATATCATAGAATCAAAGATCACCTTGGTTAATCTTATATCTCCACAGAACTCATGACCGCCCTCCTTTTGGGGCGGGCGCCACTGGAAGCCAGAGGAGGATCATCCTTCTCATTATCAACAGCTCCACCCTGAGGAGCACTGTCACCAGCACTCCCCTGTGGAGGTATATCAGTAGAGATACCGGTAACATCAGGCAGTTCTACATCCTGCTCCAAGGGATATAACCTTACGACTGGGCGAGTAGTAATCCCAGTCGAAGTCTGTAATCTAGCAACCCTAATATGACCATCAATGCCCTGGAACAAATTGACAATCCTACCAAGCTTCCAATATAATCTAGGACGCTCATCATGAATCAATACGATATCCCCGATACGAGGCCACCGTTGATTCGTCCCCTTGATTATATTCGAGTGACGTTTGCGAAGAGACAGCAAATATTCTGGTGACCACCTTTTCCATAGATCGTCTGACACCTTGTTCATATACTGGAAGCGACGACGTGTGGCGTCAGCATATCCGAACGTAGGGTCTTGTATATCTTCGTTGGTTACTGACGACCTAGGAAAGGGATTAAGGTTTCGTCACGTGTTAGCATGGACGGCGAAATAGGTAAGAGATCATCAATATCTGCCGAGGAAGGCTATAGGTCAAGGGCCTGTCGTTGACTGCCATCTCAATCTCCGTCAAGACTGTTTGTAAATCCTTTTTGTTCACCAGGGCCCTCCCTAATACCTTCTTCATGGCAGACTTGACAATTCCTATTGTTCTCTCCCAAATCGCCCTGAACCATGGTGCACGTGCTGGTATGAATTTCCATTGACAACTCTTTCCAGTGAGGGTAGACACAACCTGTGGGTCATCCATTATATCTTTGAGATATTTGGATGCCCCGACAAAACAAGTCGCATTATCGCTCAGAATCATTTGAGGGAAACCGTTGCAACCTGCAAAGCATCTTAGAGTATGTAAAAACCCCTTACTGGATAAGTCGTGAATCAATTCAATGTGAATCGCTCTGGTTACCGCACATGTGAAGAGTACGGCATATACCTTAGAGATATTACTGGGCGATTTCCTAATTTGAATCGCTCCCGTATAGTCTACCCCGGTTACCTGAAATGGTTCAGTCCTTTGTACCCTGAACTCGGGCAAGGGAGGTAGATCAACTGGGGAGTAAGGCTTACCCTGTAATCTTTTACAGATAGTACAGCTATAGTGGATCACTTTAATAGCTTGTCGCATCTTAGGGATCCACCAATGTTGTCGCATATGAGCCAGAACATAATTTACGCCAAAATGTAGGCAGATCCCATGGCATTTGCGAATCAACAGTTTGGTAATCAAATGAGAGGAGCTAAGGAGGACAGGATATTTCGCAGAATCAATAATGTCCGCTTTCTGGATCCTGCCTCTACACTTAATTATGCCTCCTTCCATATATAATCCTAGCTGCCTCATAAAGTTTGAGGGTTTGGCCTTTAACTCCTTGTTCAGTATCTCATGTTCAGTAGGATATGATTCCCTTTGTACTAAACATATTAAATTTGCTTCTGCTGATCTCAATTCATGGAGTCTGATTTGCTTCGAATCTTCACTAAGGAAAGACCCATGAACCCGACTTCTCATGTTGTTAATGAAACGGTATATCCATGCAAATATCCGTATTACTTTATCATAGCTGCCATAACGTTCCCACTCTACCAACTTGTTATCCTGATGTGTAGTACTCACAGTCGAACTACTTAACACATCATCTTGGGGCCAACTTGATGGATCAGATATACATTCCCTGAAATCCTGAGGCCACGTAGTTGGAGATGTAAGCCATGTAGGTCCTTGCCACCAAATAGAGGACGACAAAAACTGTTGCGCCGAGATCCCCCGGGAAATTATGTCACCGGGGTTATCCTTGGTACTCACATAGCGAAATTTAGCTGTAGGAACTAATTGATGTATCTCATCAGTGCGATTCGAAACATAAACAGGTAGCACCTTCTGGCTGTGTACCCAAGAAAGCGCTATTTGGCTGTCGCTCCAGACATAGACGTTATCAATCTGTAGTATGTCTGTATAAGCATCCAGTGTAAACTTTATCAGACGAGCAGACAGAAGCAATGCAGTAAGTTCTAATTTAGGAACTGTAATTTTCTTAATAGGGGCTACTTTGGCCTTTGCCATAGCCAGTTTCGCTTCACTACCATTGCATAAGTATATGGCAGTACCGTACGCACTATTACTGGCATCAGCAAAAGCATGTAGATCCACTTTTTGACCACTTATAACTTGACGATCAAGTTGAACCTTGCTACATGTGGAAAGGTCCGACTGAATTAACCGCCAAGTATCTTGTAGCTCAGTCGGGAGTGGTGTGTCCCAATCTAGCTTTAGCCGCCACAGTTGCTGTAAAAACATACGAGCACGAATAGTGACAGGCAGCAATTAGCCTAGGGGATCAAACAACCTCGCAGACAAGCTTAAGCAGTTGCGCTTGGTCATAATCTCACTGTCGCATGGTGTGTGACAGAAGGATATACAATCTGTGGTAGTGTCCCATTTGTGGCCTAAAAACTTCACCGCACTATTCTCAGTAGCTACACCGTCAGAAGCAAATTGACCTTTCAAAAGATCACTATTAGTGGCCCATTCTCTCAAATATAAATGAGCTTTGGCAAATATATCGCGGATCTCCTAGCATCTTTTGAGCAATAAATCTTCATCGTCTCCAGTGCCCTGAAGATTGTCCACATAGATCCCCTGCTTGATCTCATTCTTGAAGTCAGGATCTAGTCCAGCCTCCTCAAGATGTCGCAAGATAGTAGCGTTGAGAAGGAACTGGGAACAGGTCGCTCCGAATAAAACGACTCTGAATCTGTAGACCAGATACTCTGAATCTAGATCCATTGGGTCCCGTGGCCATAAAAATCTTGTTGAGTCCCTGTCTTCACTATGGAGTTGAAGCATCAGAAAGGCCTTCTCAATATCGGCGACCCATGCAAATCTATGACATCTGAAGCGTAACATAATTTGCGCGAGATCAGAGACCAGGGATGGACCCGTGTACAGACAATCATTCAGGCTATAAGAGCGATCACTGGATTTAGCTGAGCAGTCATACACAATACGAACAGGAGTGGTGGAACTGTCTTTTTTTATCCCATGGTGAGCAAGGTAATGAATGTTATCCCCATACTCACCGGGATCTACTCTTTCAACAAATCCACGTTGTACCTGCTCTTCTAGTACTGCCGCATAAGTCTCGCAATAATTTGGATCCTTGACAAACTGCTTCTGAAGGCCCCGCAACCTACCAAGTGCTAGATTGAAGTTTGTAGGTAATTTAGTCTTATTGTCATTCCAAGGGAGCTTTACCACATATTGACCCCTGCCAGAATCATACGTTACAGTTTCTTGGTACGAGCTCAACGCTAGCTTGGACTCCCGATCAAGTTCATGTGGGTCAATTCCAATATTATCTAAGTCCCATAGCTTATCTATATCAGTGCATGGATTATCAGGAACAGTAGACCTAACGTATTTGTCTATGGGGCTTACTGCTACTTTAAGGACCGTAACTACCTCCACCTTTGTGTCATGAGATGAAGTTGCATAGGATCCGGAAATGGCATACCCTTGTATTGTGGGGAGCAATATCAGCTTATCTATCCGCCGATATCCAGGGTGAACCAGGTTGTAGTAATAATCAGCTCCGACCAGTAGCACAATTCCATTGTTAGCAGAGAGTTGATCATCAGCCAGTTTAAAACCCTTGCTTCTGAGGTATTTCAATTGTGGTTGAATTGTGACTCTTTGATGGTTCTCCCCTTTTCTTTGCCGTCGTGCCGATCAGACTGGGTACAAAGGTAAAACCAGTGCTTTCCTTTGCAATACTTACAGGGTTTAATGAACGAATTGGTACAAGTACTGTTGAAGTGGTCTCTTGCCAGACAACTGGTGCATAAATGAAGCGATTTAGCCTTGCCAATTTTCTGTGTAGCCTTAGGATACTTAGGACATTGGTACCATGGATGACCGTGTACACTGCATAACTTACAACCTGATGATATCGTCCTCTTCTGTTTAGGAGAAGTCTGTACCGGGAAAGCCGCAGTGTATGGCGACATCTCCACGTGTCGGTATTGTCCAGTACTCTCCATGTTGAAGACTTCAGTCTGGAATATCTGCACCAACGCTTCTAAATCCAGTGGAGTGTCGCTTAGTTGCCGTCTAACTATTTCCTTAAGGGGAGAGGGTACCTTGTTCAGGATATTTACACTGTAGATTTCCTCCTTCGTGATGGCCATCGTCTCCATTGACCGGAGGAGGCTCTCAAAAGAGGTATAGTACTCCTTTAAATCTGTCACATCATATGATGGAGGATCTAGAGTGAAGAATTTTGTTATTAATGCTGTCTTTATTACCTCCTCTCTCCCATAAGTTCTTTTCAATAGCTCCACTGCAGACTCATAGCTTGTAGCTTCTAGCTTGTACCCCTCTATCAGCTTCAATGCCTCCCCTTTCAACTGTCCACGGAGATACGTAAACCTTTGGATGGATGTAAGTGTCTTATTCCGATGAACGGAACACTAAAAAAAAAAAAAAAATCCAGTCCAGGTAGTTGGATCCCCAGAAAAGGTTGGCAGAGTAAGTTTTGGAAGGTTAAAACCAGTTGCCTTTGGAGTACCGGTATCCCTAACAGGGTGTGATTCTTGAGTTGAAGCTAATCTAGCTAAGGCTGTATTAACCCTTGTTTCGCGGCTGATGACTTAAGTAACATTAGAGAACCTAGGCCCAAAGGCGGCTGACAACTTAAGTAGCAAGGAATGTTGCGCACATTATCGGCAATATGAGAGTCACATGGGGTGGGAGGAGCGCGGGCGGGCTCTGACCATTCAGCGTGGACCCAGTCCCGCCACTGATTTCACCACATGTGTACATATCCCTCCTCGCTATATAGGGTAAAATCTCGGGAAATTACCGTATTTTAGGGTTTTTGTACTCGCGTTGCAACATCGTTGCAAGCGAACCCGTTGTCATACAAGGATGATTCAGGTGTCATTGGAAAGCTCTATTATCGCCCTTTCACGGATACATAATTGTATTACGCTCTGGCTCTTCTTTATGCATGAAAAAGAGCATGGAATGATACTCGTTTAGGGTAAATCTGCCCGCCCAGCAGCACGGTCATGTCAACAAACGGCCCCGTCCTTTGGGGGTTAATATCTTCAATATACTCCAGATCTGCTGACATCTCTTCTTCCACATCTTCAGGACTTGACAACAAACCATATACCTGCTGAGAATAACTATCAAAAGTGGCTAGCGATTTAGTTAGAGTAGCCTTCTTGCCCTTAATCTGATCAGCAGAGGCACTGTCTATAAATTTGTCTAGATCTCTTAACCCGGGAACTGCGGGGAGACTCTTAAGAGTTCCCCCGGCGGACTGCGGGGAGACTCTTATGAGTGAGTGAAAAAAAAAAAAAAAAAAAAAAAAATTGGCCCCTGGGCCATGCAAAATCTCAGTCCTCTACCTCCCCTCCTTCCCCACTTTCCTCCTCTCCTTCAGTTATCACCTATTTTCCCTGTTATTCCCTTATTCTGAGGTATATTTTCGTGCTAACATTAGCGAGTTGCAAGCAGGGTGTTGTCATCACTGATGGCAAGCGAGTGCAAGAGAGAGAGAGAGAGAGTATGATCGACTGTGTCTCAGTGGCCTTGGGGGGAAATTGGCGGGAAAGCAGCTTGCCTCACCCATACATTATACAACTCGCGGGCTATATCTCCGATTTTGACCATCCAAACGCTGTTTTCACTCGTTTTATTGTTGTTTCAGGTTAATACCTTTATAATCAACCCATAATAGGCGCATATGGATAAGTATTAATACCATTAATGGTACAATGAATATTTTAGTGACGGAAACACCTCAAATACGTCAGCACAGGGGGACGTTTCCAATTACCCCCATGCGCACTTCAGAGGTTAAGCACTTATTCAAGCTTCCCTTCATCCCTCCCTTTAACCCCTAATTAGCGGCGAGCAACATAAGTCGAGTTAAATAAAGCTGGACTATGTGGCGGCGCTCGACATAACTCGAGTGGCAATTTCAGCACGTAATGTGGCTGAGAGAGAGAGACAAGTGGTGGCAGGAGACTAGCGAGCGTATGACTGCTCCAGACCACCGCGGCGAACCTACTGACACAAATCTCAGCTCCCTCCTCCCTCTCTCACTCGCTACATACTCAATTATGTACCGAAAGTACCGAATTACCTGCTTTTTGCACTCGCGTTGCACGGTTATTGCAAGAAAACTATCCATCATACAAGGATCGTTATGGTGTCATTCGAAAGCTCTGTTTATGCCCTTTCAGGGATAGGTACTTGTTTTACGTTCTGGGTCTTATTTAGGCATGAAAATGATCACGTAAACAGCCCTATTTTGGCTAAAAACACCCCGCTGTGCGGTACACATAAATAAACCACATAGGCCGCTCGTAAGGTGTTAAAATCTTAAGTTTCTTTAAATCTGTCATCGTTAAAGTCTTATTCTATTAACTCGATAAACTACAATGAGGTCCGACTACGGACTGTCAATCGCTTAGGAATCAACAGCGGCAAACAGCAGGTCGGAGGTTCAAAAGATCATCCCAAATGCCCTCACCACAAATCCTGGGTCATAGTATTCTCTGCGGGACACTCCGAGGCGGCTCACGTAGCTATGGCCTAATACTCCCACCACTTTCCCCGGGCTCTGATTATATGAGGTGGACGGTAAAAAATTTACCCCGATGCCACTCCCAGAAGCGGCTGTGGGATGATTCCTTTGAGCCATGATGATTGTAAAACAGAAATAAAGGCATTATCCATTCAAAAATAAAGGGTAAGGTAAAGATCTAACAAATTGAACCTTTTCAGGTAAGCCCAGTTGATCAAGCCACAATCATGAGGTCTGACTACTGACTGTCAATCGCTTAAGAATCAACAAAGACCGACACTCATGACCGTAACTATAAGCAACTAGGCTAGGTTATGAAATTTAATTAAATTAGGTCACATGAGAAACCCTCCCCTCCAGCAAAATTTAAATTCGAGCCTCACAAAGACAAAACATATAGTACACCAAAGCGAAATGAAGAACAACCACAGACACTTGTAGGCCTAGCCTAGCCCATCCGCGCGAAATGGAACCGAACAAAATTACCCTCACACTCAGCACCAGCCCAGCAAACCCTCTAATAAAGTTAAGTAGCACAACGTCCAAAAACCGGGAAACTAGACCCCCAAAAACAATAAAGACGGCGCGCCCTCGAAAAAAGACACGAGGAATAAGCTAGGCTATCACACTATCGAAAGGGCAGTCGGCCCAACACCGTACGCGGCGGCAGCTATTTGTAATACCACAAGCGAAAAACGGAAGTAAACAAACGCTATTACAGCAATATAATAAGTACCAGAGTTCGAAGGACCAATTATTGTGGGGAATCTATATAGATACGTTAAATTATTAAATCACTGGTACATGAATTAATCCCAACAATAAGTTAAATAATATAATTACCAATATGGAGATTTATGGGTGGCTTCCAGTCCTCTTACCCACGGCTAATTCATATGCATGACATGTAGGAATGTTCACATAATACAATATCTATACATAATGAACTTAGCTTAGAGGACTGGTGATGTAGGACTGTACGTAGATATAAATTAATAGCGGTAGCACATGGTGAACTATAGGTCGAGTCAGAGCCGGGGGGAGATGTTGGTTGTATGGTTGATTTGAAGAGACTGTCGGCCAGCGCTTTATCGCTTCGCGAAATTACATATGACTGCCGGCTCATACTATTTCTAACCTATGATTTGGTTTCATGATACATCTAGAGCGGATGTATATACTGTATATATGCATTACAGTTAATATTTAACCTATAATTAATAATAAACTACAGTACATAATGTACTAGCCGAAATCGTACTTACTATACAATACCGCCAAATTCAAATACCCAATTGGACTCAAAACTGTCAGGATCATCACACACTATTCGCGACACCAGAAGTCCTCTTTTATCTCGTTCTGTAGGCCAGCCTGTGGGGCATATGCAGATATCACATTCAGAATTCTTTCACCAACTTTCAATTTCAAAACAATCAGCCTTTTACTAACTCTCGTAATATGAAGCACACTTTCCGCCCACTCTTCAGCCACCAGAACACCCACTCCTCCTTTCAATTTATCAGTCTCAACCCCCTTCCAGTAGATCCTATATCTTTTCTATCTTCCAACAATCCACTGTACCCCATACCCTTTCCAGAGTGTTTCCTGGGCACAGCAGACATCCACTCGCCTCCTCTCACACATCTCAGCCACTTCATTTGCACGCAGATTCAAACTACCAACATTCACACTAGCAAGTCCGAGACTGTGGAGGGCATTTGTCCATATCCTGTGCGGTTTTGGATCATCGGACTTACGTTGTTTCTCTTTAGGTTTAGTCATATTTGCTGATTGGGCTGGCAAATGGGCATCACCCCCCTCCACCCCCCCCCAGAACTCCGGCTCCAGCCTATCCCGGGGACCATTCCCAGCACCTTTCCCCAAGAGATTACAAGGGGGTACATCTGGGCGGATATCCACTCGGGTTTTGGTACATTGTCCACTGCTGCAAGAGGGTTGGTGTTGCAGTGGTGATGGCCTTAAGTGGTAACCTCGACAAGGCATCTGCATTTGTGTGCAGTTTACCTGGACAGTAAGTAGGCTACAGTGGCCGAGCGCACTAAGTCACCATACTCTAGTCGTTTGACTCGGGTAGCGCGGGTTCAATCCCAGCAAAACTTTCCGGGCTGTGGAGGTTAGGTGTGGATGCACCACCTCTGGGTTCCACCTGGTTCCCTGCCCACAACCTACCCCTTCTGGGGGTATGTAGGCGCCCTCGTGGCAGCCAGAGTCAAATTTGTTGACTACTTAGGATAAAGTTAGGTTAAGGAATTGTGTATTATCAGCCTCATTGGCTGCCGGATCTAAATAAACCGATTATTATTATGTCAAAGTTGAATTCTTCTAAGGTTTCCTTATAAGGTATTGCTAGTTTCTGATTTCCTTAACCACTGCAATGATTGATGTTCAGTGATTATGCCGATGTGTGCGCCCAACAGGTAGAACTAGATATGTTGCAGGGCCCTGATTACGTCTAAACACTCTTTTTGTAGCTGCATAGTTGATTTCTGATGTTGCGAGTTATTCGATGTTCTTTGCCATCCCGAGTTTGACTTAGGACGGCACGTATTCAGACCAGGAATGCATACGTATACAATCAAAATGATTACGTGTAATCCGGAAATCCTACAGTGGGCTCATAAATCAGGCACTGTTTCAGTAAGTTGAAAGCATTCAGTTGATCGTCTGTACATTGATTTTTTTTTTTTTTTTTTTTTGTTAAATCAGAGATGTTTGGCGATAGTGGCAAATCCTTAAGTAGGAAGCTAGACCTAGGAAAGATCTTACTCCTTTCAGAGTTGTGGGGATGGAATGTCAACGATGGCTTGTATTTTTTTTTTTTATCAGATGCACTACCTTGAGCGGAGGTGTGCCCAAGATAATCAACAGTCTGTTCCCATGGTGCACTTGGTGGTTTTAACCCAGCAAGTGCGGCAAGACTTCTATAAGGCCTACCGGTGGGCTGCGGGAAGCCTTATATAATCCAAGGCCTAAAAAAAAACATTTAAACCAGCCCAGTATCAATTTTTTTTTTTTTTTTTTTTTTTTTTTTTATTGCTCCTTGGCCATGTCAAATATCACTCCTCCACATTCCCTCCTTCCACCCCCCCCCCCCCACTTCAATTATCACCTATTCTCCCTCTTATTCCCTTGTTTCGGCGATATATTTTTGTGCTATCAATAGCGAGTCATAAGAGGGGTGTGCTTGTAAGTGTTACCAAGCGAATGAAAGAGAGAGAGAGAGAGAGAGTAACGTGCGACAGTGTCTCTCCAGACGTCGTGATGTGTGGCAGGCTGGCAGGCTGCCTCAGCCTTTGGTTATGTAACTCCCGATCTAATTTGCCGATTTTGACCATCCAAACGCTGTTTCCACTTGTTTTATTGCTGTAACATGATATCTTCATAATCAACGTAAAATAGGCGCATATGGATAAGTATTAATGATATTTATGGTACGATGACAATGTGAGTGAAGAAAACAGCCTAAATACCTTTGCACCACGGCACGGTGTTCAGTACCCCCCTGCGTACTTCTTAGGTTAAGGGGAGCGTCCGCCATGTATTTCAAAATGGTCCGATCATTTTCATTTGTATACAGGTGATACATACCACTTCTAGGAACAACATATCCAAAAATGAATACAATCGAACCAATAGTTTTTTTCGCTACCTCGGATTTTTGCATTTTCTGCAAATTTTAAAACAGCTAAAACTGTTTTATTTTTGGTCCAATTTTAATAAGTAAGATATCAATGGAAAGAGGAGAAAAAATGCAATAACATATTTTGACAGATTTTTGATACACCCTATAGTTTTGCCGCTAATATTTTTTGTTTTTTTAGTTTTGAAAGGTTGCAAGCCTCCTGTCAAATTTGTTTACTGGTGTATCAAAAATCTGTCTCAAATATATATTGCATTTTTAATCCTCTTTCCAATGATATCTTATTTATTAAAATTGGACCAAAAATAAAACAGTTTTAGCAGTTTGTGTTCGAGTAACTATAGTTTTGAGAAAAAGGCGAAAAACTAAATTTAATAGTGGCCCCTCCATCTTGACGATATTGCCTATTAATATAATAGTCTCCCTTCAACACCCGCGGCAGCAGTTTTGAATCTCCCGCGTGGAAGGATCAGGGAGTACTCTCATAAGTGCACGCTTAATTCTCTTATGGAATCGTCCTTATGAATGGGTACCCTACAGAAAAAAAATCCGTAGAAAATAAAAAATAAAATGTAACTTAATATGTTATATTATGGCTTTCCATGCGTGGATATCTTGTGCGCAGGTCCCCTAGCGGCCATATTTCGTTCTCCCTTCCACGCTCGTGCAAGGAAGGCGGGTGGTCCTAGTGCTCCAGCTTCATTCGTCGTTCCTGCGCTTCTAGTGAGTCCTTACTCATTTGTATACATCTGCGTTGTACTGAACAGAGTTTAGATTAGCTAGCACGGGCTGCCTCATTGGCACGACCGCAGTAGGGTGTAAATTAGGGTACTGTTTTTTGTAACAAGGCACCTACGTCTCTCAAGATCCACGCGCCACATGTGTTATTATTGTATTGTGTGTTACGCCTTTAGCTTTTGATATTATAGCTAGGAGGCTACCTTTCCGCAAGAATGTGCTTCAGGCCGTCACTTTGAGGCAGTTGCATATAAATTTTGTTTATTATTAGCAAATGCTCTAGTTCAAGGGTGGCTGCACGTGGTGCGGAGCCTTCTGGAGTCCGTATTTGCTTCTGGGCCCCTCTCTCGGGCCCTCCATTCTGCTTGCTGCTGCTGCTGGCTCGTCGGAGCTTCAGTTCATCCTGTGTTGTTCCTCGGGCCTCCTGGCCAGCCTCGGTAGGGGTCTCCAATGTAGGCTTCAGGTAATTTAGGATGTTACATTCTATGTATTTGTTATTATGCCTATGTCTGCCCCAATTTGTGCTACATGTGTGCGTTGCATGTAAATATTGTGTGGGCCATTGGGAGACGTCCCTTATATATATGTGGAATTTTGTTGGGAGAAATTTTTTCACATAAGTTCCCCCCACTAAAATTTTTGGTTGTTTTCTCCGGCGGCTTTTTGTGCAGAGCCCCTCTTTTCTCGTCTAGTTGATGAGTTAGGGAACAGCCAAATGTCCCGGCGTGGTGCGCTGAACCACAACCCTTCCGGCGAATTATGCCACTTCCTACGGGAGCAACCTCGGACCGCCGAGGAGACTCGCCCTGACCGAGTTGTCATACGACAAGACTTCCTTCGCCCGGCGTGCCAGTCTAGTGTGCAAGTGTTATGATACGTCATGAAAGCACGTTACTTATCTTTCTGTTCTCAATAGTCATGGATAATGATACACTTAAGGTCATTAGGGCCAGTGACATTTGGTCACAGGTAAGCAGTCCAATCAGCTTAAAATGGAGAAACCCCAGTGTTTTTCCATGGTCGAGTCCGGCGGAAGGTTAGAGTAGCCGTGGCTATAGCTAATTTTCCGGCAGACTTGAGATAGGATGTCTTAACACCACGCAGGTTATCCTTATGAGCATTGATTCCTGGAAATTGTATTTTCCAGATTGACCCAGGGCGGTAGTTGCAACACGCCCGGCGGCTGGTGGGTGGCTGATTCCGGCAGGGGGGGGGGGGGCCCCCTCTTTTCTTCCATCATGCCTCGCTTTGAGCTATGCGCTACCCCTACTTGCTCATTATTGCCTGTCTTTGCTCATAAACTTTGCATCAAATGCGTTAAATGTCTCGATCATTCTCGCGGCTTGTGGGTGTCTAAACGGTGTTTGGTCTGTTCTGAGTTAAAGGCGGCCCTCATCACTAAGGAAGACTTATCGTGCCTAGCGGCATTGAATGAGATAAAGACCATTTTGAACTCCTATGCAAAAGATATTGCTCATAAGGCACTTCACTGTGATGATGATATCTTGTGGAAAAGTCTAGTTATAAAGTCACCTTTGGTCAAGCCAGCCTCCTGCAAATCTACTATACCCAAAGTTAAGAAATCCCTTTCCAAAGCGGTAGTGAGTAGCTCGAGTAGTAATGAAAGTGACATCACCGAGGCTACCCCCCCCACCCACCCCCCAACCGACCAAAGCGGAGGCGGTCGCCTTCCCCCCGGCAACGGTCAAGGTCGAGATCCCCCAGGAAGCAGTCTAGGCACTCATCGGCGGAATCGGCCAGATCGACCAAACGCCGGAAGGACAAGGTGACACCGGCCAGTGCAGGGCACAGGACTAGCCGGACAGTCACCGGAAGGCCACCTCCCTCGACCCCTACCCCCAGTATGCCAACCGTCCAATCCGGCGACTCTGAGAGGGGGGTGGAGATCATTGAGTCTAGTCCTCACCATAAACAATCTTTAAGTGTACCACAGAACTTTGTTTTTGCAATTCCAAAATTAACTCAGGTACCATGCAAGGCCCTTATGGCTGGACCAAGTAGAGTGTTAGCTGACCATTATAGAGGTTTCCCTTCAAGTTCTCAGTCTTTTGACAGCTCTCAGGTTATTCAGGACTCTCAGCCACCTGCGGCGAATGAACAGGGGTGCTGGAGAGTGAGCCAAGGAACAGATAGGGAAAGTGTTCATAGTGAAGCATTACCATCATCTGTCCCTGATTTGGTTTGGCCGCCGGCGGAACAAACGCCGGATGATGAGCAGGACATTCCTGAAAGGCTAGAGTTTGAGGTTAATGAAGAGCCGGAGGACGTGACTGTTCCCTCTGCTCAAGTTTCAATGTCTGAAGAATCAGAGGCTAGTTCACAATCTTCTAGGGGTTCCCATAGTAAGTGTGTAACCACAGAGGAAATAAGTAACATTATGCATAGGGTTATGCAACAATATCAGGTTTCTCCCTCTATTGATCCTTCATCTAGTCGACCGGTAGCTCCCCCGAGTAGCTCCACGATTAGACCATTAGAGCCTTCAGGTTTTCCCACTCCTAAGTCCTCTTTACCTACCTTGGTTTTACCCCCCACCAACGTCCACGGCGGCAGGCACTACTGTGCCGGCTACCATGACTACCACCAACGTGCGGGTAATTTCTGATATTACTCCTCCCCCTTTGGATAAGGTTCCACAGAGGAAAGGCCCTATGCCTCTCCTCTACGGACCGGATTGCTCCTGGAATCAGGTACATCCATTGAAACCATTCCTAGCACAGCCTACTATTTCGGGTGAGCTACCGGTTCCAGGTGAGTGGACTATTGAAATTAACAAGAATAGGAAACTCAGAGCTAAGGATGAGGTAGGGAGATTACTAGACGTCTCTATTAAGGCCATACATATAATGTACATACAATGCTGAATTCCTTGTCTTCTCAGCTGACCCGCCGGCCTTATCTGCACGACTCTTTACAGACTGGTCCAAAGCAGATGGCGTTAATGACATAAAAGCTTTGAATGCACTCACGCCGGAAACTGGCTACATTTCCGGTCCTTGATCAGTCACATACACCAGTCTTGCAGATGACGCAGGGGGGTGGGGCCATGGGTAGATTGGAAAGCAGAGGCACACTTGTGCCTCTGCTTCCCATTTTACATTTTACATTTACATGCCTCCATTATTACATCTAAAACCTCACATCAGGTCCCTCAAGAGTTGCATGCTTGGTTCTCATTACCGGTTAATAAGGCAGAAGGGGTGTTTCCAGCCTTGTTCGCTTTCCTGGCGGCCCCCAAAATAGCTCTTCACCAGTTAGATGACCCCTTTTGTACCCCTCCCCCAGCCCATCTGTATAGGGATTTTAAACTACGAAGCAAAGCTTTTCATTTGTTCTCACAATATCTTGTCACTCGCCAGGTTACCATATCCCTAGCTAGGACGATTTCATCCATTGCAGACCAAAATGTGAGGAAAGCTACTGAGCTGTCACGTAGGATTTTATTACAAAACTCTATACAATCCTTGGGTGACATTAGGGTAGCTATCATGGAAGCTGTGAGGACGCGCCAGGATCTCCGGTTATTTTTAGTGAAGAAGTTACCGGAAAATATTGGTCGCCGGGTAACCCTTTCTCCAGTTTTAACTGCCTCCCTCCTTAGTTCAGAGACATGGAATGTAGTTTATAATTTGGTGGATGTTTGGAAGCCGACTACCTCCCAGGCTAAGAGGGAACCGTTTAAGAAACCTTTCACTAAGCCCAAAAGCGGCGGTAAGTCACAACCCCCTCAGGCTAAACAGTCCTTTCGAGACCCAAGGCCCCCTCCACAGCAGGGAGGTAATCAGCCCAAGCCCAAACAAGGTAAATACTCAGGTTAGAGAGGTAAGTCACACCCCAAACCACATCAGGGTCAGCCAGCAGCCAAGTCTAGCCAGCCGTCTGATACCAACCCACCACCCCCTTCAAAAAACTAGCCAACCATACTCTCTGTCTCCCGGGGCCGTGCTTAGGCGTGTCGGATTTGAGAGTTGCTCCACCAATCGAGCCCGGTTTGCAAACGGGGTCGTTCCAGGTATGCCACAGAGCCTGGCCCAAGCGGACCTGGTCCAGAACCGTAGTACGCAAAGGCCTTACCTGGTGGTGGATCCGGCGGCCACGACTGCGTCAGGCCCTCGAACACAACCGGGTGTCGCTGGGGGTGGAGATCCTAGTCCAAGAAATGATATCAGAGAAGGTCATTGTCTTAGTAAAACCCACCTTGCAAAGTATTCACCTCCAGACTTTTCTTAGTGCCAAAGTGGGACAGTGTGCAGATGCGACCAGTAGTGGATCTCTCGCATCTGAACACTTACATCGTCAATCCGTCCTTCAGGATGCTTACAGTAAATCAAATCAGGCTTACCCTTCCGCCGTTGGGCTGGATGTGCTCCTTAGACCTCACGAACGCCTATTGGCATGTCCCTATCAACAGACGGTTCCAAAAGTTCCTCGCCTTGAGGATACGACATGTCTTTCGGAGGATGCCGTTTGGGTTGAACCTGGCACCGAGAATTTTCACAAAAATTAGTCCGGCAAGCCCTTCTACCATTATTGGTCCAGGGCATCATGGTGTTGTGGTATCTAGACGACTGGCTAGTGGTGGCGGAGTCGAGAGAGTTATGTCACAATCATGTCAACCAAGTAATCAATCATGTACAAACCCTAGGGTTCAAGGTGAACTTGGCAAAGTCGCTCCTTGATCCTACACGGGAAATGCAGTAGATAGGGCTGGTCTGGGATACCGCCAATCTGACCCTTACTCAGAGTGTAGACAATCGCCACAGATTTCGCGGGAAACTGTTTCGTTTTCTCCACAGACTGAATACGACAAGGAAGGTGTGGGACTCCCTGGTCGGCTCTCTCAACTGGATCCAATTAACTGTGAAGTTGGGCCAGTTGAAAGTAAATAGATTAATCATGGAAGGCAACAAATTTTTCCCACTTTTGCCGGAAGGAAAAGTATGGCCGATTCCTCGATTAATTCCCAACTTACTGTCGGTCTGGGCGAAGACCGAAACACTGTACTCTATGACAACTTGGGTTTCTCCTCCCCCTTCGGTATGGGAAGACACAGACACTTCCGGAACACTGGGGTGGGGCTATCAATCCAATCTAGGCCATCAAGGGCAGGGCACTTGGGACCAGAGTTTTTCAGGGCACATCAACAAACATGAGCTTCTAGTTCCTCTATTTTTTCTCCAAGCCCACGGCTCGTCTTTGCAAGGGAAATCAATAGCGTTTCGGATGGACAACTTAGTAGCGGTCCATTGCATTCAGAAACAAGGTTCAGTGAGGTCTCGAGAGTTGCTAGTTGTGTCAGAACAGATTTTTGCCCTAGCTGAATCGCTGAGCATTCATCTTCATGCTTCATACCTCCCAGGCGTGTCAAACGTGTGGGCGGATGCTCTGTCCCGGCGTCGGAGCACCTTAGTAGAATGGGCTCTCAAACAAACCGTCTTCGACAAGATGATTGCAAAGCCCAACCGTCCACAAGTGGATCTGTTCGCATCCGAGGAGACTCACAAGTTACCTCTCTTCCTGACCCGCCAAGGGGTGACCCCGGCGGGGGGACCAGATGCATTACTGGAGGACTGGAACAAGTGGAATTCAATCTATCTATTTCCTCCACCAGACTCTGTTCTAATGTGCAGGGTGATTCACAAACTAAGAGGTTACCAGGGCTTAGTCTCGATGATCGCGCCGTTATGGCCGGCTCAGGCGTGGTACCACCAGTTGAACAAATGGTGCAAGGACCCGGTGTCACTCCCGGTCTCCGCATTCCACTTAGAGGTGATTGGCAACTTTCAGACCTCGCTCAATTTTGCCTTCTGGACATTTACAAGGCCAAATGGCTAGCTCAGTATGGGGAAAGTGTCACTAGTAAACTTATAAACCAATATACTATATCTACCAGGAGGCAATATCAATCACATTGGAAAGCTTTCACTAACTGGATTGTTGAGTCAGGGCAATCCGATGCATCAGAAGCCCTAGTCTTCAAATACTTAGATTATTTATTTGAGCAGAAGCATTTTTCCGTTGTCACGTTAAAAATTCACTTATCTGCTATCAGAACCCCCTTCTTTGATCTCACTGGTCCCTCGATACCGCAGGTGGAGGAGAAAGAGTTTATGAGGGCGTGTTTCAAGATCCGCCCACCACCACGTCAGCTCATGCCCACTTGGTCGCTTGATAAAGCCTTATCTTTGGTTCAATCGCGCAAATACAACAATGCGCCGGATTTTGATTCATTACTTAAAAAGGCGGTGTTCTTGATGGCTTTAGCTACCGGTAATAGGGTCTCTGAGCTGGCGGCGATTAGCAACGAACCTAATTGCCTTAGGTTTGGGAGACTGCACGACAAGGTCCAAATTGCGCCGTCCCCCACTTTTATAGCTAAGAATGATCACTCTGATCATGTTTTCTCAGAATTTTCTGTTCCGGCGTTGAAACGTGGACACACACATCATATTTTATGTCCAGTAGAGGCCTTAGTTAAGTTTATGAGGGCAGCTCACCCTCGACAACCAGGTTTTCTGTGGGTGACCCAGGCAGGTAATCGTTTTACTAGGAGAAAATTGGCTTCTCTTTTAGTAGATGTTATTAAAGAAAGTAATCCTGGCGTAGTGGGCAGGGCTCACGACATCAGGAAGTGGGCCGTCTCTCTTAGATTTTTACAAAAAAATTCTAGAGACGACATTGCCAACACTCAATTGTGGGCATCAAACCATACTTTCCTTACACGATACCTATCAGTCGCTCTGGACAAGCCAAAACGTACCTGTGTAGCTCTACGACAGAGGGTCTCGTAGGTTTTGTGCTATTTTGTATTAAGGTCAAGGCGAGAAAAAGGGGGGGGGGGCCTCTGGTGAATAGCCCAAAGCCCCACAGAACCCTTCCGCCAGAGATTGTGATAAATCACGAGCTGTGATCGAACTGAATTGACGGTTCAAAAGTTTTTATGATATTTTAAGATATCTATCATAGTTGCAACTATATAGAAAAAAAAATAATAATAATAAAAAAAAATAAAGTACAAACATATATACACTGTACAAATATTATTAAGATTAGAACAATATTCCAAAGAGTTTATAGTTCTAAGTAGGGGTACAAGGATGTTCCCCATTTATCATGTATAGATCTTAAAGTAAAGATCTGGTCATGGGCAAGCAGACTTTCTTCGAAGTCACACCCTGCTTGCAATCTTTTATATTTTTATAATTATTTATTGTTTGTATACAATAAAACTTAAAATGTTATACGGCTTATTTTTTGTCCTGAGGTTGAGGAATTGTTACGAATGTCCCCCTCCAGTCTTGGTACTCAGGCAATATCGTCAATGATGGAGGGGCCACTATTAAATTATAGGTTTGATTCCCAGAGGGAAGTAATGAAAACCTAATATTTAGTAGGGCCCCGTAATCATTGACGATGCATCCCCTTCCCATTCGTTGATTTTCTAGTGAGTCTTGATATATCAGTGAAGAAGGAAATATGGCCGGTAGGGGGTCTGCGCCCAAGATATCCACGCATGGAAAGCCATAATATAACAGATATTAATTATTATGTTCTATCCAACAACCAACTATTTTTTATTTTCTACAGATTTTTTTTCTGTAGGGTACCCAATCATAAGGACGATTCCATAAGAGAATTAAGCGTGCACTTATGAGAGTACTCCCTGACCCTTCCGCGCGGGAGATTCAAAACTGCTGCAGCGGGTGTTGAAGGGAGACTATTATATTAATAGGCAATATCGTCAATGATTACAGGGCCCTACTAAATATTAGGTTTTCATTACTTCCCTCCGGGAATCAAACCTATAATTTATCCATTACCCAACAATTCCTCTCTCAAATGAGAATTTATTGCAACTGTTTGCTCTTGATTGATTTGATACATGCTCTGGCACTAAAATCCAGTGCAATTTACTAAGTCTAAGTGAATAATGTGCCACCTGGACCCCCCAAAATGTATTTTATTCATTTGGCGAAAATGGTGTCATGAACCGCGCACCTCATTTATGCCAAGTTAGGCAATTTTCGATGACTCTAGGTTCTGTTAGGGTTGGTTTGGATGGGTTAGATCTGTTTAGTGTTGAAAATATAATATGTTTGTACATGTCTTGGCATCTGGATGATGATGATGGCTTGGATGATGATGATGGCTTAGAACCTTAGATGATGAGGTCTAGGGACTCACCCTCACTCTCTCAGATTCAGTTGAGGTTCCAGATACCTCTGTTGACTGTAATTTGTCTATATTTGTACATTATAACGCAATTGTATTGGTTACTATCGTTCATACCACGATACCACATATGTCGTGAGTGCGGGGGGGGGGGGGGGGGGACCCTGTGTTTAGGGTATTTTTTATTTTATGATTCTAAACCTTTGCCTACAGTGTTCCCATCACTGCTGCAATAAAAATCTCAATTTTAAATTCTCCAATCCACACCAGTTTGGGCCATGGCGGACGCTCCCCTTAAGTTTGAGGCCTGCTTCCTGAATACGTTGGAATACTTCTTGGAGCCATTGTAAATGTTCGGCCAGGAACGGCTGAATACAATTACGACGCATGTTTCCCACGTTAAACCATGTAGAACTGATTCCATCAATCTGGAAGAAGTGGATGGTACGTTGCACAGGCCGAAGGGTAAACCATTAACTTAGTAGAGTCTCCCTCCACTTTTATAAAATGCTGCTTTCTATTGATGTTCTAGTTGAAAGGTTACTTGCCAATATCCGGCTTGATGGTCCAGGGTGGAGAACCAGTGGCAGCCGAATAGAGAATCAAGGAAGTCATCGATTCATGGCAGAGGTGTTGCATCCTTGATGCTTACTTCATTCAATCTTCGGTAGTCTACGCAGAACCGTGTGGAGCTATCTTTCTTCTTCATCAAGACTACAGGAGAGGACCATATAGGCTGGTGGATATGGTTATGAATCCAGCATCCAACATATCTCTACTTGCATATCCTATTCTAATTCTAACCTTTGGATGGGATTCCTGTTATTTCAGCAGGATTTGCAAGAGCCCTTGTTGTTGTGCTGGGGTCAGGTGGTCTGGTATAGTTGATAGGATGGGCGTTGTTGAATCATGTGTAACATTGGTTACAGAGGTCGGGAGGTCTTCGAAAGTCTCGAGGTCCCCCATCACTAGTCCCTTGGGTAAGGTTAGAGGTTTTTCCAACACATTTGCAATCCTTATTACCTTTGGGCATGATGGCTGGGAATGTTACACATTTGGCTGTATACAGTTGTTCAACAGCTGGTGAGAACATCATATCTTGGGAGTGGGTGGTAGCTAGAGGAACCCACATTTGATGATGAGCAGCGATCGTGAGGGCAATCTGGGTTATTACTTGCGGGATTATGTGAATGTTATTTAGAGCTGTCGCAGTCGTTTTTTCTTCATTTCCTAACTTTAATTGGCGGCCCGCACTGTCAATGTGGGTGCCCAATTTCTCTAAGAGGCCTAAACCTAGGTAGCCTACCCATCATAATTTCTGCATTTGGAGGAGTCGCAAATATAGAATGGGTGTTCGCTGGTGGCAGATGGTTCAGAGATGGTCACTAGGATAGGGCGGGTTTCTTGTTTTAAAACGAGTGCCTCATCTCCTACTCTATTAAGTTTACTGGGGAGGATTTCAAAGGTCAGATTATGTTGTGGTGTTTTTTTAGAGAACCTGGTGTATAAACAGGATCTTACAGTGCCTGTGTCTACCAGGAGTCAGACTTTTAATCATAGAATCTTGATTTTAGCGTACACCAGGGATCTGTGGATGTTGGTGGTGGCCCCCGGCAACGTAACTCTCAACGGGGAACTCTTAAAAAAATCCTCAAGGCTTTCTTCTTCCGGAAGTGACATCTGCTCTAAATCGTCTGTCACTTTGTTGATTTGAGGTTCTTCCTGGCTTTTGTCTTCAGGGACCTCTGTTTCCGCGGCTGCAACGTGGGTTGCCTTTGCAGGCAGGTACCTGTAGGTTATATTAGGGGCCTGGTAAGGGGCGATCTTTGGTGTGGGTCATTGCCGTTTCAGTTGATCCCTCATTTCCTGTACAGAGCACTGGCCGTTGCAGACTCGCCATTCCCAAGGATTTAATAAGACTAGACTGGACTTGTGGGAGGCACTCTTCTGGGGTAAATCCTGGGAGTAGAATCTTCTTCCCGCCGGATCCATTTAGATGATGTTGTCTATTTATGGGGCAGTTTCTCTTACTCTAGTGGGGGTCGTGTGGGGATCCTTCTGACAGCATTGATGATATAGCTTTTTTGCAGTGGATGTCGCCAACAATCGTCTGATGGTCGTCAGGTCTCTATTAATTCCTACCAGCTCGTGAATAGAAAAAATTTATCGGATTTTGTCAGGAAGGATTTAGAGCAAATCCTTTAACCCACTGGACCCCAGCGCCGCAGCATACGCGTCGGCAATGTATGTAACGCTAAACCCCAGTGCTGCATAGGGTGTGTCGCGGTTAATTACTCCGGTCCTATGGCACCTAGAGGGCTCATATTTGTATGGAAACTGTGTAAGTATCCCACGCAACAATGCCGATGGTTGAACACCCTGAACATTGGTTAATTAATGCCTTTTCATCCAAAAAAATGCAAGTACATGCGGATTGGGACAAACAAGACAGACAAGGTAGGATACAGTATGTATGAAACAATGGAGGAAGTGAGTGCAGAAAAGGATATAAGGGTAGTGATAGACTAAGTTAAATTTCTCAGAACATTTAGCGGAGAAGATAAATAAAGCCAATACAATTGTGGGGCTGATAAGGAGGACATTTGTGTCACTGGATGAAGAAATCTTTAGGAATCTTTATACAGCGCTGGCTAGGCCGCACGTGGAATATTCGAACCAGGTGTGGGCTCCATATAAGGTGAAAGATATAGAAGCGGTGGAGAAAGTGCAGAGAAGAGCTAGCAAGCTGGTACCAACTTTGAAGAACCTAGGCTATGAGCAGAGGTTGAGGACACTGGGACTCCCAACACTAGCATATAGGAGGAAGAGAGGGCATAATTTATTATGATCGAGACATTTAAGATAGTGTCAGGAAAGTATGTGTGTGAAGGTACCTCTTTGATGTGGGAGGGAACAAGAACGAGAGGACACTTTAAGAAAATTTACAAGGAAAGAACTAGGCTTGAAAGGACAAAGTAATCTTTTTGTGATAGAGTGGTAAATGAGTGGAACCCACTGCCCCAGTATGTAATCGATTCCGAATCAGTAAAGAAGTTTGAAAGTAATCTTGATAAAGCATGGGGAAGACAAGTGTTGAAGTTTGATTACAAACCAAGAATACATAGTAAAAATTTTGTGTCTGCTGCTGCCGCCGCCAACACCGTGAACATCCGCAGCAGTGCAAGTACTGGTACCGAGCTGGATACACAGACCTAGTTTGCCTTTTTTCCAGAGGATCTACTGTAAGATACTGTAAGATGAATATTAGAAAAAGAACTGGAGACAGGACAGACCGCTGAGGAACACGGAGTTGATAGGTTGAGGAAGTGAGTGATGGCCGCCCACAACTGAAGCTATGGAGCGGTCAGAAAGGAAATTAGAGACAAAGTTACAGATTGAGAGATAGAAACCAAAGAAAAGTAGTTTGGAAATTAGAGATTACTGCCAGACTCAATCAAAGGCTTACGATATGTCTAGCACAATAGAAAAAGTCTCACCTAAGTCCCGAAAGGAGGATGACCAAGAGTTAGTATGGTAAGAAAGAAGATCATCAGTAGAGCAGCCCTTAAGGAAACCATACTGGCGATCTGAAAGTAGATTATTGGAATATAAATGCTTAAGAAATTTTGAATTAAAAAGTTTTAAAACATTTAGAGATGCAAGAAATGAGAGCAATTGGACGATAGTTAGAGGGTTGAGAGCGGTCACCCCTCTTTGAGACAGGTTGAATGAGAGCAAACTTCCACAGGAAGGAAAGACAGAGACGAAAGAGTTTGCCTAGGTAAGGAGTCAGCACAGAAGAACAGTTTTAGAGTACAACAGGAGGAATACCATCCAGTCCGTACGCCTTCTTAGTATTTAGCCCAGAGAGGGCAAAAAGTATATCCTTAGAAGAGATTATGATATTGGGCATAAATAAGTGAGAGGGTGGTAGAGAGCAAGGAGTAGCGCTGGAATTATCTAAGGTAGAGTTTTAACAAAAGTTTGAACGAAGAGTTCAGCTTTGTCAGAGGAAGAGGTGACGGTGGTACCATCAGAGTGGAAAAAGAGGAGGGAAAGACGAGGAAGTAAAATTGTTGGAGAGATTTTTGGTTAAATGTCAAAAAGCTTGGGAAGAGCTAGTTAGAAAGTTCAGAGCATTTGTTATTGATGAAAGAGATTATGGCAAGTCGGAGAACAGAATTGGATTGATTCCGGGCAGAAGCATATAAAGTAAGAGATTCTTGAGTTTGAAGATGACGGTAGCCTACTGTTTGAAAGCTTCCTCCTTCTTGCGGACAGCAATACAACAAGTGTGAGTAAACTAAGATTTTTGTGAGTTAGTTTGAGAGAAAAAGAATGGGACGTACGCTTCCATGCTCAAAAGGATTACCTCAGTAATGAGCTCGGCACTCTCTGAGGGTCCCCGGCCACGAAAGCAAAAATTATTCCATGGGAAATCAAACCATTACTGCCAAAGAGCCTCCCAGTCAGCAGCGCCAAAATGCCACAGGCGTCGCCGGCTAAGGGGGTAAGAAGGCCGTACTGGAGAGACAGGACAGGTGACAGAGATTGGGTTATGATCGGAGGAGCCCAACGGAGGGAGAAGATTTACAGAGTAAGCAGAAGGATTAGAGGTTAGAAAAAAGTCAAGAATGTTAGGCCTATCTCCAGGGCGGTCCGGGATACAGGTGGGGTGCTGAACTAACTGCTCTAGGTCATTTAGAATAGAAAATATGTAAGCTTGTTCACCAAGTTGGTTAGAGAAACGAGAGGAGAGCCACTGGCAGTGATGAACGTTGAAATCTCTTAAGATGGAGATGTCAGAGAAGGGAGAGATGGATAGAATGTGTTCCTTTTTAGAAGTAAGATAGTCATAGAACTTTGGATAGCCAGTAGAATTAGGGGAGAGATAAACAGCACAGATATAGAGAGTGACAAGATAGCTTAAGCCAGAGAGTTGAGAATTCAGAAGAGTCAAAGTTGGGAACACTAGAACAAGAAATGTTGTTGCGTACGTACCAGGGGTGGGCACTTCCGTAAACCACTAATTCCGCTGAAGCGGAAGTCCTATCTTAATAAGAGGCTTTATATAAGTGATAAATTCAGCGAATATTAACGGGTTAGAAAAGTAGAACTGTTTCCACAATCGCTTACAAGCCTTTCAGTGGTAGGCTACTCTACGTACCTCTCAACCTTCCCATGCGGGTACTATTCATAGATGACGAGCTCAAACAGGAATCCCGCGTGATGCTATAGGTGATACAGCATTTAACTTATCGAGCGTCCAGGCTACCTTTTGTTTACATTAGGGAGTGAGGCCTTGGAGCAATGCATTATTTATTTGTTTAACCCACTGAGTCCCAGGCAATTTAAAATAAATGTACACCCCAGGCCCCAGCAGGTTGTAAAAAAAAAAAAATTTCAGAAAACACCTGGAATGGGTTAGAAATGAAGGAAAAACCACAAAAATCCGATCCCCTAGATCATTAAGGGGTCCTAAGGGGCACCCGAAAGTCGGAATTAACATGGGGAAATGGGTAGGCAAAAACAGGTTTTTGCGCGCTCACGTGCACGCGGTTGGACTTTGAGAGTTTTCAATCATCGGCATTGTTGCGTGGGATTTTTACACACTTCCCATACAAATCTGAGCCCTCTAGGTGCCATAGGACGGGAGTAATTAACCAGGACGCACTTTATGCGTCGCTGGGGTTTAGCGTTACATACATTGCCGACGCATACACTGCGTCGCTGGGGTTCTGTGGGTTAACCACTTCTGTACCGGAGACGTCTTTTTAATGTTATTCTAACTCTACTGTGTATTTAGACGATTGTATTAAGTTGAAGAAGAGCCTGCAACAATAAAGGGCTTCAAACTATCTTAATTATCCCTTTTTACTACCACAGATCCTTCTTAAGCTGCACAAAATCGTCTAAATGTACTGTAGCTAGAATAAAATATAAAAGACATCGCTGGTACAGAAGGGGTTAATATCAAAATAACCCCCCCCCCAGCCTAAAAAGATATAAATGCATAAATATTGCCTGCACATGGCTCGAAAACGCTGCGATTTAACCTCCAACGACTGCACTTCCTAGCCTAGCCGTATTAATCAATTTGTTTAATTATTTAATACACCAAAAGTCATGCCATATTATAGGTTTGAGTCCTGGAGGGAAGAATGAAAACCTAATATTTAGTAGTGGCCCCGAAATCATTGACGATATGCCTATTAGTATAATAGTCCTCTTTCAAGTACCCACGGTCAGCGTATTTGAAAACCCCGCCGCAGGGAGAAAGAGTTCTCATCATAAGTGTAACGCTAATACTCTTATGGAATCGTCTTTATGATTGGGAACTCACTACGAAAAAAATTAATAAAATATTAAAATTAACTTAATTATTGTTATAATAAGGCTTTCCATTACGTGGATGTCTTATGTGGACTCTAGCCCAGACGCTGCTCCAAGCGCCGCTATACTTCCTTCAATGCCATATCAAGACTAAACTTATGACATCGCACGAATGGGAAGGGGATGGAAGGGAGGGCCCTACATCGTCAATGATTTTGGGGCCACTACTAAATATTAGGTTTTCATTCTTCCCTCCGGGACTCAAACCTATAATTTATTAGTAGCCCCTCCATCATTGACGATATGCCTGATATCTCAAGACTGGAGGGGGACATTCGTGACAATATCATACCACTAACAAATACCTATAGGTATAGAAAAAGAATCATATAACAAATTAAGTGTTTATTGCTTACATACAATAGAATATAAAAAATGGAAAAGAAAACAGTGCGTTACTTCAAAGAAAGTCTGTTTAGAATGACCATTCAGGTACATTAGAGAGAATATCACATTGAGATTCACTAGGTTCAAGGCGCATAAATGATATCATTTTTTTGTCCTTAAAATAACTTTGTACATAGTATAACGTTTGTACATTTTAATTTACTAACTTCTAGATACACTCTGATAGTTATCTTATATATAAAAAAAAAAATTTTTTTAGCTGTAGAACAAGCTCGACTTATCAAGTATCACAGCTCGTGATTGTATCACATAGTCCGGCGGAGGGTCTAGATGTCTAAGCTCTCCAGTAACCCCCCCCCCCCCCATTTCCTTTCCACTTAAATTTAAAATAGCACATAGACTTACTAGACCCGCTGACCTAAGGCCACACAGGTCATTTTTGGCTTATCTAGGGCCACAGACAGGTACCACGTTAAGAAAGTATGGCTGGAAGCCCACAGTTTGGTATTAGTAATATCCTCTATTGAATAGTTGTGTAAAAACCGCAAGGAGACTGCCCACTTCCTGATGTCATGAGCTCGGCCCACTACTCCAGGGTTACTTTCCCTAATTACATCCATGAGTAAGGAAGCCAGTTTTCTCCTCGTGATGCGCGTACCTGTGTTATTGACCCATAGGGCTCCCTGTTGTTGAGGCTGTGACACCCTCATAAACTTGATTAATTATGATGTGTATGTCCTCTTTTGAGAGCCGGGATTGTAAATTCTGAGAACACATGCTCGCTATGCTCATTCTTTGCCACGAACGTGGGAGATGGTGTAATTTGCAAATATTCATTTAATCGACCAAACCTGAGGCAATTAGGTTCGTTGCTCATCGCCGCCAGCTCTGACACCCTGTTTCCTGTGGCCAAGGCCATAAGGAACACAGCCTTCTCTAATAATGAGTCAAAATCTGGCGCAAGACTATACTTGCGCGAATGAAGCAAGGATAAGGCTTTGTCCAGTGACCAGGTAGGCATGAGCTGACGGGGTGGTGGGCGAAGCTTGAAACACGCCCTCATGAACCCTTTCTCCTCCGCCTGTGGTATGGATAGACCAGTGAGGTCATAAAAGGGGGTTCTAATGGCAGACAGATGATTTTTTAGTGTAACTACATAAAAGCGCTGCTGGTCAAACAAATAATTCAAGTACTTAAAAACCAGAGCTACTGATGTGTCTGTTTGCGCCGTTTCCACGCTCCAGGTTGTGAAAGTTTTCCAATGTGACTGGTACTGCCTCCTGGTAGACAGAGTATACTGATTAAGTAATTTATTTGTGACACTTTCCTCATACGGAGTTAACCATTTAGCCTTCTGAATGTCCAAAAGGCAAAAGTCAGCAAGGTCTCTAGGTTGCCAATTGTCTCCAAGTGGAAGTACGAGACCGGGAGCGACACCGGGTTCTCGCACCACGTTTTCAACTGGTGGTACCACGTCTGAACCGGCCATAGAGGCGCGATCATCGAGACTAGGCCTCGGTAACCCCGTAGTTTGTGAACTACTTGATACATGAGTGAAGCGTCGGGAGGCGGAAAAAGATAGATAGAACTCCACCTGTTCCAGTCCTCCGTCAATGCGTCTGAACCCCCCGCCAAAGTTGTTACCTGGCGGGTTAGGAAGAGAGAGAGTCTGTGGTTCCCCTTGGCCGCGAATAGATCCACTTGTGGACGGTAAGGTTCTGCAATCATCTTGTTGAAGATGTTTTGCTTGAGAGCCCATTCTACTGTATTGCTCTGTCGCCGGGACAGTGCGTCTGCCCAGACGTTCGCAACGCCCGGGAGATAAGAAGCGTGGAGATGAATGCTCAGCTTTTCGGCCAGAGCAAAAATCCTCTCTGACAACTCAGCAGCTTCCGAGACCTCGTTGACCCTTGCTTTTGAATGCAGTGTACCGCATTCAAATTGTCCGTCCGAAACGCTATTGATTTCCCCCGCAATGAGGAGCCGTGAGCCTGAAGGAAAAACAAGGGGACTAACAGTTCCTGCGTGTTGATATGGTAATTCTCGGTTTGGGACCTAAGCCCTTGCCCTTGGTGGCCTAGGCTTGACTGATAACCCCAGCCTATTGTCCCCGAAACATCTGTGTCTATCCATACCGTAGGTAGGGGAGAAACCCACGTCATTGTTGAGTGCAATATCTCTCTCTTTGCCCAGACCGACAGTAAGTTGTGAATTAAGTAAGGAACTTTCCACAATTTTCCCGCCGGCAATAGCGGGAAATATTTGTTGCCTTCCAAGATTAATCTCTTTACTTTCAACCGGCCCAACTTTACAGTTAGTTGGATCCAGTTGAGAGAACCGACCAGAGACTCCCAGATCCTCCTCGTCGTGTTCAGACTGTGGAGAAACGCAAAAATATTCTTTCGAAATCTGTTGCGGTTGTCCACACTCTGGCTGAGAGTAAGATTGGCTGTGTCCCAGACCAACCCTATCCACTGAATCGCCCGTGTGGGAACAAGATGCGACTTTGCCAAGTTGACCTTGAACCCTAGGGTTGATTGATTGATAATGAGCTTGACATGGGTTTTGCATAAACTCTCTGACTCCGCCACTACCAGTCAATCGTCCAGGTACCACAACACCTTGATCCCCTGATTTAATATTGGCATGAGGGCCTGCCGGACTAGTTTTGTGAAAATTCTCGGTGCCAGGTTCAAACCGAATGGCATTCTTTGAAAGACATAAGTCTCTTGCCTGATCCTCAAGGCGAGGAATTTTTGGAACCGTTTGTTGATGGAGACATGCCAGTAGGCGTCTGTCAGGTCTAACGAGCACATCCATCCTAGTGGTGGAAGGGTTAGCCTAATGTGATTCACAGTGAGCATCCTGAAGGGTACATTGTGAATATATTCGTTCAAACGCGAGAGATCTACTTCTGGTCGCATTTGAAAACTGTCCCTCTTTGGCACTAGAAAAAGTCTGGACGTGAATACAGGGCAAGTTGGATCGACCGGGACAATGACATGCTTGGTGATCACTTAATAGTGGCCCCTCCATCATTGACGATATGCCTATTAGTATAATAGTCTCCCATAAAACACCGCGGTCGCTAGTTTGAATCTACCACGCGGGAGGACAGGAGTACTACACTTCATAAGGGTAAAGCGTATTCTCTTATGGAATCGTCTTATGATCGGGTACTCACTACGAAAAAACTTCGTAAAAAATAAAAAAAATAAAAATTAACTTAATAATTGCTATACTCAAGCTTTCCCATGCGTGGATTTCTTGAGTGTGGATTCCTGACGCTGGCGCTCTAGCGGCCATACTTTCTTCCTCCTCCCGCGTCCGTTCCGTGAGGGTGGGTTGCTCTGTGCTCCAGCTTCATTCTTCGTTCGCTCGCTTCTAGTGAGTTCCTGCGTATTTGTATATATCTGAGTTGTATTGAACAGGTTTTAGATTAGCTAGCACAGGCTACCCCATTGGTACGTCCGCAGGAGGTGTTTAAATTAGAGTACTATTGTAACAGGCGCCTACGTATCCCAGGATCATCACGCCATGTTTGTTATTTGTGTGTTATTTTTGCGCCTTAGCTTTCTGATAGTTATTTAGGAGGCTACCATTCCGCAAGTTTATGCTTCAGGCCGTCACTATGAGGTACAGTAGTTGCATAAGTTTATTTTAGCAGATGCTCTAGTTCAAGGGTTGCCACACGTGGTGTGAAATCTTCTGGAGTCCGTATCTGAGCGTGGGCCCCTATCGTGGGCCTCTTCCTCCTCGTGCTGCTGCTGCTGGGTCTTCGGAGCGTCTGGTTGCAGCCACCTCGATGTATCGTCGTCACCTCATGGTCAGCCTCATTAGGGGTCTCCAATGTAGGCTAGGGGTTATTTATTATTTATATATTAAGCTCTATATATATTTAAGCCTAATATTTTCCACTATATGTGTTTTTGCATGTGTGTTTTACATGCTTGAGGGGTTTGGGAGATGTCCCGTTTATTTTTATATTTTTTGGGGGTGTTGGACTTTCCCATATAAGTCCTCACCTCTGAAAATTTTGGTTCGTTTTTCCGGCAGCTTTCTCAGCAGAGCCGGCGTGTTCTCGTCTCAGACGATAAGAAACCAACCAAATGTCCCGGCGTGGTGTGCTGAACCACGAACCTTCCGGCGGAATATGCTAAATTCTTAAGGGAGTCAACTCGGCCCGCCGAGCGAACTCGCCCTGACCGATAGCCTCACGCAGTAACTTCTCTCGCCCGGCGTAACAGTCAAGTGAGCTTAACCATGACTCAAGTCATGAAGCGAGTTAACTATCTATCTAGTGCAAATAGTCAATGATAGTAAAACGCTGAAGGTCTATTGGGCCAGTGATGCTTTGTCACAGGTAAGCAGTTCATATGTATGATAAAAGACAGACTTAGGACTTAGTACCCGGTCTTTCTACCGGGTCCAGCGGAAGGTTAGAGTAGCAGTGGCTATAACTAATTTTCCGGCGGAATTGAGGTAGGATGTGTTAAGAGCTCTCAGATTATCCTTATGAGCATTGATTCCTGGAAATTTTCTATTTCCAGAATCTCAACACTTCACTAGTAGCGGTTCCGGCAGCAGAGGAGTTGCCGATTACGGCAGGGGGGGGGGGTCCTTAGCTCCATCGTGCCTCGCTTTGACCTTTGCGCTATGCCTACCTGCTCTCTATTACCAGTTTTTGCTCACAATTTATGTATAAAATGTGTAAAGGGTCTTGATCACTCAAGGGGACTATGGGTATCGAAATGGTGTTTCGTGTGTTCTGAGTTAAGAGCGGCGGTGTTTGATAGGAGAGATTTTTCTTGCTTAGCAGCCTTGAAGGAGATTAAATAAAAAATTTACGTTTATGCGAAAGACACTTCTCATAAAGCGCTCCATTGCGATGACGAGGAGCTCTGGGAACACCTAGTCATTAAATCTCCGCTAGTTAAGTCAACTCCGGCCAAGTCAACCAAACCTAAAACTAAATCGAAAGTACTTTCCAAGCAGGTAGTAACTAGTAGTGAAAATGACAGTGCCGAGCCCCCCCCGGAGGGGATGGAGTCTAGTCCCAGTGATGAACAATCTTTGAGTGAGCCGCAAGAGTTTACATTCGCCATTCCTAAGTTAAGTTATGTGCCACGTAAAGATCCCCCGGTTATATCTAACAGAGTGTTAGCGGATCAGTATAGGGGTTCTCCTTCTTGCTCACATCAGATTTTTTATAGTTCTCAGGTGATACAGGACTCCCAGCCACCCGCAGCACAAAGCCGGGGGATCTGGAGACAATCAGAACCCTCACAGATTAATCTTCATACTCAGGACATGAATAGGGAAAGTGGACATGTAGAAACAATACCCTCGTCAGTCCCTGATCTGGTGTGGCCATCGGCGGCCCAAGTGACTGTTCCCAGGCCACCAACACCAGAACTGATAGAACTACCAGAAGAGCCAGAAGACATAGAACTGTTCTCCGCTCAACCTGTTAATAATGAAGTAGAGTCAGAAGGTGGGTCTCAGTCCTCTCGAGGGTCCCACAGTAAGTGTGTTACCACTGAGGAACTAAATGATATTCTCCACAGAGTGATGCAGCAGTATCAGCTACCTCCTTCTCAAGCTCCTTCCACTAGCACATCGGTAGTTCCCCCACTTGAGTCTATGGTAAGGCCGTTAGAGCCCTCAGGTGTTTCACATCCCCATACCTCTTTGCCTTCGTTTAAAGTAACTCCGGCGATGACCACGGCTAGAAGCACGCCAGTGCCGGCCTCCTTGACTACCACTAACGTACGTGTCATTACAGACATTACTCCTCCCCCTCTTGATAAGCCCCCACAGAGGGGAGGCCCTATGCCTCTCCTCTATGGGCCAGATTTCTCATGGATTCCGTCAATACCACAGAAACCGCACCTGGCACAAGCTACCGTATCGGGGGAGCTACCGGTCCCTAGTGATTGGACCATTGAGGTTAATAAGAGTAGGAAGCTTAGAGCTAAGGATGTGGAAGGAAGATTATTAGATGTTACCATTAAGGCCATCCCAAATGTTTATTGTGCTGATTTCTTTGTGTATTCTGCCTCCCCGGCGATATCTCCGGCCTAATCTGCTAAACTGTTTGCTGACTGGTCACGAAATGACGGCGTCAATAACATAAAAGCTATGAATGCACTTACGCCGGAACTGGATACAGTCCCGGTGCAAGATCAGATAAACACACCAGTCTTGCAGGTGGGGCAGGTAGGTGTAGGTCCGTGGGTGGACTGGGAACTGGAGGCGCAGGTATTTGCGTCCACCATTGCAACTAAATCTTCCCATCAGGTCCCTCAGGAAGTTCATTCATGGTTCACTTTACCGGTTAACAAAGCAGGAGTGTCACCTGCTTTATTTGAATTCCTGGCAGCTCCCAAACTATCACTTTATGACCTGCACGAACCTTTTTCCACACCCCCTCCGGCTCACTTAGACAGAGATTTTAAGCTACGTAACAAAGCTTATAGACTGTTCTCCCAATACCTCGTCAGTCTCGCCAGGTTGCCCAGTCACTCACAAGAACTATAACAGCCATCTCAGACCAACATGTGAGGAAAGCCATGGACTTGTCACGTAGGCTCCTTTTGCAAAATTCTATTCAGTCTTTGGGTGATATTAGAATAGCTATCATGGAGGCGGTTAGAGCAAGGCAAGATTTGAGGGTTTACTTGGTAAAGAAGTTGCAGGAGGACATAGCCCGCCGAGTAACTCTTTCCCCGGTATTAACTGCACCCCTTCTCCCTCTAGAAACATGGAGTATTGTTTTCAATTTGGTAGATGTGTGGAAGCAGAGTACCTCCCAGCCTAAGAAAGAGACCTTTAAGAAACCTTACTTGAAACCTAAAAGCGGCGGAAAGCCCCAACCTACTCAGACTAAACAGTCCTTTCGAGACCCAAGGCCTCCTCAGCAGCAGGGAGTTACTCAGCACAAACCTAGGCAGGGGAAATATTCAGGCTATAGAGGTAAGTCACATCAAAAGCCTAATCAAGGACAGACGCCTGCCAAATCTAGCCAGCCGTCTAACCCCACTCCGCCGCCACCACCAAAAAACTAGTAAGTTACACTCTCTCTCTCTCCCGGGGCCTACCGCAGGCGAGTTGGATTCGAGAGTTGTCCTACCGGATAGACCCAGTACAGAAACTGGGTCGTTCCAAGCATGTCGCAGGGCTTGGCCCCGGCGGACGTGGGCCAGGACACTGATAAGCAAAGGCATAACTTGGCGGTGGCTCCAGCGACCTCGTCTATGTCAAACTCTAGAATTCAACAATGTTTCTTTAGAGGTGGAGTCACTTGTCCAGGAAATGATCAACAAGCGAATCATTGTCCCGGTAGATCCAACTTGCCCTGTTTTCACCTCCAGACTCTTTCTAGTGCCGAAGAGGGACAGTGTGCAGATGCGACCAGTAGTCGATCTCTCGCGTCTGAACACACATATTCACAATTCACCCTTCAGGATGCTGACAGTGAATCAAATCAGGCTCTCACTCCCGCCGCAAGGCTGGATGTGCTCATTAGACCTGAAAGACGCCTATTGGCATGTCCCCATAAACAAACGGTTCCAAAAATTCCTCGCCTTGAGGATCAGGCAAGAGACTTACGTCTTTCAGAGAATGCCTTTCGGTTTGAACCTGGCACCGAGAATTTTTACAAAATTAGTCCGGCAGGCCCTCATGCCCTTGCTAGCCCAAGGTATCAAGGTGTTGTGGTATCTAGACGACTGGCTATTAGTGGCGGAGTCATAGGAGTTATGTCATTTCCATGTCAAGCAAGTATTACATCATGTACAAACTCTAGGATTAAAGGTCAACTTGGCAAAGTCTCTCCTTGTTCCCACAAGAGAAATCCAGTGGATAGGACTGGTCTGGGACACTGTCAATCTGACTCTTACTCAGAGTGTGGCCAATCGCAACAGATTTCGCAGGAAACTGTTTCTTTTTCTCCACAGTCTGAATACGACGAGGAAAACGTGGGAGTCCCTGGTCGGTTCACTCAACTGGATCCAATTAACTGTGAAGTTGGGCCGGTTGAAAGTAAAGAGATTAATCATGGAAGCAACAAATTTTTCCCACTATTGCCAGCGGGAAAACTATGGCCGATTCCTCGGTTAATTCACAACTTACTGTCGGTCTGGGCAAAGACCGAAACATTGCACTCTATAATAACATGGGTTTCTCCTCTACCTACGGTATGGGTAGACACAGACGCTTCAGGGGTAATAGGCTGGGGTTATCAATCCAACCTAGGTCACCAAGCTCAGGGTCTTTGGTCCCAAGACGTAACCTTTCACATCAACAAACAAGAGCTTCTAGTCCCATTATTTTTCCTTCAAGCTCACGGCTCTTCCTTGCAGGGGAAGTCAATTGCATTTCGAATGGACAACTTGACTGTAGTTCACTGCATTCAGAAGCAAGGGTCAACGAGGTCTCGAGAGTTGATGGGTTTGTCAGAACAGATTTTTGCTCTAGCCGAATCGCTGAGCATTCATCTACACGCATCTTACCTCCCGGGGATAGCGAACATCTGGGCGGACGCCTTGTCTCGGAGACAGAGCACCCTAGTAGAATGGGCTCTCAAGCAAACCGTCTTCGACAAGATGATTGCAGAGCCATACCGTCCACAAGTGGATCTCTTTGCGTCCGAGGGAAATCACAGACTACCTCTCTATCTGACCCGCCGGGCAATAACTCTGGCGGGGGGTCCCGATGCTTTACTGGAGGACTGGAACAGGTGGAATTCAATCTATCTTTTTCCTCCTCCAGACACTTCACTCATGTGTCAAGTAGTTCACAAACTACAGGGTTACCGGGGCATAGTCTCGATGATCGCGCCAATGTGGCCGGCTCAAGTGTGGTACCACCAATTGCAAATGTGGTGCAGGAACCCGGTGTCACTCCCGGTCTCTGCCTTCCACTTGGAGACAATTGGCAACCTTCAGACCTCGCTAACGTTTGCCTTATGGACATTTACAATGCCAAATGGCTAACTCAGTATGGGGAAAGTTTCTTACAGTTTCTTACAGTTTCTTACAGTAGATCCTCTGGAAAAAGGCAAACCAGGCCTGTGTATCCAGCTCAGTACCAGTACTTGCACTGCTGCGGTCGTTCACGGTGTTGGCGGCAACGGTAGCAGACGCAACATTTTTACTATTCTGTATTTTTGTTTTATAATCAAACTTCAAATCTTGTCTTCCCCATGCTTTATCAAGATTACTTTCAAACTCCCTTATTGATTCGGAATCGACTACATACTGGGGCAGTGCGTTCCACTCATTTACCACTCTTTCACAAAATGAGTTCTTTGCCTTCTCAAGCCTATTTCTTTCTTTGTCAATTTTCTTAGAGTGTCCTCTCGTTTTTGTTCCCTCCCGCATCAAGAAGATACCTTCACACACATCCTCATCGTACTTTCCTGACACTATCTTAAAAGTCTCTATCATATCCCCTCTCTTTCTCCTATATGCCAGTGTCGGAAGCCCCAGTGTCCTCAACCTCTGCTCATAGCCCGCGTTCTTCAACGTTGGTACCAGCTTGCTAGCTCTCCTCTGCACTTTCTCCACTGCTTCTATATCCTTTACCATATGGAGCCCACACCTGGTTCGCATATTCCAGGTGCGGCCTAACCAGCGCTGTATAGAGATTCCTGAAGATTTCTTCGTCAAGTGACACAAATGTCCTCCTTATCAGCCCTACAATTCTATTGGCTTTATTTATCTTTTCCGCTAAATGTTCTGAGAAATTTAACTTATTGTCTATCACTACTCCTATATCCTTTTCTGCATTCACTTCCTCCATCGCTTCATACATACTGTATCCTACCTTGTCTATCTTGCTTGTCCCAATCTACATGTACTTGCATTTTTTTGGATGAAAAGGCATTAACCAATGCTCAGACCATCCCTTCATGCCCTCCACATCTCCTTGAAGCAAACCCACATCTTCCTTACTCCTCACTCTTCTATACAGCTTAGTGTCATCCGCATACAGGTATACCTCACTTCCATTAGTTATAACTTCAGGTAAGTCGTTGATAAATATAACGAACAGCAGTGGTCCCAACACAGATCCCTGAGGTACCCCACTTGTAATTTCCCTCCACCCCGAGCCTATTCCATTCACCAGTACCCTCTGTCTCCGATCTTTCAGGAAGGCTTCTATCCATTTCACATATTTCTCCCCTATATTATAGCTTCTAACTTTCTCTATTAACCTTTTATGTGGGACCTTATCGAAGGCCTTCATAAAATCGCAATATACCACGTCTATTACATCACCATCTTCTAGAATTTGCATCCAATCATCTACCACCTTAATTAGCTGTAGTACCGTCGACCTCCCCGGCAAGAATCCGAACTGTCTCCCACTGAAAAGTTGGTTTGACTCCATATGTTCCATTATTCCTTCTCTAATTACCGTTTCCATTAGTTTACACACAACACTTGTCAAACTGACTGGTCTATAATTTCCTGGGTCATTTCTCTTTCCCTTCTTAAATATAGCTGTTATGTTCGCCTCTCTCCAGTCCATCGGGATTTGTCCTGTATTAAACGATACCTCAAATAACATTTTCAATGGCTCTACTAACATCTCACCTCCTTCCTTTATGATTCTTGGGTGTATCCCATCCGGTCCCGATGACTTACTTCTGTTCATTTTTTCTATAGCCCTTCTTATTCTAGCATGGGAAAACTCTATTAGTTCTAGTGCCGGTGCCTGTTTGATGAGAATAGTAGGCACTGCATCATCCGACTCCACTGTTAGTACCCCCCCAAAGTATTTCCCCAGCACCTCTGCTTTCTCCTTATCAGTCTCCGCTCTACTCCCATCATCCAACCCCCCTACCAGCTCTGGGATCCCTACTCTTCTTGTTAACTTTTCCTGAATGTACTTCCAAAATATTTTTGGATTATCCTTCACATTTCTAGCAATCTCTCTCTCCCTCTCCTTCACCCCCCTCCTTGTCTCCCACCTTATTTTATTGTTTATTTGTCTGCGTTCCAGATCCACTTCTTTAGCTTCTATACTAGACCCCCTGTTCTTTTTTAACAATTTTAGTCTTTCCCACAATCGTTTCTTTCTTCTAATCAATGTCCAAAGCTTTCTTTTCATTGGCAATTCTGGGTTCATTCTTTTCCTCAATTTTGTTTTATCCTTATATTCCCTTACTGGTACACTTTTGGATACAGCATTCTCCAGTTTGACTCTAATTTTCCTCCACATTCCTTCAGCGTCTTCACCGTTCAAGTATTCCCCCCAGTCAATGTCCAAACACCGTCTCAGCAGCTCATAATCTGCTCTATCATACATGTATATTTTTCTATTGCTTCTATTATCCCTCTCTGATTTATTATTGCAACTAAAGCTTATACAGGCATGGTCACTACGACCTATAGGGCTATCCACATTAACATGTTCCACTATATCCTCTTCATTGCTAAAAATCAAATCAAGTACACTCCCCTGCGTCCCATCTCTATATCGTGTCATCTCTGTAATATGTTGCGTTAAAAAACAATCTCTCACTTTCTCTATAAACTTATTTTCCAGGCTACCCTGTCCCGCTGGAGTAGTACAATTTGCCCAGTTGATCCTTGGCAAATTGAAATCTCCAATCAAAATTTTATATTTGTTCTCTCTATTATCTATTTCCTCCATTGCTTTCAATAGGTTATCATCCTCTCCCCTACTATTATTTGGGCTTCTATATATAGAGGCAATTAGAATTAATCCTTTTGCACATTTTACTTCAATACACAAATACTCACAATACTGCTGTCTCATATCCACCTCATTAACCTTGAGCTCTTTTCTTACATAAATAAACCGTCCTCTTCCGACCTCTGCTCTAATAGCATTTCTCTCATATAACTCAAAACCCTCCAAACTATATTCCACCAGTTCCCTTTCAATTCTAGCATTTTTTGGTCTTACTTCCTGTAGGGCTATGACATCAGGTTTTTCCTCTTCATCCTGCAACCTACATATCAGTTCTCTTTTCTTGTCCTGGGTAAACACATCCACATTACTAAACATAATCCTTAATCCATCTACCATTCCTTCAGCAATTACACCATCCCGCTCCTCCTGTCCGTACCCTACTCCCCCGTTAGCACTACTGGGTCTGCCACTTTGTCTCCTGTCTCTCTCTGTGAAAGTGTCACTAGTAAATTTCTGAATCAATATACTCTGTCCACCAGGAGACAATACCAATCACATTGGAAAACTTTCACTACCTGGATAGTAGAAACAGCGCAATCTGATGCCTCAGTGGCTATAATTTTTAAATACAGTCGGTTCCCCGTATCCGCGCCTTACTGGTACCGACTGCGGTCCGCGGATACTTGAAAACGCGGATACGTGGAGTGTATTTAACATAGGTTTCAATGGGAAATAGGCTTAGCTCGTACCTGACCCGGCCATCTTGGACCCTCAAACCATTATTTTGACCTACATAGGCCTATTATTTGAGGAGAATACTTATTAATACATATTATGATGAGATAACTTACCACACAAACTTTATTTGAAATCAGTCATTAGGCCTAGGCTAGCCTTACGCATCGGCATAGCCTAATTTGCCTGCTTTCGTCCGACAGCGTCGGTACGCTTGCTCTCTGTTTTGATGGTCCCGGGCATTTATTTCCATCATGATTACCATCAGGCCCACTGTCCCTATCACTGAATGCTCTAAAGGCCCTAATAAATGCGGGAGATAAGAGGTTCGTGCAGAAAAAAGCTTGTAAACAAGTGGTTTTCAACTTTTCCAACACTGGTCTGTGAACTGCTGCCTCAGCTGGGACGCTGTGTTGACATCACGCAAGAATGCAAGATGGCCGACCAAAGCAAGAATCGGGATGCGCACCGACCCGCCCGATTCAAATCCGTGAATAGCTGGTATTTTGCTGTTTTTTGCGCGGATGACGAGTAATGGGATATTTAGGGGTGTCCGTGGATAAGCGGCATTGCGAATGTATGGAGCGCGGATACGGGGAACTGACTGTACTTAGCTTATTTGTTTGAACAGAAGCGCTTCTCAGTTGTTACATTAAAAAATCACTTATCTGCCATTAGAAACTAACTGGTCTATCCATACCGCAGGCGGAGGAGAAGGGGTTCATGAGGGCATGTTTCAAACTACGCCCACCACCACATCAGCTCATGCCTACCTGGTCGCTAGACAAAGCATTATCATTACTTCAGTCGCGCAAGTTTAACCATGTGCCAGATTTTGAGTCAGTATTAAAAAAGGCTGTGTTCCTTATGGCTTTGGCGACAGGTAACAGAGTTTCAGAGCTGGCGGCGATGAGCAACGAGCCAAATTGTCTCAGGTTTGGGAGACTGCACGAACATGTGCAGATCGCGCCGTCTCCCACATTTATTGCCAAAAAACGAACATTGTGATCATGTTTTCTCAGAATTTTCAGTCCCGGCGCTTAAACGTGGACATACGCATCACATTTTATGCCCGGTACAAGCTTTAGTTAAGTTTATGAGGGTTGCACAACCTCTACAACCAGGCTTCCTATGGGTCAACCAGACAGGTACTCGCGTCACGAGAAGGAAATTGGCTTCTTTACTCGTAGATGTAATTAAGGAAAGTAATCCCGGCGTGGTAGGCAGAGCCCACGATATTAGAAAGTGGGCCGTCTCCCTCAGATTTATGCAAAAAATTTCCATTAACGACATAGCCGACACTCAGTTGTGGGCGTCTAATCACACATTCCTTACGCGATACCTATCGGTCGCTCTGGACAAACCAAAGCGGACCTGTGTAGCATTGCGGCAACGGGTCCAGTAGTCCATGTGCTAATTTTTATGTAAGTTTATTCTTCAGGCAAAAAGGGGGAAGGGGGAGGTATATGCAAAATAGCCCAAAGACCCACTAAAACCCTTCCGCCGGAGATTTTGATAAATCACGAGCTGTAATATGAATCGAACTGGTTATACAGTTTAATCAAATTTTATTTTTATTTTAAGAAATCTATCATAGTTGCATCTATATAGTATTAACTAGAGGTGGACCGGATATCCGTATCCGCATCCGCATCATTTTGTACATCCGCATCCGCATCCACATCCAATAATGCGGATATAGTGCGGATATTTTCGTAACTAATAAGTCATAAAAACTTATTATATTTACACTTTTACAGAATAACTAATTAACTATTAACCACTTGAAGCTCTGACACGTTTTAGCAGTTTATTTTTGCTATCATTAGACGATTTTATGCTGCTTAGGAATGATATGTGGGTATTAAAAGGGTAAAGAACTAAAGACTATCCCAATCAACCCTCTGACTTCCATATACCCTTCTTAATCTGAAAAAAATCGTCTAATAATAGTCAGAGAACAATAAAAAGAAGTGCATCATGGATCCTCAGAGGGTTAAGAAGTAAATAGGGTTAATATTGAAATATATTTATGTTTATCAAAATTAAGCAATCAATAATAAATATAACTATTATATGACTAGATAGTAGGACTAGTTTAGTACAGTTACTTTCCTCTCCCTCCTTCCCTCCTTCCTCCTCTCTCACTTGTACACGTTCAATACAAAAGTATTGCCAGTAAAGGACTACTAAAACAATTGATTCTTGGGAGCTTTTTCGTAACAAATGTGTGGTGTTCAATGTTACATTGCCGTTCCCTTTCCTTTAACCTAAGAAGTGCGCATGGGGGGTATGAGACACCACACTCCTGTGCTGACATATTTGAGCTGTTCCCATCACTAACATCATTATTTTACCATAAATAGCATTAATACTTATCCATATGCACCTATTATAGGTTGATTATAAAGGTATTAATCTGTTACATCAATAAAACAAGTGGAAACAGCGTTTGGATGGTCAAAATCGGCGATACAGGCCGGGAGTTACATAATGTATGGCTGAGGCAACCTCCCTCCCCTCCACTTTTCCCCACGTCTGGAGAGAGACTGTCGATCGATACTCTCTCTCTCTCTCTCTTGCACTCGCTTGGTAACAGTGATGACAATGCCCTGCTTGCAACTTGCTAATGTTAGCACGAAAATAGACCACAGAATAAGGGAATAACAGGGAAAATAGGTGATAACTGAAGGAGGTGAGGAAAGAGGGGAGGTGGAGGAGTGATATTTGGCATGGCCCAGGGGCAAGCAAAAAAAAAAAAAAATTGTTTTGGGGTGTTTTAAATGGATTTTTTAAAAGCCTTACTCTTAAGAGTCTTCCCGCAGTCCGCCGGGGGAACTCTTAAGAATCTCCCGGCAGTTCCCGGGTTAATAGATCCTATTTTTTGTGTATCAAACAATTTATAGCTTTACATATAGCGAAAATTATTGCATGTCGTACTGGTAAGTTGGTAACTTATTTGTGAGCGAATCAGCGTTAGCTATGCCCTGTGAGGCTGTGCCGGGCGCCCATACATAAAACATCAGTTGCGTGGTAGTGTTCATATTGAGAGGGTGATGCCATTACCGTCAGTTACTTTCGCAAACTGTCTTTTGACTTGTAATAGATCATATGGTCAATATTTACCAGACACCCAACAGCTATTTTCAAGTTTTGTTTTTGTGTTTTTGTATTGTTTTTTAGGTTTATTAGCTTCCTATATTATTAGTGATTATTACCAGAAATATATGTTTTAGTATCTTAAAATTTTCATTATCTGTGGCTAAAACTATCCGCATCCGCATCCGCATCCGCAAATACTGAAAATAAATATCCGCATCTACATCCGCATCCGCAAATATCAAGAAATCAATATCCGGTCCACCTCTAGTATTAACGTTATGTACAAACAGATTATATTGTACAAATAATTTTAAGGCCAGAACATAATCCAGGAGATTAAGGTTCTCGTTATAAGAGTACAAGAATGTTCTCACTAAACATGCAATAGATCTCAAGTAAAGGTCCAGTCATGTACAAGCAGATCTTCTTTGAAGTAACGCACTGCTTACCTTCTTTTTATATTTTTATATTGTATGTACACAATAAAAAACTTATAATGTTATACGGATTCTCTGTTACCTATGGTATTTAGGTTGGTGGTTTTGATATTGTCATGAATGTCCCCCTCCAGTCTTAGATATCAGGCATATCGTCAATAATGGAGGGGCCACTATTAAATTATAGGTTTGATTCCCGGAGGGAAGTAAAGAAAACCTAATATTTAGTGGGGCCTCGTAATCATTGACGATGTTAGTGCCCTCCCTACCATCCCCTTCCCATTCGCTTGATTTCTGAGTTTTATCTTGATATGTCAGTGAAGGAAGTATGGCCGATAGAGGGCCAGCGTCAGGAATCCACACGCAAGAAATCCACGCATGGGAAAGCTTGAGTATAGCAATTATTAAGTTTTTTGTTTTTTTGTTTTTTTTTACGAAGTTTTTTTGTAGTGAGTATCCGATCATAAGACGATTCCATAAGAGAATACGCGTTACCCTTATGAAGTGTAGTACTCCTGTCCTCCCGCGCGGTAAATTCAAACTAGCGACTGCGGTGTTTGATGGGAGACTATTATACTAATAGGCGTATCGTCAATGATTACAGGGCCCTTCTAAATATTAGTTTTTTTTTTACTTCCCTCTGGGAATCAAACCTATAATTTCCTGGACTAGTGACTCTACCTCTAAAGACACATGATTGACTTCTTGAGTCTGACGTAAACGAGGTCGCCGGAGCCACCGCCAGGTGATCCCTTTGCGTACCACTGTCCTTGCCCAAGTTCGCCGGGGCCAGGCCCAGTGACATGCCCGAAAAGCCCCAGTTACTTGACTGGGTCTGTCCGGCAGCACTACCCTCGGATCCAACTCGCCCTCGATGGGCCCTGGGAGAGAGAGAGTTTGACAGACTAGTTTTTTGCTGGTGGTGGGGTAGGTGTGGACGGTTGGCTGGTTTTAGCTGGTGTCGTTCCCTGTCCTGACTTATGTTGTGGCCTATTCTTGTTATGCCACTTACCTGAGTGCTTACCCTGTTTAGGCTTGTGCTGGGTACCTCCTTGTACATGGGGAGACATGGGGCCCTGAAAGGGCTGCTTAGCACCAGAAGGATGTGACTTACCTCCACCTTTAGGTTTGGAGTATGGTTTCTTGAAGTTCTCCTTTTTAGCTTGGGAGGTACCCAGCTGCAAGTTGTCAACCATATTATAAACTGCCCTCCATGTGTTAAGATTGAGCAAAGAAGCAGTTAAAACTGGGGAAAGAGTTATCCGGCGACCAATGTCTTCCGGTAACTTCTTAAACATGTACACTCTTCAGTCTTGGCGTGCCCGGACCACCTCCAACAAGGCTATCTGGATGTCGCCCACAGTTTGGATGGAATTTTGTAACAGAAGCCGTCTAATTAGTTCAGTGGCCTTCCGTACATTTTGATCCGAAATAGCGGCTATGGTCCTTGTGAGAGACTGGGCTATTTGGCGGTTCAACAAAATTTGGGAAAATAGTCTGAGAGCTCTATTTCTCAATTTGAAATCTATGTCTAAGTGTGCAGGAGGGGGAGTGGAGAAGGGTTCCTGTAAGTCATAGAGAGACAATTTGGGAGCCGACAGGAAATCAAAAAGAGCTGGGGACACCCCTCCGGCTTTATTGATGGGCATGGAAAACCATAGATGGTTATCTTGTGGAATTTGGTGGGAGAATTTTGAAGTGATAGTGGTAGCAAACTGTTGAGCTTCTGCCTCCCAGTCCACCCAAGGGCCACCACCTACCTGCCCCACCTGCAGAACTGGGTTATGAGACTGGTCTAGAGCTGGAGTTGTATGCAACTCCGGCGTTAGTGCGTTGAGCGATTTTATATCGTTCACGCCATCAGACTTCGTCCAATCCGCAAAAAGTTGTGCAGATGAGGTGGGAGGTAATGCCGGAGTAGAAGAGTATACAAAGAATTCAGGAGAATACACATTTGGAATGGTTTTGATAGTGACATCTAAAACTTTCCCTTGGGAGTCTTTGGCCCTTAGTTTCTTACTTTTACTAACTTCTATCACCCATTCCGTAGGCACTGGGATCTCCCCCGATACTGTTGTCTGTGCTAGGCTCGGGTTCTTAGCAATAGCTGGCACCCACGAGCAGTCGGGACCATATAAAAGCGGCATAGGGCCTCTTCTATGTGAGGTTTTGTCTAAAGGGGGAGGGGTAACATCCGTGATAACGCGAACATTGGTAGTGGTCAAGGAGGCGGGCACTACAGTGCCACTTGCCGTAGTGTTCACTGGGATTACGTTACTTTGTGAGAGTGATCTATTAGGGACAAGTCTGGAAGGTTCTAGGGGCCGCACAGCCGACCCTATCGGGGGAGCTCCCGGCGGAGCTATGGGAGTATCCTGAGCCTTTGGTACATTGTATTGGCGCATAACTTTATGCAAGATATAATCTAAATCATCAGTAGTTATATAGTTACTATGTGACTCCTTAGACGACTCTGACCCCACTTCCGAACCCTCCTCTGTGTGTGGTGGTTGAGCCGAAGGTAGTTCTACCACTTCCGGCTCTTCTTGTACCTCTAACGGTTCTGGCTGTTGTTGCTGCGGATCTGACAGTGGTGTAAAAGCCGGCCAAGGTAAGTCCGGCACTGAGGAAGGGATAATTTCAATATCCTCCATGTCCCTAACACTGTCTTGGAACCGTACATTGTTTTCCACTAAAGAGGGTTCTGATTGTCTCCACACACTTCGACCTGGATTAAGAGGTTGAGAATCAGGTATCACTTGACTACCTTGTGAACTAATAAGGTCCTGATGCCTGCCTGATGTATATCCCCGATACTGTTCAGCTAACACTCTTTGTGACACTATTGGGGGCCTACTGACAGGTAAGTTCAGTTTTGGTATTGCAAAATGTATGTCCTGATTCACACTTAAAGATTCTCTCGACTCCTCCCTGGGAGTTGACTCAGTCCCCTCCGTCCCCACCTCTGAACTGCCAGATTGGACGTTAAGCACGGAGGTGGGGGTGGAGGGAAATGGCCGCAGCTCCGGCGTTGGCCGGTCTCCTCCTTGCGGGAACTTTTATGTCCCTTCTCTGAGTTTCTATGGCTAGATGTCGCCTCGTCATCTTTTCGCCTCTTGTGAGATCTTGAAGACTTTACTGAAGAGTGTCTAGATTGCCTGAGGGGGGTCCTCGACCGGGACCTTGACCGGTCACTCGGTGAAGGTGAACGTCCCCTCTTATGGTGGCCGGGGGGGGGGGGTTGCCTTGCTAGAATCACTGCTCTCTTCACTACTCACTAGCTCTTTAGATAGAAATTTAGTTTTAGTTTTAGCTTTAGTAGATTTAGCCGGCGTTAATTTCAGCACTGGTGACTATATCACCAAGTGTTCCCAAAGCGCCTCATCGTCACAATGTAGGGCTTTATGGGCAATGTCTTTCGTGTCAGGTATATATGCTGAACGATGCAGTCAAGGATTTCCGTTCAAAAAACGGGGTCAACCGGGGGTATCTGGGGGTAGTGTAAGTCAAATACGTCATCCACGTTGGATCTAACAATGTCCAACGGACGCGGTCAGAGGAACTACTTTGCAAGTACCGGCGGCTGATCAGGTCCTTCAAGGAAAAATCTAATAGTCTTAATTTCAGGAATTGTTCCCCGGATTGATGTAGAAAACCGATTCTACAACATAGCTACCAGTACAATTTGCCGACTAGCCAAACTCTGCAGGGAGGAGGACATCGGCTTTGTCGACACGTGGGATCATTTTTACTATGATAAATCTTTGTTTTCAGGAGATGGTGTACATCTCAATGAAGTAGGAGCTGCACGTCTTGGTCGTCTGCTGAACGATGCAGTCAAGGATTTCCGTTAAAAAAACGGGGTCAACCGGGGGTATCCGGGGGTAGTGTAAGTCAAATACGAACTGAAAATTCAGACAATGCACAATCAGTAACATCCAACTCTAATACTCTTAAGGTGTTTTATGTAAATGCTCGTAGAATACGCAATAAATTTTCAGATCTAGAGGAAATCGTGTGTACAGAACATTATGATATAATCGGTAAAATACCACAGGAACGAAAAACCTGAGAGCGAAACCTCCACCCCTAACGAGCCACAGGAACGAAAATCCTGAGAGCGAAACCCCCATCCCCAACGAGATCCCAGATCCCTTTTCCATCCCCGATTGGGTCTCTCTCTCTCTCCCAATTCATTCCACATATTATACGTCTCTCAATCACAGTCTTCTAATATACAAACCACAATACTTTACTCACTGATATTCTTGATGTACCACCTAAGTATGTATTTAATTATGTAACCACCATACAGGCTATAATACTTTCATTGTGTACGTTCGAGGCGATCTAAGACACCTTATCTTCCATTTCACACCAAATCAGATCGTGATTACGTCAGCCCTGTATTTAGTTATATAACAATCATAGTCCCCCCCAATTCTAGCAATTCTATGTCTCTAACCTCCCGTTGTTTTATCCACTAACTATATATATTCCCAACATTCCTAATACCACCTCCATTTCACTAGACAAAATACCTAGGAGTAATTCCGAGATTAATTAGGAAATTACACTAGACAGCCCCATAACTCACTGAGATCCACATTGCTATTTTATTGATGTACCAACTCCCTAATGTTAACATAATTTTGGGAACTTGTAAAAAGAGAAGACACCTATCTTCGTTCCCCCATTTTTAGCAGTTAGCTATACATAACCTCACGTTGCATTGTTCGTCTGTCAAATTGTGTCCTTTGCCAGTTCTTGTATTGATTTATGACTGTTGATTTAGATAAGTTAATTACGAGTTATGTAACAACCTTCAACCACGACTCTATACACCCGATAACCCTATGCCAGTTATTGTATTGATTTACGCCTGTTAATTCGGATAAACTCACTATGACCAATCTGCAGACGATTATCAGGAGAGATGCAGGAAAGCTACCTCGTATCTCTCTCTCCATGACGAGTATAGATATATGTACCCCCGTGCTCAGTCGCCCCCCTTGCCTTGTTCTTCTAGTAACTAAGTGTATATATAATATTAACCGGAGTATGCCACCAGTATTGATACAACATAGCGGCACTGTCCTTGTGTCGTATTGTGCCACATGCATACCAAACTGGTTTTCATCATCTTATTAGGACGACGTCTTAATATGCCGTCGTTTATGCATGTATTCAATCCTTAGGTTAATTATCTTTTATCCGCCATTGTGTTCCTCTCTTCCATTTACTTTTCCGCAATTGTTATACGTCTTCCAATCACCTCCTCCGTATCCACAATCCACACTACTCTGTTTTGCTTCGTGACCCTATGCTCAGTGGTCACCTGTTTTGTGGGTCACCCTGTCTTTTGCTCCTTCACGCCCCGCTGCACACGCCACCCTACCTGTTCGTCCGATCGTAGGGGAATGCCACCCCTATGTCCAGCGCATTAAGGGTCACGACCCTAGGTCACGAGCGGCGCGGCGCCTAGCCTCAAACCACCCCCTTTCCAATATCCAACCCCCCCCTGTAAAGACGCCCAGACGAACGTTCTAACATGCCGATCCCGTTCATTTCCTCACCCCAATAAATAGCAGATAAAGACTCATTCTTGTAACCCCCTTTACTACCCTCTAACTTACTAGCCCAACTCACAACCTGAACCAGGAGGGCGGACGGCACGAGGCTACAGCAGCCAACCTCTCACCCCTAAGAAGTCGACGGTTACGCCTAACTTGCATTTTCACGAAAACTACTATTATGAGCCCCACGAGTAATCCTAGTAAGTAAAAACTAGAACCCAGGATCAACCCTCCCTAGGAGTATCACTCTTGACACCACCACATCATAAGAAAACCCCATTAGCGTAGAGAATCCCATATATACATATTTAAGGAGTGGCATGCCCCCCCACCCCAAAGGGACACCCCCAACCCCCGCGGACGTTCACCATGACCCACACGTAGCCAACAACTTCTTGCCAGACACCAGGTGAATTTCAAACAGGTGATCAACTAACCCTCTAAATACCTATCCAAATACCATCCTATCCCATCCTTAACCAAAACCAAAATCTTCCTTATCCCATCCTAGATTAAGAATAGCATGTCAGCTAGACCAGAGAAGGATATTTAGGTGAATTGATGAATAATACCTCCCAGCCTATTCACGTAGTGCGCCAGTAAAGTAGTCCCTATGAACCTTCGCCAAATCCGCCTAAATAACTCTACTAGTACCTCATACTAGAGTTAAGATATCCACGATCATAAATCAGATCACAAGTTACTTACCGCCACATTAACCCCTTATTGGCGGCGCTCGACTTAAGTCGTGCACCAATTTGCAGCAAGTTAGGAGCATTATTAAGGCTTTTAAAGGGTTAAAATCGAGTGCAAATGGCCGGGAGCGCAGCGGGCCAGACAGCCGACTCCCAGGGCTTACCGCCGCCCATTAACTCATGTTCCCTGTGTTCTCGAGAGGCCGGCAGTGTAGCCAGTAGTGAGCATAGCTGGGAAAAATATACCACTATACGCTAAACTCCCATGTTCGTGGCACCACTGCAAGAGAACCACGAGTGCTACGTAGCTCGTTCTGGTCTCATTTTGAAGCTTTTAGCGCCTATTTTTTGCTGAATACATTTGTTTTTATGCAGATACTTGATTGATCATTCAGGAGGGCCTGAATATGCCCAAATGAGCCCAAAACACCCTGCTAGACAAGGGTTAAAGACCCCCTCCCTAACCCCCTAAGTTCACCAAAATAAATTAACTACTTCATAGCATTGACATCCAATACTTCTAGAACACTCCTGAAGCTTCCTTGACCTGCCTATAAATAAGACCCAGAGACAACAGTCGGGCAGTTGAATATTAGAGCCCAAAAGCAACGGCTGGCCAGACTGCGTTGGCGTCTAGTCTTCCCTCCCCCCCTCAAGATTCACGATAGTTCGGCGTTCCGTAATCTGTGCAACTCTGTGAGGAAGTGATTTAACCCTTTACGAATATTTTATTGCGATCGGGACTACCGGCAGTAATATTATATTGGTAGACAACAAATTCACAAATTATTGATTGTTTCATTAACTTCTGATGTGCACCCTCCGCTACTTGAGCTACGAACGATCATAACTCATAACTGATCTAAGGCAGAAAGATCTTTTTATGTTAGAAGGGATTATGCGAGAAACTCTTGAGTGAGGACTCGGCAAGAATAATTCCTTGGCAACAATCGACTGTCTTAACCCATCAGCAATTGTTGCCAAAAAGGTGCACAACCGCCCGCAAGAAGCCCATCTGCAAACCTTCTCTACACTGCCGGACAGCTTGGACGGCCCCAGAGCTACTGTTAACCCCCAACATCACTAACGCAAGATAACCAGGAAAACTCCATCACAGTGTTACTTCACAGAGTACCAGTGTTACGGTGCTATTAACTATCAACCATCCAGTGTATTCGATTGTGTCTCAACGTTCTCTGATGATAGGAAATAAGTGATTATGCTAGTACACATTAATATATATCAGTGAAATTTAGCTTAGGCGAACTGACTCCCGTAATTATTCTTGCCATCAGGTTTAACCTGATTCGCCCTCACTGATATTTTCGGTCCGAAGTATCACCTAGACAAGTGAACATCCTAGACCAGTGCAACTAGTTACAGTTATCCCTTTACGTTAATTCTTGGGCAATAACCACATTACTTATACTTTCATCCTTGATTAAGAGTCATATTACCAGAGAGAGTTAACAAAGCGAAATACCTAACCTGTGTGATTCATGTACCCTACGTATCATAAAGCAATGTGATCAGAAGAATAATGCCTGAACGTTGGAAGTGGGAAGTATGTCTCTATTCAAATCCGCGATAAGTGCTGGGAGATTGTAATAAGTCCAATAACCTACCTGAGTGCTCCAACCTCTATTGTTCGTGAAATTCTATTACGTACCTTCTACCTGAGTGTTATTGAGAATAAAGCTGTATTACAAACCATTTATCCGAGATTATCTATGTCCTCTGTTGATTCTATTTATGTATTTTGCAAGAAATCCAATAACCCAGTCTTGCAGAACTCACCTATACCAAGTTAATCCTGTATAAAATCAGGGCATAACATTGGCGGTAGCGGTGGTTCTTGATTCGGATAGAATATTTCATTGCATTGCATTTTTTTGAAGCAGTAGAGGCATGGTAACATTGAAAAATGGCAGCCTATTTTCCCATTCCCATTCCGAAATACGATGGGAAGACCTACGACATAGAAACATACATGGACATTGTGAAACCAGTGCTAGATTTGGCGTATAACACGGACCGTGCAAAAATAGCCGTCCTCTTAACGCACTTGGGAAAAGCCGTTTCCCTCGTTGCCCCACAGGTAACCCCTGAACTCACCTGGGATCAATTTAGACCCATTGTAATCGATGCCATTAGGCCATCACTAGGTATTTTCGTCGCCTTTGCAAAAATTAAAGACATAAAGTTCGAAGGCGATTTAGACGCCACAATTGCCTCCATTCGCCAGCAAGTAAGAGCTGCATTCCCTGCTCTTCCCGTGGAGCAACAAAATCAAATTCTCTTTGTCTACCTCATGCAAGTGTTACCCCTTTCCATCCTACAACACTTCACTGTGCATGACCCCGTTGATTTCCCTAAAGATCTAATTACCATACGAAAGTTTTTAGCGGCCCAACCCAAGACCAACACCCTAGCTGTCATCAAAAATTCCCCCCCTCAGAAATCAACTGCACATTTTTCACGCCCACCCAGAAAGAATCAGAATAAAGCTCCTCCTCCCTCCCTCCCTCTCTAGGAGGTCACATCTGCCGGTCACCACATTTAATAAATACCAGATTCTGACAGAAACAGGAGACGAAACTGAGGAGACCAGGCTCATTGGAGACTCCATCTTACGAGGACAACTTGAAGAGTTCTGTGGAAGAGTCCCAAACCACAGAAAGCGTTTTTGCATACCGGGTGCAGGTTTGGACGACATCACAGCAGCCTTCGACGATGTCACCATCAACGCTGACGAGAACACCCTGTTCGTGATTCACGCAGGGTCGAACGATGTAATGCGCACCAGATCAGAGGAACTAATGGAAAAATACCGTAAGGCAATCCAGCGTTACAAGAGTAAGTCATGTAACATAATCATTTCAGGCATTCTTCCCAAGATCGATGCAGAGACCGGTTTCTACGATAAGGCGTTCAGTACTAATAACAGACTTAAATCCCTCTGCTCACAGGAAGATGTCGAATATCTCAATCTCTGGGACCATTTCTACAATCAACACATTCTCTTTCAGGATGATGGCTGCCATTTGGATTCAGTCGGAGGAGCACGCCTAGGCAGACTCCTACATGATGCAGTCTGCACTTTCAGATCAAAAAACGACAACCGAGCAGGGGCAGTAGCAGCGACATAAACTACCCCATATCAAATGTAAACTCTATCCAAAATAATATCACGGCCTGCTACGTTAATGCACGCAGCTTACGCAATAAATTCGAAGACCTGGAAGCACTTGCATGTATGGAGGAATGTGATATAATCGGTGTTTCAGAATCTTGGATCAACACGGAAAAGCGTGATTTTTTGGCGGAGTACGCATTACCAGGTTATACTCCCTTCAGCTGCGAAAGATCCCATAGAATGGGAGGTGGGGTTCTGCTATATGTTAAAAGTAATCTTCACCCAATCGAGGTAACCAAACCTGCCATAAATAATATTGATACTAGTTACGTTCAAATAAATAATCAAGCAAGCAAGATAATAATTGGCCTAATTTATCGACCTCCTGCACAATCACCCGATACTGATGAGAAACTCTATGATCAAATAGCAGAAATAAGTTGTCAGGAAGAAGCAGTAATATTTGGCGATTTCAATCTGCCAGTCACAACATGGGGCGAACCACTAAATGCTCACGCGGGACATGATCTATATGCTAATCTTCAGGAAAGTGCCCTTTATCAACACGTAGAACACCCAACGAGGGGAAATAACATTCTGGATATTATTCTAACGACAAATGAAAGACTGGTAAATAGCGTTAAAATCGGACCGGAATTTAGCTCTAGTGACCATAGGATAGTGTCCTTTAACATTAAAGTAAATAATGACAAAGAAAACGTGAGCACGGAAAAAGTACCAGATTATCGAAGGGCCGACTTTAACAAACTTAGAAGGCATCTTGCCAATACTGACTGGAGTGAAATGACCGAAACTCACGATGTAAATCGATTATGGAACATATTATCTAATAACCTAAACAAAGCAATAAATACAAGCATCCCTCTACGAAACCGGCGCCCAGCAGGCAAATATAAGCCAAAATGGTGGAATAATGAAATAAAAAACATCCTCTTAGTAAAAAAGCAGGCATACCAAAAATATAAGGCAACTCAGAATAATAGCGATAAATTAGAACACGATAGACTGCGTCGAACAACCAAAAATCTCATCAAACGAAGTAAGAAGAATCTGGAACTTCATATTGCCAGCTCCAGCAAGTCCAATCCGAAAGAATTTTACAGCTATATAAGAAACAGAAAAATGGTAACTTCAACAATAGGCCCACTTGTTGCGGAAAATGGAGATCATACAGATAACAAAGTACAAATGGCGAATATCCTAAATAACTATTTTGCATCAGTTTTCACGTCGGAAGATACTACCGGTAACCGACCTACCCCTACGAATCAATCAAATGGCACTGAGCTCGAAAACTTTACGATTTATGAAGACGATATCCTGTTCGCAATCAACAATTTGAAAGTTAATAAAACCCCAGGCCCTGATAAAATATCCCCAAGGATCCTAAAAGAAGCAAAACACGAATTATTAAACCCACTCACAAATCTGTTCAACAAATCATTGAATGTTGGGATAGTTCCAAACGAATGTAAACTAGCTAACGTGACACCCAAATACAAAAAAGGAAATAAGTCCTCTCCCGGCAATTATCGACCAATTAGCTTAACATCGGTAACGGGCAAATTAATGGAAACCATTATAAGGGACAAAATAGTAAAACATTTGGAAGAAAATAATTTAATAAAAGATTCTCAGCACGGTTTTAGAAATAAACGTTCATGCTTAACAAACTTACTCGACTTCTTCAATGATGTTTACAAATCATAATTGATAAGGATAGAGCAGTTGATATAATATATCTCGATTTTCAGAAAGCTTTCGATACCGATACCGTACCCCACAAGAGACTAATTGACAAAATAAAAGCTCATGGCATAACAGGAAAAACTCTGAAATGGCTCGAAAATTGGCTCTCAGACCGTAAACAACGAGTTGTAATAAATGGTGAAGAGTCAGATTGGTGCAAAGTAAATAGTGGCGTTCCCCAGGGTTCGGTATTAGGTCCTATTCTTTTTATAATTTACATAAACGACTTAGACGAAGGAATAGAATGCAAAATTTCGAAATTTGCTGACGATACAAAAATTACTAATAAAGTAACCTCAACAGTACATTGGCAAAAACTACAAGGTGACCTAGACACTTTAGAAAACTGGGCAGAAAAATGGCAAATGAAATTCAACATAGAAAAATGCAAAGTATTACACATCGGTAGTAACAACGCTAAAAAAGATTACTCAATGAACAACATTCAACTATCAAATACAAATAATGAAAAGGATCTGGGAGTTATAATATCAAGTGACCTGAAGCCGAGTAAACAGTGTACAGAGGTAATAAAAACTGCTAATAAATTGGTGGGTTTCATCGGCAGAACATTCAAATTCAAATCAGAAAAAATCATACTTACTCTATTCAACTCATTGGTGCGTCCCCACCTCGAATACTGCGTGCAATTCTGATCACCGTACTACCGAAAGGACATAAATAAATTTGAAAGGGTGCAACGCAGAGTCACTAAAATGATACCCAGATTGCGTAATAAACCGTACGAAGAGCGCTTAAAAGAACTAAATTTGTTTAGCTTAACAAAGCGCAGAATGAGAGGTGACCTAATAGAGATGTTCAAAATCTTCAAGGGATTCAGCAACCTAAATGTAAGCGAATTATTTACGATCAATCAAGCACACACGAGAAACAATGGTTATAAGATTATAGGCGAGCGTTTTCATTCTCACGAGGCGAAGCATTTCTTCTTCAACCGCGTTGTGAATAATTGGAACAGACTACCCTCGAACATTGTAAACTGTAATACTGTCGAAACATTTAAGAACCATCTGGATAAACACATGGCAAATAACCCCCGATTAACACAGTTTCTTTCAGAATAACGCGCAACGAAATGTCAACGCATACCGCAATGTATATTGATTTTCATACATCTGTTCCCTTTCAGAATTGTAGTAAATAGAGTTAGCTTAGATTACAAATCAACTTCTTTTTTCTCCCTGTCCTGTCCGAATTTCCGTGTCAGTTTTTCAATACTACATGGTATTTTTCCTATCTGTTTCCATGCCAGTATTAGCTGGAGGGAGTGGTGGGTGGGGAGGAGCCTTCTTCTTTGCTATCCTTTTCTCTACCTCGTAGTCAGTAGATTAGTAGTTTTAGATATCCAAACTGCCCCGTAAGGACCAATAGGTCTGTTGCAGTTTGTTCTCCTTTGTATTCCTTTGTATTCCTCCACCACTGTACATGACGTCACTCCGCGACGCCACCCCACCACCCCCCTCACATTTTCCCCCACATAAAAGAACACGCTTCCATCTCTCTACCTCATCCAACCCCTCCTCAACCTCTAAACATTTTCCTTCCCCTGCATCTCAAATTTCCACACCCCAATACATGTATTCAATCCGCCCATTCCATTCATCATATCCCAACCACCGAAATCAAAAGAAACCAGCACCAACTCTGTCCACTCTCAACAACCCCACCATTTTACAGCAAAACACCTCATCATAAACGTCCCCCACCTCGCATCCTCAATCACTTAAGAATAACCACAAACCTCCTTCTGCTGCCATATCTACACCCAACCCCCACCCTGTTTCCCACCATGCTGCCACCCCACCTTTGAGTTCCCTCGTCGCCCCAACCGCAAATCTCGACGAAATCCCGTATAACGGAAATCTAGACGCCACTCTTACCAACCTAGATAGATGTGTAAGAAATGCGAATAACGACCAAACAAAGGAACGACAAGAGCAACAAATTCTCCAAGCATTCAAGATCCTTCCCTTGTACATCTGGCATCATTTCCTCATCCACGGCCAGACAACCTTCCGACAGGACATCCATACCATCAGGGAAATGTTGAAGCCACACTATCGAACCCCTGCCCTGATTCCTCAACCACCTGCGAACCAAAGGTCACCTCACCTCCCTTTATCCTTTCCCTCACCTTCCACACCTAACCTCACTCTCCACCCTATCCACCAGACTTCCTCCACCAAATCCATTCCACCCTTGCCAGAAAGTACCTGCTCCACCCCCATCCTCACCACCCATCTCTGTTATCACCTGCAACAAACTCCTCAAACTCGTGGACCCCATTCAGAACTCAAAATCACCGCCGTGCATAACCCCTACCTTCCCTTCCCCCCCTACCTTAACCCCCTCTTCACCGTTACCCCATCCGCCCCAAATTCCACCCCCAAAGATCCCGCTCGACAAAATACCACGCCCATCCAAACCCAACCACAAAACTTTTTCCACCTTGACTAAACCCCAAAATACTACTCTCTCTCTCACCCCAAACAACATAATCAACCTCTCAACCTCAACCACTCCTCGAAATCCCATCCACGTCTCTCCCAACAATAAAATCAGTCCAAATTCAACCCCTCTCAAACCACAACCCTGCCTGCCCAGACCCCCCCCCCCCCCCCCCCCCCATCTCCCTATCAAAACCCCCTACTCCAACCCTCCAAACCACCCGATCATCGTAACCTCTCAACCTCCAGCCTTACTCACCCTTCCCACAACCCCACTCGCGACCACAACTCTCTACACAATTCAACCCCTCCCCAGCACCAAGCTCTTCCGCAACAACAACCCCGACTCGACCTGCCCGTTTTACCTTTAACCCCCCCCCCCCCCCCCCCTATCACTACCCCCGACCGCAACCCTTCAAACCACCCTCCAAACTGGCCCCGGGCCAGCTCTCACCCAGACCCACATTCCTAACGGCAGACCTAACGGTATATCCACCCCTCCCTTCCAAAGTGAAAGCGAACCCCCAAGGTCAAAGCCACAACCACCACCACCACCCCTACCAATAAACCAGACCTTCACCAAGACTATAGTCAAACAGATCTTAACAGGCGGTCCTACCCGCGGTTACTCCCTTTACATTGGTGTCACATGTATAATCCCTAACAACGAAAATATATTATTTTCGGTATTAAGTACCTTAAGTCGGTTTGAAATGCTCAGCTATTTCTACAGGTACAAAATAGCTTTATTGTTTTTATAATTAATTCGCTTATTAGTAAATTCAATGGACATTGTATACAGCTTGGCAACATGGCTACTGCGACGTTGTCAGACGTCGGCCAAAAATACTCATCACAAATTTTACGTGATGGCGCGGTGCCAGGCGCACGAAATTTATACTCTCACTTCATTTCATTCCTGACTTTGACACCATCCACAATGGAAGCCGCTCCAAATCGCCCCACCACTTGCATAGTCAGACAAAACAGATGGTACAGATGGTACAGAGGGGAAACCTCTTAAAAAAAAATGCGCCGAAACTTTGTGATATAATATTCTCAATATATGTATATATATATATGAGAGAGAGAGAGAGAGAGAGAGAGAGAGAGAGCGAGAGCGCCACAAAACTGGGTGGGGGGGGGGAGAATAAAGTGGATGCAAGTGTGGTGTGGTGTATGCGGGGTGGAGGGTGGGGTAGAGTGGTGTGGTGTGTGTGTGTGGGGTGGAAGGAGGGTGAGTGGGGGGGGGGGGGGGTGAGGTGTGTAGGGTGAGTGAGAGAGAGAGATAAATAGTAATATAATTTATTATAGCAATAATAATCTATGCATTCATGTGTGCTACACAGTCTTACACATACAGTATATATAGAGAGAGAGCCGATCTCCCTACATTGACCTTGAACGGGGGAGGTAGCGAGAGTAATTTGGAAAGGTTGTCGTACGGAAAGGGTCAAGTGGACAGGTGGCACCAGTGTAAGGGTAGGTGACCGCGCCCATAACCGCCTGTTTGAGTCTGTAGGACTATAACGGCGACCCTAACTAATCCATCCCCCCCCTGATGATGATGAGGATGTTATTGTACTGGATTTTCCATGGGATTTTGTTTTGTATTGTTCTCAATTCCTAAGCGATTGGGTATGATTCTATAAATTTACATGTTTTCCATATACTGTATATATTATATATTTTTTTTCCTTAGTAGTACTCCCTTTCTTGTTAGCCTACACTTTTCTTACTATCTTTTAAATTTGTTTTATACATTGTTAAACACTTTAGCTCTTCTTAATTTTCCTGTGTTCTTAATTATCTGTTCTTTCGTCAAGTTCTTTTATCCTCTTTTCTCTCCTTTTCCAACATCTATGTATTTTCTTCCCTCGTTCCCTTCTTTCTTGAATAGTAGCTCTCCTATTAGTTTTCAGTGTCTTGGATATATGACCTGAGTAATCTTGTTATTTTTTTTCCTAATTTCATTATATTATTCACATTCCAGGATAAAATGTTTTAAGTTTTTGTCTCTCTTTTCTGAACAGTCTGTTGCTAGTTGGGATGACAGTAATCTTCCTCAGCTACAGGCTGCCATTTCCCTCCAACCTAACCCCCTCACCGACCTGACCTGGCCCCCCTAAACAAACCTACGTACTCCAACCTTGAGGTACGAGGTCGTACCTCATATAAAGGCGACGGAAGTAAAATACCACAGGAACGAAAAACCTGAGAGCGAAACCTCCACCCCTAACGAGCCACAGGAACGAAAATCCTGAGAGCGAAACCCCCATCCCCAACGAGATCCCAGGTCCCTTTTCCATCCCCGATTGGGTCTCTCTCTCTCTCCCAATTCATTCCACATATTATACGTCTCTCAATCACAGTCTTCTAATATACAAACCACAATACTTTACTCACTGATATTCTTGATGTACCACCTAAGTATGTATTTAATTATGTAACCACCATACAGGCTATAATACTTTCATTGTGTACGTTCGAGGCGATCTAAGACACCTTAGCTTCTATTTCACACCAAATCAGATCGTGATTACGTCAGCCCTGTATTTAGTTATATAACAATCATAGTCCCCCCCAATTCTAGCAATTCTATGTCTCTAACCTCCCGTTGTTTTATCCACTAACTATATATATTCCCAACCTTCCTAATACCACCTCCATTTCATTAGACAAAATACCTAGGAGTAATTCCGAGATTAATTAGGAAATTACACTAGACAGCCCCATAACTCACTGAGATCCACATTGCTATTTTATTGATGTACCAACTCCCTAATGTTAACATAATTTAGGGAACTTGTAAAAAGAGAAGACACCTATCTTCGTTCCCCCATTTTTAGCAGTTAGCTATACATAACCTCACGTTGCATTGTTCGTCTGTCAAATTGTGTCCCTTGCCAGTTCTTGTATTGATTTATGCCTGTTGATTTAGATAAGTTAATTACGAGTTATGTAACAACCTTTAACCACGACTCTATACACCCGATAACCCTATGCCAGTTATTGTATTGATTTAGACCTGTTAATTCGGATAAACTCACTATGACCAATCTGCAGACGATTATCAGGAGAGATGCAGGAAAGCTACCTCGTATCTCTCTCCATGACGAGTATAGATAAATGTACCCCCGTGCTCAGTCGCCCCCCTTGCCTTGTTCTTCTAGTAACTAAGTGTATATATAATATTAACCGGAGTATGCCACCAGTATTGATACAACATAGCGGCACTGTCCTTGTGTCGTATTGTGCCACGTGCATACCAAACTGGTTTTCATCATCTTATTAGGACGACGTCTTAATATACCGTCGTTTATGCATGTATTCAATCCTTAGGTTAATTATCTTTTATCCGCCATTGTGTTCCTCTCTTCCATTTACTTTTCCACAATTGTTATACGTCTTCCAATCACCTCCTCCGTATCCACAATCCACACTACTCTGTTTTGCTTCGTGACCCTATGCTCAGTGGTCACCTGTTTTGTGGGTCACCCTGTCTTTTGCTCCTTCACGCCCCGCTGCACACGCCACCCTACCTGTTCGATCGTAGGGGAATGCCACCCCTATGTCCAGCGCATTAAGGGTCACGACCCTAGGTCACGAGCGGCGCGGCGCCTAGCCTCAAACCAACCCCTTTCCAATATCCAACCCCCCCCTGTAAAGACGCCCAGACGAACGTTCTAACATGCCGATCCCGTTCATTTCCTCACCCCAATAAATAGCAGATAAAGACTCATTCTTGTAACCCCATTTACTACCCTCTAACTTACTAGCCCAACTCACAACCTGAACCAGGAGGGCGGACGGCGCGAGGCTACAGCAGCCAACCTCTCACCCCTAAGAAGTCGACGGTTCCGCCTGACTTGCATTTTCACGAAAACTACTATTATGAGCCCCATGAGTAATCCTAGTAAGTAAAAACTAGAACCCCGGATCAACCCTCCCTAGGAGTATCACTCTTGACACCACCACATCATAAGAAAACCCCATTAACGTAGAGAATCCCATATATACATATTTAAGGAGTGGCATGCCCCCCCACCCCAAAGGGACACCCCCAACCCCCGCGGACGTTCACCATGACCCACACGTAGCCAACAACTTCTTGCCAGACACCAGGTAAATTTCAAACAGGTGATGAACTAACCCTCTAAATACCTATCCAAATACCATCCTATCCCATCCTTAATCAAAACCAAAATCTTCCTTATCCCATCCTAGATTAAGAATAGCATGTCAGCTAGACCAGAGAAGGATATTTAGGTGAATTGATGAATAATACCTCCCAGCCTATTCACGTAGTGCGCCAGTAAAGTAGTCCCTATAAACCTTCACCAAATCTGCCTAAATAACTCTACTAGTACCTCATACTAGAGTTAAGATATCCACGATCATAAATCAGATCACAAGTTACTTACCGCCACATTAAAGACCCCCTCCCTAACCCCCTAAGTTCACCAGAATAAATTAACTACTTCATAGCATTGACATCCAATACTTCTAGAACATTCCTGAAGCTTCCTTGACCTGCCTATAAATAAGACCCAGAGACAACAGCCGGGCAGTTGAATATTAGAGCCCAAAAGCAACGGCAGGCCAGACTGCATTGGCGTCTAGTCTTCCCTCCCCCCCTCAAGATTCACGATAGTTCGGCGTTCCGTAATCTGTGCAACTCTGTGAGGAAGTGATTTAACCCTTTACGAATATTTTATTGCGATCGGGACTACCGGCAGTAATATTATATTGGTAGACAACAAATTCACAAATTATTGATTGTTTCATTAACTTCTGATAGTGCACCCTCCGCTACTTGAGCTATGAACGATCATAACTCATAACTGATCTAAGGCAGAAAGATCTTTTTATGTTAGAAGGGATTATGTGAGAAACTCTTGAGTGAGGACTCGGCAAGAATAATTCCTTGGCAACAATCGACTGTCTTAACCCATCAGCAATTGTTGCCAAAAAGGTGCACAACTGCCCGCAAGAAGCCCATCTGCAAACCTTCTCTACACTGCCGGACAGCTTGGACGGCCCCAGAGCTACTGTTAACCCCCAACATCACTAACGCAAGATAACCAGGAAAACTCCATCACAGTGTTACTTCACAGAGTACCAGTGTTACGGTGCTATTAACCTGACAAGCGCGATATAGACCTAGGTGCTAGGGTAGTTATTTGTGCATTTCTAGCCCTGGATTCTGACAGAATTCGTTATATTTACAATATAAACCATTATTTGTTTTCGGTATGCTTTTATTTTACATATATGATGTATATATGAACCTTCAAGAGTGCTAAAATAAGTGGGAAAAGCATTTGGGTGGTGAAAAACGAAGATATTGGCCACCCGGTCATAATCTCAGGCGAGAGAGAGCCACAGGCAGCCCTCCCCTCTCGCTGTCTGGGAGTCAACTGAGACGAGCGGGGCGGTGTGTGCCGGTGTCTGGGTGTTGCATAACGATCTTTTATGCAACCCACTTGTGCTACATTATCGCGGGAGAGAAAAATAACCGATAAATGATGATAATAAGTGGATAAATAGGTGATAATTGAGGAGGGGGGGGAGCGGGGAATAAGGTGGGGAAGGAGGGGAGGGGGAGGGGTGAGAAACAAATGGATGAGTACTAGAGGGGAATTATCTCACCTAGAGACAAAATCCTTTGTTTTGATAGGCCCTTTTTTTTTTTGGAAGGCTTTTTTTATGGTCTTGCTTCCGTGAGGCCTATCGCGTTCCCTATAGGAAGCCTTCCGTGAGGCCTATCGCGCTTGCCGGGTTAACTATCAACCATCCAGTGTATTCTATTGTGTCTCAACGTTCTCTGATGATAGGAAATAAGTGATTATGCTAGTACACATTAATATATATCAGTGAAATTTAGCTTAGGCGAACTGACTCCCGTAATTATTCTTGCCATCAGGTTTAACCTGATTCGCCCTCACTGATATTTTCGGTCCGAAGTATCACCTAGACAAGTGAACATCCTAGACCAGTGCAACTAGTTACAGTTATCCCTTTACGTTAATTCTTGGGCAATAACCACATTACTTAAACTTTCATCCTTGATTAAGAGTCATATTACCAGAGAGAGTTAACAAAGCGAAATACCTAACCTGTGTGATTCATGTACCCTACGTATCATAAAGCAATGTGATCAGAAGAATAATGCCTGAACGTTGGAAGTGGGAAGTATGTCTCTATCCAAATCCGCGATAAGTGCTGCGAGATTGTAATAAGTCCAATAACCTACCTGAGTGCTCCAACCTCTATTGTTCGTGGAATTCTATTACGTACCTTCTACCTGAGTGTTATTGAGAATAAAGCTGTATTACAAACCATTTATCCGAGATTATCTATGTCCTCTGTTGATTCTATTTATGTATTTTGCAAGAAATCCAATAACCCAGTCTTGCAGAACTCACCTATACCAAGTTAATCCTGTATAAAATCAGGGCATATCAATCAGCATTACAGAATCTTGGTTAAATACGGAAGACAGAGACTTTTTAGCCGAATAAACGCTTCCTGGTTATACAATGTTTGAGAAAAGTCGGATCAATAGAAATCGAGGAGGAGTTCTGTTTTTTATAAAGGAAAGTCTTAATCCCGTCTTAATGTCAAAACCTCAAATTGCGAATATAGACATATCTTACGTACTATTAAATAATAAACGAGGAACTAAAATAACACTAGCTTTATTATACAGACCCCCAGCTCAATCAGTGCAAACTGACAGTGAAATTTATGAACAAATTGCAGAAATAACTAACATACAAGATACCGTAATTCTTGGCGATTTCAACTTACCTGTGACTAAATGGGGCGATATTCTTACTTCACACTCTGGACACGACCTCTATGCTAACTTGCAAGAGAGTTCACTTTTTCAATTTGTACAATCTCCGACCCGTGGTAATAATGTGCTTGACCTTGTACTTGCAACAAAAGAAGAATTAATAGAGAATTTGAATGTTGGTGATGAATTCAGTAACAGCGACCAAGTACGATAACTTTCACTTTAAAGTTTATTAGAAACAAATCAAATAGCAGCATTGAGAAAGTCCCTAATTTCAATAAAGCAAATTTTCATAAACTTAAATCAAAGCTTAACCCGCTGAGTGCCAGCCAATTTTGACGGTGTGCTTCTGCCAGTGCCAGAGTTTTTTTTTTTTTTTTTTTTTGGCTAAATCTATCAAGTTGGGAGAGAAAGGAAGGATAATGGTAAAAAAAACACTCCCCTCGCCAGAAATCAGGTCCCCGATGGTCCCGAAAGCAGCTGAAAAGACACTATAGACTACAGAGACTTTTATGGTATCGGAATGTATGGGTGAGAGGGTGGTGGGAGGGTGGTTTTGGGGTTGGTGGGGGGAAGGTAGAAGGGTAATTGACTTGTGTTACACATATGAAGCCGATTGGTGAGGTAGTTTCGCCACCACGGATTTTCCTTTTTTTTCCTTTTTTTCCTTTCTACGCTGGAAGTGGGTGGTGGGAGGTGGTTAGGGGTGTGGTGGAGGGAAGGCAGAAGGGTAAGAGACTTGTCACACATATATGGAACCGATTGGTCCAATCGTTTCGCCGCCACAGATTTTCTTTTTTTTCCTTCTGACGGGACCGACAGTCAGCGAGTGGGTGGGAGGAGGGATTTGGGATTTTTGTGGTGAGTAGCCAAAAGGGTAAGGTACATGTGGTAAAAATATGAAAGCCATAGGTGCAGTCGTTTCGCTGCTACGATTTGTTTTCGGCGAGGACGTATATGTACGTCCCTGGCACTCAGCGGGTTAAAGAAACTGACTGGAGCTTTCTGACAAACAATAACGACATAAATACATCTTGGGAGTGTTTCACAACCACTTACCTTAAGGCAGTGCAAGACTGCATACCATCGAAAATACGGCGTCCAGGCCATAATGATAAGCCCAAATGGTGGAATAAAGATATTTCAGACTGTCTGCTTGCTAAAAAAAAATCTAATGATAGATTAAAATCCTCACAAAATGACGAAGAACGGGTGAAATTTGTAGAGCTACGACGCAAAGCCAAAAAGTTAATTAAGCAAAGTAAAAAGACCCTGGAGTCACATGTTGCGAATCAAAGTAAAACAAACCCGAAAGAATTCTATAGTTATATCAGAAAGAAAAAAGTAGTTACTTCAACTGTTGGACCGTTAGTCGATGAAAATGGAGAATACACCAAAGACGAAGTACAAATGAGTAATGCCCTCAATACCTTCTTTGCATCAGTTTTTACAACCGAAGACCTCAGTGATATCCCTACACCATCGCTGATTCAGATTGATAATTCAGATGTTCTAAGCAATATCACCGTTACAGAGAGAGAAGTATTGAATTGTTTAGATTAACTCAAGGTAAATAAAACGCCTGGACCTGATACAATCTCGCCTAGAGTTCTAAAGGAAGCTAAGGATGAGCTCTCCAAACCACTGACATTGTTATTCAATGAATCCTTGCAGTCTGGGACTATGCCTGATCAGTGGAAGCTAGCCAACGTAACACCGATATTCAAAAAAGGCAGCAAATCCCTACCCAGTAACTATCGTCCAATTAGCTTAACCTCAATTGTATGTAAAATGCTAGAAACGGTCATAAGAGACAGACTCGTAAATCACTTAGAGGCAAATAACTTACTTAAAGATAGTCAACACGGCTTTCGTAAAAAACGTTCCTGTTTAACAAACCTCTTAGACTTCTTCCACGATATCCTCAACCTCTACGATGAGAGTAAATCTGTAGATATTATATACCTTGATTTTCAAAAGGCCTTTGACAAAGTTCCCCACAAACGTTTACTGCTAAAACTAAAAGCGCATGGAATACAAGACGGTGTGTTGAAATGGATAGAAAATTGGCTCAGCGACAGAAAGCAAAGAGTAGTCATAAACGGTAAGGCATCTAAATGGACCAATGTAAGTAGCAGGATACCCCATGGATCGGTACTAGGACCAATTCTCTTTCTAATTTACATCAACGACATAGATGAGGGTCTCACCTGTACAATCTCAAAATTTGCTGACGATACAAAAATTGCAAATAGCGTACTCTCAAAAGAACAAGTTGACGATATGCAACACAATCTAGATAAATTGTCATGTTGGGCCCAAATTTGGCAAATGAGTTTCAATGCGGATAAATGTAAAGTACTACATATCGGATACCTAAATGAGAAAGCAAACTATTCGATGAATGGCACTCAGCTTAAGAATGTAAACAGAGAAACCGATCTGGGAGTAACAATATCGAGTTACCTAAAACCGAGTCAACAATGTTCAGAAGTTGTTAAGAAGGCAAACAAAATAATTGGCTTTATAGGCAGGTCATTTGAGCATAAATCCAAAGAAGTTATCCTAACCCTTTACAATTCCTTAGTCCGCCCTCTTCTGGAATACTGCGTTCAATCCTGGTGCCCTTATTACCAAAAAGATATAAACAAGCTAGAACGAGTTCAACGTAGAGTTACCAAAATGATACCTAGCCTAAAGAACAAACCATACGAAGAGCGTCTTAGAGAATTAAATCTATTTCCTTTAACCCAGCGCAGATTAAGAGGTGACTTAATTCAAGTGTTCAAAATCATCAAAGGCATCGACAATATGAACTGTAGTAAGTACTTCACTATCGACCAATCTAATTACACGCGGGGAAATGGTTGCAAAATTATTGGTAAATCTTTTAACTCACACGAATCTAAGAATTTCTTCTTCAATCGAGTTGTCAACTTGTGGAATGGGCTTCCCCGAAACGTTATAGACTGCAGCACCGTTGATTCATTTAAACTCCGCCTAGACAAATATCTCGCATCAAACCCGCGACTGACTGCATTTGTAAATGAATAACTTTATTTTATCCCCCCCTCAGTTACTAACCCATCTGTCCCCTACTAACTTCCTAATCCTGCCACGGACATTAGTTCCAGGGCAGTAGTTCCCTTTCCAATGTTCCCTTACCCACTCTAAACCACTGTTTCGACACTTGATCCTCAGTGTTTTGGAGGACAAGCAGCCTAGAAGGGTCACTAGACCTGTTGTTGCTTGATTTCCTTTGTACTCCTTTGTACTCCTTTGTGTAAGCATTAAAAGTGTTTTTTTATTTCCTCGAGTGCTACAAGACATGAATGATCTTTCTTACCAAATAAATTTGAACGGTTTGGAACAAATGGCGCACTTTTTGGATACCCAAATGCCTTGTGATCTATCGAGGCATTTTACACACATCCTTTACTCTCACAAATACGCCGGAAAGTTAGCTGTAGACCAACCGCTACTCTAACCTTCCGCTGTATTTGTCTGCGACAAAACCGCTACAGATTTCGTTGTCTTTAGAACTGTTTACCTATGACAGTGTCACTGGCCCGTAATAACCTTAAAAGCACACTAACCCTTATTCTAAAAGACCGGAAGGATAGTAATCACTGGACTGTTTCGCCGGGCGCGTATAAGTCTGGTCATGCCGCGTGAGGCTTTTGGTCTGGGCGAGTTCACTAGGCCGGGCCGAGATTCCCTTGAGAATCCGCATTTCCGCCGGGAATAGTGGTACAGCACATCACTCCGGGTAAACTTTTGAAGGAGACTGACTTATATGAGAAAGTCAGAACCCCTCAAAACCCCATCAAATAGACAGGATGTCTCCTGCCACATTGTTATCATGTAAATAAAACTTTATGACAACAATATACACATCTTAGGGCTAAAATAGTATAATTAAGCAATAATTCATACCCTTAGCCAACTAAGAATACCCCTAATGAGGCTGGCCATGAGGCTCATAGTCATTAAAATAATGAATCTCTTAGTCTTACCTCTGAAGAAGCAGCGACGAGCGGAGAAAAGCCCCTCGGCATAGGGGAAAGCAAATCGCGGACCCTGGAAAGTTCCACACCACGTATGACAACTCTTAGACCAGAGCATCTGCTAAAATAAATAATAAAATGCAACTGCCTCATAGCGATGGCCTGAAGCATTAACCTGCGAAAAGATAGCCTCCTAACTAATAGTTAAGTAGCAAACACTAAGGCGCAGAAAAAAACAAGAACACAACATGAACGCGAGGGCCCAATGGGGGCAACAAAGCGCCTGTACAATAGTACCCTATTTTAACACTCTCCTGCGGGCACACCAATGGGGCTGCCTGGTCTAGCTAGTCTAAACCTATTCTAGTACAACTCGGATAGATACAAATGAGCAAAAGACTCACTAGAGTTGAGTGAATGAAGATGTGACGTCTACCAGCGTGGGCAGAATCGCCTCTCGTTAGCCACTAGCGCTCGCCAGGGACATTGAAATGGGCTACAGTTATCCGAGAATGTTGTTCTTTCTTTCCTTGTGCTCGCATTGTCACAGACAGTCCAGTGGTGGTCTTTGTTTTCGTCTGTGACAACGGGAAGTATTTTATATCATTAGTAGAATATAAGATGCATGGTGAAAAGTTAAGGAGAAAGAGCGATAGAGGCAGCGTGGTGGTAGTGTGTGCGTGTGTATGTATGTTGCTGCCAACATGTGTAGAGTTGCTCTTACGGCTATTAAATCTTGCTTTAATGATTACAGTAAAGACATTGCCCATAAGGCGCTCCAATGTGATGATCAACCTTTTTGGGAGCTTCTCATTATTAAATCACCCAGTGTTAACCCTCTGAAAACGAACACTCATTCTGGAACTGTGAGGAAAAGAGTTTCTAAGGTTGTTTCAAAACCCACCATCAGTTCTGAGGATACCACCAATGATGACACATCTAAGAAAGCTAGTCCCCCCCACCAGTCGGCGAAGCGGCTTGCGCCGGATTCGTCGAAGCAACAGCAGTCGAGGCGTCGGTCACGATCGAGGTCTCCGCAGCGTAGGGCAATCTCTCCTCCGCCGGTTCAACAGGCGGAAGAGGCAGTGTCTGCTTCTGGTGTATTGAAGAAGTCACAATCCCATACGGCGGTCTCGAGTGTCAGGCCTAGGCCATCGCCTTCGCCGGCGCCCGTACCTACTAGACTGTCCCTGGCTGAGCCGAAAGTCAAATCCGGCCAGTCGGGGACGGTCCATAGGGATGAAGCGACACCGCCAAGGGACATCTTGCCCAGTGAACTTTTTAGCCACCCTATAGGCTATGTTTCCTCATCAGTGAGGCCACGGCCATATGTTTTCCCCATTGTCACACGAATCAGTACCGTGTGCCAACTCAAGTTCTCGCCGAACAGTATCGAGGATATCCTCAAGAAACTAGTGAGGTTCCCCTTCAGTCGTCCATCCCGAATTTAGAATGAGAAGACTTTAAACAAGAGGTGTTAGAACCTGCCGTCCGGTCTGAAGAGGTTCGATTCCTCTCAGCCCGGTCACTGGAAGCTCAATTGGTAGAGTCTATGAAGTGTCAATCCATTAGGGATGACATTTCCGAGCAACTTGAGTCGGGACAGCAAGTGGCGTCAACAGGGCACTCGGATGTCGAATCAACTATGTCCACGGATCACACCAAGGAGTTTGTAACTAAGGGGGATCTACAAAATGTTATGGACACATTTTGGAGTAAGTTTGGTGGGGATAGATCTGTGCCAGTTTCTCCCAAACCACCGCCGGTTGCTCGACCTTTGGGTTCCATGCAGATTACAGCAAAACAAAACATTACTCCCTCCCATGTCACAGTCAACTTTGACGACAGATAATATTTGTGTTGTAACTGATGTTATTCCACCTCTCTTAGATAAAACTCCAGTAAAGAAAGGTCCGATGCCTCTATTATACGGACTGGACAGGTCCTGGACGGACATAACTGCTCTTAACCCTCAAGTCGCGCAACCGACGGTGTCGGGGAAACCTCCGGTCCCTGAACATTGGTGTATACAGGTTAGCGAATCTAAGAAACTGAGGGCTAAGAACATTTTGGGTGAAGTTTTGGATGTTACGGTTAAGGCTATACCTAATGTGTACAATCCTAATTATTTTGTATATGCACCTTCACCCGCGTTGCTGCCGGCTTCATCTGTAAGACTGTATGTGGACTGGTCTAAGCTGGATGGCTTTAACAATATTAAAGCCCTTTTTAGTCTGACACCAGAGTTAGACACCCAGCCAATTAGGTATCAGTCCGGGAATCCAGTCTTGCATATCGGAACGGTAGGCACGGGGTCTTGGCTGGACTGGGAGTCGGAAGCACAAAATTTTGCAAGTACCATAACCAGTAAATCAACTCATCAAATTCCTCAAGAACAGCATAGTTGGTTCTCTTTGCCTGTAGCCATTGCCAGAGTGGTATCTAAAACAGTTTTGGATTACTTAACCTGACAAGCGCGATATAGACCTAGGTGCTAGGGTAGTTATTTGTGCATTTCTAGCCCTGGATTCTGACAGAATTCGTTATATTTACAATATAAACCATTATTTGTTTTCGGTATGCTTTTATTTTACATATATGATGTATATATGAACCTTCAAGAGTGCTAAAATAAGTGGGAAAAGCATTTGGGTGGTGAAAAACGAAGATATTGGCCACCCGGTCATAATCTCAGGCGAGAGAGAGCCACAGGCAGCCCTCCCCTCTCGCTGTCTGGGAGTCAACTGAGACGAGCGGGGCGGTGTGTGCCGGTGTCTGGGTGTTGCATAACGATCTTTTATGCAACCCACTTGTGCTACATTATCGCGGGAGAGAAAAATAACCGATAAATGATGATAATAAGTGGATAAATAGGTGATAATTGAGGAGGGGGGGGAAGGGGGAATAAGGTGGGGAAGGAGGGGAGGGGGAGGGGTGAGAAACACATGGATGAGTACTAGAGGGGAATTATCTCACCTAGAGACAAAATCCTTTGTTTTGATAGGCCCTTTTTTTTTTTGGAAGGCTTTTTTTATGGTCCTGCTTCCGTGAGGCCTATCGCGTTCCCTATAGGAAGCCTTCCGTGAGGCCTATCGCGCTTGCCGGGTTAATCACCCCTAAATTATCTTTGTGTGAAGTTAATGACCCCTTTTCTAGTCCAACTCCCTCGCAGATTGACAATGATTACAAACTTAGGCAAAAGGCTTGGAGGCTACTGCCTCAATTTCTGGTCAGTCGCCAGTTGGCTGAGTCCCTTGTTCGGACGACTGAAGCAGTAGTTGATGTACAAGCAACCAAGGCCCTGTCTCTTACTAAGCGCCTTCTTTTGCAAAACTCCATTCAGACCCTTGGCGATATACGGGTCGCTTTCTTGGAAGCGGTCCGGGCTCGTCAAGACTTAACCCTTCCTGCCCGGGTGTCATTTTAAAATGACAGTGCGGCCAAGGGGCCGGAGCCCGGGTCTCATTTTAAAATCCATATGCTTGAAAGCGTGCTTTGAAATCCACGCGGTGAAAATTTCCTTTGCAGGGGCGATCTCAGCGCCACATAGCCTCAACTACTACCGTTATCAGTTCGTACGTGTCCGCCATAGCGGGTTATAGCAAAACAAAATCTTCTGACGCGTCTGATTCTGTGCAACCTCCTGCGAGCCCCACTGCTACCCCGCTAGCTACGTTGACGCCGGTTGCAAGCGAGAAAAAGCCTGAACGTAAGAAAGCAAAGGTTTTATTGAGTGATAGTGCGATAGAGAGAGAACTTTTTGCCATCTTGAATGAAGAAAGCAGTGGCGAAAGCTTGATCGACAAAGAACAATTCATTAGTGCGAGTGAAGATGATGATTTTGTGGGATTTGAGGGTGATGATAATGTTGATTTATTTGAGGGAGGAGACAGTAGTGAGTCCCCTGATGTAGAAGTGGTGAAGGAAGGTGAAATAGAACTTCCGAGTGTGCTTGAGCCTAGGCCTACCCTACCGTCATCTTTGCTAGGTCAGCCTAGGCCTACCCCGGGAACTTCCCCTTCCCCTTTGCCTGCTCGTATGCCCTTGAAAGTGGGCAAATACTTTTATAAGAAAACATTGGTGAAAAGTGCAGCTAAAAAAGCATGCAGGGCAGCAGAAGAAGCAAGGGAAGGCGATAAAAGTGATAGTGACAATGATGCCGACCCTGGTCTAGCGACCACCCGCATTCCTTTTGTCCAGACGCTTTGACCCGGGACGCCGCGCGGGTCACCCACAGCCCTCGGCTTCATCTCTCCCTCAGGATGAGCAAAGGGCCTCTTCAAGTGGTACTAGTGGTGCGGCATTGTCCTCCCACAGTGTGCCACAGAACTCATTTCATCGAAGAGCGTTATTTGCAGCGGAGAAGCCCTCGGCTCGCCGCAAAAGGAGTCCAACTCCCGAGGCTGAGGCTCCCATTGTTCCACCCTCCGCAGCTTCCCGCCCCACACGCCGCCGACGCCTGGTCACTTCTTCGCCAGAATTGTCCCCCGAAGATGATGTTGACGACCCCAACATTGCCCCAGATGACCTGACATCACCTGAGGAGGAGGAAGAGGATGTGGAAGAAGAGGAGAGACAACACTACGAGTTCGAGGGCGAGGTCGTGGGCGTGCGGCTCAGCCTGCCGACGCCGCTGCCGCTGCCCCTGGGCGTGGGCGTGGGCGTGCGTGTGGGCCTGGGCGTGTGCTTGCGCGTGAGTGCTCATCGGAGTTGTTTGTCTGGACTGATGGGGCAGATTTCGAGCCAGATTGTCCTGCTTTTGACGAGGAGCAGATTGGCTCAGGGGTGACAGCAGCATATCCATGTGGCCCAGATGCAACCCCCAGTGAACTTTGTTGTGGCTTCTATGACAACGAGGTCATGGAATACCTGGTGGAGGAAACCAACAACCATCACAGCATCTGTGCAAACTTTCTTGGCAGGAAGACAAGTGCCAAGATGGTGGCATGGCAACCCGTCACTGTGCCAGAAATGTATGTTTTTCTGGCACTGACTATGCTGATGACACATGTCAGGAAACATGCACTGGCCGATTACTGGATAACTGCCGACCTCATCACAACTCCAGCATTCGGAAAATACATGTCCAGGGACAGGTATTTTGACATCCTGTTGTATCTCCACCTGACCAACAACATGCATGTCCACCTTCCCGACCGGCTGTGGAAAATCAGAAAGCTGTATGACATGATACGTCATCGGTTTACCACCTACCTGATTCCATTCCAGAAGATGTGCCTCGACGAGTCTCTGGTCCTGTTCCGTGGCACGCTGCATTTCCGACAGCACATCCCGTCGAAGAGACACCGTTTCGGCATCAAGCTCTTCGTCCTCTGCGACTGCAAGACGGGGTATGTGCTGGACTTTGTGGTCTATAGCGGCAGTGGTGGCGAGATTGTAACTGACCCCGACATTGGATTTGCCAGCGCTTTCATACAGAAGATGATGGAGAAACACTTCCACAAGAACCACATCCTGTACACAGACAATTATTATACGTCGCCCATCCTCACCAAGTACCTCCATGACCGCAAGACCGGCACTGTCGGCACAGTCAAGGCCAAGAAGACGGAGGTCTTCCACAACAAGAGTGGCCCCATCCTCTATATCCACTGACATGACCAGCGGAAGGTCAACCTCCTCACCACATGCCACAAAGCCGAGATGGTCACCACCGGGAAAGTGGACCGGAAGACAAAAAACCCCGTCCAAAAACCAGCTGTTGTCCTGGACTATAATCTCAACATGCGTCTCATCGATAAGTCCGACACGCAGATGGGCTTCATCGACTGCCTGCGAACATCTTGCAGGTGGTACCAGAAGTTTGTTCTGCATACGGTAGATATGTCGGCCCTCAATACCTACAATATCTACCGACTGAATACTCCCGGACCGGAGCCGAGAAGTACAAGTCCCTGCGCAAGTTCCACAAGGTGGAGTGGTCATGTGTGGTGGAGTGGTCATGCCACTGGATTGGTAATCCAATGGACCCGGGTTCAAATCCCGATATGTCAATGGGAAGATATTATTGGGATTGAATTTGTGCTGTACCTAGTATCAGTGCATTACCATAAAGCCCACCGAAATGCCAAAAAAATACCCTCATTGTTCCCTGATTAAATAACACTGTATGAATATTCCCATATTCAAAATATGTTACAGGGGGACAATGCCTAGTGAGTTCACTGTTCAATAGGTGGCGTTCTGAGAGTGAGGGTCTGAGTCTGGAGGGTGAGACGGTGAAGCACTTGAGCGAAGCAACCAGCCGCTTCAGAGATGGAGCTCCTTCGAGCCATGATGGATGCTTCGCATGTCTCACTCCCCAGACTGGAACAAGACCTCACGGGCTTCACCGTGTTGAGCGGTGGAATGTACAGGCTCTCAGCTTATGCCCGAGAGGGAGTAGTTGGAATATAGAAAAAAACAAAAACAAAAAACAGGTGAATTTGAGCTCCTGGGAAAACATGCTACAGCCGGGAGACCACTACAAGGACCAGGCCGGCTGGACCGCACAGCATGTGCCGACTACTTCAGGAAGCACCAGCTCCACCCCCTTCCTCCCAAAGTACCAGGTGGTAATGCTAGGAGTCAGAAGAGGTGCCAGGTGTGTAGCCAAACAACTCGCAGACCCCGTAAAGCCACAAAAACCACATGGGAATGCCTCGAGTGTGAAGTGGCACTGTGCGCTGGACAGTGCTTCGACCAGTTCCACACTCTAGTCCAATATTGAAGTGACCGTGACAATGACAGTGAAAGTGACACTAAAATGCAGGCTACTAATAATATAAAATAAAGAGTAAAAGTGAAAGAGACACAAATAACTAATAATAAGTGCCTTCATAACAATATGAACAAGTGAAAGTGACATTAAAATATATTATAGCTTACCTAACAACAAATAAGTGAAAATGAAACTATCAATTATCCTAGCCCAGTGAAAGTGACACTATAAATAATAATAAAACTGAGTAAAAGTGAGACACAAATAACAAATAATAAATGCCTTCATAACAATATGAACATGTGAAAGTGACACTAAAATATATATTATAGCTTACCTAACAATACATAAAAGTGAAAATGACACTATCAATTATCATAGTCTAGTGAAAGTGACACTAAGAATATAATAACAATAAAAGTACAAGTGAGACACAAAAATAACATCATAAAATAACTTTATTGAGTGAAAATAACATAATAATTATAATAAATGGCAGAATAAACAATAAAAACACTCAAATCGCTTCCCGGCATAATTGCGGGTGGGGCGACGAGTGCAGTAGTGCATCGTAGCCAGGGCCACAGTTGAGCGTTCGGACGCGTCTAGGTAAATACGCGCCAAAAGTTACCTCCACTAAAATCGCCATAACTCCTGAACCAGTTGAGCTAGAGAGCTCTACTCAACGCCAGTCTACACAGCAAGGTATGGACTACATTTTGGCGTTTGTTTGAATATTGTAGCTATTGTATTAACGGAGATACGCCTTTGTTTACGTGTGTTGATTTTCATCCAGATCACCCGGATACGAGCGCTGTCATTTAGAAAGGCTGCCCGGGCAAGGAGGGTTAAGGGTCTTTTTGGTTAAGAAGCTGCCGGAAGACACAGGGCGTAGGTTAGTCTTATCACCTGTTCTCACCACCACACTAGTTTAACCAGATACGTGGAGAACAGTATTTATTAGTGGCCCCTCCATCATTGACGATATGCCTATTAGTATAAGTCCCCTTTCAAGCACCCACGGTTAGCATGTTTGAAACACCCGCCGCAGGGGAAAGAGTCCTAACATCATAAGTGTAACACTAATTCTCTCATGGAATCGTCTTTATGATTGGGTACTCACTACGAAAAAAACTTCGTAAAAATTAAAAATTAAAATTAACTTAAAATTTGTTATATTAAGGCTTTCCAACTCGTGGATGTCTTTTGAGGATTCTAGCCGAGACGCTGAACCGAGCGTCGCCATTCTCCCTTTTTTTCCCTGCACGCATCCTGTCTAGACGTGCGCCACCTGTGCTCTGCTTTATTCTTCGTTCGCTAAACTCTAGTGAGTCTTTTGCTTATTTGTATATATCTGAGTTGTAATAGAATAGGTTTAGACTAGCTAGAACAGGCAGCCCCATTGGTATGCCCGCAGGGAAGTGTTAAATTAGGGTATTATGTGGAGGCGCCATATAGGCCCCTTTAGGCATGCGCCTCGTGTGTTTTTATTTTTGTTTCTGCTCCTTAGCTTTGCTAATTACCAGTTAGTTAGGAGGCTATTTTATCCGCAGGACAATGCTTCAGGCCATCTATGAGGCAGTTACATTATTTTGTTAACCTTAGCAGACGCTCTGGTCCAAGAGTTGTCACACGTGGTGTGGAACTTTCCAGAGTCTGTGTCTGCTCTTCCCCTCGGTCGTGGGGTTTTATCCGCGCGCTGCTGCTGTCTTCAGAGGTAGAGTCTGGTCCAAGAGTTGTCACACGTGGTGTGGAACTTTCCAGAGTCCGTGTCTGCTCTTCCCCTCGGTCGTGGGGTTTTATCCACGCGCTGCTGCTGTCTTCAGAGGTAGAGTAACAGATTCAATGTGATGATTACTATGAGCCTCGTGGCCAGCCTCAGTAGGGGTATTCTTAGTAGGCTAGGGGTATTATTTTAATGCTTAATTTATACTATGTTTAGCCCTAAGATGTGACCCTCATTTTTCATGTGGTGATATTATACATGTTAACAGGGTGTCAGGAGACGTTCTGACTGATTTTTTTTTTTTTTTTTTTCGGGGTGGCTGACTTTCTCAGATAAGTGGGTACCTCCAAATGTTTGGTTTTTCTTCCGGCGATCTTTCTGTGTATTGATGCCGGATACTCGAGAAAGGAATTGACCATATAACCCGGCGTGGTGTGCGGTACCACTGGACTTCCGGCGGAAATGCAGATTCCTAATGGAAGTATCTCGGCCCGGCCGAGTAAACTCGCCCAGACCGATAGCCTCACGCAGCATGATTGACTTATAACGCCCGGCGGAAAAGTCCAGTGAGGTAATTGACTGTCCCTCAGGTCCTAATAGACGATCTGATAGTTAATTTACAAGGTTAATATGGGCCAGTGACACTTTGTCACAGGTAAGCAGTTCAAAAGACGAAGAAACCATCGGGGTTTTTTTCACATACAAGTACAGCGGAAGGTTAGAGTAGCGGTTGGTCTACAGCTAACTTTCCGGCGTATTTGGGGGTGTTTTATTATGTGTGAACCTCTCGGTTTATCCTTATGAGCATTGATTCCTGGAAATTTTCTATTTCCAGATTACAGCACATCAGTCGCAGCACAGGTCAGCAGGGTAAGGAGCCGATCCCGGCGGGGGGGGGGGGCGGGGGGTTTTAGCTCCATCATGCCTCTAGTTAACATTTGTGCTACACCCACTTGCTCGCTGATTCCGGTCATTGCACATAAACTCTGTATAAAATGCATCAAGTGCTTAGATAAGTCAAAGTTTCTCTGGACCTCCCAGAGGTGCCCGGTATGCTCTGATCTATGCGCGGAATGGTTTAGTCAGCAAGATCAATCGTGTCTAGTGGCACTGATCGAAATTAAGAACAGTTTCACCGCCTATGCCAAGGGCGTTGCAAATAAAGAGTTAATCTGCGATGATGCAGATCTTTGGGAGCAACTTTTGCTAAATTCACCAACTCTTAATTCCTCATCTTCAAAGTCAGCTCTATTAGATACAGCTAATTTTCAACTTCTTTCGGAAGAATTAGTCTGGAGCAGTGATAATGATTCAAACGAGGTGACCCCCCTCCCCCCCCTCGGCCGCCACAAGAGGGCTCGTTCTGCTTCTCCAAGAGACCATACGAGGTCCAGGTCCAGATCGCCCCGGCAGCAGTTCACGCAGTCTTCAGTGCAGACTTCTAGATCTCACAAGAGGCATAAGTATGACACAGCGATTTCTACCCAGCGTCACGGCGGAGGTTCATGTAAGTTCCCGCATGGGAGAGACGCACTCGCGGCAACAGCTAACGCCGAGGTCGCGGCCACTCCCCTCAGTCTCTGCCCCAGACGTGATGGAGGCTCTTTCAGGCAGCTCTGAGACAGAGAAGGGTGGGACTGAGTCGAATCCCAGGGACGAGTCTGAGGTGTTAGGTGTGGGCCAAAGGAAAATGTACAATTGTTTTTTCCGAAAGTTGATTTTCCCTTACCAAGCAATAAACGAGTAGTTTCTCAAAGTATGTTAACAGAACAATACCGTGTTAATGCGGCGTGTGAACACAACACCTTTGAAGGTTCTCAGGTAAGTCGAAGTCTACCGGATTCACAGACACCTCTTAAGCAAGGTCCTAACAGGAGTAGGACCTCTGAACCCCATCATTTAGGCCCCAATTTAGTGGGGCAACACAAGGTCTCCCGCAGAAGCTCCGGCTAAAACCAGAAGGGTTGATAGTACCGGGGGCGCCGGAGGACATATACAAGCCCTCGGCGCATCCGGGACAATGTGAGAAGGGTTCAGTAATAAAACCTAAATCTTTAAAGAGAGCTCATAGTAAATGTATCACAGCCAGAGATCTTGATGACATATTACATAGGGTTATGAAGCACTGTCACGTTCCTAAGAAATCTCGAGATACTCCCACAGTTACGCCGGGAGCTCCCCCGATGGGTTCGATTGTGCTGCCACTAAAGCCCCCCAAAATTGGTGTACTACCAAAATTGTCTTGTCCCCCTGTTAACGTCACTCAAACACGTCCCTCGGCAAGTGGCACTACAGTGCCCGCCTCCTTGACATCTACCAATGTTTGTGCCAACACAGACATTTCCCCTCCCTCTCTAGATGAACAGTTACAGACAATAGCCTCTGTACCTCTTTTGCCGGAACCAGATTGTAATTGGGTTCCAGTCAAAGCAAACAACCCGGGTGCCACACATACAACCATATCGGGGGAGATCCCAGTCCCAAGTTAGTGGGTAATTGAGATGAACAAGAATAGGGAATTTCGAGCTAAAGCCAAGCAGGGTAGGCTATTAGATGTACCTATCAAGGCTATCCCTGATGTATGCTATTATGAGTATTTTGTATATGTACCCCTCCAGACATTGCCTCCTCCCCCATCTGCACTGTTCTGTCCGGCTTGCTCCCGGCCTTACGGCGTACACGGTTATCAATCTCTCAATATGCGGGAACCGGAGTTGGATACAACCTCGGCGCGGTATCCGTCTAGCAATCCAGGAGTGCAGTTGGGGCAGGTAGGTTTCGGTCCATGGGTGAACTGGATATAAAGGCGCAACAGTTTGCTATAACGGTAACGTCACAACCCTCCCATCCTATCCCTCAAACCAACCACCTTTAGTTCACTTTGATGAATACTCAAGCCGGAGGGGTTCCCCCTTGCATTTTTGAATTCCTCTCGTCCCCTCAGTTATCACAACGGGACATCCAGGATCCCTTCAATACCCCTCCTCTGGCTCATCTCGATAAATTTCAAATTGAGAAATAATGCTTTTAAACTGTTTTCACAATTTTTACTAAGCCGCCAGACAGCCCAGTCCATCTCGAGGCCTGTAGACTCTAAGGCCGATCAGGGACAATAGACTTATTCCAGCGCCTTCCGTTACCCCATCCTGTTCGATCTTTAGGTGACATACGAAGAGCCTTGTTGGAGGCTGTTTTTCGCACGTCAAAACCTGAGGATGTTTATGGTGAGGAGTTTGCCCGACGACATTCGCCGCCGGGTACTCCTCTCTCCGGTGTTAACGGCTTCTGTGCTTAACCCTGAGATTAGGCAGGCGGTTTTCTATATGTGTAATAACTTACAGCCACCTCATAATGAACTGACAAGGTAGGTGTCAAAATAAGTCAAAACACATCAGGTCAGGGCTCGACATCTGCCAACACCAGTCAGTCGTCTCCCCCTACCCGCAACAAACTAGTTTTTTCAAACTCTCTCTCTTCCGGGGCCTATCAAAGGCGAGTTGGATCCGAGGGTAGTTCTACCGGACAAGCCCAGACAAGGAGATGGGTCATGTCGGTCGTCACCGGGCCTAGCCCCGGCGAACGTGGGCAAAGACAATGGTACGCTGAGGAGCCGCCTGGCGGTGACTCCGGCTGCCTCGTTTACGTCAAACTCTATAAGTCAATCTGGTATTTTTGGAGGTGGAGTCACTAGTCCAGGAAATTATCATGCATATCATTGTCCCGTTTTTTTTTTTTTTTTTTTTCCCTATATTCCAACTACTCCCTCTCGGGCATAGGCTGATAGCCTTTTACACTCTACCGCTGAACACGGAGAGGCCCGTGAGGTCTTGCTCCAGCCTAGGGTGTGAGACATGTGAAGCTTCACGGCTCAAAGCAACTCCATCTCTGAAGCTGCTCCGCTTCTGTGCTTCACAGTCTCATCCCCCAGGCTCGGACCCTCACTCTCAGAACGCCACCTATTGAGCAATTAACTCACTAGGCATTGCCCCCCTGTAGCATATTTTTGAATATGGGAATATTCATACAATGCTATTAATCAGGGAACAATGAGGGTATTTTTTTTGGCATTTTGGTGTGCTGTGGTAATACACTGATACCTAGGTACAGCACAAATTCCATCCCAATAATATCTTCCCATTGACATATTGGGATTCGAACCCGGGTCCATTGGATTACTAGTCCAGTGGCATGACCACTCCGCCACACCTCCCCTGTTGATCCACATTGCCCTGTTCTCACGTCCAGACATTTCTAGTACCATAGAGGGACAGTGTTCTAATACAACACGACATAAGATCTATCGTGTTTGAACACGTTCACGATTCACCCTTCAGGGTGCGCACTATTAATCTCATCAGACTCGCACTTCCGCCGCAAGAGTAGAGGTGCTAGTTAGACCTGACAGACGCCTATGTGCATGTCCCGGTACACACAGTCTTCCAAAACATTCCTATCCTTGAGGATCAGGCAAGAGACTTACGTCCTTCAGAGATTGCCATTAGGTGGAACCCTGCACGAGAATATTCACAAACTTAGTCCGGTAGGCTCTCATGCCAATGTTAAATCAGAGGATCAAGGTGTTGTGGTACCTAGATGACTGGCTGGTGGTGGTGGGATCAGAGAATGTTATGTAAAATCCATGTCAATCACATTATAAATAAAGTAGACGTGCCGTTTTGCCCAAAATCAAAACGGCATACCCAACTCTGCGATGGGTCAACATCATCACTACTAGTCACTATCACCATTACTATCATCAACAATACTACTATTATAGTTATCACTACTACTCTTACCATCATCACTACTACTCTCATCACTACAACTTTCACCATCATCACTACTACTCACCATCATCACTACTACTCACCATCATCACTATTACTGTCACCATCGTCACTACCATCATCACTAATGTCATCATTATCACTACAACTACCATCATTACTTGTCACCATCATCACTACTATTATAACCATCATCACTACTACTAGTACTGTCACCATCATATCTACTACTGTCATCATCATCACTACCATCATCACCACTGCTGTCATCATCACTACAACTACAACCATCATCACTAGTATTATCACTACAATTACCATCATCACCAATATTATCACCATTATCACTACAATTACCATCATCCCCACTATTACTACCATCACTTCTAATGTCAACTAACTTAACCTAACAAATGCGGGGCGAGATATTTTCACCCCTACGGGGCACACACACGCAGAACGCCTTCATTGCAGGAGGAGTTTGGAGACAGACGGACAACGACGACAGACATTTTTTCGGGTGGTACCCACTATGCGGGGGGGGGGGGGGGCGATACCAAACTCTGCTTACACAGAGTTGATCATGTACAATCGCCAGGGTTCAAGGTCAACTTGGCAAAGTCACATCTTGTTCCCACACGGGTATTTCAGTGGATAGGGCTGGTCTGGGACACAGCCAACCTTACTCTCAGTCAGAGTGTGGACAACCGCAACAGATTTCGAAAGAAATTGTTTGAGTTTCTCCACGGCCTAAACACCACGAGAAGGACCTGGGGGTCCCTGGTCGGCTCTCTCAACTGGATTCAACTAACTGTAAAGTTGGGCCGGTTGAAAGTAAAGAGATTAATCTTGGAAGGAAACAAATATTTCCCGCTATTGCCGGCGGGAAAACTGTGGAAAATTACTCCATTAATTCACAACTTACTGTCGGTCTGGTCGAGGAGAGAAATGTTGCACTCAATAATGACGTGGTTTTCTCCCCCACCTACGGTATGGGTAGACACAAATGCTTCAGGAACACTAGGCTGGGGTCATCAGTCTAGCCTAGGCCATCTGGGTCAAAGTCGTGGGTCCCGAACCGAGAATTTTAATATCAACGAGCAAGAGCTTGTAGTCCCTTTGTTTTTTCCTTCAAACTCACATCTCCTTGCGGGGGTAATCAGTAACTTTTCGAATGGACAAATTGGATGCGGTGCGCTGCATCCAAAAGCAGGGGTCAACGAGGTCTCGAAGGTTGCTAGAGTTGTCAGAAAAGATTTTTGCTCTGGACGAAGAGCTGAGCTTTCATCTTCATGCATCATACCTCCCAGGCGTAGCGAAAGTCTGGGAGGACGCCCTGTCCCGGCGACAGAGCACCATAGTAGAATGGGCAATCAAGCAAAGCATCTCCAACAAGATGATTGCAGAGTCCACAAGTGGATTTATTCGCGTCCGAGGTGAACCACAGGCTTCCTCTCTACCTAACCCGCCGGGGACTGACTTCGGCGGGGGGTCCAGACGCATTGTTGGAGGACTAGAACAAATGGAATTACATCTATCTGTTTCCGCCTCCCGACGCTTCACTCATGTGTCAGATGGTTCACAAACTATGAGGTTACCGGGGCTTAGTCTCGATGATCGCGCCTCTTTGGCCGGTTCAGGTGTGGTACCACCAGTTGAAAACGTGGTGCTAGAACCCGGTGTCGCTCCCGGTCTCGTGCTTCCACTTGGAGACAATTGGCAACCTAGAGACCTTGCTGACTTTTGCTGTTTGAACATTCAAAACGCCAAATGGTTATCTCCGGAAGGACAGAGTTACTAATAAATTCCTTAATCAGTATACTATGTCTACCAGGAGACAATATCGATCGCTTTGGCAAACGTTCACAACCTGGATAGTAGAAACGGCGCAAACTGACGTATCAGTAACCTTGGTTTTTAAGTACTTGAACTATTTGTTTGAACAAAAATGCCTTTCTGTAGTTATGCTAAAGAATCATCTGTCTGCTATTAGAACCCCCCTTTTACGACCTTACAGGTCTATCCATACCACAGGTGGAGGAGAAAGGGTTCATGAGGGCATGTTTCAAGCTTCGCCCACCTTGTCAGCTCATGCCTACCTCGTCACAAGACAAAGCTTTGTCTTTGCTTCACTCGCGCAAGTATTATCTTGCGCCGGATTTTGACTCGTTGTTAAAGAAGGCTGTGTTCCTTATGGTTTTGGTTACAGGTAACAAGGTGTCTGAGCTGACGGCGATGAGCAACGAACCTAATTGCCTCAAGGTTGGGAGACTTAAGGAGAAAATTTACAAATTGCTCCATCTCCCACGTTCGTTGCAAAGACCGATAATAGTGATCATGTTTCCTCTGAGTTTACGATCCCGGCGCTTAAACGCGGGCATACACATCATGTCTTAGCCCCGGCGCAGGCTCTAATCTAGTTTATGAGGTTTTCTCAGCCCAATCAACAGGGAGCCGTATGGGTCAATAGTACAGGCACTCGCATCACAAGAAGAAAATTGGCTTCCTTGCTCATAGATGTAATTCGTGAAAGTAATCCTGCAGTAGTGGGCAGGGCCCACGACATCAGAAAATAGTTAAAATGTTTGCAAAATTATCCAATTGATGAAATACCTAAAGCTCGGTTCACACATGCACGAATTAACGTCCAGTCCGGCCACGACCAAAATAATAGGCAGGACGGCATCAATCTGGAGGCCCCATGGCCCGTCCGTCCCCGTCCCCTTTTGCTCGGTTCACACATGCACGAATTAACGTCCCGTCCGTCCCTGACCCCTTAATTCGCCTGCAAACGAGCAAGGATGCCGGCAAAATCGCCTATGGTCAATACACCGACATGCGGTGTCGCCAGCTCACGTGACGCGACGGTGACACATCGCCGACTCAACTTCCAACTTTTTTTTTCCGCCGTTCTCATCCTGTTCGTCGGCGTCTAGACGCAGTCTGTCGGCGTCTAGACGTCGACTGCTCCCGTGGGTGTCCCGGCCTGACACATTTTCTGGCAGTTGCCCCGGCCCACGCCAAACATTTTATGCATGCACAAAATGGTTGCCGCCTCCCGCCCCCCCTCCCATGTGCTGGCGACACCACACGTCCCTGTACCGCCCATAGGCGATTTTGCCGGCGTCCTTGCCTGTTTGCAGGCGAATTAAGAGGTCGGGGCCGGACGGGAAGTTAATTTGTGTATGTGTGAACCGAGCTTAACACTAAGCTGTGGACTTCCAATCATACTTTCATGACGCGGTACCTGTCTGTGGCTTTGGATAAACCAAAACTGTCCTGTGTGGCCTTATGTCAGCGGGTCTAGTTGGTCTATGTGCTACTAAAGTTAAGTTTAATCTTAATGGTGAAAAAGGAGGGGGGGGGGGGGGTGCTGGAGAGCTCAGGACCTCTAGACCCTCCGCGGGACTACAGTATGTGATAAGGTCACAAGCTGTGATACTTGATTAGTCTAGCTCAGGGGTGTCAAACATGCGGGCCGGCCGCATGCGGCCCCCCTCCCTCTAGCATGCGGCCCACGAACCAGTTTGGCCAAGTAGTGTAAAATATTGTATTTTTATTCTAGACATAATTATTATTTCTTAAATATGTTATGTGTTGGTACTATATTAACTTAAGTTCTAATTCTAGGAAGTATTTGTGAGAGTAAGAAGCTTAAAGGAGATTAAATACTCTTTCACCCTTAGAAATTCTTCTTAACCCTTTCAGACTCATATGATGCAGAGGATGCCAGATTAGCAATAAGAAATAGAGTTCTCTCACTCTTATAATTACCTCTCCAAAATTAGTTTTCTGCCCACAGCTAACTCAAAGACAACTGCAGAGCTTGAAGTAACTAAACTAAAGGTTTCTAAATACCCCTGATGGTAACAAAGGCTTTAAAGTATCCCTAATAGGCTCAAAATCGCGTCATATGTCAGAGAGGGTTAAGCTGAATAAAATCGTCAACGGGTTTATGATATACTCAATTTGGGGCCAGTGGGACAGTTCATGGTCAGTATGAGGCCCAAGACTACGGGGATAAAACACAACTAGAGCGACAGGTGCCACAGTTGCCGTAAATTCATATTTAAATAAGATAATTTATGTGTTTGGAAACATTTCTGAAATTGTTAAATCTGGATAATATGAAGCATTTATTTTAATTTATTATTATGTTCTCTCCACCAACTAGGACGGATGAAGGCATTACCGCGGTATATTATATTTGGCCTGCTACATTAACCCCTTCTGTACTGGCAACGTCTTTTTAAATATTTTTGCCTATCTAACAATTTTATTCAGTTTACAAAGGGCCTCCAGCAATTGATAGGCTTCGAACTATCTCACTTATTCCTTTTTACTACCACAGATCCTTCTTAAACTGCACAAAATCCTCTAAACATAGCTACAATAAAATATAAAAGACGTCGCCGGTACAGAAGGGGTTAATGCGGCCCTATTGTATCGGGTCAAATTTGGCCCGCCAGAACAAATGAGTTTGACACCCTTGGTCTAGCTGGTTATACAGCTCAAAAAGAAAATATTTTTAATTTTATAAGATATCTGTCATAGCTGCAACTATAGAATATTAAGTATAAATTGTACAAAATATATGGGATGTGCAAATTTATTTAAGGACATAAGATAGAATCAAACGCAAATTACCGCAAAAACGGAAAGGGAAGACGGCAGGAGGTCAGCAAGCACAAGAGAGGACACCAGAACCAAAGAAGAAGGCGAGGACGGAAACCACCAGTAGACGAGTCGCGGCACTGTACGGAGTCACGCCGGACATAGAGCGAAAGGTCTCGCCGGTCAGCCAACGCCCCAGCACACCAGGCAGGACGATCTCTCACAATACCCCCGCGAAGAAGAGAGTACTCTTCAGTCAGCCCTTCTGAACTACCTGTACTCCTCTCCTGTCCACTATATGTACCTTCTTTTTCTATATGTATTAACAATGTTCATCCTGACCCCTGTGCATTATTATAATATATATGCCAAATAAGAATAAACAAACTTGTCTTCACCATCGAAGAAAATCAATGATCCATATATTCTTGTGTTTTCCTTTTCTCCCCACCTCACCATATAGCTCGGAGAGAATAGAGAAGTAGAAATTAAGAAAAACTCATATCTTCGCTACCGAAGAAAACACTGCCAGATGAAACAATTATATGAATGTATGAAACCCTATTTTATGCAATAAGATGTGAACATATACCTCAATAGATCTTGGGACACTGTTTTCCCACACATAATTATATACACATCCCTTTTTTTGACACTCTTCAACTAGTTTTGCTAGTTACACAACCCACACATGCTTCCTTCCAAATAATAATACCCTGTACCTAATTGTCTCCACGTACAAACAACGCGGGAGGTCTTCCGCGCCCACGCCCCGAGAGAGGGCGCTCCATACGTTTAAATACCCATGTGTACACCCAGGCCTTCCAACCCGAACCAGGAAGGTTGTATACGTACACACTCCTTTAGACAACGCAATGCAGAGGGAGATTTACATATTCTTATACCCAAGGTATACCAACAAAGATCCGTAGTAAAATCCACAAGCCACCACGACGAGGAGAGAAGGATAAATGCTGTCTCGCGCGCATCATAGCCCTCACTTGTCTGGTGCGCACGACACACCTTCAATGCACCCGACACCACCAATCCTTCCCAAGAGTCCGAATTTCAGAATTCATTCCCTTTACTCCCTATTATTGTTTTGCCGAGTTCTATTGAGTTTAGATAGACCACCTATGAATTTATAATTAACCCTTGATAAAGTACCCTACTCTAGGAGCTAAAATTGACCTTACTCATCACCCCATCACCGAGTAATATCATTGTATTGAAGGAGACCTTGACCAGCAGAACAAGAAGGGCTCAAGGACCCCATTTGTTTAGTTTGCAAGTTTTACATTTTAATTCCTCCTCATGTCCTTACCATCCTAGAGGTAGGGGTGAGATGGTTCGGACGTTTTTTTTTTTTAATATTTGTAGAAATTCAGGTTTAAGCAGTAGTATAATCTAGTTGATGTTAAAATGTTGCTTCGTTATTTGGTTCTTTAGCCTAATTATTTCAAACCCTTAGCTCTTTTCAGTTTTGAGCTATAGTTCCCGAAACACAAGTTTCTAAATCGTCCGAACCTTCCCTACCAGTGGTGATGGTTCGGTCAGAAGGGTGGGATGGTTCGGCCACGTATATTAATTGGCATAATCTTAACATTATGTGAGTTGGATTTGCTAAAAACAAGAATTTATCAATTCAAAGACATTTTATTTTGCTAAAATACAAAATTAAACTTCATAATCGAAATTAACCTCTTCATATTTGTAAACAAATAATATTGAAAACAAACTGGATTATACTTAACCAGAATTATGGATAATGTACTTATCCATAAATCAAATAAACATACAGTACCTTTATTTGTATAAACAATATTAAAGGTATGGATTAGGACTATGTTACTTCAAATAAATTACATAATTGACTTAGTTTATATTATATTGTATTAGCACAGATAAATACATAATAAAATATAAATATATTATTCCCTGATGGATATTAAGAGTTGTGTTTCACTATATGTTCATAATATAGATGTTTACAAGAAGTAGTGTTATCAATTGATAAGGTAATTAGTGGGAAGGATGGTTCGGACTGGTCCGAACCATCACCACCCTCAACTGTCCGAATGATCCCGAATCTATATAGTTAATTGATGGGTACGCTCAACGTTCACACAAGCGACTTCAGCATTTGTTATTTACGGCAATATCTTCGGCATACAACATAGTTTCACCATAATAATGTATATTTCGCTGGTTGACATATTCATGGAGGTAGAGCTTACGATATAAAGTGAAAATATTACATAGGAAGTGCAAAAAAACATAAAATCGGACCTGCATTAAAAAGTGTAGCTGATGTAGGAACCAAATCACGCGTGATGAAAGTAGACTAAAGGCCGCGTCATACAGAGGCCGAACGTACTAGGACAAAGTCCCGAATAGGATGACTTGCAAAAAATATTCAAATTTCAGGCGGGTCGGGTATATTCTGCACAATTCGGCATACGTTCCTGAATATTCGTAGGTTGGTCTGATGTTGGTCTGATGTTGTTCATGTATGTTGCCGACATTCCGGAGAGTCGGGGAAAAAATTAGTGGCTACACTAAATTTCCACGAACATTCGGGTAAAAAAAACGTTACAAAATGGTCGGATGTTGGTCGGGAATTATTCGTAACTCGTTCGGAAGTTGTTCTGATTAATTCGTAGTTCGGTCTTCTGTTTCGGGACTTGTTCGGTACTTTTTTCAATTGCCGAATTTGTTAGGAACTACCCGAACAAATCCCGAACAAATCCCAAACAATTCCCGACAAAACTTCGATAAATTCACGATGAATCCCTCGTATTCCAGAATAAAACCCGCACGAGTTACGATATTTCAGAACAAGTTACGATCAAATTCAGACAAATATACGAATAATGTAGGATGTCTGCTCGATGTATCTTGTTTAATTAGGAATTAAATCCGAATTGATTTCGAACAAGTAGAATTAGCCTCCTTCTAAAATTAGAGGTTTGCTATTGCTCGCCAGGAAAAAATCGACACCTAAAAGGCACGAAAGGTCTTAAGCTCGGTTCACACATTCCCGTCCTGACCTCCCGTCCTCCCCCGACCACTGAAAACGTATGCAATCGTGCAAGGACTCCGACCTAAACGTGTATGGTCTGTTCATGAACGTACAGTGACGCCCCAGCACGGGCCTCGGCGGCGAGGGAGCCGTGCATTTTTGACATACCAAAAATAAACGGGTCAGAACGGACCAACCGCCAAACTCGGTTCAAGGGCGGATCACCCACGTGACGGGTCAGCGCATAGGCGCCGTGTAGAAGCGTCTATGCGGCGCCTAGACGCTACCAGACGTAGTCTATGCCCAGACCAAAATATTTGAAAGTTGAGACTGCGACGTGCCAACGTCGCCTCACGTGATCACCCCGCGGCGTCCCCGCTAGTCCCTGCCCACCAAGCGTCCATAAAAGAGCCAGCCGCGTGTGGTCCTATCTCAGTTCCCAAGCCGCCGTCAAAATAAAAAATCCCTCAAGTGGAAATCTGCCCTTATTAATACTGTATAGTAGCATGCAGTTGGCTTGCATCTTCGTAGGTTTAATTGTTAATTTGTACATTTGTTGGTAGAAAAATTTCAATTTTAACCCGCTGAGTGCCAGGGACGTATATATATGTCCTCGCCGAAAAAAAATCGTAGCAGCGAAACGACTGCACCTATGGCTTTCATATTTTTACCACATGTACCTTACCCTTTTGGCTACCCACCACAAAAATCCCAAATCCCTCCTCCCACCCACTCGCTGACTGTCGGTCCCGTCAGAAGGAAAAAAAAGGAAAATCTGTGGCGGCGAAACGACTGCACCAATCGGTTCCATATTTGTTTGACAAGTCCCTTACCCTTCTGCCTTCCCCCCACCACACCCCCAACCGCCTCCAACCACCCACTTCCAGCGTATCCGTACGAAGATAAGGAAAAAGAGGAAAATCCATGGTGGCGAAACTACCTCACCAATCGTCTTCATATTTGTAACATGAGTCAATTACGCTTCTACCTTCCCCCCACCATCCCCCAAACCACCCTCCCACGACCCTCCTACCCATACATTCCGATACCATAAAAGTCTCTGTAGTCTATAGTGTCTTTTCAGCTACTTTCGGGACCATCGGGACCTGATTTCTGGCGAAAATGGACAAGGGGAGTGTTTTTTTTTACCATTATCCTTCCTTTCTCTCCCAACTTGATAGATTAAGACAAAAAAAAAATAAAAAAAAAATCTGGCACTGGCAGAAGCACACCGTCAAAATTGGCTGGCACTCAGTGGGCTGGTTGAGACTGAGGTGTCTCTGTGCCACGCCCCAATATATATGCATGATGGGGGCCATCGCCGACGACACTGCGGCCATCCTATTTTGGTCGCAGTGTCGTCGCAGTGTCGTCGCAGTGCCGTCACAGTGCGTCTCAGACAGGTCGTATTCAGACTTATTAGGTCGCCTTCCAAAGGGACTGGTCGTGGCACCAAGTCGCTGCCCATGATCCGTCTACCGGGGCGGTCACGTGTTGAGATCTCCGTCCACTATACGTGCATGCGCCGTCTTCCGGGGCGGTGACGTGTTGAGGTCGCGCATCAGAGCCACACGTGGCCACTCGGGCCCACTCGGGACACAAGGTCATCCGTTTGATGCCGTCCAACAGTTTTTGGTGGTCGGGGGAGGACGGGAGGTCAGGACGGGAATGTGTGACTCGAGCTTTATAGGCTAATATTGATAACAGAATGAGGCGAAAGGTCTCAAAATAGCCAAACTAACGGAACGAACGTCTTAAACCTCAAAACGAATATGCTAAACATGTGGGAGAAGGAGGTCCAGAAAAAGCGAGCATGTTATAGATACCGGTACCGTACCTCTGTTCTGCCTCTGGGTTCGAACACTACGATTATTTATGGGTATATCGTTATTCTGGCCTTCATTAGTTGATTTTATTGAGATTAGGAAGGACAATAATTAGGTTAGGCTACGTTAGTCTTACGTTAGGTGGTACATTATAATACAGTAAACTCGATTACAATACTTTGTTATTATAGCCTACATTTTGTCTAGGTGTATTTGAAAACGAATGAGAGGTGGAAGGATGGAGTGAGGAAGTACTGTACATGAACAAAGGCGGTGCTGGTTGGGGGGAGGGGCATCGACTGACTGGGGACAGAGGTGCTACTGTCGTAAAACAGTCTGATGTTGTTCTCATAATGTTCTTCTCTATCGGTTGTTTGTCGACATCTCATCGGTTAAGTTCGGTTAATTATCCTAAAGCATTCCAATGTCATTCGGATCTGTGTCTGATGATTCGGGTATGGTCGAAAATCATTCTTTGCATAACGAGTGTAAGTTCGATTCATGTTCGGTAGTTGTTCGAGATTTTGTCGTAGGTCGTTCTTGACTATCGGATATTATTCTGAACTCGTTCGGGCCATGTTCGTAATCTTCAATTTTCGGGAGAGTCTCGGCTGTATTCGGTAAAAATGTGCAAGTCATCCTATTCGGGAACTTGTCCTCCAACGTTCGGGCTCTGTATGACGCGGCCTTAACTCTCGCAGTTTCACGCAAAATCTCGGGGCCTTAGGTCCCATACGTTTCTCAGGAAATGCACTGTCCGTACCATCCTTCCGTCCGAACGATCACCGCTCTCCCCTACCGGGGGAGTGCACTCAGTAATCCTCAATACCAGTTCAGGATTTCTGAGGAAAGACAAGCAATTTTGAGGCTTCAAAAGTTCTGGTAAGCCACCTTATGAAGTCTTAAGATTACCCTCCATTCAGTTGGACTAACGGCCTGCCGAAAGCTCAAAAATACTGTCTGTGAGTAAAAACCCTATACTAGGGATCTTTGTTAGCCAGAGGCCTGCCCAGCTAACATAGAGACTCTACTTAGGCGGTTCCTAGCTAGTCTAGTGGGAAAGCGTACGGCCTACCAGAAACTTTCTTCTTAAACTACAAGTTACCGAAACTGTGGCCTGTCCCAGGAGCTCTGTCCTCATCTGGCATGTCAGTGATATACACAGCTACTGAGATAGGAACAACTTTCCTAAAGGGTTAGGAAGAGAGTTACCGGCCTGCCGCTCTCTCTTCTTGATTCTGAGGTTGGGAAGGAGGATACCGGCCTGCCGCTCCTGCTTGTCAATCTCACTAAGGAAAGCCCACACCAGCACCATCTCTAAAAGAAGTTGAGGTGTACGGCCTGCCGTCCTCAATATTCTCTAGAGTGGGAAGGAACAAGTGTCCTGATAGAGGAACTCTGTTGATGTCTGGCATGCCAGTGTGAACATTGTCTCTATTATCAGGCTTCACTTTTCTTAGTAAAAGTGGAGAGACTCCGGCCTGCCGACCTCTCTGTTTTTACGTCCAAGTGAACACTTGTACGAAAGTGTCCTTGTCGAGGAACTTTGTCGTCGTTCGGCATGCCGACGTGACATTGGCTCCATAGCGAGGTTACATTTTCTCTAGTGGAGAGTTGAGAGACTCCGGCCTGCCGACCTCTCCATTCCCTACTATTGGAAGTGGACACTACCACTCTGCACAGGTAGTCTCGAGCCTCTGAGACCGCTGTGTTAGAGACAGGGCTTGGCGAGATACCCTCACAGGCACTCTGCAGATACAAGTCCTTGGTGCATTGAGTCTGTGGCATCCCACACGACCATGTAACTCAAAGGTTTAAACACCGCCCCGGGTCCTCCGAACCTCTCATAAAGATCAGGACAGACAGTAAGGACACTTGAACTAAACTTACTGCGTTAGTCCGATATCGACCACATAAGACTCGATATTCAAGATCCTAGCCCGAGAGTACCTTAACAGGACTTCATCAACGGTTGATATACTGATCAGGACAGTCGAGTAGTTTCTCCTACCTCTGAAATACTCGCGTTAGTTCGGTATGGTGCCCAACTGTAATCCGCCCGATGGTTACTATATGTTACGGAGCCATACTTAAGATCTCAAGCCCAATCAACCCATCTGTAACTACTCCACACAGCCAGCCCACCTAGACGGCCCACGGGGAAGCAGAAGACGAGAACCAACCACCTCCTGAAGTAATACCAGGAGGGATCACCAGAGAAGTCGACACGTTGAGATATCAAGAGAAGAAGAGAAAGTGACCAGAAGTAGAAAAGTGCCGAGTGAGCGAGAAATAACTAGAGTCCCTCAAAAAGTACCAGAAAAGTGAAGAAATTCCTCTAAGTCCAAATAATCGGAGTAGAGCGAACAGAATTAGTTTCCCGAGTAGCGTAACGAATATCATGAACATCTGACCCTATAAAAGTGAAAATCCGAATTAGCGACACTGACTAAAAACTCAAGTTTTCTCCAGAAATAAACAGTCTTTCCAAGTGCCTTAAACAGTGCCTTAAACAGTTGATATCCTCTACCCGCACTAATAATCGAGTTACGAAGTTACGAGTTATATGTATTGTTACGTTACCATTGCCCTGAGTCGCATTTTTAGTTGGGGAACATTTCTATTTGGCTAGCTTGTGATTGGGATACTTAAAATTAGAACTAGAATTATCGTAGGGCTTCTTTCCACGAAATTTGTTGTTGAGCACGTATGTGTCAGCCATGTCAGCGGCGTCAGCAAGACAATCTACCTTTTTCCCTTTAAATGATAGGATACAGAAGAATCAATTTTCCATAGGAAATTTTCTAACAGGACCAACTCCTTCAGATCGTTGTAGCTTGTGACTTTCTTACTCTTGACCCAATGATTGAAGGTTTTAGTCATGGTCCTGGCAAATACCTTATGGGTTTCTTCTACTTTCTTCTGGTTTTTACGGAAAGATTGCCTGTAAGCCTCAGGCTGCAATTGATAGGTTTTTAGGATAGCTTCTTTGAGATTGTCATAATCCTGCCTAACTTCTGCTAGGCTCGAGCCTGCCCTGTCAAAACAGTTTGTAACATAAAAGGCCATTGATCTCTTGTCCACTTCATACCTCCAGCAACTTCCTCAAACAAAACAAAGAAATCCTGCACATTATCCTCAGTGAAAGGTGGAATGACACTAGGGGTTTTTATGGTATGTTTGAAACAGTTAATTTGAGATGTGAGGCAAGCACTTTCAGTTCGGATTTTGACAGACAGTCAATATCAGGGGATGTGGGTTCTGATTCTATGAAAACTCGAGCATCTTCTTCATTAATTAGTTGAGGCATGATTAATATTTGATTTTTAAGTAGTGAAACGTTAATGAAACAGAGTGAAACTGTATGAAACGAATCCTGGCAAGGTCGCCACTCTTCTGTTACGTATCTTGATCCTCAAGTAGATAGCACAGAGATATATTAAGGTATCAGTCAGCTGAAGGCAAAACAAGTAAAATCTAATAAAATAATTTCCTGTTGTTGCTTCCTTTCCAAAATACTGAAAATTACCGAAGCTTAGTAGGCTATGGTTATGAACCGAATAAGTTATAGCTAAAGAAGGACTATTAATTTTATAAAAAGTCTTGAAAGATAAATATTAAAGTAAGAATATTTCTGTCTCTTACCCTTTTTGAAATGAATAGATAGTTTTCTTCTATGTCCTTTTATTTATATTTAATGTAATTATTCTTGGTTCTTGTCTTACGTTAATAGTATTATATTATTATTATCATCAGGAGTAATATCAAAGTCACATAAAAAGTTAGATATATATTTAATAATTAGTTAAATTTATTTCTTAACCACGTAACATTGAAGTTGATTATGAGTAAATAAAGTTACAGGATCGTTTCATAGATTCGATTCAGGTCTCACTCAAATAATATGAAAAGCAAAATATAATATTTTGAAGCAAAAGAATTTTCTTCAGCTTAGGAAATCACTAGAAGTAATATTAACACAGCCATGTTAGTCTAAGGCGATATTACTAATACGAGACAATAGCATCACCGTACTAAGCACCATTAAGCAATGTAAGCTTAATTCAAAGAAAATGAAAGAACTCGTAAGTATTAATATAAAACAATAGTATTACTTTCATCATAACCCAATTACTTAAAGAGTTGCTTTAGTCCACAAGTTAGTCAACTAAAATAGTTAAGTACATAATAATAGCGTTAACGTTAATTCGCAATCAAATAGTTAAACACATAATAGTAGCGTTAACGTTAATTCCCAATTAAATAGTTAAACACATAATAGTAGCGTTCACGTTAATTCCCAATCACATATCTCACTAACCAACATAACATAAGTGTTTACACCGAACACACTTAACACACATTTATATAATCTGACTGACAGTCACAATCCCATTATAATACTTCACCCCGTCTTCCTCCAGCTGCAAGTTCACCTTCCCCAACTCCAAATGAGACTGATTTGAATGCCCACAACTCGGGTCTTATATACCAAACAATGATGGTGTAGGAACGAATCAGGAGGCGGCGGGTGGTGCCGGCGCCAATCATAGCTCCTCGAATCACATAACAGGTGCGAGGTCCATTCACAGCTCCTGGCGTCGATCATACGTCATAGCATCGGTCATCGAGGTGTGAAGGCTAGCATGCTGGTATGGGGGGGGAGATGGTTTGCCCACTCGCTCGTTCGCTAGTCTGCTTCACCGTTTGGGTAGTGGGCTCCTTCAACTCTAATTCTAACTCTTAAATTAACATACAGGGCTCCGTATGTCAGAGTATTTACAGTGCGAGTGATCCCGAAGAACAATTAGCTGTCAAACAGTGACTCGATTTCGAATTATTTCATTTTTAACCTATTTTTGAGAGGTCACCAACTCTACCAAAAATCCGCAAGATTATTCAAAACTATTTCAAGAGTCCCTCATCGACTCTACGTTTTCTATGAGACAAGGCTACCCACCTACTAGGGGCAGTTGACCTTGACCCGCACTGACATTCCTGAAGAAAGTGATAGTGTACTCCACCGCCCCTTAGAAATACTTCTCTCTCAATAATCTCCCAGTGTTCAAGCTTTCTCGATTGACAGTGAAGTTGGACAGAATACCTACTCCTCATCTAGCTCCACGACTGTGCTAGGAGTTAGTGATAAACTTAAGTACTATTCACTGGTAGTGATTCATGTTCCATGTTTTCCAGATTATTTCCCATACATAGTGAAGGAGAAATAAACTGTATTTTGCAATATAATTATCCTCTGCTTTCTTTTGGTTATATGTACTTATATGAACTTGGAAGTCCCAGTGCAGTAGAACTCACCTGTATCAATTGTTAATCCTGCATAAAATCAGGGCATAACAAAAAGATTTATTTGTGCCTTTACAATGTTGGACGGGAATAAAAGACTGTTCTTGGAAAATAAATTTTATTGAATCTCAATGTGATATTCTTTAACGCCCTAAGAGCGCTTGCAACATCTACTACCTGCCAAGCGGGTATATTTACCCTAAACGAGCTTCATTCCATGCTCTTTTTCATGCATAAAAAAGAGCCAGAGCATAATACAATTATGTATCCGTGAAAGGGCGATAATTGAGCTTTCCAATGACACCTGAACCATCCTTGTACGACCACGGGTTGTCTTGCAACGATCGTGCAACACGAAGATAAAATCCCTAAAATACAGTAATTTCGTCAGTTTTTACCCTGTATTGCGGGACCAGGGATGTGGTGGGATGTGATGAAACCGTCAGACGCGGGACAAGGTCCATGCCGAACGGTCAGAGCCCGCCCGCGCTCCTCCCACCGCTCAGACTCTCTCTCGGAGCCGATTATGTGCTCAACATCGCATTGAACTTAAGTCGGGCCCCGCCCTTTAGGCCTTGGTTCTCATAACGGACTTAAGTCGGGCCCCGATAGACAAGGGTTAACAAATGTACCAGTATGGTCATTTTAAGCAGATCTTCTTCGAAGTAACGCACTGCTTTCTTTCCATTTTTCTAATCTTATTGTATGTAAACAATAAAGACTTAAGTTTGTTATATGGTTCTTTTTCTCTACCTATGGTATTTTGTTAGTGGTTTTGATATTGTCACGAATGTCTCCCTCCAGTCTTGAGATATCAGGCATATCGTCAATGATGGAGGGGCCACTAATAAATTATAGGTTTGAGTCCCGGAGGGAAGAATGAAAACTTAATATGTAGTAGTGGCCCCGAAATCATTGACGATGTAGGGCCCTCCCTTCCATCCCCTTCCTATTCGTTTGATGTCTTGAGTTTAATCTTGATATATCATTGAAGGGAGAATGGCGACGCACGGTTCAGCGTCTCGGCTGAATCCACAAAAGACATCCACGAGTTGGAAAGCCTTAACCCCTCGGGCCCGGGCTCGCCATCCTAAGGACATTGTTGGGAGCCCGGGCGATCTGGCCGAAAAACGTCTTTAATAGGCTACCCGTATCTTTGTTATTTTAACTGCTAGAGAATTCCCACGCATCTCTAAATGTAGTGCTGTTTCTGATCTGTAAACTGGCGTTGGGTAGAGCTCTTTAGGTCAACTGGTTCAGTTGTGATGACGATTTCCGTGGAGAGAGATTCGATGCAATGTTCGCAATATCGGACTTTTGCAGACACTAATTTCGTCATAGCATACAAAAACAACATTGATCCGACGTCTCCTTCTTGGTTTCGGAGGTGCGGTGTTGCAAAGACAGGCTTTGTTTACATACGTCGGACGCACGGCTTTCATAACACGCTTAACCCGGCAAGCGCGATAGGCCTCACGGAAGGGTTCCTATAGGGAACGCGATAGGCCTCACGGAAGCAAGACCATAAAAAAAAGTCTTCCAAAACATCCCAGGGGCTATCAAAACAAAGGAATTTGTCTCTAGGTGAGATAATTCCCCTCTAGTACTCATCCATGTGTTTCTCACCACCCCCCCCCTCCCCCCCCTCCTCAATTATCACCTATTTTTCCTCTTATTTTCATCATTTATCGGTTAATTTTCTCTCCCGCGATAATGTAGCACAAGTGGGTTGCATAAAAGATCGTTATATAACACCCAGACACCGGCACACACCGCCCGCTCGCCTCAGTTGACTCACAGACAGGGAGAGGGGAGGGTTGCCTGTGGCTCTCTCTCACCTGAGATTATGACCGGGTGGCCAATATCTTCGTTTTTCACCACCCAAATGCTTTTCCAACTTATTTTAGCACTCTTGAAGGTTCATATATACATCATGTATGTAAAATAAAAGCATACCGAAAACAAATAATGCTCTATATTGTAAATATAACGAATTCTGTCAGAATCCAAGGCTAGAAATGTACAAATAACTACCCTAGCCCTTAGGTCTATTTCGCGATTGTCAGGTTAATAGGCTTTCAAGCTTACGGATTTCAAGGGGACACCCGGGCTCCTGCCCTTCGCAAGGGGTGTCATTTTAAAATGCTGCCCGGGCGGGAAGGGTTAACCCTTCCAGCCCGGGTGTCATTTTAAAATGACACCAAAAAAAAAGGGCCGGTACCCGGGTATCATTTTAAAATCTTTGTGCTTGAAAGCGTGCTTCAAAATTCGCGCGGCCAAATTTTGCATTGTAGGAGCGACCGCAGCGCCACCAAGCCTCAACTACTAGTGTTATCAGTTCGTACGTGGCCGCCATAGCGAGTTATACTGAAAAAATGCTTTCCGACGTGTCCGATTCGCTGCAACCTCCCGCGGGCCCCAGTGCTACCCCACTCGCAACTTCAACGCCTGTTGCAACCGAGAAGAAAGCTCAACGAAAGAAAGTTAAGCGTTTGTTGAGTGATAGCGCTATACACCGACAACTTTTTGATAGTGAAGAGAGCAGTGGCGAAAGCTTGGTGGACAAAGAACAATTTATAAGTGCAAGCGAAGATGACGATTTCGTTGGCTTTGGAGACGACGATAATGTCGATTTATTTGAGGGGGGAGACAGTAGTGATGATCCTGATGTGGAAGTGTTTCAGGAAGGTGCCACTGAGCTTCCAAGTGTGCTAGAACCTAGGCCTACCCCTTCGCCATCTTTGCTAGGTCAGCCTAGGCCTAGCCCTAGCCCAGGACCTTCCCCTTTGCCTGCCCGTACGCCCTTGAAAGTGGGCAAATATTTCTAAAAACAATCGTTGGTGAAAAGTGAAGCTAAAAAAGCACGCAGGGCAGCCGCAGAAAAGGATAGGGAAGCTGAAGACAGTGATAATGACGCCGACCCTGGCCTAGCAACCACCCGCATTCCATTGTCCCGACGCCTTGACCCGGGACGACGCGTGGGTCACCCACAGCCCTCGGCTTCATCTCTCCTTCAGGCTTCAGGATGACCAAAGGGCCTCTTCAAGTGGTATTACTAGTGTGCCACAGCCCTCAACACACCGCAGAGCATTATTTGCTGCGGAGAAGCCCTCGGCTCGCCGCAAAAGGAGCCCAACTCCCGAGGCCGAGGCTCCCATTGTTGAAGCTCCCGCAGCCTCCCGCGCCCCACACCGCCGATGCCCGGTCACTTCTTCACCCGAATTGTCTACTGAAGACGATGCTGACGACCCCAACATTGCCCCAGATGACCTGACGTCACCTGAGGAGGAAGAGGAACAGGAACAGGAACAGGAAGAGGAAGTCCCGACAAGACGAGCGAAAGGGCGAGGTCGTGGACGTGGTCAGTCTGCCGACGCCGCTGCCCCTGGGCGTAGGCGTGGGCGTGCAGGGCGTCCGCGTGGCCAAGGGCGTGTGCCAGGGCGTCCAGGGCGTGTGCCTGCTGCACCTGCACGACCTCGAGCATCAGCATCCGACCTGTTTGTGTGGACAGATGGGGCTGATTTTGAGCCAGATTGTCCTGCCTTTGACGAGGTACAGATGGGTTCCGGGGTGTCACCAACATTTCCCTGTGGCCCAGCTGCTACCCCCAGTGAAAGTTCTGTGGCTTCTATGACAATGAAGTCATGGAATACCTCGTTGAGGAGACCAACAACCATCATGAGATCTGTGCCAACTTTCTTGGCAGGAAGACCAGTGCCAAGATGGTGGCATGGAGAGCTGTCACTGTGGCAGAACTATATGTGTTCTTGGCACTCACAATGCTGATGACACATATCAGGAAGCACGCTCTGGCAGACTACTGGATCACTGGCGACATCATAACGACTCCAGCATTTGGCAAGTACATGTCCAGGGACAGGTACTTCGACATCCTCTCCTATCTCCACCTGACAAACAACATGGCAGTCCACCTTCCCGACTCATTATGGAAGATCAGGAAGCTGTATGACATGATACGTCATCGGTTCACCACCTACCTGATTCTTTTCCAGAAGATGTGCCTCGACGAGTCTCTGGTCCTGTTCCGTGGTAGGCTGCACTTCCGACAGTATATCCCGTCCAAGAGACACCGCTTCGGCATCAAGCTCTTCGTCCTCTGCGACTGTTTGACGGGGTATGTGCTGGACTTTATAGTCTACAGCGGCAAGGCTGGAGAAATTGAGACTGACCCCCTCATTGGTTTTGGTGGCGCTGTAGTGAAGAAGATGATGGAGAGGCACTTCAATAAAAACCACATCCTCTACACAGATAATTACTACACGTCGCCTCTCCTGACCAAGTACCTCCATGACCGCAAGACCGGAACTGTCGGCACAGTCAAGGGCAAGAGGAAGGGCATGCCAGGCTACCCAACCAAGACGAAGAAGGCGGACATCTTCCACAAGAAGAGTGGCCCCATCCTCTCCATCCACTGGCATGACCAGCGCAAGGTCAACCTCCTCACCACATGCCACAAGGCCGAGATGGTCGCCACAGGGAAGGTGAACCGAAGAACCAAGAACCCCATCCAGAAACCAGCTGCTGTCCTGGATTATAACCTCAACATGCGCCTCGTTGACAAGTCCGACATGCAGATGGGCTTCATCGACTGCCTGCGAACATCTTGCAGGTGGTACAAGAAGTTTATCCTGCATACGGTAGATATGTCGGTCCTCAATGCCTACAACATCTACCGTCTGAGGACTCCAGGAGCCAAGAAGTACAAGTCCCTGCGGAAGTTCTACAAGCAGGTGATACTTGAGGTCCTGGCTAAACATGCGGGTACACCAGGGAGGCCACTACAAGGACCAGGCCAGCTGGACAGAACGGGGTGTGCTGAATTTTTCAGGAAGCACCAGCTCAACGCCCTTCCTTTCAAAGCACCAGGTAGTAACGCTAGGAGTCAGAAGAGGTGCCATGTGTGCAGCCACACAACTCGCAGACCCCGCAAACCCACAAAAACCACTTGGGAATGCCTCGAGTGTCAAGTTGGACTGTGTGCTGGCACCTGCTTCAACGACTTCCACACTTCCACACAAACTTTTGAAGTGGAAGTGACAACAATGAAAGTGACACTCAAATGTAGGCTAAGAATAATAATATAACTAAGTATAAGTGAAAAGGACACATATAAGTAATAATAAGTGCCTTCAATAACAATATGAACAAGTGAAAGTGACACTAAAATATATATTTCTAACAATAAATAAGTGAAAATGACACTCAATAAGCCTAGGCCAGTCAAAGTGACAGTATAATAATAATAAAACTAAGTATAAGTGAAAGAGACACACACAAGTAATAATAAGTGCCTTCATAACAATATGAACAAGTGACAGTGACACTATATATATTATTAGCTTACCTAACAATACATAAAAGGGGAAATGACACTACCAATTATCAAAGTCCAGTGAAAATGACACTATAATCATAATAATAATAATAAAACGAAGTAATAAGTGACAGAGACACAAATAAGTTCATGTAAATAACTTTATTGAGTGAAAATAACATAATAACTATAATAAATGACAGAATAACCAATAAAACACTATCAAATCGCTTCCCAGCATAATTGCGGGTGGAGCGACGAGTGCAACTGGGCGTCGTAGCCGGGGCCGCGGTTGAGTGTTCGAACGCGCCGAGGTAAATACGCGGCAAAAGTTACCTCCACTTCCATCACCATCACTCTGGAACCAGTTGAGCTAGAGAGCTCTACTCAACGCCATTCTACGCAGCAAGGTAAGGCGCCCATTTCTATATAAGTTCGATTAATGTAGGTAATATATTAAGCGAGATTAGCCTTAGTTTACTTTTGTTGATATTCGGCCAGATCGCCCGGATACGAGCTCCGTCCTTTGGTGAGCCTGCCCGGGCCAGGAGGGTTAATGTAACAAATTTTAAGTTAATTTTTATTTTTTATGAAGTTTTTTTCGTAGTGAGTACCCAAGCATAAAGACGATTCCATAAGAGAATTAGCGTTACACTTATGATGTTAGGACTCTTTCCCCTGCGGCGGGTGTTTCAAACATGCTAACCGCGGGTGCTTGCAAGGGGACTATTATACTAATAGGCATATCGTCAATGATTTCGGGGCCACTACTAAATATTAGGTTTTCATTCTTCCCTCCGGGATTCAAACCTATAATTTAGCCTCTTAGACTCTCGAGAACGAGTGCCCCCATGCCTAGCAAGGAGTCGGTAACTAAATCTCATAAGCCAAAATTTAGTCCTCAGAGTCACACTAGTGGTGCCAAGTTTTTTCCTCCCTTCAAGGCTCCTTCCAAGCCTGGAAGCAGTGGCTCCAACCGAGGTAAGACCCAGGGAAGGGGACAAGGGAAATGGTACAAAGGGCAATCTAAGGGTAAGTCAGGTCAGGAATCGCGACCCACTCCCCCTAGTCAGTCTTCACAGCCCACCACATCCCAGTCAAAAAACTAGATCACAAAGCTCTCTCACTCCCAGGGCCCCTGAAGGGCGAGTTGGATACGAGTGTTGCTCTGCCGGACAGGTCCAGTTGCGTGACTGGAGAATTCCGGACGTGTTACCGGGCTTGGCCCCGGCAAACTTGGGCCCGGACAGTGGTACGCAAGGGTATCACTTGGCAGTGGCTCCGGCGGCCTCGATTACATCAACCTTTAGAGTTCAACCATGTTTCATTAGAGGTGGAGTCAATAGGCCAAGAAATTATCACCAAGTATATAATTGTCTCGGTCAATCCAACTCGCCCTGTTTACACGTTCAGACTTTTATCTCGTGCCAAAGAGGGACAGTGCTCAGATGAGGCTAGTCGTAGACTTGTCTCAACTGAATCGCCACATTCACAACCTATCGTTCAGGATGCTCACTGTGAATCAGATCAGGCTAACTCTTCTGCCTCAAGGCTGGATGTGCTCGTTAGACCTGACAGAAGCCTATTGGCATGTCCCAGTCCACAAAAGGTTCCAAAAATTCCACGCACTGAGGATCAGGCATCAAACTTATGTTTTTCAAAGAATGCTTTTCGATCTGAACCTGGCACCTCGAGTATTCACCAAATTAGTCCGACAGGCCCTGTTACCACTATTACGGCAAGGGATCACTATCATGTGGTACTGTACTTAGAGGACTGGCTAGTGGTAGCGGAGTCCGAGATAAAATTACTTCAACATATCAATATAATTCTACGTCATGTAAAATCCCTCGGGTTCAAGGTCAACTTGGCAAAGTCGAACCTTGTCTCAACGAGGGTAATTCAGTGGGTAGGGTTGCTGTGGGACACATACACTTGACTCTCAGTCAGAGTGTGGACAATCGCAACAGGTTTCGCAGGAAGCTGTTTTGCTTTCTCCACAATCTGACTACCACGAGGAAGGTGTGGGAGTCCCTCGTCGGCTCTCTCAACTGGATTCAACTAACGGTACAGTTAGGCCGGTTGAAAGTAAAAAGGTTAATCTTGGAGGGAAACAGACATTTTCCGCTTTCGCCGGCGGACAAGTCATGGCATATCCCGAAATTAATCCACAACTTACTGGCGGTCTGAGCGAGGCCAGAAATACTGCACTCAATTATAACATGGACATCTCCTCCGCCTACGGTTTGAGTAGACACCGATGCTTCACATACCCTGGGATGGGGGTATCAGTCGAACCTCGGACACCAAGGTCAGGGTCTTTGGTCCCGGTTCAAGGAGTTTCATATCAATGCAAAAGAATTGTTAGTCCCCCTATTTTTCTTTCAGGCCCACGGTTTGACTCTAGTGGGAAAATCAATAGCCTTTTGAATGGACAATCTGAATGCAGTCACTTGCATTCAGAAGCAGGGGTCAACGAGGTCTCGAGTGTTGCTAGAGTTGTCGGAAAAGATATTTGTATTAGCAGAAAAGCTAATAGTACAGCGGATAAGATGAAAATCGGGCACTTTTTGACATTCATACTTTCTACATTCATACTAGGACCCAATGGGAACATTTTAAAAGGTGGAGGGAATCTGTATCTTCATGCTGGTGCCTGTGGCAGCCCCTTTTCAATTATTTCCATTAGAGTTCTGAAACACTGATTTTTGCCCCAAACTGTATACCGTGATAGAGATGTTAAACTAGTCTCAAATTACTCGTCTGGACAAGGGAAACAAATTATGTTCAGACAATGTTTGGCTAATGTTGACCGTTTGACTTGTAAAGTCTCTTGTAGTTTATCATCATGCTACAATTCGGTAAGAATTGTTGCAAATTGTTGCAAATTGTTGCAAATTATTCCTATCTATCTATCTATCTATTGCCTGATGCCGTGATCCCCGAAGGGGTGGCCACGAACGAACCGCCCCCATGCATCTCTGTCCCCAGTCAGTCGACGCCCCTCCCCCCAACCAGCACCGCCTTCGTTCATGTAGTTCCTCACTCCATCACTCCATAATACTTAAATTATTCCTAATTTGTTAAATTACAGGATCCAGTACAAGTCAAACGGTCAACATTAGCCAAACATTGTCTGAATATAATTTGTTTCCCTTGTCCAGATGAGTCATTTGAAACTAGTTTGATATCTCTATCACGGTATACAGTTTGGGGCAAAAATCAGTGTTTCAGAAATCTAATGGAAATTAATTGAAAAGGGGCTGCCACAGGCACCCAGCATGAAGATACAGATTCCCTCCACCTTTTAAAATGTTCCCATTGTGTCCTAGTATCAGTGTACTAAGTATAATGCTTTAGTCACAAAGTGCACAATTTGGCCAAAAATAGTCCCTTATCAGCTACCCTATAAACATTTATCTTCACGCATCCTATCTGCCAGGCGTAGCCAACGTATGGACAAATGCTCTGTCACGGAGACAGAGCATATTAGTAGAATGGGCGCTCAAGCAAACCATCTTTCAATGGATAATTGCAGAGCCATGCCATCCACAAGTGGACTTATTCGCGTCCGAGGAGAACCACAGACTCCCTCTCTTCCTCACTCGCCGGGTGCAAACCCAGGCGGGAGGACCAGATGCATTGCTGACGAACTGTTGCAAATGAAATTCCATTTATCTGTTTCCACCACCAGACGCTTCACTCATGTGTCGAGTAGTTCACAAACTAAGGGATTATCGTGGCTTAGTCTCGAAGATCGTGCCCCTGTGGCCGGCTCAGGTGTGGTACTGCCAATTAAAGACGTGGTGCGAGAACCCGGTGCCGCTCCCGATCTCGTATTTCCACTTAGAGACGATTGGCAACCTATAGACCTCGCTAACTTTTGCCTTGTGGATATTCAAAAGGCCAAATAGTTAGCCCACTATGGGGAAAGCGTTACCAATAAATTGATCAATCAATATACTCTCTCTACTAGACGTCAGTACCAATCTCACTGGAAAGCTTTTACTACTTGGATCGTGGAAATTTACCAAACCGTGGCCTCGGTGTCTTTAATTTTCAAATACTTAGATTACCTATTTGAACATAAGGGCTTGTCAGTAGTCACACTAAAGAATCACATGACCGCCATCAGAGTTCCATTTTTTTTATTTAACAGGACTCTCAGTGCCAAAGGCGGAGAAGGCATTCATACGTGCATGCTTTAAGCTTCGCCCACCACCACGCCAGCTCATGCCTACCTGGTCACTTGAAAAAGCTTTGTCATTACTTTATTCTCAGAAATATAGTCACAAACCTACTTTTGATTCAATTTTAAAGGAGGCTGTGTTCCTTATGGCCTTGGCTACAGGAAACCGGGTATCTGAGCTGGCGGCGATGAGCAACGAACCCAATTGTCTTAGGTTCGCACGGCGTAACGCAAGTGTTCAGATTGCGCCGTCGCCCACTTTTGTCGCCAAAACGAACACACTGAACATGTGTTTACTAAATTTGAAGTCCCGGCACTCAAACAAGGTGACACTCACCACAAGCAATGTCCGGTGAAGTCATTACAATCCTATGTTGGCCTAACCAACCGGGAGCTCTTTGGGTTAATCAGACAGGTAAACGTCTTACGAAAGCGGCACTTAGCAGCTATGTTAGTATATGTGATCAGGGAAAGTAATCCAGGAGCCGTTGGGAGGGCTCATGACATACGGAAGTGGGCAGTTTCACTTTGATTTTTAAAGAATTACTCAGTCAATGATATTCAGCAAACAAATTTGTAGGCGTCCAATCACACCTTCTTGACACGTTACCTGTCTGTTACTTTAGATAAACCAGGTATGACCTGCGTTGCATTGAGACAGCGGGTCTAAAGTGTTTGGTGCTTTTTATTATTTTCTAGTTTTAAGAAAAGAGGGGGGGGGGTTGATAGCTAAGACCCTCAGCCCGCCGGACGTGGTAAGTGCGTGTGCACTGTGATACTCATTATCCTAAGGTTACTAGAGGACTCGAAAGCTAGTCAAGAGAGTCAAAAATATTTTGTATTGTATAATGTAATATGCATAAGCAAATATTATATTTTTTATACAGTTACATAATATGTTGTATGCATTTTTTTTTTTTTTTTTTTCATTAGTTTAACCAGACCACTGAGCTTCGATCTGAAACTCTCACAGGGCTGGCCCGAAGGATTAGGTTATAAGAAGGCATATCGGGTCAGATATTAAAACGGGCAGTTACAGTAAAAATTGGCAACAAGGAATAAGGAGAGATATAAAAAGGAGATTATAGGTTAAAATGAGTGTAAAAGGGAGCAAACTTTAAGAAAACGTAAAAGCGGGGTTATAGAAAAAGAAGGAGAATCTTCTAAAATATCAGAAAAAGACTTCTTACCAAAATATAAGGACCTAGGGCGGGAAATCGTAGGACATTCAATAAAAAAAAAATTGCGTAACACAAGTAGCGCATTGAGGAATTGGTTGTGGAGGAGACGACATCAAGTATCCAGGAGTTAAACGGGTATGGCCAATACGTAGCCTTGTCAACAAGACTTCAAGATGGCGAGTGGGCTGATATGAGGTCTGCCACATGTGAGCAACGGGTTTGATAAAACGTAATTTATTAGTAGGAGGTTGACAGGCCCACAAAGTTTGCCAACGTTGATAGATGATAGGAGGTAGAGATGTTAACCAATCTTCCACTGGCAGTTGGTTGTGAGTAACTGGCAAACCAACTGCATCTTTTGCCGCCTGATCAGCCAGCTCATTGCCTCTTAGACCAACATGAGCAGGCACCCAGCATACCTGGACCAAAAAAAGTCGGACTCGTAAATCGTGAAGAGAACGTTGTAATTTGGCAACAAGCCTGTTACGCGGGTTGTAGCCACGAAGAGCCTCAACTGCACTCCGAGAATCACTATATATGACAAAATGCTGAGGGGAATAGCGAGAGATTAGGTCAACAGCAGCATGTATTGTAAACAATTCAGCAGTATAAACCGTCGACTGCATGGGGAGAAATATCTGAACTTGGTGGTCCTGAGACACGGCAGCACATCCAACACCCGAATCGGATTTGGACCCATCAGTATAGATGGCGATATGGGGGGGGTTTGCAGCGAATGTGTTCTATGGCATGCTGTCGAAACACAGTCGGTGAAGCGGAAGACCGTTTAGTTAAGTAAGATAGGTATGTACAAACTTGTGGAGTGTGTAAAGTCCATGGAGGCAGAGGAAAGAGGGGGAAGGAATTGAATATCCAAACCCGTTCACCGAAGAAGTAGACCAGCACGAATGGGGAAGGGAGGAACATGAAGACCCGCTGAATATAAGACATCGTCGTGAAATAGCTGCTTGGTAGGAGAATCACTATCACAGATTCGTAGAGCTCTCCGCATGACGACTAGGTCCCGATGAAGAGTAAGAGGGGCACTCCACTGTCAGATAATAGGGACATAACAGGAAAAGAGCGGAAGGCTCCAGTACATAATCGAAGGCCGTGATGATGAATAGAGTCTAAAAGTTTCAAGGTCGCCTCAGACACAGCACCATAAAGAGGAATCCCATAATCAATGATAGTTAACACTGTAGCTTTATATAGCATCAACATGGTGGAGCGTTTGGCACCCCATGTAGTGTGAGACAACCGTTTCATCAGGTTGAGGGCACGTATGCTCTTAGCGCGAACATAAGAGACGTGAGACTTCCAGTTCAGACGAGTATTGAAGACGAGCCCTAGAAATCTGGCTTCTTGACAGAAAGCAATGTTATTATTATTAAATTGCAAGTCTATGCTCTGATTTCGTAACCACCTTTTATCTTTATAAAACAAGATAGCTTTAGTTTTTTCAGCAGAGAAGCGGAAACCTACTGAGGAAGCCCGTGTCACCACTCGCTCTATGGCGATGTTAAGCACTCGCTGGGAATGGCGAAGATTACGGGAATAATAATATTTATTAGTGGCCCCTCCATCATTGACGATATGCCTATTAGTATAATAGCCTCCATTCAAGCGCCCGCGGTAGCCAGTTTGAATCTACCGCCGCAGGGAAGAACGGAGTATCCGTCATAAGGGTAACGCTTATTCTCTTATGGAATCGTCTTATGATTGGGTACTCTCTACGAAAAAACCTTTGTAAAATATATAAAAGAAAAATATACTTAATAATTGTTATACAGTAAACCCTCGCTAACTCGGACTAATTGGGGTGAGACCACTTCCGAGAAGCCCGATTTTCCGATATATCCGAAGTCCGACTTATGACCGACTTAACCCTCCAGCCCCGGCTATGTATTATATATATATTCCCCGAAACCCGGGGGTTTTGGCCGAAAAACGTCTACGCCTAGGCTACCGTATCTTTGTTATTTGGCTTGCTTCCGCATTCCCGCGCATCCCCAAGCGTAGATGTGTTTCGTACCTGTAGAATGGCGTTAACCCGGGAACTGCGGGAAGACTCTTAAGAGTTCCCCCGGCGGACTGCGGGAAGACTCTTAAGAGTCAGAGAAAAAAAAATCAACTTTAAACATCGAAAAAAAAAAAAAAAAAAAAAAAATTGGCCCCTGGGCCATGCAAAATATCACTCCTCTACCTCCCCTCCTTCCCCACTTTCCTCCCCTCCTTCAGTTATCACCTATTTTGCCTGTTATTCCCTTATTCTGAGGTATATTTTCGTGCTAACATTAGCGAGTTGCAAGCAGGGCATTGACATCACTGTTAGCAAGCGAGTGCAAGAGAGAGAGAGAGAGTATCGATCGACTGTGTCTCAGTGGCCTTGGGGGAAATTGGCGGGAAAGCAGGTTGCCTCACCCATACATTATATAACTCGCGGCCTGTATCTCCGATTTTGACCATCCAAACGCTGTTTTCACTCGTTTTATTGTTGTTTCAGGTTAATACCTTTATAATCAACCCATAATAGGTGCGTATGGATAAGTATTAATGCTATATATGGTAAAATGAATATTTTAGTGATGGAAACAGCTCAAATACGTCAGCACAGGCAGACGTTTCTAATTACCCCCATGCGCACTTCTTAGGTTAAGTAGAGCTCTCTAAGTCAACTGGTTCAGTTGTGATGATGATTTCATTGGAGATAACTTTATGGCAAAAACAGACACTTTACACTATTTTTCGATACTTAACAATAACATACAGGCACACACGAACAAGCGACGCACTCCTTCTTGTGGCCAGAGATGCGGGGCGTCGGTCCAGCCGGCTGTTGTTTACATGCGTCGGACGTACGCCTCGCACACCAAGCTTACTGGCTTTGAGCTCATGGGTGTTTAAGAGCCCTTCCGGGTAGCTCGGGTGTGTTTTTTATGGGTGTTTAAGAGCCCTTCCGGGTCTCACGGGTTAAGAGGGAAAATACCGAATTATAAGAGGAAAGTCCGCGTCAGAGAAAATTGAGATCACTTGTGTGTGTGGTTTTTTTTTTTTTTTTTTTTTATGTGAAATTAATCATATTAACCCTCCAGACCCGGAAGAGCTCTTGAACGCCCATAACAAACTCGGCCCGCACAACCCGGAAGGGCTCTTGAACGCCCATTGCTTGCGTACGTGCTTCCGAATGCCGCGCGTACATTTTTGGTATCGTGGGAGGGTAGGTGGCGCCACCAGACGTAAACTACGCCACAGCAACAGTATCTACCCCGACGCCATCATGGATAGTACGCCAAATAGTGATTCCGCTGTGTCCGATACCGTGCTCCCTATGACGCCCGCCCTAGTTCGTCGCGCCTTACCCCGACGCCATCGCCTAAATGTGTTATCTCCCGGAGGTATTGAGACGACATTGAGACTTTATGAGTGTGCTGATGCACAGCATAATGTTGATGATGAAGGCAGTGATAACTCGGATAAATATAAGTCGAGTGATTATGGCGATGAGAGTGACAAAGAAGAGCAATTCCTGGGATTTACGAGAGAACATGAGTGATGAAGGTAATGTACCAGCTTTTGAGGAAGCTGTTTTACCTCAAGACAGTGAATTGAAGAGAGTGAGTGAGTGGGAGAGTTCGAGGTCACTCTCCAAGTTTCACATGAGTGACACGACTCCAAGCCCTTCGCCAGCTAAATCGCCTTTCAAGCTACACTTATATAAGAAGCAAATACTTGAAAAGGCGGCCGCGGCAGCTAGGGAAGAAGCCAAAAGACTTGGTGAGGATGAGGCTGTTATGTGAGTGAGGGTGAGCGTGGTGGTGACTCATCTCGCCCGCCATTGTCTCCCTTATCTACCCAAGCCACCCAAGATGACCCGGGTGCCCCGCATTCTTCCCCACCACCCCCACCACTGCCAAGGGTTGAGGACCCCCCACTTTCGGTCTATTTGCCTCCTGGTCCCCCGACAGGAGACATACTGCTGCCGAAAAGGGGAAAGGCAGGAAATATACCAAAAAAGGACAGAAAAGTAAGCGGGCTTTGTTCGAGGCTCTCGCGGCGTCCACCCCTGCCCGCCCCAGCCATACGCCCCCGCAACTTTTCCCACGGTCCTCCCCACCTCCCCTGCCTTCAACATGTCTTCCTGAAGAAGTATTTGAGCTCGCATCACCAATACCTGGGCCTAGTGACAGTGAAGCATTGCTTTCTGTCACTCGTCACAGGCCAAGGAGCCCAGGACCTCGGGGGGACACAGCCTCACCTGCCACTCCTTCCCCACCTCGCCCACCCGCACGCCGCCCACGCATCACTCGTTCCCCGCCAGATTATGTGGGGGCCACTGATGATGAAGGGCACCACTCAGAAGACTCTGGCCACGATTATGTAGGTCCACCGTCAGGGCAAGATGACCACTCTGACGATGACTACATGGACATGGACAACCCTCAACCCATCCACTTGGCCCGGCGTCGTGCTGGGCGCCGCCCTGGCCGCTGCCCTCGCCGCCCTAGGGCGCGCGCCTCCCGAGTTGGCCGTGGGCGTGCTGGGCCACCAGCTGGAGCTCCTCGTCAGCGTCGACAAGACCCATTCTACGTTTTTCAGTGGCAAGACGTAGTTGACGGGGATGAGTACAACCCTGATGTGCCAGCTTTTGATGAGGTACAGGAGGATTCAGGCATTACCCCCAATTTTCCCGCAGGCCCCAATGCTCCACCACACACATTTTTGGAGGCCTTCTTTGATGAGGAGGTGGTAGGGTATGTTGTCAAAGAGACAAATAAGCAGCACCAATTCCAGGTCCACTTTTTGGGCAAGGTGACCAAGGGCCACATGAGGCAGTGGACCCCAGTGACTCATCACGAGTTCATGGTGTTCCTGGCACTCACCATGCTAATGCCTCATGTCAAGAAGCATAAGTTGCCTGACTATTGGATCACCAATGATCTCATATCCACCCCTGCCTTCGGGAAATATATATCTCGCGACCGGTACCTTGATATCCTCGTAGCGCTCCATCTTGTCACCAACACCGACGTCCACCTCCCAGACAAGCTGTGGAAGATTAGGACGTTGTACGAGATGATGTGAGAACGCTTCACCTCCTACTTCAAGCCCTTCTGCAAGGTCGTCATTGACGAGTCTCTTGTGCTGTTCCGGGGAAAACTCAGCTTCCGGCAGTACATCCCCTCAAAGACATCGCTTTGGCATAAAATTCTTTGTGCTGTGCGACTGCAAAACTGGCTATGTCCTGGACTTCCTGGTCTACAGTGGGAAGGAAGGGGACGTGCTTGTGGACCCCCTCATTGGCTTTGGCGGAGCAGTGATGGACCGCTATTTCCACAAGAATCACGTCCTCTTCACGGACAATTACTACACGTCCCCCACTCTGTCAAAGTACCTGCATGAGCGCAAGACGGGGACTGTAGGCACAGTATGAGGGAGAAGGAAGGGCATGCCACCTTTCCCTCCAAAGACCAAAAAAGGCGATGTATTCAGGAAGAAGTCGGGGCCCATTCTGGCTATCCACTGGCACGACCAGCGGAGGTCAACCTCCTGAGCACCATCCACAAGGGGGAAATGGTGGAGACTGGCAAGGTGGATCGCCGCACCCAGGCCAGGGTGACCAAGCCCGATGCTGTCCTGGACTACAACATCAACATGAGGCTGGTGGACAAGTCCGACATGCAGATAGGCTTCATTGACTGCCTGCGTACCTCGTGCAGATGGTACAAAAAGTTCTTTCTACACATGGTGGACATGTCCATTCTGAACGCCTACAACATCTACAAGCTTCGGAATGAGAACACACCCAGGAAGTTCAATAGCCTGCGGAGGTTCCAAAAGCAGGTGTTGAAGGAGTTCCTGGAGAAGTATGCTACGCCACAGAGGGCAGTGGCACATGCTGGGCCCGCCGCTACTGACCGCTTGCACAGTGCATATTACATGAATATGCACAGGCTTGTTCCCCTGCCTCAGTCAGAATCAGGAAGAACGCAGCAGAAGCGGTGCCATGTCTGCTACAACACCAGGCTGAGGGCGAGGTCAGGTAAAAAGTCCACCCTGGAGTGTGTGGAGTGCAGGGTGGCACTCTGTGCTGTAGGGTGCTTCTTTGATTACCACTCCAAGCAGGAGTTCTAATAAAAATAGTGAAAGTGCCAAAGATAATGACAATATGTACAGTATATATATAGGCAAAAAGTGGAAGTAAAACAATTTATTATTATACAAAAGTCATGTATTATGAGAACATTTATACAAATACAATTACACCATAATAATATGTGAAAGTGACACATATGTATATAATAAGTGACATTCATATGATTACAACCTATAGAAATATATAAATCAGTGAAAAAAGACACAATAAATTGTATATAAAACGTTTACAAAGCATATAACAAAGTGAAAGTGACACAAGACCTAATATTTGATGGCCAAAGTATAATAAACACCTGTGATAACGAATAATCAGTGCCTAATATACCAATAACCTACTTCAATTACTAATAAAATGTACCGTATCGAGTGAAAATGAGCATTATCAGTGACAGTGACACTCTCTAAAGCATATTTATCAAAGTGAAAGTGACACAAGACCCAATACTTGATGGCCAAAGTATAATAAACACCTGTGATAACGAATAATCACTGCCTAATATAACAATAACCTACCTCAATTACTAATAAAATGTACCGTATCGAGTGAAAATGAGCATTATCAGTGACAGTGACACTCTCTAAAGCATATTTATCAAGGTGAAAATGACACAAGATCCAATACTTGATGGCCAAAGTATAATAAACACCTGTGATAACGAATAATCACTGCCTAATATAACAATAACCTACCTCAATTACTAATAAAATGTACCGTATCGAGTGAAAATGAGCATTATCAGTGACAGTGACACTCTCTAAAGCATATTTATCAAGGTGAAAATGACACAAGATCCAATACTTGATGGCCAAAGTATAATAAACACCTGTGATAACGAATAATCAGTGCCTAATATACCAATAACCTACTTCAATTACTAATAAAATGTACCGTATCGAGTGAAAATTAGCATTATCAGTGACAGTGACACTCTCTAAAGCATATTTATCAAAGTGAAAGTGACACAAGACCTAATACTTGATGGCCAAAGTATAATAAACACCTGTGATAACTGTTATGCCCTGTTTTTCTACAGGTTTAACTTGGGTAATGTGAGTTCTAAATTGACTGGGTATATAAGGCTGCATGCACAATACAAGATATGAGGAATAGAGAACACAAAGAAACACATGGTAGCAAGTTACATGATCACGTTTATTGATATACCACTGCAGAATACTTGTGTAAGACAATACAATAGAATTGAACAACACTAGCATAAGTGGATCTGGATGGAGCCTAGTCTCCCACTTCCAACGTTCAGGTATTAATCTTCTGATCACTGGCTTCGATTCCACAGGTTTATATACCGAAGACCATCAATGTTACTTATAGATTCATATTCACTGTTAGATTTATTACTGGTAGCTCTGGTTCACAAGTAGTAGTTCACAGACTAGATTAGACACGCGTATTTTAGAGCACAGGAATTCTAGTAACCTCAGGGGGTACTGATCTAAGTTTTATATCCTTGTTTCAGAAATACATAGAACGCAAATCAGTGGGCGAACGTTAGATATCACTAGAGTTTTAATATCTGAATAAGGTAATTACGAGAGTCAAGGTCGCCTGTTAATTAAAGAGCACTGATCGCTTAGTACGTCCCAAATGGAATGGTTAAGTATGAATTACACTGGGCAAGGTCTTAGCCACTTCGTAGAAATATTAATTAGTGAATCTCTAAACAGCACAGTAATATGTAGTACTGCTAAAGGGAATCTTGGGTAGTATCTGATGGGTCTGGTCCTGGTTATCTTGCGTCCATGATGTTGGGGGCTAACGACTGGTTCCGCGGCCGTCCAGGGGGGCCATATGTGTGAAGTTCTTCAATACGTGGGCAGGTCCTTCTATCCAAATCTGCCACGGAGTCTGCCGGCTCTGGGATCTCACTCCGGAACAACACAAGGGCAGAGCTAGAAGTTAACTGCAGGGTAGTGACCCCTGGTTGGTGTCTAGCTTTCAACTGATTTGACTGGGGGCGGGAGTTAGATTTATAGGCTCGGTTCTGGACCCTGTAGACAGTAGGGATCTCGAGTCTTATGGACTTAATTGAGCTCTCAATAGATATGGGGACTAGGTAAGATGGTATTTACTGTTGTGGCACAGGGCTATAGGAAGCCTTTATATTTTCATATAACTGAGCCTTAGTAAGAGGTACTATTTTTGCTATACTGGACGTATTTAGGGGAGAGAGACTGGATCTACTTTGCGAGGAGGATGGGGACAGCTGTGATAGGAGCGTCTCTCTAGATTGTTCAATCTTCATTCTATGGTATAGCTGAGGTGCTAATTTAGTGATCAGAGCATGCAAGAAAGGTAAATGGTTTATTGTGAGTTAATAGAGGTTAGTAAAGGTGTTAGTCATGCATGGTTAGTTCATTGATAGGAAGAATTCCTGTGCTACCTGGCAATGACTCGAAAGTCAAAACAGGGGCCAGCTATACCTCCGCGGGGGTGGGGGTCTCCCTCCTCGGGTGGGCAAAAAGGGGGAGCTGGGCGCCCTCTCTCTGTGATAGTCGTCCGGCGGCTGTGGCTAGGGGCTTGCCATATCACCAGTGTTTGTAATAACCCTCTGTGTATGAGACAGATGTGGGTGTCCTTAATACCAAAACCGAAGGTGCCTTAGCTAGCTGGTTTTACTCGGCTGGTTGTTAATTGTCGGGTTTGCTGGATGTGGTGGAGACTGGGTTGCTAACTCTGCCACATTTATCTGGAAGTATGGCAATAGAAGTTAGTTACTGGCGGGGCGGCTAGCCTCGCACCGACGACCATTGGGTGCAGGGTTGTGAATGTGTTGTAAGAGAATAGATGGCATGCAAGGGGCTAGTAAAGTTCTAATGTTGTTCTGGCCTACTAAGTGAAGGTAGGCTGGATAGGAGTATATATAAAAAAGGTTGGAGAGCGTTAGCAACGGACAATTCAAGGATCTTCAAGAGGTATGAGAGAGAGGCTAGGTCGGACAAGAGTCGAGAAGCGCGGGTGTCTTAATGAGAGGGGGGGGAGAGTTCAAGGGCTACAGGGAAATTTTGCCCCTAAGGTCCCTGGGCGTGGGGGTGGCATTAGGCTACAATTGATATAGAAGTTTGAAAAGGCAGTAGAATACGTTAGCCAAATGCTACCGGGGAATGCAACTATGGGGTGGTATATGAGTCTGGAAAAGATAGAGTTATGTGATCAGTCAGAGGGTTATGGATACTATTAGTTGGCCCTGGGAACTGCGTTTTCTATTAAATATAAAATACCAACCACAGCGGCAGTTCGTAGGGGTACTTAGTTATTGTTTTCGGGGTACTTATGACAGATACTGGTAACCAGGTTATCTTATACAATCTCTGGTTGGGGTAAGAGGTGTAAGACACGAAGTAAATTGGCGTAGTGTGGGCTGTGGATACGAAGGAGGCAAGGGGAAGACGTATGACAATTGTGGAAAGTAAATGGAAAAAGGTGAACACAATGGCGGATAGAAATACTTAACCTAAGGATTGCATACATAGATTTATGGGGCGATAGGTCTTCAGAAGCTTAGTCTGGCAAGACAAGATGTTAGGGAATGTTAATATTAATACTTAGTTACTAGAGGAACAATGCAAGGGGCGACTGAGCACGGGTTACATATATCTATACTCGTCATGGAAAATGATATACGAGGTCTAGGGACAAGCGTGGGTGTTTGAACTTCTAAGATATATAACATCTACTTCTCGGATGTAAGAACATACATAGATATAATTATGGCTGTCTGATGTGTTGGCATTGGCTCAACGTCGGGACAGGGCATGTTTTTAATATGAATGTATATTCCTGTTCATCATCTTTGTAGCAAGGACAGTGCCGCTATGTCGTATCAATGCTGGTGGCAGTTAATATTATAGACTTAGTTACTAGAGGAACAATGCAAGGGGCGACTGGGCACGGGTTACATATATCTATACTCGTCATGGAAAATGATATACGAGGTCTAGGGACAGCGTGGGTGTTTTAACTTCTAAGATATATAACATCTACTTCTCGGATGTAAGAACATACATAGATATAATTATGGCTGTCTGATGTGTTGGCATTGGCTCAACGTCGGGACAGGGCATGGGTGTTTTTAATATGAATGTATATTCCTGTTCATCATCTTTGTAGTTAGGAGTGTAGGACATGAAAGGGTTAGTGTACGTGAGGTGTGGAAAATGGTCAGTTTAGAAAAGGTAAGTGGGTATCGTATAAATACGATAGACTATGACTCTTTTGTGATCTTGTATGTCTCTGTGACGTCACGATCTCTCCTACAGCACGATGTAGGACGAGTAGATCGTATATTATAAGATTGTAAATAAGTTAAGTTATAAAAGGCCTAATATGCTATTAAGCAATATTGCCATGGTCTTATGTAGTATATATGAATTTATCGTATATATTAATATAATTTATCGTATAGAGCAACCTAAATGCGGTACGATAATTTGGGCTCCTGGCGGTTTGCCAAGGCAGCAAGGTGTGCTTTTGAGGTACGTCAGAGCCTTCACGAACACCAACCAGTTAACATCTAATTTTCCGCCCTCAGTTGATCGTGCTTTTGTGCCTCTAATCACAATACACATACAGCAATACACACAGCTACACCATCACGACGCTCTCATCGACATCATGACTGACTGATAGATAAGCATAATATTCATGTCCATTCCCATGTAATCATTTATTCTTTCTTTAACTTGACTCGTGTCTCGGGACCGAAGTCTCGTTCCCCATTGTCCACCACCATATTGGGTAAAACGTTCTCCCTTGCCTCATTGCCACGTGGAACTATTGGTGAGTTAATTCCTGGCTAATATTAACCCTTATAACCTTACCCTATAATTATATACATTTATTATGTGAGACCTTTGGATATAAATTAGCTTGTTTCAGATTGAATTCAATTTAGATATAGAGTATTCATTTAGATTGATTTTATTTGATTCATTATAGCTTAGTAATATTTAACTTCCATTGATAGTTTACCACATTGGTGCCCAGACCCGGGAACTAGCTACCAGTAAGGGATTTTAAGGCAATGAACAAGGGGACATATAACAGGATGCAGGAACAACTCTATGATAAACTGGCAAGGCTAGCCAAGCGATGGTTAGAGCCGGAATGCAGGGTCACATCGTTGTGCCTGCCTAAGTCCTGCATCCCACCCATCGTCTTTCCCCAATAATTTTCTTTTCTTCCTGTGACATATGACCTGACCTAACATTTTTTCTTGTTCAATATGATCCATTAGTAGGTATTGCTATTTAGTGTACTATTTGTTCTCCATAACATAGAAGTCCGCAGGTTGGCGTCTCTTAATTAGACTATTGATTTGCCGTTGTCCTTGTAACGTAACATTTAGATACATAGCCTATAGGCTCACATGCAAAATGGATAAAGACCATAAAGAGACACCGTCTAGTGGGGTGCTAAGCAAAGCCCCTAAAAATCAAAGGGCGGGACTTCGGGGAGTTAAATAGGCTAATTGTGGACTTAAACACTTTCATCACTACTGCTGATCTAGAGGAATTGGAGGCTAGATTAGATAACGTCCAGGCTACCCACGGTCGTATTACGGCTCTGAGTGAGGTGATTGTGGCTGACATGATAGAGGAGGAAGAGATAGTTACAGAGTGTGATAATCGCGCCCTCTATGACGAACCTGTCTTTAGAGCGAAGCGCCTATTACAGCGTGCTGTCGCAAGTAAGAAGGGAGGCGATAATGAGGCCCATAGAAGGGCTGACCCAAAACATACTGTACACCTCCCAAAGCTCAATCTTCCTACATTTGGGGGCAAGTTAACCGAGTGGTTAGCTTTTTGGGACGTATTTCGATCTACGGTTCATGAATCCTCTTTGGATAATGTCCGCAAGTTTCACTATCTGAAGGGACAAATGGAAGGAGAGGCCTTACATTTAATAGAGGGTTTTGCAGTAGTAGGTGGTAGTTATCTTGAAGCGGTACACTTATTAGAGTCCACATACGGGGATAGAGAGCAGTTGAAGATGGCCCATGTCGTTGCCTTGTTGGGGCTCGCAGAACCACAGTATAAGGTTGATGAGTTGACAAACTTCAGGGCAAATATGGAGTGCCATACTCGATCGCTAGATACCCTAGGGCTTACCACGCAGGAAATGATAGTCATTATCTTGCGTCAGAAGCTTCCTATGGCAATACTTGATAAGGTAAGATCATTTGAGCTGGGGGAATTCAAAACTCAGTTCAGTAAGGAGATCAATAATCTACAGTTGAACAAAGGGAGAATGTATGTGTCGGGAGGGAGTGAGAATGTGGAGAAGAGGGGAACAGTAAGCATGACAGTGGGGACTAAAGTAAAGAAAGAGGGTGTGTATAAGAAACCTGCTCAGATTCTATGTAAGCTATGTAACAACAAACATAAATGGAGTTTCTGTGTAAAATACCCGACAAATGAGACAAAACTAGCACAGGCGAGAAGATTGAAGCTATGTGTAGGTTGTCTAAGTGGGGAACATGGTAAGCAGGGACAATGTACTGCTACATACTTAAGGCCCTGTCGGCACTGCAAAGGACATCACTTTGATAAGTTGTGTCCTACTGCAGATAAAGTCAAAGACGTCAAAAATGAGGGTACTACAACTGTGGCACTAGGTAGCACGCAAGACACCACTATATTGCCCACAATACAGATTCCCATGGAAGGTAATGACAGTAACAAAGTTTGTCGGGTACTTCTAGATCAAGGGTCTCAACGTTCCTTTATAAAGAGGTCCGTACTAGTGGGACTGAAGCACCGAATCGTAGGGGCTGAGACTCTTCGATTACAGGGCTTCACAGGGGTTACTGATAAACAAGACTACGAGATAGCGGAGATTTCATATTTCTATCGTAAAAACCGGTACTTTATGACTTGTATCGTAGTAGACACCCTACCAGAATATGTATCTGTGGGTGTGAAGAAGGTGGAACACGCATTACGTAGCAAAGGGGTTAACTTGTCAGATCCCATGGGAAATCAGAGTGAGGTGCATGTTCTACTTGGTGTGGATCATTATTATGAAGTAGTATACCCTGGATTTAAAAAGATGTGTGGTGTAATTTTAATCCCCACTAAATTTGGATACTGCATGAGCGGAAAGGTGCATACTACACAGTCAAAGGTCCTGGTCGACACGGTCTCGATATATAGAGTCAATGTAACTGCGGCAGAGGAGTTGGGAAGGGAGGATTCCCAACCTAGTGACCCTAAGATGGCTGCCGAGTTCGACCTGGAACGACTGTGGAGATTGGATCACATAGGCATTAATCCTATGGAGACTGATTATGACTCGGAAGTTGCGCTACAAAGGTTTGACGAGTCTGTGTGCTACTGTGCCTCAGACAAGCAATATAAAGTTAGTTTACCCTGGAAGAACAGTGAGATAAGCCTGCCTACCAACTATGGTTTGGCATTAGGTCGCTTGCGCGCATTGCAGCGGAAATTGTCTAACGAACCGAGCACGCGCCAGGCGTATGACGATGTATTTCGGAGTTATGAGGATAGGGGTTTTATTGAGAGAGTCGATGTCGAGGAACCGTGTAAGAGGGGTAGGGTTCACTATCTGGCCCATCATGGGGTAAAGAAAGACAGCGTCACCACACCAATACGGGTGGTGTATGACTGTTCTGCCCACCAAGGTCAACAACCCAGTCTGAATGACTGCCTGTTGACAGGTCCGTCCATGGTGTCGGACCTGTCCCAACATCTATTGCGGTTTAGGCTGGGGAAGTACGCCTATACCAGTGACATCGAGAAAGCATTCTTGATGGTCAAACTAAAGGAGGAAGATAGAGATGTTACCCGCTTTCTTTGGTTCAGCGACATTAGCGACTCTGAAAGTCCCATCATAATATACCGTTTTCGGGTTGTACTCTTTGGGGCCACTTGCTCGCAGTTTTTGTTAAATGCCACAATCAGAAAACATCTAGCTGACACTCATGAGGACACAAGTAAACTATCTCGCGGATTATACATTGACAATTTGCAGGGTACTAGCGATAGTCAAGATGATTTGTTGTATGCATACTGGCAAGCACGCAGATTGTTTGCGGATGCACATCTATTTCTCCGCGAGTGGGTTACTAATAGTGAAGATCTTCAGAGTTTAATACAGGTGGATGGTACGGCATCTCTTAACCAGGAAAAGTCCAGAAATTTGGGGATGATCTGGCAACCTAAACATGACATACTAACTTTTCAAACAAGGTCTTTTGCTCAGCAGACAGGAGCGCACACAAAAAGAAGTCTGTTGAGCAAAGTTGCGCAATTTTTTGATCCTTTGGGTCTAGCATTACCTGTTACCATAAGAGCTAGGATTCTAATGCAGGAAGTTTGGAGACGTAAAATAGGATGGGATGACAGTTTGCCCGAGGACCTGAATGACCAAGGGACATTGTTGTTGAATGAATATGCCATCCTATGTACTAAACCTATACCTCGTAAGGTGGCGGCGTTCGGTGACGTTACGTTACACACGTTTTGCGATGCTAGCGCCACGGCATACGGGGTAGCCATATATGTTGTTACTTCATTTGGGGCACATTTAGTTACAGCCCGGGCCAAAGTAGCCCCGGTTAAGAAGGTAACTATCCTTAAAATGGAATTGACTGCCATGCTGCTATTAGCACGTCTGGTGCAACATGTACGCGCAGCATACGAGAGCGAATTAAATATTGAAATCGTTCACGTATGGTGCGATAGTCAGGTCGCACTCAACTGGATACATAGCAAGAAGTCTCTGCCAGTTTATGTGCGGAATAGGGTAGATGAGATTAGAGCCCTTAAGCCAGACGTTGCTTATCATTATGTAAATACAAAGGAAAACCCTAGTGACTAGTCAGAGTTGTAGCTTGGGTGTTGCGATATGTATCCAATCTTAAGCTTAAAGTAACGGGCCAACTCTGCAACAGGGGTCACAACATTGATGCTCGTGAATTTAAAGCAGCTGAAGTAACTTTGATCAAATGGGTTCAAGTAGAAACCTTTTCCAATGAATTAGAATCCTTGAAAGGCTCGAATAAGACATTAATGCCTAATATAGTGCGTCAACTAAGGTTGCACCTAGACAATGGCCTCATCAGGTGTGAGGGTCGCCTGAAGTGGTCGGGTGTACCAGACGGCACAAACCGACCTATACTTATGCCAACAAGACATCACGTTACTGATCTATTGATCATACGTGCACATAGGGAAGTAAAACACTACGGGGTATGTCATATTATATCAAATTTACGTCTCATATGGTGGATACCCAGAGTTCGACAAGTAGCTCGACGCGTAGTGAGAAAGTGTGTAATATGCCAGAGACTAAAGGGTAAACCATATGCAACTGGACCAGCTCCACCTCTACCTGAATGCCGTGTAAAGCACGTAGAACCTTTCCAAGCGGTAGGATTAGATTACACAGGGGCATTGAAGACGAGGGAGCATGAGAAGGTTTATATATTATTGTTTACCTGTGCGACGTCTCGAGCGGTACACCTAGAACTATGTGATAATATGTCTAGCGAAGAATTTATGCTGGCGTTCAGACGGTTTTGTGCCCGTCGTTCATTCCCTCAACTCATTCTTAGCGACAATGCTCCCACTTATGTCCAAGCATCAAAATATCTAAAGGATATGAGTAGTGATCCTACTATCATCACTTTTTTGGGAGAGAAGAAGTGCGAATGGAGGTTCATTCCAGTTAAGGCACCTTGGTTTGGTGGAATGTGGGAACGGTGTGTCGGCATAGTAAAGTCAGGACTCAGAGCGGTTGTAGGACGTGCTCTATTAAGGAAGAGTGAGTTGACGACAGTCCTCACAGAGATAGAGGCAGTCGTGAATGATCGCCCGCTTACATATGTGTACACCGACCTGCAAGAACCACTACCATTAACGCCAGCTCACTTGCTATATGGAAAACCATTGACTGCGTTTCCATCTGATTTTCAGTCCATAGTAGAGTTAGAGGATCCCTCGTTGTACTCTGAGGTAGCGGTGTCTAAGAGATACCAGTATATATCCAGGATAATCGAGGATTTTAGGAAACGGTGGATTAGTGAATATCTGCTAGCATTGAGGGAAAGGAGTGTTACTCCCTCTGGTAGACCAACGGCACCTACAGTTGGTGACGTTGTTTTAATTAAAGAAGATAGTCCTCGTTTATACTGGAAATTAGGCCGCGTATTGGAGGTATACAAGGGGGCAGACTCTGTAGAGCGGGTGGCGCTATTAAAGACAGCCACTGGAACTACTGTTCGTCCTATCGCACGTTTGTACGCTTTGGAGCTAGATTCCGCATTGCAATCTGAGGCTCCACCTGTTATTGCTGGGTCCGAGGATTCTCGAAGGAACGACTCACCTCATACTGATGGTGATCATTCTCGGACCGGGACGCGTCCCAGACGCGCTGCTGCTGGCGCTGTCGACTTGTGGCGTCAGAAGATAGCCTCTGGGCAACTTTAGGTTTAAGGTGGGGTTCAGGTCTTTTTTGTGGGGGGAGTGTATCGTATAAATACGATAGACTATGACTCTTTTGTGATCTTGTATGTCTCTGTGACGTCACGATCTCTCCTACAGCACGATGTAGGACGAGTAGATCGTATATTATAAGATTATAAATAAGTTAAGTTATAAAAGGCCTAATATGCTATTAAGCAATATTGCCATGGTCTTATGTAGTATATATGAATTTATCGTATATATTAATATAATTTATCGTATAGAGCAACCTAAATGCGGTACGATAATTTGGGCTCCTGGCGGTTTGCCAAGGCAGCAAGGTGTGCTTTTGAGGTACGTCAGAGCCTTCACGAACACCAACCAGTTAACATCTAATTTTCCGCCCTCAGTTGATCGTGCTTTTGTGCCTCTAATCACAATACACATACAGCAATACACACAGCTACACCATCACGACGCTCTCATCGACATCATGACTGACTGATAGATAAGCATAATATTCATGTCCATTCCCATGTAATCATTTATTCTTTCTTTAACTTGACTCGTGTCTCGGGACCGAAGTCTCGTTCCCCATTGTCCACCACCATATTGGGTAAAACGTTCTCCCTTGCCTCATTGCCACGTGGAACTATTGGTGAGTTAATTCCTGGCTAATATTAACCCTTATAACCTTACCCTATAATTATATACATTTATTATGTGAGACCTTTGGATATAAATTAGCTTGTTTCAGATTGAATTCAATTTAGATATAGAGTATTCATTTAGATTGATTTTATTTGATTCATTATAGCTTAGTAATATTTAACTTCCATTGATAGTTTACCACAGTGGGTGCGTCCTGGAGCTGTTTAGCCCTGCGGGCTTGGGCCTGTCTGAAATGGCTGGCTCGGTCAGCTGGTCCTTTCGTTCTGTGGACCATTCCTTTGGTGTTTCTGTGTGGTGTTCGTTCATGGCTTCTGTGGTGGGCTTCTCGTTCTGGGGCATTTTAATAACGAATAATCAGTGCCTAATATAACAATAACCTACCTCAATTACTAATAAAATGTACGGTATCGAGTGAAAATTAGCAATATTAGTGACAGTGATACCCTAATAAACATACTTTATATAATTGGCCTCAAAATAACTATAATAATATCAAATAAACATCACATTCTCAATATCAAACACTAAAATCGTCTAAGGGAGATAAACACTTTGGCGCGACGAGCGGCTAGGTGCGTGGTAGCCGTGGCCGGGGCGACGCATCCGAACGCGGGAAGAATTTGCCGCCGAAAAGCACTCGTCTTCCCGCGCTCACCATTACGCAATCACTCGGGCTAGAGACCTCTACTCAACGGCATTCTACAGAGGAAGGTTTGTGGAACATTTTACTTTTTTATTCATAACATTACATGCCATATTTATTGAATTACAGATGAGTTAACATAGCCCAAAGATCGTCAAAACACCCGGTACCACAGCACAGTCGCAAGCTAGAGGGCCCGGGGCTGGAGGGTTAATGACAAATACGAACCTTATTATGTTTTCAGGGACAGTAAAGTAGATAGTAATTAATATTAACACAATAATTAAAAGGCACAGGCTTCAATTCATCCTAAAATCACTTAAAACCGAGTGAGAGAACATTGTAAACCGGACACAAATCCCGCGCAACTCTGAAATTTCCGAGATATACAGGGACATTTCCGAGAGGCCTATGCCATTCCGAGAAGTGTGGGTTTCCGACTAAACAGAGTCCGAGTTAGCGGGGGTTTACTGTACTATAGCTTTCCATCTCGTGGATTTCTTGTGTGGGGTTCCTTGCCGCTGCTCCCTGAGCCGCCATTCTTCCTTCCTCTTCCCGCGGTCGTCCCGAGTAGTTGGGTGCCAGTGTGCTCTGCTTCATTCTTCGTTTGCTCCCTTCTAGTGAGTCCTTACTCATTTGTATATATCTGAGTTGTATTGAACAAGGTTTTAGATTAGCTAGCACAGGCTACCCCATTGGTACGCCCGCAGGAAGTGTTAAAATAGGGTACTATGTACAGGCGCTTCATGTCCACCAGGATCTGCGCATCATGTATTTTTATGTTATTGTCATATGCGCCTTAGCTGTTGCTTAACTAATTAGTTAGGAGGCTACTTCAATGAAGGATTATGCTTCAGGCCGTCTCTATGAGGCAATTGCATTATTGTTTTTAGCAGACGCTCTGGTTTAAGGGTTGCCACACGTGATGTGGAACCTTCCAGAGTCCGGGTCTGCGCGTGGGCCCCTCTCGTTGGCCTCTTCACCATGTGCTGCTGCTGCTGGGTCTTCAGGGGTTGGAGAGCTGCCGGAAGCCTCGTGGCCAGCCTCAGTAGGGGTCTCCGGTAAGGCTAGGGGTCATTATTTGAGAAATAATATTATTCCATGTATGTCATAGCCTATTGTGTTTCCCTGAGTTTTCATGTGAGATTTTACATGTTTAGAGGGAATCAGGAGAGGTCCTGTTGGTGTGGGGTTTTTGGGGGTGTCTGACTTTCACAGATAAGTCAACACCTCTGAAAAATGTTTGGTTCGTTTTTCCGGCGGCTTTCGAAGCCAGCTGCCTGTATCTCGTCCTGTGGACGAGTAAGGAACTTACCAAATGTCCCGGTGTGGTATGCTAAACCACGAACTTCCCGGCGGAAATGCGATTAAATAACTCGGCCCGCCGAGTGAACTCGCCCTGACCGATAGCCTCACGCGGTAACTTAGTACGCCTGGCGCACAGTTCATTGGTAACACTGACTAAATAGTCAACTTACAAGAATGCGTGATCTTTTACTATCTCTCTAGTCCAAATAGTCATTGATAGTAAAACGCTTAAGGTCGTCAAGGGCCAGTGACACCTTTGTCACAAGTAAGCAGTTCAAAGAATCAGAGAAACCTAATAGATTCTCTGAGTCAAGTCCAGCGGAAGGTTAGAGTAGCAGTGGCTATAGCTAGTTTTCCGGCGGACTTGAGGTAGGATGTGTTAACACCTCTCAGGTTATCCTTATGAGCATTGATTCCTGAAAATTTATATTTCCAGATAGCTACACTTCAGTAGCAGTACCGGCGCCAGTTGAGTGAGCCGCATACGGCACAGGGGGGGTCCTAACTGCATCATGCCTCGGTTTGACTTATGCGCTACTCCTACCTGCTCTTTCTTATCAGCTTTTGCACACAAATTATGTATAAAATGCGTTAAGTGCCTCGATCGTTCACGAGGATTATGGGTGTCGAAACGATGCGCCGTGTGCTCAGAACTAAGAGCGGCGCTATTCGACAAAAGAGACCTTTCATGCCTTGCGGCTTTAAAAGAGATCAAAAACTTATTTAATGGGTACGCAAAGGGCGTAGCCCATAAATCATTACACTGTGACGATGAGGCCCTGTGGGATCATCTAGTAATAAAATCTCCTTTAGTAAAATCAACTCCGGCCAAGTCAACTAAACTAAAATCGAAAATAAAGTCTTATCTAAAGCACTGGTGAGTAGTAATAGTATCGACAGTGAGAGTGCCGAGGAGACTCCCCCTGACCGGTCAAAGAGAAGACGGTCCCCTTCCCCGAGTACTAAGTCTCGGTCGAGATCACGGTCCCCCCATAGACAATCCCGTCATTCTTCAGTTGAATCTTCTAGATCGACGAAACGGCGGAGGGAGGATTCAGATTCTTCGACAAAACAATCAAGTTCAGGACAGAGTAGTACAGGACATAAAAGTGCCCGCAAGGATGTCACGAAGCCGCGTCACCAGCCTACGCCGGGGTCGCGGCCACTTCCCTCCGCCTCTATCTCCACATTACAAAGATCGGAGGTAGGATCGGAGGGGACTGAGTCGAGTCCTAGGGAGGTGAAAACCCCTCAGACCCGGTTGGGCTCTGAGGCATCCATAAAAAACACCCTCGCGGAACCCGGAAGGGCTCTGAGGCACCGGCAGCTTGAAAGCCTGTAAGCTTCGTGTACGAGGCGTCCGTCCGACGCATGTAAACAACAGCCGGTTGGACCGACGCCGCGCATCTCCGACCACAAGAAGGAGAGGCGTCCTTGTTCGTGTGTGCCTGTATGTTATTGTTAAGTGTTGAAAAGTAGTGTAAAGTGGCTGATATCAGCACAAAGTTATCTCCACGGAAATCGTCATCACAACTGAACCAGTTGACTTAAGAGAGCTTTACTCAACGCCATTCTACAGGTACGAAACATATCTACACTTGGGGATGCGCGGGAATGCGGAAGCAGTCAAAATAACAAAGATACGGTAGCCTAGGCGTAGAAATTTTTCGGCCAAAACCCCCGGGTTTCGGTATGGAACACATAGCCGGGTCTGATGGGTTAAGTGAACCACATGACTTTACTTTTGCTATGATGATGCAGTTTTTACCACCATACACTCCCTGCTGAATAGCAAGGCTAGGGTGGGTGCCCTGATGAATCAGGGACTTAGTGAATAGTTGCCACAGATTGCTAGACCGCACCGTTCACCAACAGCACTGACGTCTGCCAATAACTCACTGGCTGGCCCGAGGCTCGAACCGTCAACCTCACGGTTAGCAGGCGAACGCTCTACCAATCGAGCTACGGCCTAAGCTAAATTATGTAGCACGTAGAGCTCTACCGATTGTGTCGAATAGGGTTTTAGCCGAGAACTATGGGGGCTCACAAGCCTGCTCACGTCAAAGTTATGATGACTCTCAGGTAATACTGGACTCCCAACCACCTGCATGACAGGACAGGGGAGTCTGGAGACAATCACCCTCACAGCTAAATCCCTCTAGTGATAATCAGACCATGACGGGGGAGAATACTAACTTAAGACACCCTCCCCTCGTCTGTCCCAGATCTCATTTGGCCACCGGATAACCAGGTACCTGAAAACTGGCAACAAACGCCGGAAGTAATAGACTTACCCGGAGAGCAGGACATGGATCTGTCCTCGGCTTACCAAGTTAACAATGAGGAGGAATCTGAAGGGAGCTCTCAATCCTCTAGGGGTCCCACAGTAAATGTGTGACTACAGACAAACTGAATGATATTTTACATAAAATTATGCAACAGTATGTTCCTACTACCTCAGGTCCTTCCACCAGTACCCCGGTAGCTCCCCCGATTGACTCCACGGTAATACCTTTACAGCCTACCAGCATTAAATCTCCCCAAGCTTCTTTTCCTCCTCTTAACGTAAATCCGGCATCAGCCACGGCGTGTAGCACGATAGTGCCTGCCTCCTTGACTACCTCTAAGGTTCGTGTAATCACAGATGTTACTCCTCCTCCTCTGGATAAACTCCCACAGAGGAGAGGCCCTATGCCTCTCCTGTACGGGCCAGATTGCTTGTGGATTCAAGCAATAGCACAGAAACTACATATGGCACAGCAGACCGTGTCGGGGGAGATTCCGGTCCCTAGTGAATGGACCATCGAGGTAAGTAAGAGTCAGAGCCAAACATGTAGAAGGAAAGTTATTGGATGTTACTATTAAGGCAATACCCAATGTATACGGTGCTGATTTTTTCGTATACTCTGCATCACCGGCTATACCTTCCGCCTCAGCTGCACGACTTTTCGCAGATTGGGCACGATCGGACGGCATGAACGACATAAAGTCCCTCAATGCACTGACACCGGAACTAGATACAGTTCCGGCGCTCGATCTAGGCCACAGTCCAGTCCTGCAGGTGGAGCAGGTAGGTACGGGTCCGTGGGTTGACTGGGGAATAGAGGCGCAACAATTCGCAGCCACCATTACCTCGAAATCCTCCCATCAGATCCCCCAAGAGAACCACTTATGGGCCTCACTATCAGTTAATAAGGCCGGTGGGGTGTCGCCGGCTTTGTTTGACTTCTTGGCAGCCCCCAAACTCGTACTTTACGAATTGAGCGACCCCTTTTGTACTCCTCCTCCGGCCCACTTGGATAGAGATTTCAAGTTACGCAGTAAAGCACTTGGACTATTTTCCCAATATTTAGTAAGTCACCAGATTGCCCAGTCACTCACAAGAACCATTACGGCCATCTCAGATCAGAATGTATGGAAGGCCACGGAACTATCACACAGGCTTCTGCTACAAAACTCCATTCAGTACTTAGGTGATATAAGAATAGCTATCATGGAGGCGGTCAGAGCACGCCAGGACTTAAGAGTATACCTAGTAAAGAAGTTGCCGGAAGATGTAGGTCGCCGGGCAACACTTTCCCCAGTATTAACTGCCTCACTACTTAATCAGGATACATGGAGTGCAGTATTCAATATGGTAGATGTTCTAAGGCAGAGTACCTCCCAGCCTAGGAAGGAGCCCTTTAAGAAACCGTACTCTAAACCAAAAGGCGGTAATAAGCCTCAAGCTCCTAGTGCTAAACAGTCCTTTCGGGACCCCAGAGCTCCCCAACAGCAGGGAGGTACTCAGCACAAACACAGGCAGGGTAAACACTCAGGCAAGTGGGATAACAAAGGTAAGTCTCACAACAAGCCACATCAGGGATGGACGTCTTCTAAAACCAGCCAGCCGTCGTTCCACTACACCACCACCAAAAAACTAGTCAGTCACACTCTCTCTCTCCCGGGCCCTATCGCGGGCGAGTTGGATCCGAGAGCAGTCCCGGCGAACAGACCTAGTACAGAAACTGGGTCGTTTCAGGCATGCCGCAGGGCCTGGCCCCGACGAACGTGGGCCCGGACAGTGGTAAGCAAGGGCATCACTTGGCGGTGGCTCCGACGACCTCGTTTACGTCAAACTCAAGAGTTCAATCATGTTTCTTTAGAGGTGGAGTCAATTGTCCAAGAAATGATCACCAAGCATGTCATTGTCCCGGTAAATCCAACTTGCCATGTTTTCACCTCCAGACTTTTTCTCGTGCCAAAGAGGGACAGTGTGCAGATACGACCAGTAATAGATCTCTCGTATCTGAACACTCATATTCACAATTCACCCTTCAGGATGCTTACAGTGAATCAAATCAGGCTCACACTTCCGCCGCAAGTTGGATGTGCTCCCTAGACCTGAAAGATGACCATTGGCATGTCCCCATAAACAAACAGTTCCAAAAATTCCTCGCCTTGAGGATCAGACAAGAGACTTACGTCTTTCAGAGATTACCCTTCAGGTTGAACCTGGCACCGAGAATCTTTACAAAGTTAGTCCGGCAAGCCCTTATACCTTTATTAGCTCAAGGGATCAAGGTGATGTGGTATCTAGACGACTGGCTGGTAGTGGCAGAGTCAGAGAGTTTATGCCAGAGTCATGTAAACAAAGTCATAAATCATGTACAGACTCTAGGGTTCAAGGTCAACTTGGCAAAGTCTCTCCTTGTACCCACAAGGAAAATCCAATGGATAGGGATGGTCTGGGACACGGCCAATCTGACTCTCACTCAGAGCGTGGACAATCGCAACAGATTTCGCAGGAAACTGTTTCGTTTTCTCCACAGTCTGAATACGACGAGAACGACATGGGAGTCCCTGGTCGGTTCTCTCAATTGGATCCAATTAACTGTGAAGTTGGGCTGGCTGAAAGTAAAGAGGTTAATCATGGAAGGCAACAAATTCTTCCTGCTTTTGCCGGCGGGGAAATTATGGACCATTCCTCCATTAAATCACAACTTACTGTCGGTTTGGGCGAAGAAGGAAATATTACACTCAATAATGACGTGGGTTTCTCCTCCGCCTACGGTATGGGTAGACACAGATGCTCCAGGGACAATAGGCTGGGGTTATCAGTCAAGCCTAGGCCACCAGGACCAAGTCTTTGGTCTCCGGACATGAACTTTCATATAAACCAACAAGAGCTCTTAGTCCCACTATTTTTCCTGCAAACTCACGGCTCTTCATTACAGGGGAAGTCAATTGCGTTTCGAATGGACAACTTGAATGCGGTAAACTGCATTCAAAAGCAAGGGTCAACAAGGTCTCGGAGGTTGCTGGAATTGTCAGAACAGATTTTTGCTCTAGCCGAATCGCTGAGAATTCATCTGCATGCATCTTATCTCCCGGGCGTAACAAACGTCTGGGCAGACGCTCTGTCCCGGAGACAGAGCACCTCAGTAGAATGGGCAATCAGACAAAATATCTTCAACAAGATGATTGCAGAGCCATACCCTCCACAAGTGGATCTATTTGCATCAGAAGGGAACCACAGACTTCCTCTCTACCTATCCCGCCGGGAGATAACCTCGGCGGGAGGTCCCAACGCATTATCAGAGGACTGGAACAAGTGGACTTCCATCTATCCTTTACCTCCTCCAGACGCTTCATTCATGTGTCAAGTATAGTAGTTCACAAACTACGGGGTTACCGAGGCCTAGTCTCGATGATCGCGCCACTATGGCCGGCTCAGTTGTGGTATCACCAATTGAAGACATGGTGCGAGAACCCGGTATTACTCCCGGTCTCGTCCTTCCACTTGGAAACAATTGGCAACCTAAAGACCTCGCTGACTTTTGCCTTATGGACATTCAAAATGCCAAATGGCTAACCCAGTATGGAGAGAGTGTCACAAAAAAAAATCTTAATCAGTATACTATGTCCACCAGGAAACAGTACCAATCACATTGGAAAACATTCACAACCTGGATAGTGGAGACATCACAAACAGACGCCTCAGTGGCTCTCATTTTTAAGTACCTAGATTATTTGTTTGAACATAAACGCTTCTCAGTAGTGACACTAAAGAATCACTTGTCAGCTATTAGAAACACCTTTTTCGACCTCACTGGTCTATCTATACCGCAGGCAAAAGGAAAAAGCTTCATGAGGGCATGTTTCAAGCTACGCCCACCAGCTCATGCCTACCTGGTCGCTTGACAAAGCCTTATCATTGCTTCACTCACGCAAATATAACCATGCGCCGAATTTTGATTCAGTATTAACCCTCCAGCCCCGGCTATGTATTGTATATATATTCCCCGAAACCCGGGGGTTTTGGCCGAAAAACGTCTACGCCTAGGCTACTGCATCTTTGTTATTTAGCTTGCTTCCGCATTCCCGCGCATCCCCAAGCGTAGATGTGTTTCGTACCTGTAGAATGGCGTTAAGTAGAGCTCTCTAAGTCAACTGGTTCAGTTGTGATGATGATTTCATTGGAGATAACTTTATGGCAAAAACAGACACTTTACACTACTTTTCGATACTTAACAATAACATACAGGCACACACGAACAAGCGACGCTCTCCTTCTTGTGGCGGGAGATGCGGGGCGTCGGTCCAGTCGGCTGTTGTTTACATGCGTCGGACGGACGCCTCGCACACCAAGCTCACAGGCTTTCAAGCACTGGGGGCCTCAGAGCCCTTCCGGGTTGCACGGACCGAGTTTTTTATGGGTGTTTAAGAGCTCTTCCGGGTCTGATGGGTTAAAGAAAGCTGTGTTCCTGATGGATTTAGCGACAGGAAACAGAGTATCGGGGCTGGCGGCGATGAGCAACGAACCCAACTGCCTTAGGTTTGGGAGACTGAACGAACAGGTACAAATCGCTCCGTCTCCCACGTTCATTGCAAAGAATGAACATTGTGATCATGTATTCTCAGAATTTACTGTTCCGGCGCTTAAAAGAGGACACACACACCATCTTTTATGCTCGGTACAAGCTTTACTTAAGTTTATGAGGGTAGCACAACCTCGACAACCAAGCTTCCTATGGGTCAACCGAACAGGGAATCGCATCACGAGACGGAAATTAGCTTCTTTACTCGTAGATGTAATCAGGGAGAGTAATCCCGGCGTATTGGGCAGAGCTCATGATATATGAAAGTGGGCGGTTTCTCTTAGATTCATGCAAAATTATTCAGTGGACGACATAGCTAACACAAAGCTGTGGGCATCCAACAATACTTTCTTGACGCGATACCTGTCGGTGGCCTTGGATAAACCAAAACTAACCTGTGTGGCGTTGCGTCAACGGGTCTAGTAGTCCATGTGCTATTACTAATTAAGTGTTAATCTTAAAAGGTGAAAAGGAGGGGGGGGGGGGGTGCTAGATAGCTCAGACCCCTAGAACCCTCCGCCGGACATTGTGATGAGTTCACGAGCTGATACTTAATAGTCGAGCTGGTTCTACAGCTCAAGATTTTATTTTATTTTGATATATATATCAGTACAACTATATAGTATAAACAAGATATACAAACAATTATAGAATGTACAAATAGTTTTAAGGCCAGTATATAATCCAAAGTATTATAGGTCAGTACCTGTTTGAAAGGGAATAAGAATATGTCCCTACGCAATCTTTTAGATGGATCGCAGAGTGCAAATCCAGTCAACTATAAGCAGATCTTCTTTGAAGTAACGCACTGCTTCCCCCTTTTCCATTTTTAAAAACATTGTATGTAAACAATAAACACTTAAATTGTTATATGGATTCTTTGTCTCTACCTGAGGTAATAGTGTGTTGATATAGTCACGAATGTCCCCCTCCAGTCTTAAGATATCAGGAATATCGTCAATGATGGAGGGGCCACTAATAAATTATAGGTTTGATTCCCAGAGGGAAGAAAGAAAATCTAATATTTAGTAGGGGCCCCGTAATCATTGACGATGTAGGGCCCTCCCGTCCATCCCCTTCCCATTCGCTTGATGTCTTGAGGTGAATCTTAATATGTCAGTGAAGGAAGAATGGCGGCTCGGGGAGCAGCGGCAAGGAACCCCACACAAGAAATCCACGAGATGGAAAGCTATAGTATAACAATTATTAAGTATATTTTTCTTTTTTATATTTTACGAAGGTTTTTTCGTAAAGAGTACCAAATCATAAGACGATTCCATAAGCGAATAAGCGTCGAGGCGATGGTGGGAGGCAGACGCATTTTTTGAGGCTCCGGCATATTATCATGGGCACGATTAAGTATACGGAATTTTGAATACATTCTGAGCGAGCGAGGAGAGGAAGGACTAGTGAAGTGTTTTGAAGATAAATTGGTGTGGTGGAGGGGTGATATATATTGTGAAAAAGAGTAATGTAATCAATGGGTCAGCTGGAGTTGTAGTGATTGTAAACAAACATGGCGGACGGAACGGAGGGAATTTCGGAGACGGAAGAAAGGTTAGGACGGTTTCGTGGGTTTAGGAGCACAGATAAGAAGGTAGAAGAGATTTTTAATGCTGTGAAGGATTTGGAAAAGTGGAAGAGTGATACAGAGAAGTGGAAGGGGGACATTGGTGAGAAAATCAAGGTGTTGTGCGAACTATGTGGTGTGTCGGGTGGGGCAGGGAATAGGCTTAGTGAAGGAAGCGAATGTAGGCCTATTTCGGAAGTTAATAATAACCTAGAGATGATACTAAAAAGGGTAGAGGATTTGGGAGCAGAGAATATGGCATTAAAAGAGCAGCTGAAGGAATACGAAGGACGATTCAAGGAAGTGAAGGAGTAAACTGCATGGACGGTGGTAGGTGAACAGAAAGTTAAGGATTTGGAGGAAATTGTGAAAGAACAAATGGAGGAAATGAACATGACAAAAAAAAAATTTGAGAGTGCAGTCGTAGGAGTCATGAAGAACAAGGAGAGTGTCGTGAGGGAGGCCATGGACAGGGATAGAGGTGTAATCATGCATGGAGATATAGAGGCTCATATGAATGATAATGGAGTGAGAAAAGTGAGAGATATGGAGAAAGTGAAGGAGGTCATGAAAGCTGTTGATGTAGATGGATGTGGATGGGATGGGCAGGTGGAGGAAGTCAGTAGGATAGGTAGATATAGAAGGGGGGAGATGAGACCTATAAGGGTACAGTTTAAAACCAGGGCAGTGGCAGAGACAGTGACAAATTTTAGTTGGAGACTAAACACAAATGAAGAACTGAAACATATAAGATTAAAGAAAGATTTGAGCATAGAACAAAGAAAAAAAAATAAAGGAACTACAAGAAAAGGCTGATGAGGAATATGGAAAGTTGGGTGAGGAGGATAAGAAGAAGTTTTTATGGAGAGTGAGGGACGGGAAATTTAAGAAGTGGTTTATACGAATAGAAGGGAGAAGGAGATCTGGGAGGGAAGAGAATGTGATAGAAGTTGTGGCAGAGGTGGAGAGCAGGGTGGAAGCGTCTCGGGGAGAGACAGGAGAAGAAGCTGCAGACACAGTACCAGTAGTGTGAGGGGGGGAGTAGGGCACGGACAGGAGCGGGATGATGTAGCTGCTGAAGGAATGGTAGAAAGATTAAGGATTATGTTTAGCAATGTTGATGTGTTTACCCAGGACAAGAAAAGAGAACTGATATGTAGGTTGCAGGATGAAGAGGAAAAACCTGATATCATAACCTTACAGGAAGTAACACCAAAAAATGCTAGAATTGAAAGGGAACTGGTGGAGTATAGTTTGGAGGGTTTTGAGTTGTATGAGAGGAATGCTATTAGAGCAGAAGTTGGAAGAGGACTGTTTATTTATGTAGGAAAAGAGCTCAAGGTAAATGTGGATATGAGACAGCAGTATTGTGAGTATTTGTGTATTGAAGTAAAATGTGCAAGAGGGTCAATTCTAATTGCCTCTATATATAGAAGCCCAAATAATAATAGTAGGAAAGAGGATGATAACCTACTGAAAGCAATGGAGGAAATAGATAATAGAGAGAACAAATATAAGATTTTGATTGGTGATTTCAATTTGCCAAGGATCAACTGGGCAAATTGTACTACTCCAGCGGGACAGTGTAGCCTGGAATAGTTTATAGAGAAATTGAGAGATTGTTTTTTAACGCAACATATTACAGAAATGACAAGATATAGAGATGGGACGCAGGGGAGTGTACTTGATTTGATTTTTAGCAATGAGGAGGATATAGTAGAACATGTCAATGTGGATAGCCCTATAGGTCGTAGTGACCATGTCTGTACAAGTTTTAGTTGCAATATTAAAACAGAGAGGGATAATAGAAGCAATAAAAAAAATATACATGTATGATAGAGCAGATTATGAGCTGCTGAGAAGGTGTTTGGACATTGACTGGGGAGAATACTTGAACGGTGAAGACGCTGAAGGAATGTGGAGGAAGATTAGAGTCAAACTGGAGAATGCTATATCCAAATGTGTACCAGTAAGGGAATATAAGGATAAAACAAAATTGAGGAAAAGAACGAACCCAGAATTACCAATGAAAAGAAAGCTTTGGACATGGATAAGAAGAAAGAAACGATTGTGGGATAGACTAAAAGTGTTAAAAAAGAACAGGGGGTCTAGTATAGAAGCTAAAGAAGTGGATTTGGAACATAGACGTGGGAGACAAGGAGGGGGGTGAAGGAGAGGGAGAGAGAGATTGCAAAAAACGTGAAGGATAATCCAAAAATAATCTGGAAGTACATTCAGGAAAAGTTAACAAGAAGAGTAGGTATCCCAGAACTGATAGGAAAATTGGATGATAGGAATAGAGCAGAAACTGATAAGGAGAAAGCAGAGGTGCTGGGGAAATACTTTGGGGAGGTACTAACAGTGGAGTCGGATGATGCAGTGCCTACTATTCCCATCAAACAGGCACCGGCACTAGAACTAATAGAGTTTTCCCATGCTAGAATAAGAAGGGCTATAAAAAAAATAAACAGAAGTAAGTCCCTGGGACCGGATGGGATACATCCAAGAATCATAAAGGAAGGAGGTGAGATGTTAGTAGAGCCATTAAAAATGTTATTTGAGGTATCTTTTAATACAGGACAAATCCCAATGGACTGGAGAGAGGCGAACATAACAGCTATTTTTAAGAAGGGAAAGAGAAATGACCCAGGAAATTATAGACCAGTCAGTTTGACAAGTGTTGTGTGTAAACTAATGGAAACGGTAATTAGAGAAGGAATAATGGAGCATATGAAATCAAACCAACTTTTCAGTGGGAGATAGTTCGGATTCTTGCCGGGGAGGTCGACAGTACTACAGCTAATTAAGGTGGTAGATGATTGGATGCAAATTCTGGAGGATGGTGATGTTATAGACGTGGTATATTGCGATTTTATGAAGGCCTTCGATAAGGTTCCACATAAAAGGTTAATAGAGAAAGTTAGAAGCTATAATATAGGGGAGAAATGTGTGAAATGGATAGAAGCCTTCCTGAAAGATCGGAGACAGAGGGTACTGGTGAATGGAATAGGCTCGGGGTGGAGGGAAATTACAAGTGGGGTACCTCAGGGATCTGTGTTGGGACCACTACTGTTCGTTATATTTATCAACGACTTACCTGAAGTTATAACTAATGGAAGTGAAGATATACCTGTATGCGGATGACACTAAGCTGTATAGAAGAGTGAGGAGTAAGGAAGATGTGGGTTTGCTTCAAGGAGATGTGGAGGGCATGAAGGGATGGTCTGAGCATTGGTTAATGCCTTTTCATACAAAAAAATGCAAGTAAATGCAGATTGGGAAAAGCAAGATAGACAAGGTAGGATACAGTATGTATGAAGCGATGGACGAAGTGAATGCAGAAAAGGATATAGGAGTAGTGATAGACAATAAGTTAAATTTCTCAGAACATTTAGCGGAAAAGGTAAACAAAGCCAATAGAATTGTAGGGCTGATAAGGAGGACATTTGTGTCACTTGACAAAGAAACATTCAGGAATCTCTATACAGCGCTGGTTAGGCCGCACCTGGAATATGCGAACCAGGTGTGGGCTCCATATATGGTAAAGGATATAGAAGCAGTGGAGAAAGTGCAGAGGAGAGCTAGCAAGCTAGTACCAACGTTGAAGAACTCGGGCTATGAGCAGAAGTTGAGGACACTGGGGCTTCCAACACTGGCATATAGGAGAAAGAGAGGGGATATGATAGAGACTTTTAAGATAGTGTCAGGAATGTATGATGAGGATGTGTGTGAAGGTATCTTCTTGATGCGGGAGGGAACAAGAACGAGAGGACACTCTAAGAAAATTTACAAAGAAAGAAATAGGCTTGAAAAGGCAAAGAACTCATTTTGTGATAGAGTGGTAAATGAGTGGAACACACTGCCCCAGTATGTACAGTAGTCGATTCCAAATCAATAAGGAAGTTTGAAAGTAATCTTGATAAAGCATGGGGAAGACAAGATTTGAAGTTTGATTATAAAGCAAAAATACAGAATAGTAAAAATGTTGCGTCTGCTACCGCCGCCGCCAACACTGTGAACGACCGCAGCAATGCAAGTACTGGCACTGAGCTGGATACACAGGCCTAGTTTGCCTTTTCCAGAGGATCTACTGTAAGTTACCCTTATGACGGATACTCCGTTCTTCCCCACGGCGGTAGATTCAAACTGGCTACCGCGGGCGCTTGAATGGAGGCTATTATACTAATAGGCATATCGTCAATGATTACGGGGCCCCTACTAAATATTAGTTTTCTTTCTTCCCTACGGGAATCAAACCTATAATATGGCAATGTCATCTACGTAGAGGCTACTCCTAACTCCCGGGGTTAACTGTTTAACAATATCATTAATTGCCAATGCAAAAAGGGTACTACTTAAAACGCTACCCTGCGGGATGCCACTTTGGAGTGAAAATGAGGCAGAGGTAGTAGTGTCAATCCGAGTATGGAAGGTACGGTCGTCGAGGAAATTAGAGAGAAATACCGGGAGGTGACCTTTAATACCATTGGAATGAAGGGTTCGGAGTATCGCATGATGCCAAGTGGTGTCGTAAGCTTTTTGAATGTCAAAGAAAACTGCTACAGTCGTTAATTTGCGGGTAAACCCATCCCGAATATATGACTCTATATGGGTAAGGGAGTCAAGAGTGGACCTATTGGGTTGGGAGCCAAACTGAGAGGGGGTAATAATATCGTGTTCATGGACCCACCAAAGCAAACGTGCATTCACCATCTTCTCCATGAGCTTACAGAGACAACTGGTGAGAGAGATAGGTCTATAATTTGTGGGAAGACTTGGGTCTTTACCTGATTTAGCTATAGGGATAACCTCAGCGTGTCTCCAAGATCGTGGAAAGAGTCCATTGACCCATAAATAATTATAAAGCTGCAGTAAATAGGACTGCGCAAGGGGAGCAAGATGCTTAAGCAGCTCAAAACTGATATTGTCATGGCCAGGGGCAGTCCTCGAACAAGAAGCAAGAGCAGCCTCCAATTCATTTATCGTAAAGGGTTGATTATATGCAAGGCATCAGAGGTCTCAAAATTCAGAGGTACAGATTCAGCTGTCTCTTTACGACGGCGGAAGGTAGCAGGAAGATTATCTAAACTGCTGACCGAGGCTAGGTGACGGCCTAGAATGTTAGAGATTTCTTGTGGACTGTGAACTCGACGACCATTGTACTGGAGGGCATGGCGTGGAGGACGGAAATGTGACTCATTAATTTTACCGAACTTGTCCCAGAACTAGTCTTCATGGAGGTAGTGGAAGAGATGGAAGATACATAATTTTGCCAAGGAGTGGATTTCTGGAGCTTGACCTCCTTGCGGAACTTTGCAGTTAACCGATTACAGTGGAGCCCCCATCCTAGCTGCTAATCGGTTCCGCAGAAATAGAGCTAGGATTGAAACAGCCAAGATCGGGGCACTGTTCTTATGGGGAAAATTCAATCGGTTCCGTGCTCATGCCAAAATTTGCGTCTTTTTCTATTTTTTGCCTATGAAAACATGTTTTATTGTGCACAAATTAAATTTTATGCATTATACTGTATCATATAATACACCATAGAATAAGTTTTTAATAACTAGAAAAAAAAAAAGGCCCAATATCTAAACAATTACCGCACTTTTTCCCAGTGTTAGGCTATGAAAACATGTTTTATGTCTAGGCTACATCAAGTAGCCTAGGCCTAAATCTTATGCATTGTAAATAATAATGTAGACAAGGCTAAATGACAGTCCTAACCATAAATACTGTAGATTGGGGCATTGTTTCTATCATGCAAAAAATGTTAGGCCTAGCCTAGGCCTAGGTTCTAAATTCGTCCAGCCACCCCTCAAGTACCCATTTCGCCCCAAATACATCCAATAAATACATATTATGAGGAAAAGACGTATAATACGTATTATGAGAAGATTACTTACCACACAGATTTTATTATAATTCATTGTCATATTTAGCCTAGCCTAGGCTAACATCGTCTAGGCTAGGCATTTCAATCGCTTTCGTCCGACATGGACTGGTCTTTGCTCTGTGTTTTGAGCATGAAATTCCTTCATTGCTACCACCAGGCCAACCATCCCTATCACTAGATGTACTAGAGGTTATAATAAACGCGAGAGATAAGGGGTTCAGGCACAAAAAAGCTTGCAAACGGTTGTTTTGTCAACACAGATACTAGCTAATCTGCAAGCGTCTGCTTAGTGATGACGTCATACAAAGATGGCGGCATCTTGTGCATTTGACGATCGGATCTCGGATTCACTCGGATTTCGTCTCTAAACGGCAAACACCTGGCAGATTCTTTCGTTATGTTAAAACAAAATTATTGTTTTTGTTTGTTTTCTAGTTTTATGTTGAGTTTTTCGTTATTTTTGCTATTTTTTCGGGTTTCGGCTGGGATTTTGATGCGAGAATTGAGGCTTTTGGCGCGAGAATTGAAATTGGGAATATTTGGTGTGTGGTGCGAGAATTGAATCAGTGAAGACCGGTGTAGCGAAAATGGGGGCTCCACTGTATAAAGTGGTTTAAGGACCATGATGTCCATGAGAAGGGAAACCATGGAGGCGAGGTCATCAGGATGCAAAGGACGACGTGTAGTGAGGAAACGATAGCGTCTATTGAGGCGATTTAGTCTACGGCCAACAGCATGCTTATGTTGAAGCAGTGATTGGAGAATATCAGTCCACCACGGGACCCTCCTTGTCATGGGACGGGGCGAGGAGGTCGGAATGGACCTGTTCGCAGCGTCAATAACGAATGCCGTAAAATGATCGGCAAGATCGTCATGATCCCTGAGAGGCAGGAAAGGGGGGACAGATCTAGTATGCAGATGGAATGCATCCCAATCAGCCTTGCGAAAATTGTAACGTGGAGGAGCATGAGACGGAAGCGGAGTTAAACATGACAAAATAATGGGAAAATGGTCGCTGGAGTAGGTATCGTCCAATACACGCCAGTCAACCGTATCAACAATAGTTGAAGAGCATAGGGAAACATCTATAGAAGTCATCGTGCCATGGGCTTTGGAGAAAAATGTAGATGTACCTTCCTCATTAAGGCAACAAAAATTAGATTGCAGCAACTGTTCAAGATGGGAACCAGGAACGTCTGATGCGGAACAATGCGAATCCCATATAGGACTATGGGCATTAAAATCTCCAACCACAAGTATAGTACTAGGGAAGGAGGTAAGAAAGGGTGGGAGGAGGGATAAGTCGTAGTTAAAATCAGGTTGGTTATAAAAATTACATATGGATAAAAGGCCCCCACCTGGAATGGATAATTCAATGGCAGAACATTGAAGATAACCACCTGGTGGAGGGAGTAAATGAAAAGTAGTACCATTATGGACATAAATGGCAGTGCCTAATTTATTACCGTTACTAATGGACCGACTAGCCAAACGATAATTTAAAACAGAGTCAGGACACCGTCCAACATGTTGAAGACAAAGACACATTGGAGAGTAATTATATATTAAACGTTGGATCTCCCCCAGCTGCAACCGAGGGGAGAATCCATTCATATTCCATTGAATAATGGAAGGATTAAAAATCATGTAAGATGGGTAAGGTTATTAAGATTAACCGACTTGTTAGAATCTTTCAACTTTCTATAGGATTGCGTATATGATTTTTAAACGGTGGGGGCATGAGCTCCCGACCGAGCAATAGGAGGTTTAGATGACAGGCAGGCTTTAGGTTGTAAAAGGACAGAACTATGAGCCAAAGCTTCCACAAAGGCTTCTTTGGTTTTGTAACTCTTTAAAGCGTACGCGTAAGTGGTGAGTGCAGAGGCAATGTGAGCCATGGACTAGAGTAGTATCAGTATCATCCACTTCCCGGTTATCTAGGAAATCACGTACCAATTTGAGAAGTACAGACTGATTAGCAGCAGGAGCATCATCGTACAAGGTCTGGAAACATGCACGACATCCACATTTCACATTATGTTTGGGAGGGGGTTCTCGACCACCCGGAACCGACTTGGTCGGGCGAACCACTCCGCCATGTCCACCCGAGGAAACGTGGGAAAGGATTGGGAGAGTGGTAGTCGCACTGTGACTATCTGTATGCTCTGTGTCGCAAGCAGGGGGCGAGTGATTAAGGAGACCTGATGTGGGAGGAATAATAGACCCTCCGACAGATGAAGGACCCAAGGGCAGATCATTTGGCAGTGAAAGTAGACATGTTCGAGAGGAAGACCCGGGTTGGTAAGGGACAGTCTTCACACGCTGCTGTTTGGCATGAGGGCGTGAAGGAGACTGAGACCCGGAATCCGCAGGAAGATCCCTACCCCATTTACTAGAAACAAGTTCCATCGGTTCCTCAAGGGCAGACGACTCATCTAGGGGCAAATCGTCAGACAGTGCAGCAAAGCTATTGGATGTAGAGAGTAAATATGATGTACACTGTAGATAGTGGGCCTGTGCTTTTGCTTGAGGGGCCAGAAGGTGCAGCACTGGCGGCAGCAGGAACAACACTAGGTGGGTGTTGAGGTACCGGCGCAGGTTGCGATGATAACACCCGAGACCTGTAGGAATTCCGTTTGGCTGGATCGTGAAGAACATGTACAGCTAGCTCATGTTTAGCACGAGGGACAGTGAAGGCAGATCTGGTTAGTAATAACTAAACTTCAGTGTTATAAATATAAAACTCGCAATTCTTGGATCGAGCATGATGGGCACCACCACAATTTACACAGTGGGCGGGACCGCAATTCCATTTCGTCTCATGCGCAGATGAGCCACAGTAGGCACATACACTTTTGTTGCGACACATTTTGGCCGAGTGAGTGAAGGAAGAGCAATTCCTACATTGGAGAGGTTGCGGGATATAAGGACGTACTTCTCTAGTTTGCCCTAAGATGGTGACCTTCGACGGAAGCGTTTTACCGAGGAATGTTAACTTAGCAACATTAATCGACCTTGAGGCGCCGTGGATAGTAGGCTGGAAGATATCGACCTTTGAGCAGGAATGTCCTCGCAACTGAAGGGATTCTTGTATTGCGCTAGGAGATGGGCATTCGTCTGATTGAGGGAGAACAACAGTGCCTTGGATAGAGTTCAAGTGCTCATGTGGCAGGACAGACACCGCAACGCCGTCTATGGACGTCAACCGGAGGAATGACTTTGATTGTTCTTCAGTGGTAGCCTCCATCAACCAATCACCAGAACCATGAGGACGGAGAGACATGTCACGTGAGGCATGGACCTTAAGAAGAGCAAGCTCGAGCTCACAGTTTCGTAGTGGAGTATCAGAGTGCAGTACAGTCAGGCCTGCCAAAACGCGAGCTTCCAATACGCGAATCACCTTATACGCGAGGGGGGGGTCGAATCATACCCAAAATTTTGAAAACGCGAAGTGAACTTCTAAAATGCGTTTCCGGAGCCGATATAGGGGCAATTCCGGGGAGTCCGCCTAGTACGCTAGCCCGCCTCGCCATTCCGCGCATCCAACTGCGCAGGGCAGTGACGTAGGCAGACGGACCAGGGCATTGTGGGATATGCCAGTCTACACAGTGTGCCCGCACGCGAAGCATAAATTCTACTCGTGTACTCGTGATTTGCCCCCACCGCCATCATGCCTCGCAAGAATAAAGCCCCCACCATTCATATCTAGCCTTCATACTGTTAATTTTAAGGTGAGTTTATTATTATTGTTATATTTTCTTATGATTTGGATCTTTATGTATACATAAATGTACCTTTTGTGGCAATTAACGGTGTTAAATAGGCCTAATTTAGGCCGTGCCGCCCCTATTAATTTATTCCCATTTAAAGCTCTATTTCCAATACGCGAATTTTAATTCCGCGAGGGCGCGTGTCGCCCATATACTCGCGTATTGGAAGGCCTGACTGTACAAGGTACCGAGTCCATGAATTCTCACCAAATAGTGAATCAAAATGGACATATGACTGGTCAGGCCGGAATCGAGGCCGGCGGTTACTGCGAGATTTGGGTAATACATAAGGTTGTAAAGTAAGATGCTGTGGGGAAGAATCGTCAGAGGTATGGGTATGCGCCATGGTTGAAGTGGCGGAAGTCATAGTAGGTGGGTCAACGCTAGACGATGATTGTGTAGAGGACAAAATCAAACTAGTATTATCCGTATCAAGGTTAGCAGCTGAGGTTGGCACTGGAGCAGTAAGCACAGCAGGTAATAAGGTGGAGGTCACAGAACTAGTAACACTATTCGTCGTTGTTGTTGAGTAGGATATGGAAACTCGTACCTCGGGAGAGGACGGGGTGGTGATAGTGGGAGCTGGAGTGGCCACAGGAGTAGCCACAGGAAGCGAAGATTCAGGGTGGGAGTCAGTGGGCGAGCCAGGGTCAGCAACAAGGAGATCAGTCCGGTTTTCAATTACATTGGAGGCAAGCCAAAGTAATGACCCCGTTTAGAGGGAGGATCCCTCCTAGCCCTAGAGGCTCAATAAGGCAGGGGCCAGGGCGGAGATCAGTGCCTTATTAAGGAGGGGCTGCCTCCCTTGAGGTGGGCGGAAATTGATCAATCGGGGTGAAAACCCCTCCCACCATCAGCACCGGAGCCTAGCACCTCCATGTACCCGCCATCAGAGGAGGTTTATAACCGGATCTTCGGCACCTGACTCTTGATAGGCCAGAGGCCCCGCCTCGAGGGGTCTGCCAGGAGGTGCGGAAGAAGAGAAAGAAAGAACAAAAAAGTAGATGAATACAGAACCTAGCACAATTGGTTAAGCTGACAATGTCAGCTCGTAAGCCCCCCTACGACGGCAACGAGCTAGGAGCAGGGGGGATGTTGTATGCATGTAAGTGAACTTTTGTACATATAATCGATAAGTTTATATGAAGTGCAATGTTCTACAATCTCTATCCTAGGTTTAAGAAAGTTTGTACACAGGTATATTTTTAAGTACGCTACCTGTACCTTCTTAACAGTTTTATTGTATTTTTGTCAGAAAAATAAAAAAAGTTAGAGCTTTAAGCAAAGGGTTTATTCTCATCCTATATTATTGTTAGTGGTGTTGATATTTATCACGAATGTCCCACTCCAGACTTGTGATATCAGGCATATCGTCAATGATGGAGGGGCCACTAATAAATTATAGGTTTGAGTCCCGAAGGGGAGAAGGAAAACCTAATATTTAGTAGTGGCCCCGGAATCATTGACGATTCCGGCCATCCCAACCATCCCCTTCCCATTCGTTCAGATGTTTTTCTAGAGTATCTTGATGTATCAGTTAAAGAAGATGACGCATCAGCGTCTCAAGGCGAAACCCACGCTAGCATCTGCATTATGGGAAGCGTAAAACAGATAAGAGTTCTAATATTTTTCTTTTAACTATTTTGTATTTAGTTTTTTCGTAGTGGCATCCGCATCATAAGGAAGAGTTCGTACGTAATTATGAGCGTACGCTTACGATGAATTGGTCTCTACGCTCCAGGGCGGGTGATTTAAACAGCTGACTCTGGGGTTTAAAGAGAGCCATTATTGTATAAGGCATATCGTCAATGATTCCGGGGCCGCTACTAAATATTAGGTTTACCTTCTCCCCTTCGGGACTCAAACCTATAATCTGCCAGATGAGCCATGCGACCTTAGTGCATGCAAAGGGCGGGCCCTTGAAACCGCCCCTCTGGATTGGGTATTGGCATCAACCGGAGAGACCCTGGCACAAGGTGAACCAGTGGTATCTCCAGAAAGCCTCTAAATACTGATTCGTGGTTGTTGTCGTGGTAAAAGAGGTTTGTGCCTCGGATGAGTTGCCAACAGAATTAATGCAAACAAAATTAGGGGTCTTTTCGGAGGGTGTGTGGAGCCTGCCGACAACTTCCTTCATTTGGAGGGCAGTGAAGAATCATGGGAAGACTTATCGGGATGCCGATGTGAAGAAGTGTCTCCTGAGCGGGAGGAGTACGACAAGCTGTCCTTAAATTTTCTTGTCTGTGTCCCTGTGTGTCTAGTGTTGTGTTGTGTGAGGGCCCTTGCCTAGTCCACTCAGCACTGTGCTAGCACGTCTTGCTTTTGTTTTAGGGTCGCCAGGAGAGAGTCAGATACGTGCGATCTGAGTCTCTCAAGAGAGCACCCTTTCAATTAGAGTAATTTGGCGCACAGACTTGGGAACGTCCCTAGGCTAGAGCAGGTGGCTCAGCCCGGGTATCCGAAGCCTATATCCTTCCGGCTAGACCTCTGCCACCTGGCAGATTAACAGCTAGGGGTTTATCATCTCTGTATGCTTGTTATTGTGCCACAGTTTACCGTTTTTGTGAGCATTGTGAGTCAGGGTGTGTGAAATGCTGGGTGTGAAGGGAATTCATGGTCTCCTGAAATATCCCCAGGCTACCTTTAGGATCAACTTTTCCTGGTACCTGGCGCGGGGTACGAACCTCTGAAGGGAATTTAACCCCCCTAAAAAACCCACAGATTTTGAGATGCCTTGGGTGGGGTTCAAACCCTGGTTAGTGACCCAACCATCACCACCAGGCCCGCGCGCTAACCCACTGTACTACCACGGACGTACTAAAAGTATAGCAACCTTAGTCCGATTTTTAAGAACCAGGTGATAGTCTCGTGGTGTTATCACGTGATGAGTTTATTGGACTTACCATCTCCGACTATTTTACGCTATACCTGACGTCAACTCGGGTTAGTATTATTGTGGGTGCGGGACATTTTCGAGGGCATTACATTACATCCTTCTTTAACTGGGCTAGTCCCTAGCCTATTTTAAGGTCGTAAGGTATCGTAGCTGTATTACCTCAGCAATCTCAATATTGTTGGTATAGGGTTCGCGTGACGGGTGCTCCACGTAGCTACCTGGTCACGTTCCCTAGCTGCCACCAATGAAATGCTGGGTGTGAAGGGAATTTCATGGTCTCCTGAAATATCCCCAGGCTACCTTTAGGATCAACTTTTCCTGGTACCTGGCGCGGGGTACGAACCTCTGAAGGGAATTTAACCCCCCTAAAAACCCACAGGTTTTGAGATGCCTTGGGTGGGGTTCGAACCCTGGTTAGTGACCCAACCATCACCACCAGGCCCGCGCGCTAACCCACTGTACTACCACGGACGTACTAAAAGTATAGCAACCTTAGTCCGATTTTTAAGAACCAGGTGATAGTCTCGTGGTGTTATCACGTGATGAGTTTATTGGACTTACCATCTCCGACTATTTTACGCTATACCTGACGTCAACTCGGGTTAGTATTATTGTGGGTGCGGGACATTTTCGAGGGCATTACAGTGTGGTTTAGAGACTCTGTCCGAGCAGGCTTGCCTGACTAAGAGTGAGAAGCACACCTGTATGTGGTTATGTTGCGAGTTGCTGCCTTTATTTAATTATACCTATGCCATTATACACTGTAGGTCCTATCACTAGTATTTATTCCTGCTTATGAGTTAAGAGTTCTCTAAATCCGTAACGTACTTTCTTTGCTAAGCATCAGATCCTACAGTAGCCGCATGCAGTTTAGAGACCCACATCTTGTCTACCTGTACGATGTTTTGAGGACTGTTTGCTTTCACCTTCTTTCACGCAGGGGTGATTAGTTGTATTAATTAACGTAACGTTAAATGTACTTTCTTCTAGTTTGTTATTAAATTGTTTCTGCAATTTAATTCCGTTATCTATCTTTTCCTTGAAGCTTTAAGTCAACTTAATTGTGTGATCTTTTATATAGCCTGCTTGACTATCAGCAGTCTATAGTGCGTGCACCCTGTAACCGAGTCATAGGATACCTCGTTGTCCAGGCAGGACTCTTGACGGTTTAGGGTGGTTTGTTGCCTGGGTTTATAGATAAGGGTTGGATCTAGCGTTTTCCGTTGTTGCTTGTTGCCGCATACCTAGTCCAATAGAAAGAGCCCAGTGTTTATATATCCCAGGACGTAACAAATGGCGACCTTGCATAGGATTTACTGAACAGAGGAATATAGTGGTCATTTGTTTTGAGATTCCTTATGATTAGAGGAATACAGTGGACATAGTTTTTTTTTGGAGCAACCAATATAACACATTAAAAGACTTTAAATAACATTAGTATATACATACTTGCATAGGAGATAAGGCACATTCTATAACCGTGATAATTACTGCAGTACACAAACATGTCTAATACATCAGAACACAGTGATGGGTCAGGTCACGATACGGGCTCGGAGGGAGAAAGACCTGTGGAGTGGCTAGTCGATAGCGAGGAGGGTGCTAGAAGATTTTTAGAGGTGCCCCTTACCGCTGCCAGGGTGTTGAAGCTGAATAAGTATGGCTTAAAGTGTGTGGCAGGTCTTCAGGGTCACCAGGGTTTAAGTGGCATGAGGAAAGATCAGCTGAGGACTTTGATATTGGGTTTAGAAGGGAGAGACCTGGGTGGAGAGGCGACTGGGGGCCCCGGTCCCCAGCCCCCCCTCCACTCTACCCCCATATCAAACGTCAGGGTGTCTGAATTTAGTACATACCCCCAAGTTGATGGTCAATGGCAGCGTGGAATTCAATCACAGGGACCCTCTCCATTAAATGCACCTTCCCCTCCTCAAGGGTTGACTCCAGATTTGTTGTTTCGGCTTGAGATGGCCAAGGTTGAGGTTGCTAGAGCTCAGGTTGAGGCTGCCGAGAGACAGGCTAGTGTGCAGGCTGAGGCTGCAGAGAGAACAGCTATACGAGAGGCTGAACTGCAGGCAGAGTCTACTAGGTATCGGGCTGACAGGGAGCTGGAGAGATCTCGAGTGGAGGTAACAGGGCGAAATATGGGGGGAGGTAACAGACATCGGGACCAATCATTGTCGCACCTGCTTAAACTAGTTCCTGTGTTCGATGAATTATGTGTGGCTGAGTTTTTTATGCGATTTGAGAAGAAGTGTCAGGAACACCAGTGGCCTCAGGAAAAGTGGGCAGCATTAGTTTCATCAAGACTCCTAGGAAAGGGGCTAAAAGCGTATGATGCACTACCTTTAGAGTCCTGTGTAGTTTATGATGAGCTAAAGAAGGCTGTGCTACGGGCCTATGAGTTACAACCAGAAACTTACCGCTTGAAGTTTCGGGGTGTTACTAAGGGCAAGGATAGTACCTTCCTAGAACACGCCCGGGACTTGTCTGATGCACTACGACATTGGCTGCGTTCTGAGAGGGCAGCTACTTTTGAGGAGTTGAGTGAGCTGGTTCTCTTGGAGCAGTTCTTTAAGTGCACAGGCGGGGACTTAACATTAAATATAAAGGAAAAAAATCCTAGAACTCTCCAGGAGGCAGCAGAAATGGCTGACCGCCGACTGTCATTAATTCGAGGGTGCGGAGCAGCAGCTAGGAGTGAGTCGGGTGCAAAGGATCGTACCCCTCCCCCTCCCAAGAATTTTGATACACATAAATACACAAAACCATCTAGCACTGACAATAAAACTGAACATAAACCAAATACCGTCCCGTATAAGAAGTCTAATGGTACCTCCCACTCCCAAGGGAAACCAAAGAGTAAAGAGTGCTTCGCATGTCACAAGGAGGGTCACTTTGCAAATGCTTGTCCGAACAAGCCACCAAACTATAGGTTTGACTCCTGTAAGGAGATAAAGAAAACCTAATATTTAGTAGTGGCCCCGTAATCATTGACGAACATGCCTATTACATAAGGCATCCTCTTCAAACACTAATCCGCCGTAGTTTGAATCTACCGCGCAGAGCATTTAAAATCTGAGGAGCCTTCATCATGAGCGCACGCGACCTCACTCATGGATTCAGTCATTATGAATTGGGTTCTCACTACGAAACAAATTCGTAAAAAATAAAAAACAAAAATAAAATAAGAATAACTATCCAATAAGCTTTCCATCATATCGTGGATGCACTTGTGTGGATCTTTGACCAGACGCTGATTCAGGCGTCATTCTTCCTTCACTGACATATCAAGTAAACCAAAATCCTTAATACATCAACGAATGGGAAGGGGATGGTCGGGAGGGCCCCAGTCGTCAATGATTACGGGGCCACTACTAAATATTAGGTTTTCTTTATCTCCTTACAGGAGTAAAACCTATAATTTATTAGTGGCCCCTCCATCATTGACGAACATGCCTGATTTCTAAGACTGGAGGGGGACATTCGTAATCATTTCATAACTCTAGAAAAGCAGATAATCAAACACCCACATAGTATTCTTACTTTTGTAAAAAAGAGATATTCGGGTGCATAAACTTTATACAGCCTAAATCTTCAAAAAGGGGTACAAGCAGGAGCGTGCTTCAAAGAAGCCTGCTTGAAAAAGGGTTAACTCTGAGACTCTGTGCACAGATCTGCTAGTTAAGAAGGCACCCCACTTAAAGTAAGTGGTGAAAACTAAAAACTTATAAGTTTACATGTGCACATATAAACCCCATTAACTAGTGGATATATTCCTAAAAATATAACCAAACATAAATGAATTCTTGTACATTCGTAGAAGTACTGAACTCGTGTACTTATGCAGAAGTAATTACTGCAAAAGTAAAAGTCGTAGTTGCCACTACCAAGATTTCTCAAAAATCTATTGCTTCACAGCCAAAGCTACTTACAACAAGAATTGTCGTAACACTACTATTGGCCTTTAGCACAATTTCCTGCAATGAATACTACAGAGAAATTTGATAATACAATGCCTACAACCAGTATCACAGCTCGTATGTTCCGAACACATACTCCGGAGGGGTCTAGGGTGTCCTATGTCACACTGACTGCACCCTCCCCCCCTTTTTTCTTGAAATTAAACAAAACGTGACTAAAAGGGCCACCTAGACCCTCTGCCGTAAAGCTATACATGGCAAGGAAGGTTTGTCCAGAGCTACTGAAAGGTATCGAGGCAAAAACTCCTGATTAGAGGCCCACAACTGTGTGGACGTAATAACTTCCACCGACAGATTATTAAGGAAACGTAAAGAGGCTGTCCCCTTGCGTAAATCGTGGGTCTTACCCACAACGCCGGGATGCTTCTCTTTAAAGTCCTCGACCAAGAGAGAAGCCAGTGTACGCTCCATCAAGCGTTCACCCGGACTTGCGACCCATAAAGCACCCTGGTGATTTAGAGGTGCCACTCTTAAATATTTGGTTAGAGCTTGCACTGGGCAAAAAAGATGGTGCACCTTTCCCGTTTAACGCCGGCACCGTGAACTCTGAAAACACGTGTTCACTGTGCTCAATCTCGGCTATGAATCCTGGGGAAGGTGCAATGTGAATACACTCATGAAGCCTATCAAACCTGAGGCAATTAGGTGCGTTGCTCATCGCCGCCAGCTCAGATACTCTGTTCCCGGTAGCCAAAGCCATAAGGAATACTGCCCTTTTGTAAAATCTGCAGTCTTTGGTACATACGGGAACGAGAATAACGACGATGCTTTGCCCAGAGACCATGTAGGCCTGAGCTGACGGGGAGGTGGGCGGAGTTTAAAACCTGCCCACATAAATCACTTTCAGATAAATGTTACTGCATGAACAGATAAATTAAATAATAAACAACCAACGCCACCGAGGGCACAGTTTGTTTTGTTCTAAGAATCCGAGACGTAAAAGCTTTCCAATGCGATTGAAACTGTCGCTTTGTAGACTGGGTATATTGATTCGTGAATATCTTGGTCACGTCGCTACCATAAGGTGCTAGCCACTTGGCCTCCTGAATGTCCAAAATGAACAAGTCCGCGAGGTTTCTAGGTTGCCAATTGTGTTCTAAGTGGAACAACCCGACCAGGAGGGACACTGGGTGCGGGCACCACGTGTTCAAATGCTGGTACCACACTGCGCCGGCCACAGGGGCGCGATTAGCGAGACTACGCCTCGCTAATCCTGTAGTTTGTTGACTACGTGGCACATTAGAGACGCGTCTGGCGGCGGAAAAGAAATAAATGGAACTCAACCTGCTCTCGTCCGTCAACAGAGCGTCAGGTCCGCCCGCCAGCGTTATCGTCCGGCGGGAGAGGTACGACTGTGAGTATCGCCATACACCTTGGCTGTGGCTGTCCCTCGCTTGCGAGCTCGGTATAAACCCTGAACGGGAGCCCTCGTCCGAGTCCCGTAAAGGTTTATGATAATTAAAAGCCCCCATAGTTCATTAACACATTGAAAGCAGAGCTGGTGAGCAAAATCATAAAGTATACTAATTCATTTAATTTATATTTAATTGTATTAAAATAAATTACTATAAATAAACACAATATTATCATAATATAATCATAGAAAATATATATGTTTATTATGATTCAGCTATTAAATTATTTCATTAACAAATAAAAATAAGATAGGGCTACCTGAGCTTAACGGCGTTGAACATACAGCAATGAGAGGTTCAAGTGCCGACACGACAGAGACTGGGGGAAAACTACCCCGCCCCCGGGAACTACCTGGTCACCTGGTGCAACACCGGTAATCCGCCCTGGAAAGAGAATTTTCCGGGGATTAATGCTCATAGGGTTACACCCAAAAAACGGTACAAAATATGTGCCTCAAAACCGCCGGTCAACGAACCGTAGCACTCCACCACTACTTTTCGTTGTCCTTTAGTATCATATTAAAGATTTCAGCATATCTTTACCTGTCCAGAAGATTTAAGCATATCTTCTGAATCCTCATAAAGATGAAGCATATCTTTATTAAAGATGAAGTCTTTTAAGTATCCCTTTACACTTGAAACACTGTAAGATTCCGGCATCTTTTTATGCCATAAAAAGTCTAAGCCTATCTTAATCTCTAATCTGGCGTCACCCAGAAGCCCTCATAGATCGCCGTCTTGAAGGCCGTGATACCCTATTGTATCAATCAATTGTTTGGCAAATTATCGCGAATTGCAAATCAGTTAATATAACCACCCAAAGGCACAACCGCCGGGTTTTATATGCAATGTCAAACCAATTGTACCTGCCCCAGACCTCTTTGTAAAAAGGTCGCCGGGAGGGAAAGACTAAACAAACAAACGGCATTGTTTCAATGGCTTATTAAAGATTTCAGCATATCTTTTATCTGTCCAAAAGAATTAAGCATAACTTCTTAATCCTCATAAAGATGAAGCATATCTTTATTAAAGATGAAGTCTTTCAAGTAACCCTTTACACTTGAAACACTAGTAAGATTCAGGCATCTTTTTATCCCATAAAATGTTTAAGCCTATCTTAATCTCTAATCCGGCTTCTCCCAGAAGCCCTCATAGATTGCCGTCTTGAAGGCCGTGATACCCTATTGTATCAATCAATCGTTTGGCAAATTATCTCGAATCGCAAATCCATTAATATAACCACCCGAAGGTACAACCGCCGGGTTTTATATACAAGGACCCCAATGGAAATACGCCTAACGGCCTTATTGGGCTATCCTTAGTTGGAATTATGCAAGGCTGGTACATGTCATATTTATAACATACTATGTGGTACCAACTCTGTAAATTGCTAACTGAATAAACATTATTATTATTATTATTATTATTATTAATGTCAAACCAATTATACCTGCCCCAGACCTCTTTGTAAAAAGGTCGCTGGGAGGTAAAGACCAAACAAACAGACAGCATTGTTTCAATGGCTTTGAAAAGCAGAGAAAACCAAGGCCAACAGGTGTCAGCCTGATCACCTAGAAAACGGAGTGGAGCCCCCCTCGACGGGAATAACTCAGGAAGCCTGATCCCAGGCTCGACCATAGAAAACGCAGTTTCTGATGAGCCCTCAAGCGACCAAACTCGTCGGGGTAACTTACCTATTTTAGCCATCCTGACTAAAACTCGGTAAACAAAAACGGTGTTCTCGGAGCAACGAGAAAAACGCCGGAAAGGTAACCCACACTAAACTATACATTACAGGAGGGCATAATGCATAAAGCAATGAATAACACAGGAAGCCTGCTCCCAGGCTCGACCACAGAAAACGCAGTTTCTTATGAGCCCTCAAGCGACCAAACTCGTCGGGGTAACTTACCTATTTTAGCCATCCTGACTAAAACTCGGTAAACAAAAACGGTGTTCTCGGAGCAACGAGAAAAAACGCCGGAAAGGTAACCTACACCAAACGAGACATTTTAACACATTTCATACGAAGGGTGTGCGCAAAAATAGGGATACCTGAACAGGAGGGCGTAATGCATAAAGCAAAAACCGGGGCAAAGGTAGTCATGACAGAGACTGGTGGGATAATTACTCCAGGTTCAGCATAGACCCGCCGGGACCCAGCTCTGGAAAAAAAGAAAATTTCCAGAAATTAATGCTCATAAGGTTAACCCAAACATGTTCGCACACAAGTGTTAAATAACCCGCCGGGTAACGAGACGTAATACTCAACGACGACAGCTCGCTACGCGGTGGGGTTTCCTAAGTAAAAGATTTCAGAATATCTTAATTTGTCCAAAAGATTTATGAATACCCTCTGACATAATATATAAAGACCAGCATGGCGTTTATAACTGATGAAGTCTGTCCGGTGGTGTTTGTTTCAAGATTCAATTTTGGAGAAGAAAAAAAACTAAAAAAGACGCCGGCCCCCGAATTATCTCGTAGATCAAAAACTGGGAAGCCTGACAAATATACGAGATCTAACTTCTCCCGAAGTATCTTTTTAGATCGCCGTATGTTGAAGGCGGCGATACAAAACGTATCCCTCAATTGTCTGGTTAACTAACTGAATCGTAAATTAGTTATTCCCATCCCTCCAAGGAGCACCCGCCGGGTGTGAATATTAGTTTTAAAAAACGTTAACCCCAATTGTGCCCTAAAGCGCCGTATGTTGAAGGAGGCGATACACAATGCATCCCTCAATTGTCTGGTCAACTAAACTGAATTTTGCAAATTCGGGCATCCCACCCTTCCAGGTTGCACCCGCCGGGTGATTTAAAGTTTAAAAGTTAACCCCCAAATGTTCCTAACCCCACATCTTTGTAAAAGATCGCCGGGGAGGAAATACAAAGATAGCGAATTGCAAATCAGTCAATATAACCACCCAAAGGTACAACCGCTGGGTTTTATATGCAATGTCAAACCAATTGTACCTGCCCCAGACCTCTTTGTAAAAAGGTCGCCGGGAGGGAAAGACTAAACAAACAAACGGCATTGTTTCAATGGCTTAGTAAAGATTTCAGCATATCTTTCACCTGTCCAAAAGAATTAAGAATAACGTCTTAATCCTCATAAAGATGAAGCATATCTTTATTAAAGATGAAGTCTTTCAAGTATCCCATTACACTTGAGACACTAGTAAGATTCAGGCATCTTTTTATCCCATAAAAAGTCTAAGCCTATCTTAATCTCTAATCCGGCTTCTCCCAGAAGCTCTCATAGATCGCCGTCTTGAAGGCCGTGATACCCTATTGTATCAATCAAGTGTTTGGCAAATTATCTCGAATCGCAAATCCGTTAATATAACCACCCGAAGGTACAACCGCCGGGTTTTATATGCAATGTCAAACCAATTATACCTGCCCCAGACCTCTTTGTAAAAAGGTCGCCGGGAGGTAAAGACCAAACAAACAGACAGCATTGTTTAAATGGCTTTGAAAAGCAGAGAAAACCAAGTCCAACAGGTGTCAGCCTGATCACCTAGAAAACTGTGTGGAGCCCCCCTCGACGGGAATAAACCAGGAAGCCTGATCCCAGGCTCGACCATAGAAAACGCAGTTTCTGATGAGCCCTCAAGCGACCAAACTCGTCGGGGTAACTTACCTATTTTAGCCATCCTGACTAAAACTCGGTAAACACAAACGGTGTTCTCGGAGCAACGAGAAAAACGCCGGAAAGGTAACCCACACTAAACTATACATTACGGGAGGGCGTAATGCATAAAGCAATGAATAACACAGGAAGCCTGATCCCAGGCTCGACCACAGAAAACGCAGTTTCTTATGAGCCCTCAAGCGACCAAACTCGTCGGGGTAACTTACCTATTTTGAGCCATCCTGACAAAAACTCGGTAAACAAAAACGGTGTTCTCGGAGCAACGAGAAAAACGCCGGAAAGGTAACCCACACTAAACTATACATTACGGGAGGGCGTAATGCATAAAGCAATGAATAACACAGGAAGCCTGATCCCAGGCTCGACCACAGAAAACGCAGTTTCTTATGAGCCCTCAAGCGACCAAACTCGTCGGGGTAACTTACCTATTTTGAGCCATCCTGACTAAAACTCGGTAAACAAAAACGGTGTTCTCGGAGCAACGAGAAAAAACGCCGGAAAGGTAACCCACACCAAACGAGACATTTTAACACATTTTATACAAAGGGTGTGTGCAAAAATAGGGATACCTGAACAGGAGGGCGTAATGCATAAAGAAAAAACCGGGGCAAAGGTAGCCATGACTGAGACTGGTGGGATACTTACTCCAGGTTCTGCATAGACCCGCCGGGACCCAGCTCTGGAAAAAAATAAAATTTCCAGGAATTAATGCTCATAAGGTTAACCCAAACATGTTCGCACACAAGTGTTAAATAACCCGCCGGGTAACAAGACGTAATACTCAACGACTACAGCTCGCTACGCGGTGGGGTTTCCTAAGTAAAAGATTTCAGAATATCTTAATTTGTCCAAAAGATTTATGAATACCCTCTGACATAATATATAAAGACCAGCCTGGCGTTTATAACTGATTAAGTCTTTCCGGTGGTGTTTGTTTCAACATTCAATTTTGGAGGAAAAAAAAAATAAAAAAGACGCCGGCCCCCGAATTATCTCGTAGATCAAAAACTGGGAAGCCTGACAAATATACGAGATCTAACTTCTCCCGAAGTAACTGTTTAGATCGCCGTATGTTGAAGGCGGCGATACAAAACGTATCCCTCAATTGTCTGGTTAACTAACTGAATTGGAAATTCGTTATTCCCACCCTTCCAGGGAGCACCCGCCGGGTATGAATATTAGTTTAAAAAACGTTAACCCCAATTAAGCCTTAAATTGCCGTATGTTGAAGGAGGCGATACACCATGCATCCCTCAATTGTCTGGTCAACTAAACTGAATTTTGAAAATTCGGTCATCCCACCCTACCAGGTTGCACCCGCCGGGTGATTTAAAGTTTAAAAGTTAACCCCAATTGTTCCTAACCCCACATCTTTGTAAAAGATCGCCGGGGAGGAAATACAACAACAGCATAGTTTTATATTGGCTTTGCAAAACCGAAAAAACTACAAACAACACGTGTCCGTATGAACACTGTTAGATGGGTACAGCCAACCCGCCGGGAATCAGGAGCCTGAAACAGGCACCCCAGAGACGCAGTCCTGGGGAGCCACAGACCCCCACTCGCCGGGGAAACAAGCCTGTTTTTAAACCACGCGTGGCCAAAACTCGGCAACCAGTCGGGTTTTTTCATGGTGTAACCGAGAAAAACCCGCCGGAAATAACCCACCCCGTCCAGATACCATCTGAACGCAACACAGGACCGAGGCGTAGCCAAAACACAACTAACGCCGGGCCCAACATAGTCCGTGGAATTAGCCAATACACAACTAACCCAGGACACATAAATAGTCCGTGGAATTAGCCAATACACAACTAAACCAGGACACACATCACACAGTAGTACATATTTAGAAAATAAATCAATAACACTTGTATATGTGGTAAAGCTACGAGAGGCTGGCTAGGCCTAGGCAGACGGATAACATTAACATGTCGGAATATAAACAAAAAGCACTGAATTATATCACAACAGGAACCACCGCCAACACACCACTGTAGCAAATACTTCCGGCAAAGGGAAGAACTGACTCGGGACCCAGAAAAAACTTCACTAAGTGAAGAAAAATACGCTGGGAACGTCAGCAAAAATACGCGACCTCATCAGAAAGATAAAAGGAAGCAATAACGCGTAATGAAAGCCGCCTGCATCACAAAGCTAGCTAACTGTGAAAAAAGTTCACCTGTCCACAACCGGACCACGAGGGTACATCCGAAATAGATGCCCCAAACACACGACCCAAAATACACTGCACTGCGGGCAACCAGCCCAGGACACTCCTGCTACGCATATCCTAACCTTACTCGATACATCCCGGAGTAAACAAATGAGAAAAAACTCACTAGGAACGCAGCAAATGCGGAACCAGCGGAGCGTGGAGAAACACGTCCGGGCCGGCTGACCGCAGAGCAGAGAAGGAAGAATGACGCCTGAAACAGCGCCTGGTCAAAGATCCACACAAGTACATCCACGATATGATGGAAAGCTTATTGGATAGTTCTTCTTATTTTATTTTTATTTTTTATGAAGTTTTTTCGTAGTGAGAACCCAATTAATAATGACTGAAGCCATGAGTGAGGTCGCGTGCGCTCATGATGAAGGCTCCTCAGATTTTAAATGCTCTGCGCGGTAGATTCAAACTACGGCGGATTAGTGTTTGAAGAGGATGCCTTATGTAATAGGCATGTTCGTCAATGATGGAGGGGCCACTAATAAATAAGGTTGTGTCATTGGCCCGCAGCATAGGGGTGTCGCCTATATCTTCTGAGTTCGTCAGAGGGTGGGACACAGCCTGTGTTCAAGAGTCCGGAAGGCTCGAACCCTGTCCGCGACGTCTTTGGGGGTCATAGAGGGCATGGTTTTGTGAGGTGGGCTGGCGAAAGGCGAGGAGTTAAGCTATTGCGTGATACGGGGGCTTCTCAGACCTTGTTAAAGAACTTTACTGGTAGACCGATTAACGCTGCTCGGGTGGTGGTAGTTCAGGGGATCAATGCTACGAAGTCCTACCCGCTGGTGCGGATGGAGCTGGAGGTGGGTGGTGTGGCGAAGGAGCTGGATGTAGGAATTGTAGAGAACTTGCCTGTTGGGGGCGTCGACCTTCTCCTCGGCAACGACTTTGCGGTGCCTGCTTCTAAGGTTTCACCCTTGGTCGTTGCCGAGAAGGCGGCCGACGTTAGTAGGGAGGAACAGGAGTGGGTTGAGAAGTGTAGTGTACAAACCATGGCGTGTGTTGTGATTTGTTCTCAGACATCCGGAGCCTTGCAGCCACCTCCTCAGTCTATCAAACCGCGGAGGAAAGGTCACAAGAAAATGGGAAGTGTTGGTCAATTGGAGAGTTTTGAGCCGGCAGTGTTTCTTGGTGACTCATTATTGGCACCTATGTTAGAGTCTGGAGAGGCCCCGGGGCCTGTCACCGCTAGTGCAGGTGCAGGGCAGGAAGAGACTCTGCGACAGCATCGTTATGCGCAGCGTGAGGAAAGGATGGCTCAGCGGGACATTGGAGGTGGAAATAAATTATTTAAGATGAACTTGGATAATCTCGCACCTGCTGATATATGTTCCTTGCAGCTGGAAGATCCTGAAGTCAGGGCGTGTGGTAATGGTGCTGTCGAACTGGAGAGCGATGGGGATGCGCAGCCTGGTGATTTTTTCTTGTCCGAGGGGATCTTGTATCGGAGACATCAGGATCCCAAGAAAAAGTGGGATGGCGGGTCAGGATTAGTGGACCAGTTAGTAGTACCGAGGGTGTGCCGTGAGAGCTTATTGAGATTAGCTCATGATGTGCCTTTGGCAGGGCACCTGGGGGCACGTAAGACGGAGGCAGCTCTGAGCAAGCTTTTCTGGTGGCCTGGGTTAAAGGCGAGTGTCGTGTCATGGGTGTCACAGTGTCACACTTGTCAAGTTGTTGGGAAACCCAATCAGGTCATCCCGAGAGCCCCGTTACAACCCATCCCTGTCATTGGGACGCCCTTCAGCAAAGATTATCGATATGGTTGGCCCATTGCCCCCCACTAGTGCCGGCAATACATTTTTACTAACTGTAATGGATGTAGCAACACGGTATCCAGATGCTTACCCCATGCGCAACGGGATGGCTAAGACTGTTGTCAAAAACCTACTTGTCTATTTCTCTCGTTATGGCTACCCTCAGGAGATCCAGTCTGATCAGGGATCCAATTTTACTTCTGCTCTGTTTAAGCAGACCATGCAGCAACATGGGATAGTGTCGGTGGTGTCATCTGCCTACCATCCCGAGAGTCAGGGAGTTTTGGAAAGGTGGCACTCGACTCTCAAGAGTATGTTGCGGTGTTATTGCATGGAAAATGGGAAGGACTGGGATCTAGGTCTCCCATACGTTTTATTTGCTGCGAGAGAAGTACCTGGGGAGAGCTTGGGATTTAGCCCGAACGAGTTGGTTTTTGGACACAGGGTCAGGGGGCCCCTCCACATAGTCAAGGAGATCTGGGAGGGAGTCACAAAGCCATGCTCGCTTCTAAAGTATGTTGTTGAAAGCCGTGAGAGAATGCTAAAGAGCCTGGAGGTAGCAGGTCGGAACCTTAAGAGTTCACAAGCTCAGATGAAGGACAGATACGACCAGAAGGTGAAGCTGAGGGAGTTTGAAGTAGATCAGGAGGTACTGATACTACTGCCTCTGGTGGGACACCCCTTGTCTGCCAAGTATTCTGGTCCGTATCGGGTTGTAAGGAAGGTTTCTGATCTAGACTATTTAGTAGCTACTCCTGATCGTAAGAAAAAGAACCAACTTTGCCATGTAAATCTGATGAAAGAGTATGTGAGGCGCCCCTCCGAGCCTCTCACTGTCCCGGTGTTGATCTGCAGCGATCGTGGTGGAGAAGGAGGAAGGGACAGTCAAGCTGCGGGGGAGGATAATTGGGATTGTCATGTTTCCGCGGATCAGTGGGCGGGGAATTCTAGACAAGTGGCTCACGAGTTGGTATTGCACCTGCCTGAGCCACAACGTGTAGCTGTGCAGCACTTGTTTGATTCAAACCCAGCTGTTTTCGCGGAGCATCCTGGCCTCACTACTCAAGCGGTGCACGATGTCGATGTTGGGGACCACCCGCCCTTTAAATCAGTGCCATACCGTGTTCCCCCTATTAAATTACCAGCACTTAGGGAAGAGCTGGATTATATGCTGAAACGTGGGCTGATTTCTGAGGGTGCAGTAAGGTGGACTTCCCCAGTCACACTGCAGCCCAAACCAGATGGCAAGGTGCGGTTTTGTATAGATTTCCGCAGGTTGAATGGTTTAACCCCCACAAATGCCTACCCTCTCCCTCGCGTGGACGACAGTGTGGATAAGATAGGAAAAGCCAAGTTCCTCACTAAGATAGACCTTGTTAAGGGATATTGGCAAGTGCCCTTGTCTGAGCGAGCGCGAGAGGTGTGTGGGTTTGTGGTGGACGGTGCCACATATCGTTGCCATGTTATGCCATACGGGCTGAAAAATGCCCCTGAAACGTTTCAGAAATTAATGAACGACATTGTAGCCGACATTCCCAACTGTACGGTGTACCTAGATGATGTCATAATATACGACGATGATTTTAACAGTCACTGTGCTCACATCGGACAGCTTTTTAATAAACTGAATGAAGCAGGTTTGGTGGTAAACCTGGGTAAGTGCGATTTTGTCAAAGCCACAGTTTTGTACCTGGGGTTCGAGGTGGGGATGGGTCAGGTGTGCCCTCCACAGACAAAGATCAAAGCCATCGATCAGTTTCCCCAGCCTACGACTAAGAAACAAATCATGCGGTTTCTAGGTATGATAGGCTATTATCGTCGCTTCATCAAAGGCTATTCGACTGTACTTGCACCTTTAACTGACTTATTATCTAAGGACAAGAAGTTCCAGTGGTCTCCTGAGTGTGCAGAGGCGTTTTCCTTGGTGAAACACCTGTTATGTACCCACCCCATACTCAGGGCCCCGGACTTCAGCAGACCTTTTCAGCTGGCGACTGATGCCAGTGGCGTAGGGGCTGGGGCTGTCTTGTTACAGACAGATGATGAAGGTATCGAACATCCAGTGAGTTTTTACAGTAAAAAATTCAATAGTGCACAAAGGAATTACTCTGTAATTGAAAAAGAACTCCTGGCGATAGTGCTGGCGCTCAGGCACTTCGATGTATATGTTCCTGCTTTCGGACCAGTCGTAGTGGTTTATACCGATCATCACCCTCTGAAATTCTTGAATCAGTTTCATAACCGGAATATGAGGCTGACCAGGTGGTCACTCATGCTTCAGGAGTATAATCTGGACATACGACATATTGCCGGTTCTGATAACGTGATAGCGGATTGTCTATCAAGGGTGGATGATGTTGGTTAGACTGCCACAGGATTGAGGGTTGAGTGTGGAGGAAAATAGGCTGTCACTGTAGTTCAGCCGAAAAAAAACAAATTAAAAAAGCAAAAACCTTATAAAAACTCTTTATTTTTTATAACGTGTAGAATTTTGTATAAGATGTTGTAGCAGTATCTAAGTTGAATGTTTTCACTTATTGTCGCTGAGTTAGTTGAACTTGCTCGGTGGAGCTCAACAGTTTTTATTTTTTTTTTTATATATAGTGCCTTGTGTCGCAACAGTGTGTGGTACTATGAGAAGCTTTCTGTTAGATATGAAAAACTTAGTCAAGGGTCTTATATCTTGGGGGAGGTGTGACGCTTCTGCATAGTAACCACGTGTGGGCATGCGCGCGCATCGGCTGCCCAGCCGTTTAGAAACCGGCTGGTGGTAGCCGGCCGGCAGGCTTTCCCTTAGTATATATCCTACGACAATGTAACTAATGTCTGGGATATTCTTATGTTGTTTCACAGCTTGAAGCTGCCCTTATTCTTAACCAACGCATCTTAGTATAATTTATTCTCGATAGTTGATTGTTTCATTATAATATATAAGATGTAAGTCTAGTGAGAGCGGGAAGAGACGAGCGGGAGAGAGAGACCGGCTTGGGACGTTGCTTCGCGCGGAGAGTCCAGCTTGGGACGAGCCTGAAGCGCTGCCACATGCATTTGATTGCAACGTTAGGCTTAGTTTCGACTCACGCACGGGGTAGAGGATTTTGACCAGGCAACAGTGTTGAGTGTTGCTAAGCCTGGGATGTTTTCTGCATGCCTAGGGTGGGGTCCAGACAGATTCAAGACTCAGAGCTCACCTCATTGTCGTACCCTTCGGACCCCCTGGATATCTATCCCTCTCAACCCCACTTAGAAACGTTCTCTCTTACTTTGTATACCTTCTTTCCACTACTTCACCAATCTATTTAATTATCCCATCCCCTTGATAGACCTTATATCTATTATTGTATTAACGACGAGCTCTCAGATAACTAGATAGGATTTTGGGCCTTATGCAGAGATGTAATTGTTAATGAGACCTAGGAAGCTTTTTTGTTGTCTCATATTTGGTGGTTTCATGCTTGCTAGTGTGTTCTTGTGTCAGGTTAGCAGGGGCTAGACCGGAGGGGAGGCTTTTTGCGATCCTTTAAGTAAAGTCTGCTGGTGCAAGTCCCGTGGACCCGCACGACTTTACTAGGATACCCGTGGGAGTCTGGGGGCATTTTCTTGTCTGTGTCCCTGTGTGTCTAGCATTGTGTTGTGTGAGGGCCATTGCCTAGTCCACTCAGCACTGCGCTAGCACGTCTTGCTTTTGTTTTAGGGTCGCCAGGAGAGAGTCAGATACTTGCGATCTGAGTCTCTCAAGAGAGCACCCTTTTAATTAGAGTAATTTGGCGCACAGACCTGGGAACGTCCCTAGGCTAGAGCAGGTGGCTCAGCCCGGGTATCCGAAGCCTATATCCTTCCGGCTAGACCTCTGCCACCTGGCAGATTAACAGCTAGGGGTTTATTATCTCTGTATGCTTGTTATTGTGCCACAGTTTACCGTTTTTGTGAGCATTGTGAGTCAGGGTGTGGCTTAGAGACTCTGTACGAGCAGGCTTGCCTGACTAAGGGTGAGAAGCACACCTGTATGTGGTTATGTTACGAGTTGCTGCCTTTATTTAATTATACCTATGCCATTATACACTGTAGGTCCTATCACTAGTATTTATTCCTGCTTATGAGTTAAGAGTTCTCTAAATCCGTAACGTACTTTCTTTGCTAAGCATCAGATCCTACAGTAGCCGCATGCAGTTTAGAGACCCGCATCTTGTCTACCTGTACGATGTTTTGAGGACTGTTTGCTTTCACCTTCTTTCACGCAGGAGTGATTAGTTGTATTAATTAATGTAACGTTAAATGTACTTTCTTCTAGTTTGTTATTAAATTGTTTCTGCAATTTAATTCCGTTATCTATCTTTTCCTTGAAGCTTTAAGTCAACTTAATTGTGTGATCTTTTATATAGCCTGCTTGACTATCAGCAGTCTATAGTGCGTGCACCCTGTAACCGAGTCATAGGATACCTCGTTGTCCAGGCAGGACTCTTGACGGTTTAGGGTGGTTTGTTGCCTGGGTTTATAGATAAGGGTTGGATCTAGCGTTTTCCGTTGTTGCTTGTTGCCGCATACCTAGTCCAATAGAAAGAGCCCAGTGTTTATATATCCCAGGACGTAACAAGAGTTCTTGATACTGGAGTGGTGGTGGAGGTAGCAGAAGATGATCATGACTGTTTGGCCTTCTTGGTAGTGGAAGTAGAAGAGGAGGAAACCGATAGTTTGTTATCAGTTAAATATGAGGCCAAATCAGCTAGTAATTATTTATCCCGGATTGTAGGTGGTTTATGGGCTACAGTACCTCCACTATATGTTGGCGGACCTTTTACAGATTGTTCGTAGGACTGATTTTGTGTTGGAAAGCGGCACAGGCTTCAGGAAGTCGCTGCATAAGGGCTTACGTCATCCCCCTTTAGTCTGGGGTGACCCCAGACTACTTTTGTTTTTTCTCATTTAAAATTATCCCCGTTTGGCGGTTTAGAATTTGGCGCATTTTTTCTCAGTCTACTAAAGTCGCCCTCGGGGCTCCACTATACAACTTAACACTTTCAATACAATGCCATTAATGTTGTGTTATTCTGGCAATAATATGCTAACACTGTAGCTTAGGACGGACAGTTGAGAATCAAGAGGGTTAATTAAGTTGGTTTGTAATACTATGAATCATACAGGTCCTTCCTAAGCTCTACTAAATTATCAAATGTTACCCAGCACAAATTATAAATGACGCCTAAATATTAAAGGGATTCACCTTGAAGAGAAAGTTTTTTTTTTCTCTTTCGCTCCCAAGTTTATAAAATATTCATGTTGATTTAATTACTTTGTATGAAATCATAAATATCTGTATTCTGGTCTCATATTCAATTATATAAGGAAGAAAAGCACACTGTCCTATGTTATTAATATAATTCTATTTAGCATCATTTTAACACCAATAACCCACATATGAAATTAATGAAAGCATGCGATCCTCCTAAGATTCAAACCCAGGATACCACATACAGAACTTAAAAGATCCAACCATTACCCCATCAAGACAGTTAAAAGGTACAGCACATGAGCACAATTAATATCCGGATATCAATCTAACACCAATAACAACCAAATACATACATACATACAATGGTTTAACGTAATTTTTCCATTACATACATTGTAACGGGGTTGCCTTTCAGTAGTTGGAGTGTACTGTAGTACAATAAAGTCCTGCCACAGCACTGCCCCACCAAGTCATCACTGTGGCTGATGTTGGTATAATGCTAACCATGCCTCAGCAAGACTCAAGACTGTATATTAGGCAATTGGATTATAGAACAATAAAGTCCTGCCCCAACACTGTTCCAACATGCAAACACTGTTGCTGACACAGGTGTGGTGCCAAACAGCGCCCAGGTAAGATTCAGTCCTGTGGTACCTATCCGCACTCCACCAGCCTCAGCAGTGCCATACCAAGACAGTGATAAGATAAAGACTTTATTGCATAGTAATGGCTGTTGGTCCACAAGTCTATCACCATCCCCCTATTAGTCGCCTTGTACGACACGCAGTAGGATGCGTAAGGCATATTCTTTTTTCCTCCACCATTAGATGAAGGCCCCCTTACCCTCTGGGGGGCATGCAATCCTACTAGGATTTGAACCCATGATCTATATAAGAGAATTTACACTCTAACCATTACACTATCAAGACAGTTAAAAGGTACAGCACATGACCACGATTAATATCTATTTATCGAATACTGGATATCAATCTAATCATGTACTTGACGGTCCCAGCTGAACTATGAATAGCCTAATGCCTATGCGAGAGGAAAGAACTGACCTCGCAACTAAATGGTATCAAGTCCTTGACATCTGCGCCTTGTGTATTCCATTGTAATATCCCATAACCCTTTGAAGCTATCTAATACTGTACAATACAACAACTATTACTAATAAATTAATAATAATAACAATTTATTACACTACTGCTGCTATTAGTAATAATGATGATAATTAATATTATAGGAAGAGAAACAGCAAGAGATTAAAGTTTTTTTTACTAATTATTAAATGTTAAATCAAGTGAAACTGACAGCACTAAAATAATAGTAGTAAGTCTATATTATATTTTAATCTGATCATCTAAAACACAATACTATTTAAGGAATATATCAAGACACATACCGTAATAAAAAAGAACTCATAATGAGGGCATATATATACAGTATACTGTAAACAGAAATATTGACACATATGGTGCCAAATATATTTCATATATACAGTACAATATGCTAAATGTAGAACATGGCTGTAATGCTGGAAAAATCTACAATATATTAAAATATATCATACTGAATATGTGCAGTATCTGTAATTATAATGTAATTATAATATAAAGACAAAAGAACTTTTCAAAATCGCTGTGGAAATAACGCTTAGCAAAATAAAATGTTGAAATAAAAAAAAAACACAAAACCACCACATAGGGTGTACATCAGTACATGAACAAGTTAATCTGTTTCCCAAACAATTTAATCGCACGCATAACATCGCACTATCATGTTCAAGGAATTAGTCAATTTGGGAAGTTCAGGACGTTCTGGTAAATAAAATAAAATTAGTCAATCAAATTATAACATACCAAAACATATTTGTAATGATAACATTAAACTTGGGCATATATACGTGATCCAATATACTGTACTTTACCTGCAGATGCTTTTATACTGATAGCGAGTCTATGTTAACAAAGCAGTACAACCTAACACATTTCTAGGGCCTTTCCTAGCTGATGCTTAGAGGATTGGGTTCTAGTCATGTGGTGATGGGCTGGTCTATCAGAGTGAGAACTGAGCGATCTCTGCCATACCCATAGCTTACTCTGACTGTTCCTTTTACTTATATATTTTCTAGATCTCAAGTGACGGCGTCTCTTGCGTGGATTGACCTCCTAATCTACCAAGATTGGAAGCCAAAGTGTCACATCTTTCCTTTGCCCCTCAACTTTCTCTTCATAATTGCTGAGGGGCATAGGGCCCTGGGTGGGGCTTTGGTTTCCCGGGCGTTTCCGCACCCTCCTCAGCTCCCCGCCATGGAGTGGCTTCGGTCACCCAGGCTTTATTGTGGTCGGCAGGGAGGGTTCTGTGGGGGCGCTCGGTTATGGCCTTGGCCTTGCTTGGGGCCTTGGGGCTGTTCGGCCAGGCAGCTTGGGGAAAAACAACAACAACAACCTAACACATTTAAATTGTCACTGTTTCACTTACCAAGTCTAATCATAGCAGGTAACATAATATACATTAATCAAATTCAGATTCAGGGGTTTTAAAGTGATGAAATATTCTTTACCTGTAAAATAAAAAGAAAATATCATAGATGAAAGAAAAGTAAAAATATATATCCATAGAACTCAATAGGACATTCTGTAAATATTATAGAGTATGGTTTTCGCAGAGGTGCTCGTAGGGTGAATCTAGATGAATGGCTGGATGGGGAAATACTGGAACAAGTCGAGTTTTTTAAATATACATACTGTACATACATACGGGTTTAAAGACCGCAACTGTCCACAGTGAATGTGGCTTCCATGGTACAATCACAGTACTGCACACAGTGCACAGCGATCATAACACGGTGGCTACAGTCTTTACTGCAGCACAGTACAACAAAGTCTTGCCACAACAATGCCCCATCATGTTATCACTGTGGCTGATGTTGCAGGATAAGCAGGAACTGGAGGTATGGAAATGGAGGTAAAACAGAGAGTATGTGAAGGAAGGAAAGTTTACGGAGCAATGGGAAGTATGTGGAAAGTGAGAACTCTTGGAATGAAAGCTAAAAGTGCAATGTATCAAGGGATAGTTGTACCAGCAGTGATGTATGGTGCTGGGACATGGGCTCTGAAGGCAAAGGAGAGAAGAAAGCTGGATGTGATGGAGATGAGCTGCTTGAGGAGTATGTGTGGAGTAACTCATAGACAGATTGAGGAATGAAGAGAAATGTAGGAGAGTGGGGCAGCAGGAACATTTGTCAGCCAGAATGGACAGAAGTGTGCTGAGCTGGTATGGTCATGTTAAACAAATGGAAGATTAAAGACTTACAAAGAGAATAATATGCGAGTCAGATACAAGGGGAGGTAGAGGGGTAGGAAGATCTCCATTGGGATGGAGAGATTGTGTAGTACAAATGTTGGGAGATGAAGGAATGACTAAAGATCAGGCAAGAGAAGTGGTAATAAATAGGAATGAATGGAGAATGCTAGTGAATAGATGAGTGAAAACACAGTCGTTTGGGAGTGGGGGTCGGGCACCAGTTGGACTAGATAATAGTCAATCAGGTACCTGGCCCGGGGAACCAGTATAAATGAAGGGTATGCCTGAATGCGTGGTGAGCGGGCACTGTTGTGTGCTCCGCTGCATGTCTGCCTACTGAGACCAGAACTTTTCCGGGTGGTCGGGGGAGTGCCCTTAGTGATCCCTGGTCTCTGGGTCTTCTGGGCGACTTAGATGTGTCTGATTATTTTATTTTTTTTATTATTATTTTTTTTTTTTTTTTTTTTTTTTTTTTTTTTTTCCGTTTGGGGCCTGTCTCGAGTCGGCCACCCCCAGCTAAAAAAAAAAAAAAAAAAATGGGGTATGTGCCTGAGTATCTAGATAGATAGAATGGTTTTCACTCAGTCCATCGATGGGTGCACTCAGTATTACAGCAGACATAGTACAGTCTCATCTCGTCTTCAGCCCTCCTGGTCTGAGCCTGGAAGAACACAGCATCACAGGCCTGGCACCGCGGGCAAGGATGGTCATCTGTCCGGGGCAATGTTGGATCCTACGGGATAATAGATATAGGAATTAAATTCATATATACGGGTTTATAAGAGTGATGACCTCTCCTTTCCATGAAAAATGGGAAAATATCATAGTTATAACTTAAGAACTGGTTGAAAAAACCTCCACCCAGCCTTATGAGGACCTCAGAATAGTAGGCTGTTGTAAACATACAAGGTACTGTACAGTATTACTGTTTTCATCACCATATGGAGAATAGAAATCTTAGGATTAGAAGACAAAACGAGCTACAGAAAGGGATGCTCAACCTCCAGTCTACTAGGACCAGCCTAACAACCAAAATGACTTTTAAATACTGAATATTAAAAAACTCTAGTGATCTTGCTGTTAGATGACTTGTGACATGTTGTCTGATCTTGATGCTTGGAGATCATGTTATGAGTGCCCAGTAGCAATTTTACCAACTATACCTTGTGAAAGTGGGCATGGGTCAATTAGCCTACTGAAAATAATAAGGTGCAAGGTCTGACCTGTACTACTTCAGGGTTGATGTGGCGGAGTTCGTCAATCTCGTGCATTAGTTTGTTAACATAGATGCAGTTGTTCTCTGTTGGCATCTTGTAGTCACAGTTACGACAGGCATACAGCAGAATCTTGTTCTCCTAAATATAGACACAAAACACGAATGAATGGAAACTACAAAAATTATAATAATTAAGTTTATAAGCTAAATTTATTATGCTTAATACATCCACATTATAATTTGCAAAAAAAAAAAATTATCATCACTAACTCTACTAAATGGTGGATTAGGCTATACAGTACTGTAATTAGATTTGTTGTTCAGAATATAATTAAATCTATTAATCTAAAAATCTGTGGGGAATGGGTGCACCTTTCATCCACTAGCTCAGTGTAGTGCTGTCTTGAAAATCAATGCAGCCATACACACACTGACATCCATGTGCAGTTTGCAATACCTCTAGTAATCGGGTATCTAAGGAGTGAATAAGTGAAGATATAGAAGCAAGTTTTATATACAATACTGTCAATGATGTCTTACTACAGTATTAGTATTTGGAGTTGGTGATCTCTCTTTACTGATTTACCTTGTCCTCTTTGGGGTACAGCATGTTATTACACTCTTGACAAAATCTGATACCGATGAACCCTGGCCCTTCCGCACCTGGCTTCACTGCTAAACTCATGATTCACAAGTGCTGAAATGGTGAGAGAATATGGTTAAAGAGCATAGCTCACCAAAAATCATATCCTGTTTTTGTCGCTATTCAAAGCATGATAATTTGACAAATAATGCACACGTTTTGATTTGTTATCATTTTTATTCTATAATAAATAGTAAACAAATCCATAAAAGAAGTTTCAATTTTAAGGGGGTGATGATGTCATGTGAGTAACTCTCTATATAGTACGCCACTACACAGGCCACTTCACAGTGTATTCTGAAATTTGTCAACAGACTTACTAATATACACTAATTCCTGCTTCAATACAAGTTTGCTAATTTAGCTTTGCACCAGATTTATCTCCACCTTAGACTGTTGTACCCATCCACATCCTCATAAAGCTCATATTCAATTCCTAACAGAAAATAACAATAACCAGCTCGGTCCCAGGGTTATCAAAACGAAAAACATAATACTGCTAGATGCTATCTCAAAGGTTGCTAGAATGTTGTTAGATAGGCTAGTAAATAAATGACAAAAATCATTACAAGAATACTGTACAAAAAATCCTAAAATATTGCTAAAATTTGTCACTAGATGTAAGAAAATTATGCTAGATCAAAGTAAATACCTCTTGATCTAGCAGTAAGTTATGGTACCGTCAGCTGGGGCGAATTCGGTCGATTTTTGCGTATTTCCGTAGCATGTAGTCTTGTTTTTATCTCAATGTAAGATCTTAAGTATTGTATGTGCAGCTGGTACTGTACATTGGGGTATACAATCATAGCATTAAAAAAAAAAAAAACATTGCATATACTGTAATTATTATAAATATAATAAAGGTGTCCGAATTCGGACATGGATTTAAAATACAGTACTGTACATTCATAGGACTAACCAGTGATCCCAGTATAGATTCGGACCTTTCAGGGGGCAATTCGGACATCATTGAACATTTTAAAAGAGTATTATCACACTCCCTGAAAATGTAAAGACCATAAATACCATATCGTAAGATACGACACTTATGGGGCAATTTCGGACATATCTGGATTTATTGACCATACTCTGCGTAGCAGTATGACCCTAATAATGTATAAGTAAGGATTATTGTGACATAACTCAGAAATATCACATGTAATGACAACTATAAACCCAATTACACTCAATATCCGAATCTGACAGGTTATAGCTAAAGTTAGATTAAATAATAATATTTATTTAATTAATTTTCATCCTGTCCGAATTCGACCCATTTTTACAGAAATTTAAAAAATAATCATTTAATACCCAATTACGGGAATAATATACAAGATAATGCCAATTAATTAATTTGTACTTTCACACTAATCACGAAAGTACATCTTGGCACTGTAGACTTTCCTGCATCTACTCATCAACATGTTTGCCAAAGAAAGTTTGCCAATGTTACGATTTTGTATTTTTTTCGTATTTTTGGTTTTTAATTTGTAATCAGTACATATCACAAAGTACATAGTACAAAGGGAGGGAATTGAGTGGAAGCTACCTATACTGCTGTTTGCGGATGATACAGTTCTGATGAGTGATAATGAATGGGAGTTGCAGGGTCTGGTAAATGAGTTTGGAACAGTGTGCGAAAAACGGAATTTGAAGGTAAATACGGGGAAGAGCAAGGTTATGGTCTTCGAAAGGGGTGAAGTCACAGAGTGTGAGGTGAAGCTGAACGGTCAGGCTATGGAGATCGTCAACTCTTTTAAGTATCTGGGCAGTGTGTTGAGTAAAGATGGGACTATGGATGAAGAGGTGCGGGAGAGGGTACAACAGGGGAAGAGGGTTGTAGGAACGCTAAAAGCAGTAACAAGAAATAGGGTGGTCAGTATGGAAGTGAAGAAGTCCTTGCATGACAGTGTGGTAATCCCGACACTGACTTACGGAAGCGAAGCATGGACGTTGGTTGAGAGACTCAGACCAAGAGTGAGAGCAGTGGAAATGAATTACTTAAGGAGTGCGTGCGGAGTTACATGGAGGGATAGACAGACTAATGAGGAAGTAAGAAGGAGGTGTGGTGTGGAGGTAGATGTGCTGGAAAGTGTGAAAAGGAACAACTTGAGATGGTTCGGCCATATGGAACGTATGGAAAGCGAGAGAATGACTAAGAGGGTGTACGAGAGCGAGGTGGAGGGACAGAGGGGGAGAGGTAGACCGAATATGAGGTGGAAGGATGGAGTGAGGAACTACATGAACGAAGGCGGTGCTGGTTGGGGGGAGGGGCATCGACTGACTGGGGACAGAGGTGCATGGGGGCGGTTCGTTCGTGGCCACCCCTTCGGGGATTACGGCGTCAGGAAATAGATAGATAGATAGATAGATAGACATATCACATTATACATTAACCCTCCATTCTCGGAAGGGCTCTTGAACGCCCATAAAAAACACACCCGAGCTACCCGGAAGGGTTCTTAAAGACCCATGAGCTCAAAGCCTGTAAGCTTGGTGTGCGAGGCGTACGTCCGACGCATGTAAACAACAGCCGGCTGGACCGACGCCCCGCATCTCCCGCCACAAGAAGGAGTGCGTCGCTTGTTCGTGTGTGCCTGTATGTTATTGTTAAGTATCGAAAAGTAGTGTAAAGTGGCTGTTTTTGCCATAAAGTTATCTCCAATGAAATCATCATCACAACTGAACCAGTTGACTTAGAGAGCTCTACTTAATGCCATTCTACAAGTACGAAACAGATCTACGCTTGGGGATGCGCGGGAATGCGGAAGCAAGCCAAATAACAAAGATGCGGTAGCCTAGGCGTAGACGTTTTTCGGCCAAAACCCCCGGATTTCGGGGAATATATATATAATACATAGCCGGGGCTGGAGGGTTAAAACTATTTAAGCAAGAAAGTTAGATAAAAGCATTTCGAACAATCGAGTGAAAACAGATTTTAAATATGTTTATTCGTTATCTATTTATTAACCCTTGGGATCCGGGAGGACTCATATGAGGCAAAACGTATAATGGTTAGGAGTCCGGGAGGCTTCATATGAGGCAAAATCAAAGGGTTTAAATCGCGCGGACGGATTTTTTTTTGTGCGTGGGCTACCGCAGCGCCACCAAGCACAAACTAACAGGCAGCATCAGTTCTTAGTGCGCATCCAAGATGGATGGAGGTAATCCAAAAAAAATTGCTGTGTCCAAATCGACGCCCGCCGCCGCGTACCGTACGCCTAACAAAAGCAAAGCTAAAACGACCAAGAAAACAGTGCTTAGTCCCGATGGTGTTGCACACACTCTGGAAGAACTAAGCAAATATATTGAACTGAGTGATTATAGTGAACTGAGTGAACTTGGGAGTGACTTTGACGAAGAACAAGTGGTTAGTGAAGATGAGGGTGAAGTGGCGGATGGATTAGAGCTTCTGGGCTTTATTAGTACCGATGAGGACGATAATGACGTGGATAATGACGATAGTGAATGCGGTACTCGTGAATATAGTGAACTGAGTGAACTTGGGAGTGACTTTGACGATGAAGAAGTGGTTAGTGAAGATGCGGTACCGTACGCTCGCCTAGCCTAGCCTAGCCTAGTAAGTGAAAGTGACACACAATTGTATAACAAGTAATAATAACTCAATGGTGATGGGCTGGTCTATCAGAGTGAGAGCTGAGCGTTCTCTGCCATACCCATAGCTTACTCTGACTGTTCCTTTTACTTATATATCTTCTAGATCTCAAGTGACGGCGTCTTTTCCGTGGATTGACCTCCCTACTGCCAACCTAGAAGTTGGCAGATTGGGAGCCAAAGCGTCACATTTTTCCTTTGCCCCTCAACTTTCCCTTCATAATTGCTGAGGGGCACAGGGCCTTGGGTGGGGTTTTGGTTTCCCGGGCGTTTCCGCACCCTCCTCAGCTCCCTGCCTTGGAGTGGCTTCGGTCACCCGGGCTTTGTTAGTGGTAAGCAGGAAGGGTTTTGTGGGGGCGCTCGTTTATGGCCTTGGCCTTGCTCGAGACCTTGGGGCTGTTCGGCCAGACAGCCTGGGGAACAACAACAACTCAATAATAACAGTGAGTGACAATAATTCATAACAAGAAGAGTAATAAGAGTGAATGTGACACAATAATATCCAATAACAGTGAAAGTGCCGAAAATATGTTATAAAAAGTTTCACATAAGTCAATAATGGTTGTAAAAGAAATAAATGACACAATAACTATGACATTATCACCATACAAACATAATATCGTCTACCGGTACCAAAGCCACCGAAGCAACGAGTAACTTAGTGCGTGCTAGCCAGGGCCGCGGCGAAGCATTCGGACACAGGCGAAAATACGCGGGAAATTACCTCCATTCCCATCATCATATCTCGGCAACCACTTGTCGTAGCGATCTCAACTCAACGGAAGTCTACAGACGAAGGTTGGTTCTACACTATGCAATTTAGTTGACTGCTCTAGGTGGTCTCAATCAGTAGATATCAAATTATGAAGATAGCCATTTTTCAGGAATACCCCCGGACACGAAGATCGCCTCATATGAAGGCCCCCGGATCCGGAGGGTTAATATACTGTAATTATCTTTTAATTGACGTAAAGACCGAATTCGCCCCACGTCCGAATTCGCCCCAGTTGACGGTAGCTAAATTGGCAACACTTTTCGGTCACACGAGAAGCTCTTCATAAAGCTATAAATGGGTGCATAATATTGTATGGTTCCCTCAAAGTTAGTATATACGCCATCTTGACTCCGGTGTAGCCGCACTGTACAGTATATCATAATATGTACTTTTTTTGTTTTTGTTTTTTTTTGTTTTTTTCTATATTCCAACTACTCCCTCTCGGGCATAGGCTGATAGCCTTTACACTCTGTTGATATCGGTTAAGTGCACACATAACATAATATATACAGAGTGTACACATGCCTTAATCATATTGCAACATACACACATGTACTTTCAGGGCAATACTATCGTTGTTTAATATCCCATGGTAATATACCGTACTCTTTAGTAGCGGCAATATTGCACCAAATATATCTGGCAACATTGTACATGTTGCCTCAGTAACATCCGGTCGGCACTCAGCATAACAGTGCCTCCCCTGTGGTGATGGACTGGTCTATCAGAGTGAGAGCTGAGCGATCTCTGCCATACCCATAGCTTACTCTGACTGTTCCTTTTACTTATATATCTTCTAGATCTCAAGTGACGGCATCTTTTCCGTGGATCGACCGCCCTACTGCCAACCTAAAAGTTGGCAGATTGGGAGCCAAAGCGTCACATTTTTCCCTTGCCCCTCAACTTTCCCTTCATAATTGCTGAGGGGCACAGGGCCTTGGGTGGGGCTTTGGTTTCCCGGGCGTTTCCGCGCCCTCCTCAGCTCCCTGCCTTAGAGTGGCTTCGGTCACCTGGGTTTTGTTAGTGGTAAGCAGAGAGGGTTTTGTGGGGGCGCTCTATGGCCTTGGCCTTGCTCGGGACCTTGGGGCTGTTCGGCCAGGCAGCCTGGGGAACAACAACAACAACAACAGTGCCTCCCAGCTCTCTGTATCTCCGGCTAATATAGAACCTATAAACTTATCTCTGGACTTTTATTCCACTTCCTTGTGCAAGAAAGGATCATCAAGGTTGTTGTAGCTTCACATGACAACCATACATGGCGCAGTCAGTGTATTAAAGCCAGGAGATACGAGCCAAGACCGGATTATCAGCCAGCCATCTTGCAAGACCTCTCCTCTCCAGCCCTGGATATATCATTGTGCAGTGCTTTAAAGTGCAGTGAAGTGCTTAAGAGTGTAGTGCAGGGCCTTTATTATATGTCCCATGTCATTTGTGCCCATTCCCAACTTGCTGTGAGGGTTATAGCCGCCGAAACAGAGCTGGACAAGAGCTAGGAGCAGCATACCCTCCCTCTCTGACGGCTCCAGCCACACTGAACTCTGCAGCTAAGCTACCACCCCTCATGCCCTCCAGCTGTGCCGGTACATGCGCGCACGGACACACGCACATCGCTGCCAAGTCAACACGGTGTTGCCAAGCCTACCGCACTCACTCACTCACTCACTCTAGCACAGATAATTTTCTCACTATTAAATAAACTGTTCCAGCTGTACTGCACATTTTCATCGTTCCTGCAAGACTACAGTGTGTCAGCTATCAACCAATTATGGAGGGAGATGAGCATATTCATGGGGAGCCCAGAGACACCCCACACGACCATACTGGGGAGGGAGATAATGGTGGAGATAGTGGTGGAGATAATGATGGAGATACTGTTGGAGTTGCTGGTACGGGGTACCAGTCAGTTCATTCCACTCCAACCTCTCCTCTCACCACCCCTCATTTCACTCCACCTCCCCAACCTCCCCCCACTGTACCTCCCCTACACTATAGGGGGATACCACCCCTGTCACCACACCCTGCAAGTCTACAACCTACCACAAGTGCAGACCTCCTTCAGCTCATACAGTATATGGAGCAATGCAGACAACGGGACGACTATATCAGAAGACAGGAGGAGGACCGCAGAAGACAGGAGGAGGAACACCGACGACAGGAGGAGGAAAGCAGACGACACATGGAGGAGGACCACAGGAGACAGGTGGACGATGCCAAGTTCTCCGCCCTTGTCCAGGCTCTGGCCCAAATTACCCCACCTGCCGCCGCTCCTACACCCACCTCACCGGGGACAACACCCATTCCACAACATCCTCCACCCCTACAGCTCCACCACCACCACAGAAGGCTATCACCCAGAACCCGCCGCCCCTTCGTGCTGATGCCACCTTCCAGGTTTTCAGAGAATGGAGGCGTCGGTGGGACGATTACTCTATTATGGTAGACTTATCTAAACTACCGAGGGAGAAACAACTGATCCAGATGCAGATGTGCTTAACCCTGGAGACACAGCGGCTTTTGGAGCACACCTTAAGCATACCCCCTGACACTGACAAGACCGTTGACGCAGTCCTCTATGCACTTCAGGAGCACATCAAGAATTCTCGCAATGAAGCTCTCCGTCACAGGGACCTGTTCAGTTGCAAGCAAAAACAAGGCGAGTCATTCAACAACTTCTACGTCCGCCTCTGCCACATCGCCGAAGAAATTGACGTCTGCCCAGGGAACTCTTCAGCCTGCAAGGAGACTCAACTCAAGATGGTCATTCTGATGGGCATACACGACGAAGAACTTGTACAGAAGCTGCTTTCCCTCGATGCCACCCCTTCATTACAGGACATCGTCAACACTTGCCATACATACGAAGCCACTCGAAGCGCTACGTCAGTCATACGTGCCCCACCGTCCCATGTTAACGCCGTGTCAGCGTACAAGCAGAACAAGCAAGTTAAGCAACGCGACAAGTTCTCCACATCGCAACAGTCCTTGGCGTCGGCTGCCGCCTGCCAGCGTTGTGCTCGCCGGCACGACAAGAATAAGTGCCCGGCTGAAGACTACACCTGCACTAACTGCGACCGTCGTGGTCATAAGCCTAGGACTCATGCTTGCCCTGCTACCACCGCCCAGTGTCGTCGCTGCAACCATATGGGCCACTACGACAAATGCTGCAGATCTTCCAAGACGCCCGCCACACAGGACAACGACGCTTCCTCCCACAACAAGTCTACAGCAAAGAAGACCACAAGTTGCCGACGTGTGGGATCACCTGTTCAGGCACCCACACTGACATCCGTGAGGCTCACCTACAGCGGCACCACCAGAAAACTTCACATGCTTCCAGACACAGGTGCAGACATCACAGTGATCACCTTGATAATCCTCCTTGTCACCTTGACAATCCTCCTGATCACCTTGATAATCCTTTCTTGCACAAGGATGTAGAATAAAAGTCCAGAGATAAGTTTGTAGGTTCTTATTAGATTAAGAGATACATAGAGCTGGGGTGGCACTGCTATGCTGAGTGCCGACAGGATGTTACTGATGAAAATATGTGCAGCGCTGCCGGATATATTTGGCGCAACGCTGCCGCTTATCAAAGAGTACGGTACATTACCATGGGATATTTTTTTTTTTTTTTTTTTTTTAAAGAGACAATGAACGGAGGAAGGAAAAACACAGATAAAACAAAAAGGTCCATGTGCCTAAAGGCATCCTCCATTCATAAAATGTTTGTAACAACTGGATTTAAACATTTGTAGATTGTAAGTTTGTGGAAAGCAATTCGAGGGAAGTGAATTCCAAAGAGTATTAGCTCTGGGGAAAAATGAATTCTGATAAGCAGAAGTTCTGCATTGTGGAGGAGAAAGGGTAAATTCATGGGCGCTCTCAGCTGCCCTAGTTCTACGGGGAAAGATGTGGAGAGGCGGAACAATTGAAGCAAGTTCCTCGGAACAATTGCTGTGAAAATATCTGTAGAATAATGCAAGGGATGCAACATTTCTTCGTATGGATAATGTAGGAAGGTCCTGTGTGATTGCAGGGTTATTGATTAATCTAATAGCTTTATTTTGAATTTTGTCCAACTGCCTCAATGCAACCACTCCACTTCCACCCCACAGAGGTGAACAGTAATCCATCTGAGAACGCACATGACTTTTATATATTACGGCCAACTGCTCGTCAGTGAAGAATTCTCGAACTCTGTACAGGAGTCCCAGTTTTTTAGAGGCATTCTTAGCAATGCTTCTAACATAATGTGTCCAGCTCAAGTTAGTAGTTAATGTTACACCGAGAATGTCAATACTAGGGGAAGTGGGAATATTTACATCATTAAAAAATATATGGGAGTCAGTGAGATTCTGTCGGTTAGAAAATTGAATGTACAGTGGAGCCCCCATCCTAGCTACACCGGTCTTCGTTGATTCAATTCTCGCACCACACACCAAATATTCCCCATTTCAATTCTCGCGCCAAAAGCCTCATTCCTCGCATCAAAATCCCAGCCGAAACCCGAAAAAATAGCAAAAATAACGAAAAACTAGACATAAAACTAGAAAACAAACAAAAACAATAATTTTGTTTTAACATAACGAAAGAATCTGCTAGTAGCTTGCCGTTTAGAGACGAAATCCGAGTGAATCCGAGATCCGATCGTCAAATGCGCAAGATGCCGCCATCTTTGTATGACGTCATCACTAAGCAGACGCTTGCAGTTTAGCTAGTATCTGTGTTGACAAAACAACCGTTTGCAAGCCTTTTGGTGCCTGAACCCCTTATCTCTCGCATTTATTATAACCTCTAGTACATCTAGTGATAGGGATGGTTGGCCTGGTGGTGGCAATGAAGGAATTTCATGCTCAAAACACAGCAAAGACCAGTCCATGTCGGACGAAAGCGATTGAATTGCCTAGCCTAGACGATGTTAGCCTAGGCTAGGCTAAATATGACAATGATTTATAATAAAATCTGTGTGGTAAGTAATCTTCTCATAATACGTATTTATACGTCTTTTCCTCATAATATGTATTTATTGGATGTATTTGGGGTGAAATGGGTACTTGAGGGGTGGCTGGACGAATTTAGAACCTAGGCCTAGGCTAGGCCTAAACAAATTTGCATGATAGAAACAATGCCCCAATCTACAGTATTTATGGTTAGGACTGTCATTTAGCCATGTCTATATTATTATTTACAATGCATAAGATTTAGGCCTAGGCTACTTGATGTAGCCTAGACAAAGAACATGTTTTCATAGCCTAACACTGGGAAAAAGTGCAGTAATTGTTTAGATATTGGGCCTTTTTTTTCTAGTTATTAAAAACTTATTCTATGGTGTATTATATGATACAGTATAATGCATAAAATTTAATTTATGTACAATAAAACATGTTTTCGTAGGCAAAAAATAGAAAAAGACGCAAATTTTGGCATGAGCACGGAACCGATTGAATTTTCCCCATAAAAACAGTGCCCCGATCTTGGCTGTTTCAATCCTAGCTCTATTTCTGTGGAACCGATTAGCAGCTAGGATGGGGGCTCCACTGTACTTGGTTTTCTGTGCATTAAAGGAAACTAGATTCTTTTGTCCCCATCCATTAATTCTAGAAAGGTCCTGGTTCAGAGAAATTGCAGTGTTTATTTTTGAATTTATAAGATCGGGTTGGGTGAAAGAATTGGTAAATGTGAAGGAACTGTGGAGTGTTGAGTCATCTGCGTAGGAATGTATTGGATTATGAGTGGTAGATATGAGATCATTGATATGAATGAGGAACAGAGTTGGGGCCAAACTGATCCCTGGGGAACACCAGCATTTATTGAGTGAAATTGAGAATAAAGGCCATCTACCATTACACATATTTTTCTGTTATGAAGATAAGAAGAAATTAGTGGAACTAATGATGCAAGGCCGTAGTGTGACATCTTCGACAATAAGGATTGATGCCAGACTCTATCAAATGCCTTTGATATATCCAGTGCTATTGTATGTGTTTCACCATGTTGGTCTGTAGCTTGGTTGATTTGATGCGTAAGAAGGCAAAGAATGTCTGCAGTTGATCGACATCGTCTAAAACCATATTGCCTATCACTGATTAATTTATTATTCTCAAGATGCTTAACCCTTAAAGAGCGGCGCGCAACATAAGTCGAGTTGAAAAAACTGGCAAAAAACGGGTGAAAAAAGGGTGGAAATAGAGTGAAAATGGGTGGGATAGTAATGATCCATACGTCCGACATCTGTGGCCTCCCGGCCCACACTAACTCCAGTTCCCCCACCGCGCGGGAGGATGACAGTGTAACCAATAGTTCGCTAAAAGTGAGCAAGGTAGCAAAATCAGCTAAACTTCCATCTTCGAGGTAACACTGTCAGTGTTGCACGAGTGCTACGTAGCTGTATGTGGCGTCATTGTGTAGCGATTTCCACCTAGTTTTCGGCGCAATACAGTTCCTTTCATACTGATGGTTGATATAGCAGTCAGAACGGCCCGGAAAGGCCCAAAACGGCCACAGAGCACCCGCTACACAAGGGTTAATTATGTGATTATTTAATATAATTTAATTAAAATGTAAAACTTGCAAACTAAACAAACCAAAATTGGGACAAGGACAATATAAAGTCAAATTAAATTATCAAAATCGCTATGTGGAAACAACGTTTACTAAAATGAAAATTATTAAATAAAAGAACACAATCCACCACATAGGGTGTACATTACTACATGAGCAAGTTAATCTGTTTCCCAAGCAAACTAATCGCACATATAACAACGTACTATCGTCACGTTAAAGGAAGTAGTCAAGTTTGGGAAGTCCGGGACGTTCTGGCAAATTTTACTAAACTCTGCATGAATAAAGAAACTACATGTTAAATGTCAAAATATTATTTAAAATCAAATTTGCAACATGACAAGACATTAACAATAGTACAAAATACAAATATTGATAAGATATCTATACTATTACAAAATAATATATAAAATACAGTACAGCACTCACTAACGATAGTGCTATCGGGTAGGTACCTGTAAGCATAGCATGCCTCAAGTGACCCCTATCAATAACTACCCTACAAATAACCTACATTTATAGCACAAATAAACTAAGGAAATCGCAAAAGTAAGCAATTGATACTATCGACAATGAATACATATAATATAAAGACAAATAATTGCAAAATATGAAGTAACAACAGATTTAAACAAAGAGTACTCTTTTAACAAGAACAATAAATTTAAAAAATCATCAATATTAATATTAATAATAATAATAATAATAATAGAAAAAGAAAAAGATAAACAATAAATACAGACAAAAAGTAAGCAGAGGTTATACAAGAAACTTCAAGTTAAAAATGCTTGATTAAAATTATTGATGTCAAATTTTAGAATACAGTCACAATAATTGACCCTAAAAAGATTAAATTTATGGAACAATTTACTTGCCTCAAAACCTCTGTCCACTAAGAGTCTGTATAGTAACCTAGCTCTAGCCCAAAAGTCATCTACTTTAGTGCAGATTTTACAAAATCTTATTAATTGGGAATAAAAACAATTATAAGTTATTTTACTATCGATATTACTACTAGGGAAAGGAAAGTTTATTACGTTAAAATTAAAATCATCAACTTTGTGATATACTTTAAGTATGCACTGTTCATTAACAATCTCTATATTTATATCAAGAAAATTTTCAACTTTATAATTTACGTTACATTGTGTGAGGGGAATAGAATTAGGGTAAATAAGTTTAGCAACTTGATTAAAATTTAACAAATTGCAAACAAGAATATCATCAATATATCTACTATTATTACTTAACAGTTTAGCAAGTACTAATTTTTCTGGAATTTTATTTTTCTTGCTACTGTCAACTAAGTCTTTTATATATTTAAATTCTAAAGCAAGCAAGAATAAGTCTGCAATTAAAGGGCTAGCATTTCCACCCATAGGAATTCCTAATATTTGTTTGAAAATGTATGGCCCGAATCTAACATAAGTATTGAAAAGGAGGAATTTAAGGGCATCTTTAAGTTTAGTTCTATCAAAATATACAGAACTAGTGGGAGTAGAGCTAAGTGATGCATTATTAAAATATGTATAAACATTTATGAAATAATTACCATTCCTAACGAACCTGTCAAAGTGCAAATCTATAATAAAGCAAAGCTCTGAATATACTAAATCTAAAGGCAAATTGGTATACAAAGTTGAAAAGTCGAAGCTATGTACCGAGGTAACTTTCGGCATGGTATTTATTTTATCAATAACTTCTAACGAATTGTCAACACTCCAATAATAGTTAATGCCAGTTCTTTTCATGATGGTATTACAATATCTTTTATGAGTACTTTTAATGTATTTTAAGCAATTTACGACTTGTTCTGATAGAGTTTTAGTGGTAGCAAATTTTGCTCCGGCAATAAAGCGATATTTATAAGGTCTTTTATGAAATTTTGGTAACATGTATAATTTTGCAATGCACTTGTTCTTATCAGAAAGTTTAATATCAAATATTATATTTTTCTTGGTATGTTCATCGATTAAGTTATCAATATTCAGATTATTTTGAATTTCATAAACAGAATTACCGCAAATATTTTTACGTAATATGTTACCCTTAATACCTAATTCTTTTTTCATATTTTCAAGATAAAATTTCTTACATGTGAAGCTATAATTATTGCTGGCTTTATCTACTGTAGTGATTACAAAATGTTTATGTAAATTTATTAAATCAGCTTTAAGCTTATTATAATTATAGTCTATAAAATCTGAAAGATTAAATTCATTTTTAAGCGAGAAAATTTTATTTCTAATTAACTTAATTAATAATTTAGACCATGCTTCTAGTTCTCTTGCATTGCAGCACGCAATTTTTAACAATTTATCTTTTAATTTATTGACTGAAAAAACAATATCTTTTAAAATTATGTCCCATGTTACTTTATTACTCCCTATTCTAAATTTAAACCCTTTACGACATAGCTCCGCTAATTTGTCGTTTGCAAAATGTTTAACTAGTTCTACATCACCTGTTAATATGTGACATATCGGACTATAAATGGACTTTGCTAGTGCATCACGTCTGCTAGCTGGCATATCCATGACTCTTTCACACACGCATTTATTATTATTGAAAATATCATTATCTGAAAGATTTCCTAAAACTTTATTATAATTACAAATAATAGACCCAACTAGGTCGTTCATATGAATAAACTATTAATGGTTTGAAATCTTTACAACCATCTGGTAACATGGACTTAACTTTCTTTGAATTAATAAGACTGTTAACATTAATTTTGTCTAAAATTTTAGAGGAATAATTTAAAGTGGACATGACTTTATCTTTAATACGTTTATCTTTGGATTTCTTAGAATTAGCTCTAATATATCCCATAAAAGCAAAGACTATATTCTTAAATTTATTTGTGAAATTGTTTATTATTTAGAATATTTTCTATAAAAGGAGCAAAACTTTTCTTTTGTAGGCCTTTCAATGAATCTTTTAATTTTTTAATTCCGAAATTTCGATATAATGAATATAAATTATTAACAATAATTTTAATATCAGACCTGTTTTTCTTTTTATTAAATGTATTTAGTCTTCTATTACCGTGTCTACCAGGTCTTCTGTTTAAAACAGGGAAGTTAAAATATGGGTTATTAAAATCGTTTTTTAATAAATCTTTATACAAAATGTTGCCTACATTTTTTATTTGATTGTTAAGTCCAAATGGATAGATGGTCATTAATTTTCCAATCCAATAATTTTCTCTATCTAAAACATTTTGATTACTTTGAACAATTTCTATAATTTTGTATTTACAATCAAATTTAGTACAATCTGTGTTAAAATGCTTATATAGAAGAATCTTGGAGTCGATGCCGTTCTTAATTCCTGATCTATGCCCGTAGGCTCTTTCTCTTAAACATTGCTCCGTCTTTCCAACATATTGTATACCACATTTCTCACAGGTTATTAAATAGATAACATTCTTTACTTTACATGGAGATGTTACATTAACAGAAGAATTTAGAAACAAAAATTTTGTATTGGTAATGTAACTTTTAAAAAATGTTTGATGTTCAAAATCAAATTCATTCACACAGAGTTTACATTTACAGTTATCATCGAAAAGACGCCGGTTATTTTCATTATTATTTTTCATATTTAAGTTTTTATACAACAGGGTACAACAGGGGAAGAGGGTTGTAGGAACGCTAAAAGCAGTAACAAGAAATAGGGTGGTCAGTATGGAAGTGAAGAAGTCCTTGCATGACAGTGTGGTAATCCCGACACTGACTTACGGAAGCGAAGCATGGACGTTGGTTGAGAGACTCGGACCAAGAGTGAGAGCAGTGGAAATGAATTACTTAAGGAGTGCGTGCGGAGTTACATGGAGGGATAGACAGACTAATGAGGAAGTAAGAAGGAGGTGTGGTGTGGAGGTAGATGTGCTGGAAAGTGTGAAAAGGAACAACTTGAGATGGTTCGGCCATATGGAACGTATGGAAAGCGAGAGAACGACTAAGAGGGTGTACGAGAGCGAGGTGGAGGGACAGAGGGGGAGAGGTATACCGAATATGAGGTGGAAGGATGGAGTGAGGAAGTACATGAACGAAGGCGGTGCTGGTTGGGGGGAGGGGCGTCGACTGACTGGGGACAGAGGTGCATGGGGGCGGTTCGTTCGTGGCCACCCCTTCGGGGATCACGGCGTCAGGCAATAGATAGATAGATAGAAGTTTTTATAATTTTGCCGGGTGCGAGGGTACAAAGAATATTCTGACACATAGTCCGTGGCCGGTGGAAGTTATAGCTATTGGTCTGTAGTTTGATGGATCTGAAGAGGCACCTTTTTTAGGAACTGGATGGATGTTTGCTTCTTTCCAGGGTACTGGGAAGCATGAGGTATGAGTACACAGACGGAAAAAATTTGCCAATACAGGAGCGAGCACCAAGGAGCAATTCTTAAGTACTATTGGAGGAATTTCATCTGGACCAGGAGCCTTATCTACTGAGAGATTCTTCAAAATAGTTTTGACATGTCTGGTGTGGATCTTAAGTGAGGGAATTTCAGGCGAATTAAAATTAAGTACAGGGATATCTTGATTTATTTCATCTAAGGTTGAGTTGGTGGAGAAAATATCCGCAAGAAGGTTAGCTTTACCTCGTGGATCACTTACAAGATTGCCAGTCGGAGATTTTAATGGTGGAATGGATGAAGCAGTAGTGAAGTTGGATTTGAATGAGTTAAGAGTAGACCAAAATATTTTGTTATAATTTGGATTATTTAGAAGTTTATTTCCCTGCTTGTGGAGAAAGTTTGATTTAGTTAGGTTTAATACAGTTTTGGCATGATTTCTGATGTTTCTAAAGTAATTAACCCAGTGAGACCCAGCGTCGCACGTGATGCGTCGGCAGTGTTTGATCACCAACTCCCAGCGACGCATCACGTGCGTCCGACATATTAAAATCAGTTACGTGGCTCGTAAGGTAGGAAATGGCGGGAGAATAGGAGGGGGAGGTACCGTAGTGTGTGTGGGAGCCGGACCGGTACGTGTGAGCGGGCCAAGACAGCCACGCGGCTGGTGGTGGTGGGCTTAGTGGGGATACTTTACACCCTTAGTTCACCGCCACTTTGAACCTTCATTACTCCGGTCGTATGGGAGCTAGAGGCTTGAGATATATGTGAGACACTCCTTAGGATGTATGCCGTACAATGCCATACTCAGTTTTCACCCTAGTGCTCCCGGGCGGGTGGTCATGCGGGGGAGACGAACTTTCGACCCCCCCCCCCCAAATGACCAAGGTGAGTTTTTTTTTTGTTTTTTTTTTTCATTTCTCACCATTCTCTTCCATTTTGGCCCAACAAATTTTGTTGAGGCCCCCCCCCCACCGCCCCCCCCAAAAAAATATCCGAGGTGATTTTTTTTTTTTTTTTTTTTTTCATTTCTCATCCTTGTCTTCCATTTTAGCAAACAAAAATAAGAAGTGAAAATGGCTTGGGACTGGGGTGAACAAAATATTATAACTAGCCGGGGCTCAACGGGTTAAAGGCTTCATGTGTTTTTTATCTTGTGTATGCATTGTAGGCTATTGCTTTTTGTTCAGTTACTCTAGCACAATTATGGTCAAACCATTTAGGTAAATTAGATCTTTTACTGTACTTTTGATGAGGAATAAAAGTTTCCATTCCAATTTTTACAAAATCTTGTATGTGGCTCAAGGTGGAGTGTGCATCACTAGAAAAGAAAGAGGTCCAGGGAATATCAATAAAGAAACCTTGAAGACCCTCCCAGTCTGCCCTATCGTAATGCCATTTAGTCACCAAAACAGGTTCAGAGTGGGAAGGTGTGGTAGGTGATAGACAGGTGGTCTGTATCAGACAGTGATCAGAAGATCCAAGCGGGGACCTCACTGTAACATCATAATTTTCTGAATTGGTTGCAGAGTTGATATTGATTAAATCAATTTGATTTAATCACTTGATTAAATCAATGATTTTTTTACTAAAAAAAATCATTATTTTTTTGATTTTTTTGATCTGTGAATCAAGATAAAAAGAATTCTGAAGAGTTCTAACCTATGTACATAGTCAGATATTACCAAGTGCAGGTCTACCAGACTGCCATGTTTTCACTTTTACTTCAATATCTCTGGATTTTGGTCACAGCCTTGGGATCAATATTTTAACCCTTAACCCGTACAGCCCCAGCGACGCGCCTGACGCGTCGGCGATGTATGTAACGCACAGCCCCAGAGACGCGCCTGGCGCGTCACCCTAATTGCGCCGACCGTGACCTCAGGTGTAGCCACTCAAGAGGGCTCAGATTTGTATGGGAACTGTGTACGTATCCCACGCAACCGTGCCGATGGTTGAAAACTCTCAAAGTCCACGTGCGTGCGCGCGAGCGCGCAATAACCTGTTTTTTTGGGATAATTGCCTTCAATTTTTTACTCTTGTAAAATCCATTTTCGGGGGCTCTGTAGGACCATTTTTTAAGCTTTTTGAGCGGTTTTTCGTGGTTTTTCCTTCATTCCTAACCCATTCGCTATTGTTTCTGGAATAAAACCATTTTTTGAAAACCGGCCGGGTTCTGGTGCGCAAACATTACAAAACTAGCCGGGGCTCCACGGGTTAAAGAGCGGCGCGCAACATAAGTCGAGTTGAAAAAACGGGTGAAAAAAGGGTTGAAATCGAGTGAAAATGGGTGGGATAGTAATGATCCATACGTCCGACATCTGTGGCCTCCCGGCCCACACTAACTCCAGTTCCCCCACCGCACGGGAGGATGACAGTGTAACCAATAGTTCGCTAAAAGTGAGCAAGGTAGCAAAATCAGCTAAACTTCCATCTTCGAGGTAACACTGTCAGTGTTCCATGAGTGCTACGTAGCTGTATGTGGCGTCATTGTGTAGCGATTTCCACCTAGTTTTCGGCGCAATACAGTTCCTTTCATACTGATGGTTGATATAGCAGTCAGAACGGCCCGGAAAGGCCCAAAACGGCCACAGAGCACCCGCTAAGCAAGGGTTAAAGTAAACATCCACAAAGCTACTAGTCACTAAGTCTGTACTAATAATAACAGATTATTATTTTTCTGTAATTCTGTTCAATAATAGGTTTTGTAATATGATTTCTTGAGGATCACTGGCAACTCAGCCAGAAGCAGCAGTGTGGTCAGACAGTGAAACATGACTAGGACAGGAACAGATCAGGAGTCTGGGATGAGGGCATGGATGAAACAGAATTGTTATAAATTCCTCTACTTGAATTACTACTCAATAGGGCGGGGGGATATTTTAAAAAAATCAAAAAAATCAAAAAAATCAAAAAAATCAAATAAATCAATGATTTTTTGATTTTTTTGATTTTTTTTTAAAAATCAAAAAAATCAACAACCCTGATTGGTTGTTAAAAATAAGTCCAGTAGGTGGGAATTATGATTAGGATTATCTGGTACACGGGTGGGTTGGTTGACTAGTTGAGTGAGATTAAATGAGTCTGCAAATAGCTCACATTCAAGACCAGCATCATCAGTCCTGGCTGAATGAGTGAGCCATTCAACATTATGGACATTAAAATCACCCAACACAGTGATTTCAGAAGAAGCATTTAAGTTGAGGACACTGAGTTGTGAGGACAGAGAATAAAAAAAGACTTTGCTCTGGAGGAGTATTTGGGGAACGGTAGATGCAACATATGTATTTAAATTTACCAGCAGAAATTAATTTGTATATAGAATAATAGGGACAATTGAAACTAGTAACCTCCTCCAGGGCAATTTCAGATTTTGCGAAGCAACATACACCTCCTTTAGGTCTGAAATTTTGGAGCAGTTGATAACCTGGAAAATTAAATCTAGACATGTCAGATGTGGATGTTACTTGAGTCTCTGTCAAAAAAAGGAGAGTAGGGGATTCTGCTTGAAGAAATTGGTGTACAGAATTGATGTTAGAGTGAAGTCCCCTTATATTACTAAAGAAAAAGCTGCACCGACGAGCAGCTTTTAAACAATTTAAACATATTAAACAATGATGGTATTGCCCTGAAAGTACATGTGTGTATGTTGCAATATGAGTAAGGCATGTGTACACTCTGTAAATATGTTATGTGTGCACTTAACCTATATCAACACCTCCCTCCCCCTTCAAGCTCGCAAGACGTTGTCGAGCTGACTCTTTTTCTAGAAGCCTTTCAAACCTACGTGGGGCCATGGGGGAAGTGAAGGACTCTCTTTCTGGATCCGTGCAAGACACAGGGATCTCAGGATTATGGGGGAGGGGTTCAACACCAGGGGAATTCACTGGGCGAAGGAAGCGACGGTTCCGCCAATATATCTTACCACTGGGGAGACGAACCTCATAATCCCTGGACCTGCCGCAGCCCATGACGATCCCAACCTTGTCCCAGCGGTGAGAAGTCGGGTCTTGGATCCGCACTGTGGTGCCGACTCTCAATCTGGGAAGGGGGCGTGCATGCTGGTCATAGTTTCTCTACACCAGCGCAGTGTGGGCGGCTGCACGGCGGTCACAGTCCTCGGCCTTGGCTTGCCACTCTGCTGCAAAGGACTGGGGATGAGCAGGGACACAAGACCGTAGTGGGTGGCCATACAGGATTTGTGCCGGAGAGCGGTCTGTGAAGTTCGGGGTGTTGCGGAGCTCCAACAGTCCACGGTCAAAGTCTTCACAGTCGATGTTGCCTGAGGGAGCCGTCTTCAGTATGAGGTGTTTGGCGGACTTGACGGCAGACTCGGCATGACCGTTGGATTGTGGGTAGTGTGGGGAAGAGACCAAGTGATTGACTCCCCAACGCTCCATGAAGTCCCGGAACTCACGGCTAGTAAACTGTGGGCCTCCATCTGTACGTAGGCGGAGGGGTACACCAACTTCCCTGAAGTAGCGGCAGAAGATCCTGATGGTGTTTGAAGCGGTAGTATCTCCTTTGCAGGGTACGACAACGGGCCAGCCTGAGAGTCGGTCTGTTACGACGAGGAAGGATTTCCCCGCCACAGCGAAGAAGTCGGCTGAAACAGACTCGAAAGGCCTAGTTGGGTTGTCGTCGTTGATCATGGTTGCTGCTGACTAGGCTGTAAGACCTGACACGGCTCACAAGCTTGAACTGTGTTGGCGATGTCAGAGTTGATGCCAGGCCAAAAGACAGCCTGTCGCGCCCTACGCTTAGTGGCCTCCACGCCTCTGTGACTATCATGCAGGCGAGCCAAGGTGCGGCAGTGGAGGGCTTCAGGAACCACAACCCTCGCTCCGTACAGGACGAGTTCACCATCTGCTGACACGTAGTCTCGTTGTTTCCGGAATGGGAGTACAGTGGGATCGCCTATCTCGATGGGTATTGGGACCGAAAAAAGCAATCGAGATTCGAAATATCGAGATGCGAAGTTAACTTCTTATGGGGAAAAATACAATAGGGACCAGCGAGTCGGCAAGTATCCCACATCAAATCTAACAATCACCACTTTTGACCCTGTAACTTGTACTTACGATCACTAAGCAGCTGTATTATCCCCCTTTTTGCTCAATCTGGATCAATATGTGTACAGTATCTTATGACTCCCTAACCCTTCAGCTACAACTATATCTACAATATTCCATGTAATTGATCAATAAAAGAAAGCATCTTCACTTGAACAAAAACAAAAGTCGACTGGTGATCAACATGTGTTGTATCGTGAAGCTACAAGTTGCTAAAATGGCCGCAAATCTACCGACTTCAATCAATTTTCCATGGTATAAAGTTTATTCAAGTTTTCTTTTGTCTTTACTATTATTATATATTAGATTTTCCTCATACAAATAATTATGTATATTAAAACATGGTAAAGTAATTTATATTACTACGTAAATGAAAGCGGCAGAGATGAGTCAGGTTAGACTACCGCTCGAAAACGATCGATACTAGCGGTACATTAGTATACAGGTAAACAAAACACAATGACTCTGAGGTTCACACATCGATTTGGTCAAGATTACTCTGTTTATATTAGTATATAAGCATCTAGCATCGATATTTAGCTATCGAGATTTGTGATTGGGGGAGAGCTTGAAGGTGGCATCGAGATGCGAAATATCGAGATGAGATTGATCGAGATATGCGAGCCTACTGTAGAGAGTTGTGCAGGTCGTAGCGATTGGTGGGGAAACCCGAAGTAACGCACTCACGCAGGCGGATGTACACAGGATCCGCTCTGGCTGCGTCTCGGGGTTCCTGGAGAATCCTGTCTGCGTCCTGTGAAGGAGAGTTGACGTCGGTGGCGGCGGCGGCATTGACAGTCACGAGGGACCTGAGGTGAACCGTGGCGTCGGCACATGCTAACTCATCCTCTGGCGTCGGGTGGCTGACAGGGGCCCGTGACAATGCATCAGGGATGCAGAGCAACCTGCCAACGCGCCAGACGGCTGTGAAGAGGTAAGGTGCGACTTTCTCCTTCAGACGTTGGAGGCGGGGATTTTCAACCGCATCAAGGGTGTAGTTGTTGAAGATGGGGATGAGGGGGCGATGGTCCGTCATGAGGGTGAAGTGTTGCAGTCCGATGAGGTAGAACTTGCACTTGGACATGGCCCAAACCACGGCTAGCATCTCCAGCTCAATGGTGGCATAGCGGGACTCGGGGTCGCTTAGGAACCTCGAGCCACACTGAACTAAGCGGAGACGGTTGTTGCCATGATCCTGTAGGAGGGCGTATCCAATACCGTTGAGGCGGGATGCATCAGTTTGTAGAATCACTGATAGGGAAGGGTCGAATGGGGCCAGGACGGGTGGACTGAGCAGGGCAGCCTTGACCCGGCGGAAAGCCTCATCGTGGTCAGCGGTCCACATGAACGACCTCTTCGGGCTCATCAGGGGGCGCAGGGGCTGAGCGGCAATGGCGATGTCGGGGGTGAACTCCGCCAGCTGGTTCACCAAACCCATGAAGGAGCGAAGGTCGGTGATGTTGGCTGGTGTCGGGAAGTCCTTGATCGCTCCGACTTTGCCAGGATCAGCCGAGATGCCCTCACCTGAGAGCGTGTACCCACAGAAGTTCACACTGGGTGCGGCGACCACGAACTTGTCCTTGTTGAGTGTGATCCCACTGTCGCGGCACCGTATGAGCACTTCATAGATACGCTGAAGATGTGTGTGGAAGTCCTCGTCGTAGAGCAGCACGTCGTCGACAACTTTGGCACAATTTTGCACCCCTTGGAGGGCCCTATCACCGCGAAGGCAGAAGGCGTCACCTGTTGCAGCGAAACCCACTGGACCTCTACAGTGTTGGAAACGGCCATACGGTGTGATGAAAGTTGTGAGATGCTGGTCCTCCTCCGCAAGTTCCATCTGCCAATATCCACTCAGGGCGTCTGCCGTTGTGAAGAATTTCGCCTGCGGGGCCACACTGCGGATCGCTTCGAAAGGCGTCGGTGAGGGGTGGGCTGGGCGGGAAACTTGGCAGTTGAGCTTGGTAAGGTCAACGGTGAGGCGAACTTCGGCGTTGGGCTTGGCGACGACGACGAGGGGGTGGCACCACTCCGAAGGCTGGTTTAATGATACCTTGTGCCACTAGCGAGTCCAGCTCCTGCTTAACTTTGTCCCTGAAAGCAAAGGGGATCTTCCGCGGGGTGTAGATGGCAAAAGGCACGGCATCGTCCTTGAGGTGGATCCGCATTGGGGGACCCTTCATAGGCTTGAGTGGAGCTGTCTGGAGATCCTCCTTGGAGACCAACACGTCCTTGAACTCTCGAAGAAAGAACTCCTTGGCTTGTGCAGGTGACGTGGTGGCTGTGAAGGGTAGCTCCTTACACCTGTTGATGTGTTTAACCTGTAGAATTGGCTTGGGGAAATCCGCTGAAATGATGGCTAATTCTTGACAGTGGCGTCTGAACACCCTCGCGGACTTGGATTGTGGCAGAACAGGAACGTTTGCTGATGGTGAGTTGTGCATGAAACGTCCCCAAAGCAGGAGCCATTGCAGAGCCATCCGCGTTGAGCGTTGTTGTCGGAGGCGGAGGTCGTAGGCTGCTGAGAAGAATCCGAAGTATGTCGAGGTGTCGTCGGCCGATCACTGTGATGTCTGCACCTGTGTCTGGAAGCATGTGAAGTTTTCTGGTGGTGCCGCTGTAGGTGAGACTCACGGATGTCAGTGTGGGTGCCTGAACAGGTGATCCCACACGTCGGCAACTTGTGGTCTTCTTTGCTGTAGACTTGTTGTTGTTGTTGTTGTTGTTCCCCAGGCTGCCTGGCCGAACAGCCCCAAGGTCCCGAGCAAGGCCAAGGCCATAGAGAGCCCCCACAAAACCCTCTCTGCTTACCACTAACAAAGCCCGGGTGACCGAAGCCACTCTAAGGCAGGGAGCTGAGGAGGGCGCGGAAACGCCCGGGAAACCAAAGCCCCACCCAAGGCCCTGTGCCCCTCAGCAATTATGAAGGGAAAGTTGAGGGGCAAGGGGAAAATGTGACGCTTTGGCTCACAATCTGCCAACTTTTAGGTTGGCAGTAGGGAGGTTGATCCACGGAAAAGATGCCGTCACTTGAGATCTAGAAAATATATAAGTAAAATGAACAGTCAGAGTAAGCTATGGGTATGGCAGAGATCATTCAGCTCTCACTCTGATAGACCAGCCCATCACCACTGACTTGCTGTAGACTTGTTGTGGGAGGAAGCGTCGTTGTCCTGTATGGCGGGCGTCTTGGAAGATCTGCAGCATTTGTCGTAGTGGCCCATATGGTTGCAGCGACGACACTGGGTGGTGGTAGCAGGGCAAGCAGGAGTCCTAGGCTTATGACCACGACGGCCGCAGTTAGTGCAGGTGTAGTCTTCAGCCGGGCACTTGTTCTTGTCGTGCCGGCGAGCACAACGCTGGCAGGCGGCAGCCGACACCAAGGACTGTTGTGATGTGGAGAACTTGTCGCGTTGCTTAACTTGCTTGTTATGCTTGTACGATGACACGGCGTTAACCTGGGACGGTGGGGCACGTATGGCTGACGTAGCGCTTCGAGTGGCCTCGTATGTACGGCAAGTGTTGACGATGTCCTGTAATGAAGGGGTGGCGTCGAGGGAAAGCAGCTTCTGTACAAGTTCTTCGCCGTGTATGCCCATCAGAATGACCATCTTGAGTTGGGTCTCCTTGCAGGCTGAAGAGTTCCCTGGGCAGACGTCAATTTCTTCGGCGATGTGGCAGAGGCGGACGTAGAAGTTGTTGAATGACTCGCCCTGTTTTTGCTTGCAACTGAACAGGTCCCTGCGACGGAGAGCTTCATTGCGAGAATTCTTGATGTGCTCCTGAAGTGCATCGAGGACTGCGTCAATGGTCTTGTCAGTGTCAGGGGGTATGCTTAAGGTGTGCTCCAAAAGCCGCTGTGTCTCCAGGGTTAAGCACATCCGCATCTGGATCAGTTGTTTCTCCTTCGGTAGTTTAGATAAGTCTATCATAATAGAGTACCGGTAATCGTCCCACCGACGCCTCCATTCTCTGAAAACCTGGAAGGTGGCATCAGCACGAAGGGGCGGCGGGTTCTGGGTGATAGCCTTCTGTGGTGGTGGTGGAGCTGTAGGGGTGGAGGATGTTGTGGAATGGGGTGTTGTCCCCGGTGAGGTTGGGGTCGTCATGGGCTGCGGCAGGTCCAGGGATTATGAGGTTCGTCTCCCCAATGGTAAGATATATTGGCGGAACCGTCGCTTCCTCCGCCCAGTGAATTCCCCTGGTGTTGAACCCCTCCCCCATAACCCTGAGATCCCTGTGTCTTGCACAGACCCGGAAAGAGAGTCCTTCACTTCCCCCATGGCCCCACGTAGGTCTGAAAGGCTCCTAGAAAAAGAGTCAGCTCGACAACGTCGTGCGAGCTTGAAGGGGGAGGGAGGTGTTGATATCGGTTAAGTGCACACATAACATATATACAGAGTGTACACATGCCTTAATCATATTGCAACATACACACATGTACTTTCAGGGCAATACTATCATTGCTTAACCCATCAGACCCGGTTGGGCTCTGAGGCCTCCATAAAAAAACACACCCCCACTACCCGGTAGGGCTCTGGGGCTCCGGCAGCTTGAAAGCCTGTAAGCTTGGTGTGCGAGGCGTCCGTCCGACGCATGTAAACAACAGCTGGCTGGACCGACGCCGCGCATCTCCGACCAGAAGAAGGAGTGCGTCGCTTGTTCGTGTGTGCCTGTATGTTATTGTTAAGTATCGAAAAGTAGTGTAAAGTGGCTGTTTTTGCCATAAAGTTATCTCCAATGAAATCATCATCACAACTGAACCAGTTGACTTAGAGAGCTCTACTTAAAATTTAACGCCATTCTACAGGTACGAAACACATCTACGCTTGGGGATACGCGGGAATGCGGAAGCAAGCAAAATAACAAAGATGCGGTAGCCTAGGCGTAGAAGTTTTTCGGCCAAAACCACCGGGTTTCGGGGAATATATATGGAATACATAGCCGGGGCTGGAGGGTTAATATCCCATGGTAATATACCGTAATCTTTAGTAGCGGCAATATTGTACATGTTGCCTTGAAAGTAACATCCGGTCGGCACTCAGCATAACAGTGCCTCCCAGCTCTCTGTATCTCTGGCTAATATAGAACCTATAAACTTATCTCTGGACTTTTATTCCACATCCTTGTGCAAGAAAGGATCATCAAGGTTGTTGTAGCTTCACATGACAACCATACACACTCTACCGCTGAACACGGTGAAACCCGTGAGGTCTTGTTCCAGTCTAGGGAGTGAGACATGTGAAGCACCCTGGCTCGAAGCAATCCCATCTCTGAAGCCGCCTCGCCTCTGCGCTTCATAGTCTCACCACCCACACTCAGACCCTCACTCTCAGAACGCCACCTATTGAGCAACTAACTCACTAGGCATTGCCCCCCTGTAGCATATTTTAAATATGGGAATATTAATACAATGCTATTTTAATCAGGGAACAATGAGGGTATTTTTTTTGGCATTTCGGTGTGCTGTGGTAATGCACTGATACTCTAGGTACAGCACAAATTCCATCCCAAAAATATCTTCCCATTGACATATTGGGATTCGAACCCAGGTCCATTGAATTACCAGTCCAGTGGCAAGACCACTCCGCCACACCTCCCCTACGTTGTTCTTTGTAAACTTAATTACTAAGGTTATACTACTAATACAATTAGACTCTCTTTCACTATCTAGCTGCATCAAGTGTATCACAACCTTGATCACAACTAAATATTAAAGAAAATAATTTCTCTTACCCCCAGGGGGTAAGGGGGCCTTCATCTAATGGTGGAGGAAAAAAAGAATATGCCTCACGCATCCTACTGCGTGTCATACAAGGCGACTAATAGGGGGGGATGGTGATAGACTTGTGGACCAACAGCCATTACTATGCAATAGTCTTTATCTTAGCACTGTCTTGGTATGGCACTGCTGAGGCTGGTGGGGAGCGGATAGGTGCCATAGGGGCCGAGTCTTACCTGGGTGCTGTTTGGCACCACACCTGTGTTGGCAACAGTGTTTGCATGTTGGGGAAGGACTTTATTGTTCTATAGTCCAAATTGCCTAATATACAGTAGAGTCTTGTTATGGTGCTGTCTTTTTGTAACACTGTTAATGCTGGTGTGGTTGCAGATACTGCAGGTGCAAGTGCTGCAGGGGGACTCAGTTGAGTCTTGCTGAGGCACGGTTAGCACTACTATACCAACATCAGCCACACTGATGACTTGGTGGGGCAGTGCTGTGGCGGGACTTTATTGTATGGTACTGTACTACAGTACACTCCAACTACTGAAAGGCAACCCCGTCTGAGCCGTTACAATGCATGTAATGGAAAAATTACGCTAAACCATTGTATGTATGTACTGTACATTCAATTTTCTAACCGACAGAATCTCACTGACTCCCATATATTTTTTAATTATGTAAATAGTCCCACTTCCCCTAGTATTGACATTCTCGGTGTAACATTAACCCTTTACTAGCGGCGCTCGACTTAAGTCGAGTGAAAGAAACTGGGAGAAAACGGGTGAAGATCGAGTGAAAATGGGTGGAACAGTAATGAACCATACGTCCGACATCTGTGGCCTCCCGGCCCACACTAACTCCAGTTCCCCCACCGCACGGCTGGATGACAGTGTGACCAATAGTTAGCGAAAAGTGAACAATGTAGCAAAATCAGCTAAACTTCCATCTTTGAGGTAACACTGTCAGGGCTCCACGAGTGCTACGTAGCTGTATGTGGTGTCATTGTGTAGCGATTTCCGCCTAGTTTTCGGCACAATACAGTTCCTTTCATGCTGATGGTTGATATAGCAGTCAGAATGGCCTGAAAAGGCCCAAAACGGCCACAGACCCCCCGCTAGACAAGGGTTAACTACTAACTTGAGCTGGACACATTATGTTAGAAGCATTGCTAAGAATGCCTCTAAAAAACTGGGACTCCTGTACAGAGTTCGAGAATTCTTCACTGACGAGCAGTTGGCCGTAATATATAAAAGTCATGTGCGTTCTCAGATGGATTACTGTTCACCTCTGTGGAGTGGAAGTGGAGTGGTTGCATTGAGGCAGTTGGACAAAATTCAAAATAAAGCTATTAGATTAATCAATAACCCTGCAATCACACAGGACCTTCCTACATTATCCATACGAAGAAACGTTGCATCCCTTGCATTATTCTACAGATATTTTCACAGCAATTGTTCCGAGGAACTTGCTTCAATTGTGCCGCCTCTCCACATCTTTCCCCGTAGAACTAGGGCAGCTGAGAGCGCCCATGAATTTACACTTTCTCCTCCACAATGCAGAACTTCTGCTTATCAAAATTCATTTATCCCTAGAACTACTACTCTTTGGAATTCACTTCCCTCGAATTGCTTTCCACAAACTTACAATCTACAAATGTTTAAATCCAGTTGTTACAAACATTTTATGAATGGAGGATGCCTTTAGGCACATGGACCTTTTTGTTTTATCTGTGTTTTTCCTTCCTCCGTTCATTGTCTCTTTAAAAAAAAACAAAAAAACAAAAAAAAAAGGCCAGTCTTACTCATTCAGTGAAGAAAAATGGCGGATTTTCGGTTTCTCGTCATATTTCAGGCTAATATGGAGAATGTAGCTTTAGTATCAGCATTTCCACACATGATTTACAATTGTGAATAGCCTAACTGAACGTTGTGTATGACAACGAGGAGCTGCTTAAATTGGTGAAAATAGGATAATAGCCTATTGAGACAATTCTGATGGCCTAACATCGACTTTGGTAAGTATTCGAATTACCGGTAAGTATTATTATGTGACCTAGGTACAAAATATGCATATATATGCAAAGCTGAAGGCTTTCTGAATCATATGTAGGGGGTATAAGAAAGATATGAATTAAATTACCAACGTTAGGCCTATAGGTGGTACCAACATCCGGTAAATCCATAACTTTCCACCATCCACCGATAAATTCGCCGTTTCGCGCCACTTTCACGAAGGTTCACCATGTTATTACATGGCTACCGTAAGCCGATTTTAGTGTTTTAAGTGACTTATGAATAGCTTAGAGTGTGCTCTTTATGAATATACCAATGAGTTATACTGTATACAGAAAGGTTTTACATGCGTAGACTAATGTGCAAATGAAAATCGGTTCTTTAATTGACCGACGGTAGGCTACTTTTATCGGCATTTTACCCCTATTTGTTTTCAAATATTGCAAAATAATTGGTGACCAGCTTATTTAGTTAGGCCTAGGCTATAGCCTACTCCTATTTTGGTAAACCTGACTTTTTGGACCGACAGCAATTTCAGTAAGTTTTATTTTGTTTTTTTTTATTTTTCCTTCAGATATAGTGTTGTTTTATACTGAAGAGGAGCGGAAATTAATATTTACCCATTATCCAATAATCTAAAAACACGCCCCCCACTAGTGGGGAGGGTTATGAGTTCAGGGAAAATGAGGGGTTAAAAGGGTAAAAATACAATAATATAGCGTTTTGTATCAAAACTTGGCTCGAGATTTCCCAAATTGCAAACCCATACAACCCAATTTTGTGGAAATTCCCGGCGCGACCGAAGAAGAAACAAAACTCCGCACATCACAAAAAACACCCACATTTCATAATTTCACCACCATCAGACAAGACCGGGCCGTCGGCGGGGGCGGTGGACTCATCACCCTGGTACACAATGAAATATCATACATAGTAACCAGTGTACAAACCAAATCCCTCCTCCCCCCAAATGATAACACAACAGAAATACAATCAATTAAAATACGCACTGGCAACAAATCCAACATAACCATCATAAACACATACATCCCTCCCCAAACATCCCCTACAGTACCAAATGAATACAGACCACACTTACAACACATCACAAACACCCCACACATCATCCTGGGTGGTGACTTCAACGCCAAGACGTCGGCCTGGTTTGTCGACAACCCCGACACAGACAGAGGGCTGGTACTACAAAACCAAACAGATAACCTCATCATCCTTAACGACATCCATCAACATACCCATATTCCTCACCAAGCCCTCTATAACCCATCATCTCCAGACATCACCTTTTGCTCCCCAGAACTCGCCCCCACAACATCCTGGAGGGTGGTCAGAACCTTAGGCTCTGACCACCTCCCGATCATTATCACCACCAAAACCAGACTCACCCCAGCTAGCCACAAACACACATACACCAATTATAAAAGAGCTAACTGGGAAGCATTTACAAATGAGACAGAACAACACTTCACAACTCTAAACAGTACACCCATCACTAACATCAACAATGCTGTACACATACTCAATAAAACTATCCAAAATGCTGACAAGAAACACATTCCAAGAGGTAACAGAAAAAGACACAACCCCAACTTCACACCAGAAATTCAAAACCTCATCAGACAACGCGACACACTGAAACACTCCCCAGCACCCCACACACAAGACATCACACAACAAATTCAAGCACTCAACACCCAAACTAACAACAAAATACAAGAACAACAAAAATTAAATTGGAATAACTTCCTACAAACACTTGATCACAAAACAAACCCCAAAAAACTCTACAAAACACTAAACAGCATCACACTTTCCAACAGCAACACAACACAATCACATGCTGCAATCACAACAACAGACTCTACTCCTTCATGTAAACAACAAGCAAACACTCTCATCAATCACTTCTCACATGTCAGCCACCTAAAACCTCACAAAGACGACCGACGTGTCATCCGACGTAAGAGACAATTCCCCACAGACCCTGACTATACACCCTTCACCAATCACCAGACAAAGCATATCATCAACAATCTCAAGCACTCACCCGCCTGTGGCCTAGACAACATAAGCAACATACACCTCAGACACCTGGGACCACAAGGCATACAAACACTCACTAACATATCAAACTACAGCTATTCACACAACACAATACCAGACATTTGGAAGCATGGTATCATCATCACATTCCCCAAACCCAACAAAGACCCCACGCTACCCTCCTCGCACCGCCCCATCACACTCCTTTGCTCCCCCTCCAAAGTCATGGAACGCCTAGTATTACAACTAATTACACCCGACCTACCCCTAGCTCCAACACAACATGGCTTTAGGCCACTGCACTCCACAAACACTCTTCTCACAGACCTTACACAAAGAGCTTTCGACGGCATCAACTCAGCTAGACCACCACACAGATCACTATTAGCCACACTCGACATTAGTAAAGCCTTCGATGCCATCCCCCGCCACAACCTAACAAACAAAATCTACAACACAAACATGCACAACAACACAAAAAGGTGGCTGGCCAACTTCCTAGCAGGCAGATGTGCACACGTATCTTTTGCCGGTCAGTCATCTAAAATCAGAAACTTTCCAAACGGAGTCCCACAAGGATCCGTCCTATCGCCCGCACTCTTCAATCTGTACATGCACGATATAACTACACCCAATACTCCCCAAATAAACTTAGCCTCCTATGCAGATGACATAACACTCACCATGACCCAAGAAGAGCAACAGATCTCCTTCAACCCTATCTCAACACACATGGCTGGTGCACTACAAACAGACTTAATCTAGCCCCAGCCAAATCCACCGCAACCCTGCTCACAAGCTGGACAGGTGAACACGAATACATCCCTCAACTCACCATAAACAACACACCCCTAACACATACACACACACCCAAAATCCTAGGAGTAACATATGATACTCATATGACATTCAAACAGCACACCACAAACATTAAAAAGAAACTGACACCCAGACTTAACGCCCTCAGGTCACTTGCTCACACAAAATTTGGACACAACAAAGAAACTACCGTACCACCACAGTATATAAACAATACATAAGATCAGTAATGGAATACGCAAGCCCAGCCTGGGCTTCTAACCTAGCTGAAACACATCATAAGACCTTACAGACTATTCAAAACAAAGCCCTGAAGATCATTACAGGCTGCACAGCTACTGCACCCACAGATCATCTACATCAAGAAACCAAAATCCTCAAAGTCAAAGACCATCTGGACATGAGAGGCACTCAATTCCTGGCAGCAGCCTCCACGAACCAAGACCACCCACTAAACTACATGGCAACACACCCACAGACACCAAGAAATATCAAAACAACACCCAGCACACGGTATCACACACAATTATTGTCCTCTCTCCCTCCCTGCCCACCCCGAACCAACTTCCAGAAGCACATCCATACTCATATCTCTCGCCAATCCATCCACTCACAGACAACACGCAGCTGCATGCACGACCTCCCGAAATCCATCCTTCCGAATCCTCCCTCCCTCGCGAGGACAGAGTCCACCTGGCCAGGCTGAGATGCGGACACCATCCAGCTCTCCTGAGCTATCAGAAGAGACTGGATGACTCCGTTGTCGACGCCTGCCCGGGATGTAACACAGCACCCCATACCATTAAACACATCATCGAAGACTGCATTTCACACAACCACTTACGCCAACAACACAACCTACACTCAATGAGAGCTCTGTGGGAAAGCCCGATCGTGGCCATGGCCTTCCTCAGGGACTCGGGGCTGTTCGGCCAGGCAGCTTAGGGAACAACAACAACAACAACCCAATTTTGTGAATACCCGAGCCAACTTTTGACGAAAGCTGGCTCGGATTTCACGGGGTGGAGTCGGTAGCCTAATATTTCAGGTTATAAAAATAGTCAACTTTGGGAAGACATTAGCCTAACCCAACAACCTTACCTAACCTATCCTAGTATTATGGGTGGGGGCTGCCGCCCCCACACCCCCGCTGGTTGGGTTAGACTTTTTTTTTTTTTTTTTTTAATGTTCTAGGCTATTAGCCTAACCTAACAACCTTACCTAACCTAACCTAGTATATGGGTGGGGGCTGCCGCCCCCACACCCCCGCTGGTTGGTTACTGGCTGAAAAACTTATTGTTTTACAGTAGCCTAGGCCTATACATGTATTTTAGCGGTTTTTTTTTTGTTCTCTCTTATAATACATTTCAGCTCTTAACCTCTGAAGTGCGCATGGGGGGTATGAGACACCTCTGCCTGTGCGCATGTATTTGAGCTGTTTCCATCACTAAAATATTTATTTTACCATAAATAGCATTAATACTTCTCCATATGCACCTATTATAGGTTGATTATAAAGGTATTAACCTGTTACAACAATAAAACAAGTGGAAACAGCGTTTGGATGGTCAAAATCGGCGATACAGGCCGGGAGTTACATAATGTATGGCTGAGGCAACCTCCTTTCCCGCCACTTTTCCCAAAGTCTGGAGAGACACTGTCGATCGATACTCTCTCTCTCTCTCTTGCACTCGCTTGCTAACAGTGATGACAATGCCCTGCTTGCACCTCGCTAATGTTAGCACGAAAATATACCACAGAATAAGGGAATAACAGGGAAAATAGGTGATAACTGAAGGAGGGGAGGAAAGTGGGGAAGGAGGGGAGGTAGAGGAGTGATATTTTGCATGGCCCAGGGGCAAAACAAAATAAAAAACATTGTTTTTTTTGTTTTTTTCGGTGTTTTAAATTGATTTTTTTTCCCCCTGACTCTTAAGTCTTCCCGCAGTCCGCCGGGGGAACTCTTAAGAGTCTTCCGGCAGTTCCCGGGTTAATGCCATATATAGCAATGATGTATATGCTCTACCGGACCTATTAGGCCTAAACAGATCGATGGGCTAACTGTCGGTCTAAAACATCAGTATAACCCCTATTTTCCCTAATAAATTGTGGTCAATATACAGGAGGCGCTACAATATTGGTAAAAAATTAAGCTCAATAGCATATGATTAAGCGATTTTTGTCCAAATTTTTGATGTAGGTGTCATTCCCGGGAAACTAACATAATACATATTATATGGATATTTACGTTTTAAGGGTTTGTTTACACTTCTTCTTTTTCGTCTTCTTCTGGGAGACCTCTTTTGCGTGACTGTCAGTCAACAACTGAGACATCTGGTGGCGAATGCAATGAACTATACTGGTGGCGTCGTGGCCAAAGTAATCACCCTACCTAATTCATGCCAAGAGTACTCGAGTTCACTGACACATGATGTCTATCGACCAATCAGGTGATGCCATGATTTGGAAAACAGGTGGCCCGGGATATAAGCTGTCAGTTTGACTCTGGCCAGCTTGTGTAGAGGGTGTGAGCCGATCAAAGCTTTTTCCACCGTCTTTAAAAACACTGAGGCTGCTTAAGACCTTTTCGCCTTCCAATAAGTGTAAACTGTCCAAAGTGCAATAACCAGTGTTCCAAATACAGCTGACGAGGACAGCTGGTTTTTAAATGCACATACACTTGTTTTACATGGAAAAATTCGAAACAAAAATCCACCAGCTGTTGACCAAGATGAGTGGTGATCGAGCCTCCAGCGGCCAGCCAGGCAGCCCAGTACCTCCTCTGTTCATTAAGGTTAGTTGGTTGGTTGGGACAACATAAAGGAGCCGGACCACAGCTAGCTCGGGAATCTTAATGGGTGATCGCAAAGTAACAAAGTAAAAGATTTTTTCGCATAGGATTAAACTGGCATGCAAGGGCTAGTTGGTTATACTGATGTTTTGGACCGACAGTTAGCCCATCGATCTTTTTAGGCCTAATAGGTCCGGTAGAGCATAGGCTATACATCATTGCTATATATGTCATTAAGAGCTGAAATGTATTATAAGGGAGAACAAAAATAAAATAAAATACATAGGCCTACTGTAAAACAATAGGTTTTTCAGCCAGTACCCAACCAGCAGGGGTGGCAGCCCCCACCAATAATACTAGGTTAGGTTAGGCTAATGTTAACCCCATTCTTACTAGGTTAGGTTAGGTAAGGTTGTTAGGTTAGGCTAATGTTAACCCCATTCTTACTAGGTTAGGTTAGGTAAGGTTGTTAGGTTAGGCTAATGTTAACCCCATTCTTACTAGGTTAGGTTAGGTTGGGTTGTTAGGTTAGGCTAATGTTAACCCCATTCTTACTAGGTTAGGTTAGGTAAGGTTGTTAGGTTAGGCTAATGTTAACCCCATTCTTACTAGGTTAGGTTAGGTTGGGTTGTTAGGTTAGGCTAATGGTAACCCCATTCTTACTAGGTTAGGTTAGGTAAGGTTGTTAGGTTAGGCTAATGTTAACCCCATTCTTACTAGGTTAGGTTAGGTAAGGTTGTTAGGTTAGGCTAATGTTAACCCCATTCTAACTAGGTTAGGTTAGGTTAGATTGTTAGGTTAGGCTAATGTTAGCCCCATTCTTACTAGGTTAGGTTAGGTAAGGTTGTTAGGTTAGGCTAATGTTAACCCCATTCTTACTTCGTTAGGTTAGGCTAATGTTAACCCTATGAAAACCCAAACAAAGATTTTATTAGGGTTACTGTGTAATTTTAACATGAACATTAGTAAAATCCGAGCCAAGTTTCGTCAAAACTTGGCTCGGGTTTTATGGGTCTGGAAATTGACAAAACCCGAGCCAATATTTTACCAAGGTTACTGTGTTTTTTTCATTTTTACATTTTTTAAATCCGATCCAAGTTTCGTCAAAACTTGGCTCGGGTTTTATGGGTCTGGAAATTGAACAAACCCGAGCCAAATTTGGGTTACAAATGTGTATTATCGTGTTCTATAGTGTTCTATACGCTTTTTACCCCTCAATTTCCCTGATCTTCATAGCCCTCCCCACTATCGGGGGGGCGTGTCTTTAGATGGTAAACCTGACTTTTTGGACCGACAGCGATTTCAGTAAGTTTTAGTTTGTATTTTTTAATTTTTCCTTCAGATATAGTATTGTTTTATACTGAAGAGGAGCTAAAATGAGTATTTACCCATTATCCAACAATTTAAAAACACGCCCCCTACTAGTGGGGAGGGCTATGAAGTTCAGGGAAAATGAGGGGTTAAAAGCGTAAAAATACAATAATATAGCGTTTTGTATCAAAACTTGGCTCGGGTTTTCCCAAATTGCAAACCCATAAAACCCAATTTTGTGAATACCCGAGCCAACTTTTGACGAAAGCTGGCTCGGATTTCACGGGGTGGAGTGGGTAGCCTAATATCTTATGTTATAACTTTGGGAAGACATTAGCCTAACCTAACAACCTTACCTAACCTATCCTAGTATTATGGGTGGGGGCTGCCACCCCCACACCCCTGCTGGTTGGGTTAGGTTTTTTTTTTTTTTTTTTTTTTTAATGTGCTAGGCTATTAGCCTAACCTAACAACCTTACTTAACCTAACCTAGTATATGGGTGGGGGCTGCCGCCCCCACACACCCGCTGGTTGGGTACTGGCTCAAAAACTTATTGTTTTACAGTATACTGTATTTTAGCGTTTTTGTTTTTTTTCTCCCTTATAACACATTTCAGCTCTTAATGACATATATAGCAATGATGTATATGCTCTACCGGACCTATTAGGCCTAAAAAGATCGATGAGCTAACTGTCGGTCCAAAACATCAGTATAACCAAAACGGAATCAAAATACCAAAAAAAATACCTGAAAAACACGTTGTTGCGTCTCCTGTATATTAACCACCTAAATTGTTTCTAATAAGGCGTTTGTAGTGTCCTTGGAGATTATCAACAATAACATGCCATGTAGCCTAAGCTACGCCACTACGTTATGGCAGAATCAGAATGACAGAGACAGACAGCATTTTCAGTATAACTAAATAAGTTGGTCACCAATTATTTTGCAATATTTGAAAACAAATATGGATTTTATATGCTCTAAACATAATATGAAAATGTGTTTTAAGCCTCGGCAAAACCTAATAAAAATATATGGTACTAAAATGGAATTTTGTCGTAACATGGTTGTCAATACCTTCCTATAGACGGCACCGATTCGTACACACGCCATTTTCACCTGTCTCCCGAGGTCTGTCCACCAGCTTTTTAGTCCACTTCACCTGCCCATCTCTGTCGATAGGTTGGGTTGTTTGGTTAGGTTAATATACTAGGTCTCAGAAAAAAGATTCGTAGTTGCGGTAGTATTTACGGTATCTGGACACTTCGAGCGGAGGCGCATTTAAGTTAGGTTAGATTGTGCATCCGCTCGATCAGGAATTCTTCAAGCAGAATCCCCTACTCTCCTTTTTTTGACAGAGACTCAAGTAACATCCACATCTGACACGTCTAGATTTAATTTTCCAGGTTATCAACTGCTCCAAAATTTCAGACCTAAAGGAGGTGTATGTTGCTTCGCAAAATCTGAAATTGCCCTGGAGGAGGTTACTAGTTTCAATTGTCCCTATTTTGATTATTCTATATACAAATTAATTTCTGCTGGTAAATTTAAATACATATGTTGCATCTACCGTTCCCCAAATACTCCTCCAGAGCAAAGTCTTTTTGATTCTCTGTCCTCACAACTCAGTGTCCTCAACTTAAATGCTTCTTCTGAAATCACTGTGTTGGGTGATTTTAATGTCCATAATGTTGAATGGCTCACTCATTCAGCCAGGACTGATGATGCTGGTCTTGAATGTGAGCTATTTACAGACTCATTTAATCTCACTCAACTAGTCAACCAACCCACCCGTGTACCAGATAATCCTAATCATAATTCCCACCTACTGGACTTATTTTTAACAACCAATTCAGAAAATTATGATGTTACAGTGAGGTCCCCGCTTGGATCTTCTGATCACTGTCTGATACAGGCCACCTGTCTATCACCTACCACACCTTCCCACTCTGAACCTGTTTTGGTGACTAAATGGCATTACGATAGGGCAGACTGGGAGGGTCTTCAAGGTTTCTTTATTGATATTCCCTGGACCTCTTTCTTTTCTAATGATGCACACTCCACCTTGAGCCACATACAAGATTTTGTAAAAATTGGAATGGAAACTTTTATTCCTCATCAAAAGTACAGTAAAAGATCTAATTCACCTAAATGGTTTGACCATAATTGTGCTAGAGTAACTGAACAAAAAGCAATAGCCTACAATGCATACACAAGATCAAAAACACATGAAGCCTTTAATTACTTTAGAAACATCAGAAATCATGCCAAAACTGTATTAAACCTAACTAAATCAAACTTTCTCCACAAGCAGGCAAATAAACTTCTAAATAATCCAAATGATAACAAAATATTTTGGTCTACTCTTAACTCATTTAAATCCAACTTCACTACTGCTTCATCCATTCCACCATTAAAATCTCCGACTGGCAATCTTGTAAGTGACCCACGAGGTAAAGCTAACCTTCTTGCGGATATTTTCTCCACCAACTCAACCTTAGATGAAATAAATCAAGATGTCCCTGTACTTAATTTTAATTCGCCTGAAATTCCCTCACTTAAGATCCACACCAGAGATGTCAAAACTATTTTGCAGAATCTCTCCGTAGATAAGGCTCCTGGTCCAGATGAAATTCCTCCAATAGTACTTAAGAATTGCTCCTTGGTGCTCGCTCCTGTATTGGCAAAATTTTTCCGTCTGTGTACTCATACCTCATGCTTCCTAGTACCCTGGAAAGAAGAAAACATCCATCCAGTTCCTAAAAAAGGTGCCTCTTCAGATCCATCAAACTACAGACCAATAGCTATAACTTCCACTCTTGGTAAAGTCTTTGAAATTATATTAAATAATCACATAATTAAGCATCTTGAGAATAATAAATTAATCAGTGATAGGCAATATGGTTTTAGACGATGTCGATCAACTGCAGACATGCTTTGCCTTCTTACGCATCAAATCAACCAAGCTACAGACCAACATGGTGAAACACATACAATAGCACTGGATATATCAAAGGCATTTGATAGAGTCTGGCATCAATCCTTATTGTCGAAGATGTCACACTACGGCCTTGCATCATTAGTTCCACTAATTTCTTCTTATCTTCATAACAGAAAAATACGTGTAATGGTAGATGGCCTTTATTCTCAATTTCACTCAATAAATGCTGGTGTTCCCCAGGGATCAGTTTTGGCCCCAATTCTGTTCCTCATTCATATCAATGATCTCATATCTACCACTCATAATCCAATACATTCCTACGCAGATGACTCAACACTCCACAGTTCCTTCACATTTACCAATTCTTTCACCCAACCCGATCTTATAAATTCAAAAATAAACACTGCAATTTCTCTGAACCAGGACCTTTCTAGAATTAATGGATGGGGACAAAAGAATCTAGTTTCCTTTAATGCACAGAAAACCAAGTACATTCAATTTTCTAACCGACAGAATCTCACTGACTCCCATATATTTTTTAATGATGTAAATATTCCCACTTCCCCTAGTATTGACATTCTCGGTGTAACATTAACTACTAACTTGAGCTGGACACATTATGTTAGAAGCATTGCTAAGAATGCCTCTAAAAAACTGGGACTCCTGTACAGAGTTCGAGAATTCTTCACTGACGAGCAGTTGGCCGTGATATATAAAAGTCATGTGCGTTCTCAGATGGATTACTGTTCACCTCTGTGGGGTGGAAGTGGAGTGGTTGCATTGAGGCAGTTGGACAAAATTCAAAATAAAGCTATTAGATTAATCAATAACCCTGCAATCACACAGGACCTTCCTACATTATCCATACGAAGAAACGTTGCATCCCTTGCATTATTCTACAGATATTTTCACAGCAATTGTTCCGAGGAACTTGCTTCAATTGTGCCGCCTCTCCACATCTTTCCCCGTAGAACTAGGGCAGCTGAGAGCGCCCATGAATTTACACTTTCTCCTCCACAATGCAGAACTTCTGCTTATCAGAATTCATTTATCCCCAGAGCTACTACTCTTTGGAATTCACTTCCCTCGAATTGCTTTCCACAAACTTACAATCTACAAATGTTTAAATCCAGTTGTTACAAACATTTTATGAATGGAGGATACCTTTAGGCACATGGACCTTTTTGTTTTATCTGTGTTTTTCCTTCCTCCGTTCATTGTCTCAAAAAAAAAAAAAAAAAAAATCGCTCGAAGTGACTCGTATTCACAGATACGGCCGAATACCAGTAGGCTACTAAATGGGCGCCGGCCCAACCGCCATGTTGTATCCCACGTAGGCCTACTAGGTAGCCTACTACGGACACATTGTAGGCGTTAGGTAACTTAGGTGTGGATTAGGCTTGTATCCAATGTACTAGGTCTATGTTACTGGATATTTATGATTTAAATAAGTGCTACATTTTCGATAAATCTGGTTATATGGCTTTGCAATTAGGGAAATCATGAGCCGATTTCCGACATTTAGTTAGTCTTTTTTTATTCTCAAAATACGATCCAAGTTTTGCCAAAAATTGGCTCGGGTTTTCCAAAATTATGCTTTTTGGGGTTTGCAATTTAGGGAAAATATTAAGGAAACCACCCACCAATTATTTTAATTATTTTTTTTTTAGTTTTAGTTTATTTGCATCAATATAATGTGATTGCCATTAGTTTCAACCTCCGCAAAAATCGTTTTCCCCTTTATCCAACGATCTTAAGCCCGATAGTGGGGAGGGCTATGAAGATCAGGGAAAATGTGGGGTTAAAGACATAAAAAGGCGATACCTTAAATACATTAAAGGCGACCGTTATTGCCGATATCCGTTAAATCGGAATCCGTTAAATGGAGGTTAGAGTGTATAAGGGTTTTTATGATGAAAGTTGGCTCGGGTTTTGTTGTTTTTCAACTTGAGAAAACTCCAAAATGAAAAAACCCGAGCCAAGTTTTGGCAAAAGTTGGCTCGGATTTTAAGATTTTTCAGCTGCATAAAAGACAGTAAGTGCAAAAAAGAAGTTGGCTCGGGTTTTCTTGTTTTTCAACTTAAGAAAACCCCAAAATTAAAAAACTCAAGCCAAGTTTTGGCAAAAGTTGGCTCGGATTGTAAGATTTTTCAGCTTCATAAAAGTCAGAAAGTGGCCAAAAAAAAGTTGGCTCAGGTTTTCTTGTTTTTCAACTTAAGAAAACCCCAAAATGAAAAAAACAGTCATGTTTTGGCAAAAGTTGGCTCGGATTGGACAATTGTTAGGCTTCATAAAAGCTGAAAATGTAGAAAATGCCAGCCAACTCTTCGCCATTGGATACAGGATGGGGTGTGGGAGAGCTCTGCCCCCCCCCCCCCCCCCCCCCCCCCCCCACACACACACACACGTGATTAATTGAAATCATCATCTATGTTGCCCGATAGTGGGGAGGGCTATGAAGATCAGGGAAATTGTGGGGTAAAAGATGAAAATAAAGAAAAATATTGACGAACTTATTCCAAAAACCCAGTAAGCTAATTATCCATTATCCAACAATTAAGCTACATTAAAGATATTAGCCTAACCTGCCAACCTTACCTAACCTAACCTAGTATTATGAGTGGGGGCTGCCTCCCCCAAACCTCCGCTGGTTGGATGGTACATGGGATAGAAAATGAACTTACCCAGTAAGCTCATTATCCATTATCCAACAATTAACCAACATTAAAGATTTTAGCCTAACCTACCAACCTTACCTAACCTAACCTAGTATTATGGGTGGGGGCTGCTGCCCCCACACCCCCGCTGGTTGGATGGTACATGGGATAGAAAATGAACTTACCCAGTAAGCTCATTATCCATTATCCAACAATTAAGCAACATTAAAGATTTTAGCCTAACCTACCAACCTTACCTAACCTAACCTAGTATTATGGGTGGGGGCTGCTGCCCCCACACCCCCGCTGGTTGGATAGTACATTGGATAGAAAATTATGTCAATTCCTAGTGTTAATTAGACTGAAATGCAGGGAGAAAGAGGTCCGCCGAGTCGTGTGCCGTCTATGTTTTTTACAGTAGCTATAATTGCTTTAATGCATTTCCGCCGCTACTGACATATATAGGAATGAAGTCATAGAAATTGATGGGTGCGCTGTGTAAGTAACGCTAGAATAATACCGAAAAAACACTATAGGTGCAAATAAACTTTATATAAATTTTTACATCTATAATAATAAAAATAACCAACCTTATGTAACAAAGGGACAGTGACGGCGTGTTCTGGACTTCTCCTCGTAATAATGGTGTGTACACCGCCAGTGATCTTTATCTGGCCGGTAATGGCAAGGATGTCCACACCTAGGACACTCAACACTTGTAGGCAATATACCATGGTCTGTAAGTATCTTAAGGGCTGCCTGGTTGTTTTGAGAAATTTGTATAATTATTGTTCAGGGGTAAGTGCACAACCACTACAGACACTGGCAGGGTGCCAAAACAGAAATTATCCAGTTCTGGATCATTTTTCTAAGCTTACAAGGATCAACTTTGCGCGGCGTCTGCGGGGTGTGCGGGGGGCGCAGCCCCCCAGTTCAGAACAGGGGGTCCAGGGGGCGTAGCCCCCCGGCCGCCGGAGAAATTTTGAGATGTGAAGGTAAATATATGCACAATACATGCTCAAAATTTATTAAAAGGAATGAATAATATTGTAAGTAAAAGGGATGTTATGTATGTTTACTGGTGTTTAATCAGGATACTAGGGGAGCTGGCTGCCTGTACTTCAGTCTCAAAGAGATGCACTTCAGGTCCACTAATATAGGCATTGAAAACAGGTTTTTAAATTATTCTTAGCAGTCCCTGTTTTAGTTTTGTAACTTTTGTCCAATAAAGATTTCATGTATATTTGTTGTTGCATTCCAAGAACTATTACATACTTAATTTATATCCTTTCATATGATACATGAGTTACTATAGAGTACTGGTTAAAATACATACTGGTACCAAGTTTCAAGAATAAACTTTGATTAGAACATTTGTTTGTCTATTATTTTCCCTGGGCCGAGTAAAAAATACCTGGGTAGGCTATTCCCATCTCGGGTTAAGTACAATCAGTAGGAACGTAGAAACTTACTTTAATTTTCACAACTTTAAAAGACTCAAGATTCTGCGAGGCTAATTCCGAAAATATTCAATCAAGTCTCCGTTACCCCCATGAAGTCAGGTTAAAGTAATGACAAGACATACCAATAATATATGTTAGTTAGCGGGTGTGTGGACTGTGGGGATAGTGGCAGCCCCCACTTTGGACACTAAGACTAAGTAAAGTTAGGTTAGGGTAAGGTAATGCAAATTATCTACTCATAACATGATAAACAATTGAACAATAAACTACTGTACTATATTCCTTGAAGAAATAAAAACAAATAATTGTACATAAGGCTGCGGAAAGATTCTTTAGTGATACCCAAGTCATGGCCGGGATTCCGGGAAATCTATAAATGCACTGTAGGCGGTAGGCCTAGCTGCTGGCTGTACACTTATTAAATTGTACCGGTAATCTGGCTAAAAAGTTACCGGTATACAAAATGAGAACATAGAGGCAGGGTGCAGATCCCACTTTGGACACTAAGTTTGGACTTTGGTTAGGGTAAGTTATTGCAAATCTTCCACTCATAATATAAACTACAATAAAATAAGATACCAGTAGATAAGATACTACTGTAGCCTATTCTGCCTATAGCCTATACCTTGAAAACAAAAACAAACGGTAAGACTGCGAAAGTATTCTTCAGTGACAGGTCTACCCCTATAATCCCACGGCATGACGGCAAACTGTTATTGTCATAGGTTATTGATACAACTTTCTGTATAATGATAAAACAAAATTAATCCTAGCCTAGTCCTAGCCTACGTATTTTTATATTATTATTTTAAAAGTTAGACATCTAAAATAGGCCTACTGTGTTCCAAAACTCAAGAGTAGCCTAGGCTAGGTTAGCCTAGCCTAGCCTTACAAAAAAAAAAAAAAAAAAGGAATGTTGGTCTAGGCTAAGTTTAATATACACTTCCCAGGTCATTTTAACAGTTCTATTGCTTCTATATATCATATAATACACCATAGAGTAAGTTTTTAATAACTAGAAAAAAAGGTCATCTTCTAAATAATTACCATAATTGAGGACCTTCGCCATTCCCGGGTTAAGAGTGGGCTCTGAGTCTTAGCCTACCAGAACCAGATTCCCAGCTGCCTAGCTAACCTTATTTTTTACTGTCTTTAACCTCAAATCTTCCTTGATCTTCATTAGCCTATCAATACATTATACATAGCCCCACTAGTGGGGGCAGTCCTAAGATTGTTGGATAATGGGTTATCCTAAGCCTAATATGCCTAGCCTCAGCCTAGGCTACTCATTTCTGCTTCAAATTATCATTATCATCATAGGCCTAGGCTTATCTGAAAAAAATAATATGCTTGGCTACTTACAAAATCGCTGTTTGGTGCTTGCTAGAAGTCAGGTTTATCCAAAGTATCACCTTGAACTTATACCTTATATATAATGAGTTCCCCAAGATTAATATGCACAATTTTAGAATGTGTAGGGCACTCGCACTTCACATGAAGTCAATGTTATATTCCAGCCCCTTAATTCACTCTATTTTTCCACAAATATATCGGTAAATAACAGCTAACACATTTCCAAGTGTTCCACAGTTGATTGGCGGCAAGCTAATTTGACGTCATCATTGGATTATTCTCGGAAACACCACAATGGAAAACACTGCTGATATTCGTTCGTTGTTTTCCATTAATCCAACCACATATATACCCCTGAAAAACCAATAATTCATCATAAAATCGTACTAATTTATAGCTTACCTTATGCCTCAAGGTCTTGCGCTCTTTGTCAAACACATAAAATTTATATTCATTCACTATTTTTAAGAAATTAGAGACCCCATAAAATTAGAACATACGAAAAAATATCGTGTATTTTGTGGGAGTTTAATTAAGATCAGATTAGATCAGAAAACTAACATTCAAACTTAAATTAATATTTTACATTATTCATTTCAGTGAAATTTAGTCAATATATTAAACACATGGAGTAGTTTAGTTAATATATACATAGTTTTAGATAAATACCTATTATTATCCTTTAATCTACATATTATTGAGCATTCGAGTGCCAATAAAATTACGGTAGTTGTGTTCGTCTTGACTCAGCCTTCGGCGCAATATAACATCGGAGTGTAGGGGTACATTGGTTGTTTGTTTGTTTGTTTGTTTTAGCGGACTCTCCCATCCAGGAGTTCGTTCTATGAACGATGGCTGTTTCCTTATTGTAATATATATTTGTTATATTGGTGCTAAAGTCAGTCACCTCATCCGAACCGAACAAGTTGTGTTTTCACAGTGTAAACAAATCGCTCTCATGACTCGAGCTCTGGATTTATCCGTCTATATTTACATTAGTAGCTGCATTTGGACTTCAATACAGGTGATATATAATAGTTCTAAGATCATAGCCAATGTAGAGTACAGTGTAGAGCAAAGCAACTATCGTTTGATGAGTGTAATGTAGAAATAGAATGGCAGGTTTAGCGGGGCTCCCGGCCGCCCCGGGACAGTCACAGGCTCTTAGCCTATTTCAGTATCAATATTTTTTCAATGTTAGGTTCGGGATCACGAAGAAAATGGGCGAATTTTGGCACACTGGACACTGGCCATCCTGCAACTGACATTTAAAACCATGCTGCCTGTCGGTGGGCTGGAGTTCAATGCACTCATTGGCTGACTAAAATGACGTAATTGTCCATATATTGATCCATGATTGGGTGACTCCTTCTGCATCTTCAATACCGTGACGTATGGTGACGTATACAAAAAAATAACCAATAATATAGCAGAAACATAGTGACGTGTTGATCATTAGTTCACATTGAGAAAGGCACACTTACACTTAGTTACACTTAGTTGTATTCCGTCCGTTAGTGACACAGTTGAGCTGGGGCTCCACTGCGACCAGGCAGCTCCCTTTCTTCCACTCTCCATTCCAGAAGTCGGTTGGAGTTGGTGCTGGGGTATCCTGGTGTTGGTGGCCGGTCCGGTATTTTGGCCAGCCACATGTCCAAGTGTTTCTTGAAGGTGTCTGGAGACACCCCGGTTATGTTCCTGAGAGGGGCTGGTATACAGTTGAACAGTCTGGTTCCATTGTATGTAAAGCTGTGATGGATCAGGGATTTGATTTTTTGTGTTGATCCCGGCGTAGTCCTCACATAGCACAGCCTCCCTCGCCTTTGGTGCTGAGTCTCTTGGATGTTTGGGTTTGGTACCTTTTTTTCCAAAATCTTCCAGACGTAGATGATGATGTATCTCTCCCTACGTCTTTGAAGTGAGTACAGCTGCAGCTCCTTAAGTCTCTCCCAGTAGTTAAAGTGTTGAAACCCATGGATTTTACTGGTGAATGTCCTCTGGGTGGCTTCAATTTCTGTTATTTCTCCTACTTTTTGGGGAGACCAGAGCTGGGAGCAGTACTCCAGTCGTGGTAGGACCAGTGACTTCCACAATGTTAGCATACACCTCTCATTTCTTGTGTGGAAGGTTCTCAGGATCCAGCCTGCTATTTGTTTTGCTGTTGTTGTGGCTTTGGTAATATGCTGGGAAAAAGTGGCGTCACTGCTCATATTTACTCCCAAGTCCTTCACTGTGTCCTTGGCGGTAATTTCTTGCTGTCCGCTTTTGTAGTTGGTGTCGTTTTGTAGTGCTCTCTTGTTCCCGTACCTTAGAAGCTCGAACTTGTCTCCGTTTAGGGCCATGTTGTTTTCTTCTGCCCACTTCAGGATTTTGTCCAAGTCTTGTTGTAGTAGCTGAGCATCATGTTGTGAGGTGATTTTCTTCATGAGTCTGGTGTCGTCTGCAAACGATGTGGCTGTTGAGTGTTCCAGGTCCCTGTCGATGTCTCCTATCATGATGAGGAATAGGAGAGGTCCCAGTACTGATCCTTGTGGTACTCCGCTGATGACCCCACCTGCTTCTGATAGGCTTCCTTGAACCGTGACTCTTTGTTTTCTGTTGGTGATGAAGCTATGGAGCCATCTTCCAAGGTCTCCCCCTATTCCCAGTGATTTGAGTTTATGTAGAAGGATCCCATGGTCCACCTTGTCAAAAGCTTTGGCGAAATCTAGATATATGACGTCTACATTTTCTCCGTCTTGAATATCCTGTAGGATTTTGTCGTAGTGTGATAGTAGTTGTGAGAGGCAGGAGCGGCCTTTTCTAAAGCCATGTTGCCCCTCGTTGAACGCCTCATTATCTTCCAGGAAGCTGACCATCTTAGCTCTTATTGTTCTTTCTATGATTTTAATAAGGTGTGACGTCAGCACCACTGGTCTGTAATTTTTGGCTATGCCTTTACTACCCCCTTTGTGTATTGATGTGACATTACCTTCTTTTAGGGATTGTGGTACATATCCAGTTTGGAGGGACTTGCTCCACAGCAGTTTTAGAGGCAGGGCTAGCTGATGTTTGCAGTTGGGCATGAAAGCCGTCTGGTCCTGCTGCAGAGTTTGGTCCAATCTTGTCGATGGCTGCTATTATGTCCTCTGTTGATACTGTTACCGAGGAGAGTTGATGTGGTGTCTCTGGAGCGTTGCCAAAGAAAGTCGTTGCATTCTCGATTTTCTTGTCTTCATTTGGCGGGCTGAAGACACTTTCATACTGCTGTTTGAGTATCTTGGCCATTTCGGTTGGGTCACTCTCAAGTTCGCCCGTAGGTTTTGCAAGTGGTCCTATTGTTGTGGTGTTCCTGAGTCTCCTTTTTGCATATGCATAGAAGAATTTGCTATTTACTCGTATGTTTGCAACTGCTTGTAGTTCTTCGCGTGTTCTTTGCTCTTGGTGTGACTGGATGAGTTTACGTTCCACTTCATCAAGCTCTTCTTGTAGTTTGGTGATATTGTGCGCATAGCTGGTCTTCCTTTGCTTGGCTCTCAAGTACGTCAAGGCAGAGGGCGTTATATTCGAATATTTACGATAACAGCGCTCCTCAATTATAGTATCAACATGGCTGACCTAGCGGGGTGGCGTCTGTGGGAAACACTGGACAAATATCGTTACAGGTTCTAGGTTCTGTATCTCCCTTAATAGAATTTTTCGAGGGTTGACACTTATTTTAACATGGAGTATAGGTTATAGGCTATTACATCCTAAATGAAATTTTAAAAATTTGTGAAAATTCTTGGGTTGTTTATGTAATAGAAGTTACTGTGGGACACGTAATATGTTGAAGGGGGAGCTCTGCCCCCTCTAAACACCCATCACTTATGTCATCATAATCTGTTGTACTTCATAGGGGGTCCAATTAAGGAGAAAGTTAATTAACAGACGAAATTAGGCCGCAAATTACAATAACATAGCGGGCCGCCGTTTATGGGAGACTTTTTACACATAATTTTCAATGTTAATTTTCTCCCTTAGGCCTAATCGATTTTTCCAAATTATCAAACTTACATAAAAATGAAGTACAGTTTATAGGGATTCCAACATGCATTTCAAAATTGTCATGAAAATTGGTGGGTGGTTTGCTTAATATATACCCAATTTAGGGAAACATGAGCCAAAATTCTAAATTAGGTTACTGTAATTTGTTTAGGGCCTACTCTTAAAATTCGCAAAATCAGAGCCAGGTTTTGCCAAAACTTGGCTCGGGTTTTCCAAAATTCGGGTTTTATGGCTTTGCAATTTCGGGAAACCTGAGCCAAATTTCTAAATGAGGTTAGGCTACTGTCATTTTGTTGTCTACAAACTCTCAAAATCCGAGCCAGCTTTGGCTAAAACTTGGCTCGGATTTTCGAAATATTGGGTTTTAGGCCTTAGAAATAGCTTAAAACCCGAGCCAAGTTTTGCTAAAATACGTTTTAATCGCCGTTTTACGCATTTAACCCCTCATTTTCCCTGTACTTCATAGCCCTCCCCACCAGGGTGTCAAACGACGCTGTTTTTTTGAGTGATAACGCAATGAACTTTTTGTATAATGATAACAGAAACTCCACCCCCCCAAAAAAAAAAAGTAGGCTAGGCTAAATTGACACAATTTTGGTCTCCATATTTTCCATCTTGATTGTTTTTTATTGCAGTAAATACTGTTTTAGACACCTAAATTCTCAAAAAAAAAATCTGGGGGGCATGCCCCCGGACCCCCCTAGAGCTCGCGCCTTCGCCGCGCTATAATGATAACAAAATAATAAACCATAATGATAACACAATTCATATTTTGTGGATTGACACCCTGCTCCCCACTATCGGGCGGCGTGTCTTAAGATCGTTGTATAATAGGGAAAACGGTTTCGCCGAGGGTTGTAATTAGGCTATTTCGGTAACATTCAAGGAGACTACTGCAGGACTCTTTTTCTTCTTCTTCTTACCTCTGACTGGGTATAGGATATAAGAACATAAGAACATAAGAAAATGGGAGTCTGCAGAAAGCCGATTGGCCTAAGCAAGGCAGATCCCTGTCCCACACAACCCCAATTACAAAGCCCAATTATAGGCTCAACACTCTAATACCCTGAGGATCATCTTACCAAACCGGTTAGAGATTAACGCAGGATTACGGGGGTCTGCAGAGCGCTGATTGGCCCAACCCGGCTGATCCCCCTTCACACCCAACCCTTCTCGTCCATATGCTTATCCAATTTTTTCTTAAAGCTCCCTATCGTTCTTGATCCCACTATATCACTTGGTAGCCTATTCCACCCATCTACAACTCTGTTACCAAACCAATATTTGCCTATATCTTTTCTGAAACGAAATTTATCTAATTTGAAACCATTGGTACGAGTTCTTTCGCTATCACTGAGCTTTAGTACATTTGTCATGTCCCCTTTGTTAATCCCACTAACCCACTTGAACACCTCTATCATATCCCCTCTAACTCTGCGTCTCTCTAACGAATGTAAACCTAATTTCTTCAACCTTTCTTCATACGGAAAATTTCTAATATTATGGATCATTTTTGTCATTCTACGCTGAATTCTCTCCAATGAATCTATGTCCATTCTGTAATAAGGACACCAAAATTGGACAGCATAATCCATATGGGGTCTCACTAATGACAAGTAAAGTTTTAAGATAACATCAGCAGTTCTGTTACTCACACTCCTAGAGATGAACCCGAGAATCCTGTTTGCCTTATTACGAATGCTTATACACTGTTTTCTAGGCTTCAAATCATTGCTAACAAACACACCTAGATCTTTCTCGCAGTCTGAATTTTCTAATTCTAAATTAGCTAGTTTATATTTAACATTTGTTTGCATCTTCCCTATCTTTAATACCTTGCATTTGTCAATGTTAAACTTCATCTGCCAATTTACTGACCATTCATGTAAGGTATCTAGATCCCTTTGGAGGCACTCTATATCGCTATCTGAATCAATTGATCTCCCCATTTTAGTATCGTCTGCGAATTTACTTATCCTACTAGTTATACCTAAATCTAGGTCATTTATGTATATAAGAAACAACAGGGGACCTAATACCGATCCCTGGGGGACACCACTTTTGACTGCTCCCCACTCTGACTTGGTACCATTTATGCTGACTCTCTGTTTCCTACCAATTAGCCATGACCTAATCCATCCCAACAACGACCCTCCTATTCCATGTGCCTCAACCTTTCTCATCAATCTCTCATGAGGGACTCTGTCGAAAGCTTTACTGAAATCTAAATATATAATATCATATGACTTGTCACTATCTACTGCTTCATATACCTCTGAGAAAAAGCTAAGCAAATTAGTAAGGCACGAACGTCCCTGAGTGAATCCATGCTGAGAAGAATTTATTAAGTTAAATTTTACTAAGTGGCTTCTAATTTTCCTAGCAATAATAGACTCTAGCAACTTTCCTATGATTGATGTGAGACTAATGGGACGGTAATTGGATGCTATCGATTTATCACCTTTTTTGAAGATCGGAACTACATTTGCAAGCTTCCAAGCTTCTGGAACTAAACCTGTTTCTAATGACTTGTTAAATATAAATGCTAATGGACTACTTAACTCATCTCTGCATTCTTTTAATACTCTAGCATATACCTCGTCAGGACCAGGCGATTTTTGAGGTTTCAGTCTGTCAATTTCCTTAAGCACATCATTTCTACTTATACTAACTGTACTTAACATATTTTCTATACTATCACTATATACCATATTGACTTCTGGAATCTGTGCCAAATTTTCATTAGTGAAAACGGAAAGAAACTGACTATTTAATGTACTGCACATTTCTAAATCATTTTCTGTTATTTCTCCTATTGAAGTTTTTAGGGGGCCTATTACATCTCTAACTTTAGATTTATATAGTTGGTAAAAAGCTTTAGGGTTATTTTTTGAGTCGCTGGCTATCCTTATTTCATAATTTCTTTTTGCTTTCCTGATTTCCTTTTTGACCTGTCTTGATAGAGTCTGATAGTATATACGTAAATGATTGTCACCTTTCTTTATTTTTCGATATATTCCTTTCTTTTTTCCTATAAGATCTATTATCCTAGTGTTTACTAGCCTATACCCCTTTGAAAGGACATTAGCCTAACCAGTATAACTCCATTTATTGGTCACCAATTATTTTGACATATTTGAAGACAGATATGGAATCTATATGCTCTAAGCATCATATTAAAATTAGTTTCAACCCTCGGCAAAACCTATTAAAAAAAACGGTAACAACATGTCTACCTACCGTAAAACGGTTGTCAATACTCTCTTATAGACGGCGCGGCTTTCAGCGACGCCATTTTTTCGTGAACTGGAGAGCTCTATCCTTCAACTTTTGTAATACTATCACGCCATCTGCCAATCCTCATTGGAAATACTGAGTTTCATTTCCTAACTCCTGCGCAATACGTCACGAGACACTTCTGGATTCTTATTGGGGTTTTTTTCTGACCACGTCATTAAACTCATAGATTCCGTCACGCATACAACCAGCAACCTATCAGGTGAGTTTATTGACCTTGATTACATCATTGCACTGAACCAATCACAGCTACACACCTTCATTTAAGTCTCTCCTCACTTTAGTCATGGACGCCGCTTGTAATGGTTGTTCACCCCTCCCACATTCAGTGATTATTGACACTACAAGGAACAATAGTGCAGCCCTTAAGGTTTTTACTGACCATGGTTGTTTGCCTACCTCTGTTTCCTGCAAACTCTGCTCAAACGAATGTTACTATTATGAACCGGCAGACCAGTGGCGATGCGGTCATTATTGGTTTTTAAATAAAACCACTACTCGTCGTAACTCCTCGTCGAAAACGTGGACGCATCTCTTCCTCACCTACTCCCTCCACATCTCAATATGGTATGCAATTACGCTTTCTTATTTTCGCGGGTTTAAAAACGGCGAAAACAAATTTATTTAAGCAAAACTTGGCTCGTGTTTTAAGGTATTTCCGTAATTGTTTAATCGAAGTACTCTTTTTTTTCTAGTTATTAAAAACGTATTCTATGGTGTATTATATGATATATAGAAGAAATATAACTGTTCAAATGACCTGGTAAGTGTATATTAAACCAAATACAAAACTTTGAATAATGAGGTAAGAGATATGTGTTTTTTATCACTTTTCATCCCCAGACCAGCGGGGGTCTGGGGGCAGTAGCCCCCAGGATGCCCAGGTTACCTTAGGTTAGGTTAGGTTAGGTTAGGTTAGGTTAGGTTAGGTTAGGTTAATGACCAGCTATGTAAATACAGTAGTGAACATTTGGTTTAGTCTGTGCTCAAAAATCCATTTTCTTTAGCAGGCCATACACTAAACAATTACCCCCTTTTCACAGACAAATACACAAACAATCTGTCAAAGATGCAAATAGCGGGGGTGTGGGGGCGGCAGCCCCCACCCATAATACTAGGATAGGTTAGGTAAGGTTGTTAGGTTAGGCTAATGTCCTTTCAAAGGGGTATAGGCTTGTAAACACTATGATAGCTTAACATGAGCCAAAAATCGAAATTAGGTTAGTGTAATTTGTTTACTCTTAAAACTCGCAAAATCAGAGACAATTTTCCCAAAACATGGCTCGGGTTTTATGGCTTTGCAATTTCGGGAAACCTGAGCCAAATTTCTAAATGAGGTTACTGTCATTTGTTTGTCTACAAACTCGCAAAATCCGAGCCAGCTTTGGCCAAAACCTGGCTCGGGTTTTCCAAAATTCGGGTTTTATGGCTTTGCAATTTTGGGAAACCTGAGCCAAATTTCTAAATAAGGTTACTGTCATTTGTTTGTTTACAAACTCGCAAAATCCGAGCCAGCTTTGGCCAAAACCTGGCTCGGGTTTTCCAAAATTCGGGTTTTATGGCTTTGCAATTTTGGGAAACCTGAGCCAAATTTCTAAATGAGGTTACTGTCATTTTGTTGTCTACAAACTCGCAAAATCCGAGCCAGCTTTGACCAAAACTTGGCTCGGGTTTTCGAAATATTGGGTTTTAGACCTTTGAAATACCTTCAAACCCGAGCCAAGTTTTGCTTGAATACGTTTGTATCGCCGTTTTACGCATTTAACCCCTCATTTTCCCTGTACTTCATAGCCCTCCCCACTATCGGGCGGCGTGTCTTAAGATCGTTGTATAATGGGGAAAACGGTTTCGCCGAGGGTTCTAATTATTTCTAAACACTATATATTGATGAAAACTAACAGGGAAAAATAAAAAAATCCATGGGAAAATTGGTGACCAATAAATGGAGTTTTTCCGCCTAACCTAACAACCTTACCTAACCTAACTTAGTATTATAGATGGGGGCTGCCGCCCCCACACCCCCGCTTTGACTTAGATTTTTGGTGCATTTGTCTGTGAAGTGGGTAGGCTATTTTTCAATTTGTTGATAACGAAAATCCTCCATGTGGACTAGCCTAGGCTAGCCTATATGGAGAAAAATATGACGAATCTATTGGTACCTATTTTCCCTAATAAATTGTTTCTCATAACGTCGCACAACTGTCCTTGAATATTATCATTATTTCCAAACACTATATATTGATGAAAACTAACGGAAAAATAAAAAAAATCCATGGGAAAATTGGTGACCATCTTATTTAGTTTTTCCGCATTTTCTTCTTGATGTTGGGACTTGGGTGTGCAGTTTACTTGGAGGGTTGCGGTCACAATGCAGTGTCTCCAGATTACTGCACAGGCGTTTTAAGAGGGGTGAAAAGAAAACTTATGTTAGTATAGGCCTAATAGAGGTTAGGAGAGGTATTAAAGTATTTTTACCGATTTCCGTGTTGAAAGCGTCGAATTCAAGGGCTATCTGTGACGTCACGACTGTGAGTATGAAGGTAGGTTTAATAAACCCTTGCGATGCGATGCGATGATGTTGAGGGATAGCCCCTCGTTGGTCTTCTTACACCTTCCCAGTTTTCTTTCTTCATTGTAGTCTTGTAGATGTATTATTTCTTCATCTTCTTACTGGGGTCCTTATTTTCTATAAATTTACATGTTTTCCAAAATATATTATCACTTTTTGTTTTTTCTTTTTCTTTTTTTCCTAGTATTAATCCTTTTCTTGTTACACTTTTCTTACTTTCTTTTACATTTTTTATACATTTTTAATACACTTTAGGTCTCATAATTTTTCCTGTGTTCTTAATTTTCTATTCTTTCGTCAAGTTCTTTTATCCTTTTTCTCTCCTTTTCCAACATCTATGTAAGTATTGTTTTATCTCTTCGTTTCCTTCTTTCTTGAATAGTAACTCTCCTATTAGTTTTTCAGTGTCTTGGATATATGGCCTGTGTAATCTTGTTATTTTTGTCCTAATTTCATTATATTCTTCACATTCACCCTTTTAAGTTTTGTTTTATTCATATATTTGCCAAGGTTGTTGTCTTCAAAAATCTAAATTACAAGTCGAAATTAACATTAGGCTATATGAATGGGTCACAAGTTTTTTCTTTTATATATAATGTTTTATACCAATGGAAGAGTCGCGGTCGAGTGGAGAGCGTGCAGTCACGTGTGAATCTGCTTAACCTCAGGCAATGAGGACATTTCGGGACATATTTAGTGGGTGTGGTAGTAGCCTACATGTGTTTCACATGCTCGCATCCAGTCGGGGACACCTCGACGATGCATACAGACTAATAACACGCACAACAAAGCGACTCCAACAGCTTCTTCTCAACAGTATGTGTGCCAATTATGGTGTCCCTATCGAACAAAGGACATTCAGGAACTGGAGCAGGTGCAGAGGGTGTTCACCAGAAAAATTGCAAGTGAATCTCTGAGCTACTGGGACCGGTTGAGGGAGCTGGGAATGTACTCCCTACAAAGAAGAAGCGAGCGCTATTGCATCATTTATACCTGGAAGATCCTGGAAGGTGACGTGGTACCCTGTCCATCTCCACATGAAGAAGATCGATGTAATCAAGAGCCAGACCCATCCCAGATTCGGTAGAACATGCTGCAGAAAAACTCTCACTTCTGTGTCACAACGACTAAAAACAGTGGAGGCAGAAAAAGTTAATAACTTTGGTCCCAGGCTTTTCAACTGTTTGCCTAGAGAAATAAGGGACATAACAAAATGCAGCACAGAAGCGTTTAAAAGGAGGCTCGATAAATTTCTGAAAAACATACCAGACGAGCCTCCTATTCCACACAGCCCAAGCCCACGGGGTGCAGCGTCAAACAGTATAATTGACCAGCTGCAGTACATGAAGATTGAAGAAAAGTGTGGAGGCGGCGAACTAGCAAGTTGGCCGTGGTGATTCTACCAGAACTTCCGACAAGTAAGACACTTCAAAAAGTAGACACGAGATGCAATTGTAAAGGCATATCCCTCAATACCTTCACCTTACCTGAGACCTAAAAAAAGCCTTTTAAAAGACCCCAGTGGTACTCAAAACAAAGGAATATATGTGTTATGCCCTGATTGTATACAGGATTAACTTGGTATAGGTGAGTTCTGCAAGACTGGGTTATTGGATTTCTTGCAAAATACATAAAGAGAATCAACAGAGGACATAGATAATCTCGGATAAATGGTTTGTAATACAGCTTTATTATCAATAGCACTCAGGTAGAAGGTACGTAATAGAATTTCACGAACATTAGATGTTGGAGCACTCAGGTAGGTTATTGGACTTATCGCGGATTTGAATAGAGACATACTTCCCACTTCCAACGTTCAGGCATTATTCTTCTGATCACATTGCTTTATGATACGTAGGATACATGAATCACACAGGTTAGGTATTTCGATTTGTTAACTCTCTCTGGTAATATGACTCTTAATCAAGGATGAAAGTATAAGTAATGTAGTTATTACCCAAGAATTAATCGTAAAGGGATAACTGTAACTAGTTGCACTGGTCTAGGATGTTCACTTGTCTAGGTGATACTTCGGACCGAAAAATATCAGTGAGGGCGAATCAGGTTAAACCTGATGGCAAGAATAATTACGGGAGTCAGTTCGCCTAAACTAAATTTCACTGATATATATTAATGCGTACTAGCATAATCACTGGTTATAACATCAGAGAAAGTTGAGACACAATCGAATACACTGGATGGTTGATAGTTAATAGATAGTTAATAATACACTGGTACTCTGTGAAGTAACACTGTGATGGAGTGTTCCTGGTTATCTTGCGTTAGTGATGTTGGGGGTTAACAGTAGCTCTGGGGCCGTCCAAGCTGTCCGGCAGTGTAGAGAAGGTGTGCAGATGGGCTTCTTGCGGGTGGTTGTGCACCTTTTTGGCAACAATTGCTGATGGGTTAAGACAGTCGATTGTTGCTAAGGAGTTATTCTTGCAGAGTCCTCACTCAAGAGTTTCTCACATAATCCCTTCTAACATAAGATCTTTCTGCCTTAGATCAGTTATGAGTTATGATCGTTCGTAGCTCAAGTAGTGTATGGTGCACTATCAGAAGTTAATGAAACAATCAATAATTTGTGAATTTGTTGTCTACAAATATAATATTACTGCCGGTAGTCCCGATCGCAATAAAACATTCGTAAAGGGTTAAAACACTTCCTCACAGAGTTGCACAGATTACGGAACGCCGAACTATCGTGAATCTTGAGGGGGGGAGGGGGTATTAGAAAGCCACCGCAGTGTGGACAACCGTTGCTTTGGGCTCTAATATTCAACTGCCCGACTGTTGTCTCCGGGTCTTATTTATAGGCAGGTCAAGGAAGCTTCAGGAATGTTCTAGAAGTATTGGATGTCAATGCTATGAAGTAGTTAATTTATTCTGGTGAACTTAGGGGGTTAGGGAGGGGGTCTTTAATGTGGCGGTAAGTAACTTGTGATCTGATTGATGATCGTGGATATCTTAACTCTAGTATGAGGTACTAGTAGAGTTATTTAGGCGGATTTGGTGAAGGTTCATAGGGACTACTTTACTGGCGCACTACGTGAATAGGCTGGGAGGTATTATTCATCAATTCACCTAAATATCCTTCTCTGGTCTAGCTGACATGCTATTCTTAATCTAGGATGGGATAAGAAAGATTTTGGTTTTGGTTAAGGATGGGATAGGATGGTATTTGGATAGGTATTTAGAGGGTTAGTTCATCACCTGTTGGAAATTCACCTGGTGTCTGGCAAGAAGTTGTTGGGTACGTGTGGGTCATGGTGAACGTCCGCGGGGGTTGGGGTGTCCCTGTGGGGTGGGGGGCATGCCACTCCTTAAATATGTATATATGGGATTCTCTACGCTAATGGGGTTTTCTTATGATGTGGTGGTGTCAAGAGTGATACTCCTAGGGAGGGTTGATCCTGGGTTCTAGTTTTTACTTACTAGGATTACTCATGGGGCTCATAATAGTAGTTTTCGTGAAAATGCAAGTCAGGCGGAACCGTCGACTTCTTAGGGGTGAGAGGTTGGCTCCTGTAGCCTCGCGCCGTCCGCCCTCCTGGTTCAGGTGAGTTGGGCTAGTAAGTTAGAGGGTAGTAAATGGGGTTCCAAGAATGAGTCTTTATCTGCTATTTATTGGGGTGAGGAATTAAACGGGATCAGCATGTTAGAACGTTCGTCTGGGCGTCTTTACAGGGGGGGGGTTTGATATTGGAAAGGGGGTGGTTTGAGGCTAGGTGCCGCGCCTCTCGTGACCTAGGATCGTGACCCTTAATGCGCTGGACATAGGGGTGGCATTCCCCTACGATCGAACAGGTAGGGTGGCGTGTGCAGCGGGGCGTGAAGGAGCAAAAGACAGGGTGACCCACAAAACAGGTGACCACTGAGCATAGGGTCACGAAACAAAACCGAGTAATGTGGATTGTGGATACGGAGGAGGTGATTGGAAGACGTATAACAATTGTGGAAAAGTAAATGGAAGAGAGGAACACAATGGCGGATAAAAGATAATTAACCTAAGGATTGAATACATGCATAAACGACGGCATATTAAGACGTCGTCCTAATAAGATGATGAAAACCAGTTTGGTATGCACGTGGCACAATACGACACAAGGACAGTGCCGCTATGTCGTATCAATACTGGTGGCATACTCCGGTTAATATTATATATAGACTTAGTTACTAGAAGAACAAGGCAAGGGGGGCGACTGAGCACGGGGGTACATATATCTATACTCGTCATGGAGAGAGAGATACGAGGTAGCTTTCCTGCATCTCTCCTGATAATCGTCTGCAGATTGGTCATAGTGAGTTTATCCGAATTAACAGGCCTAAATCAATACAATAACTGGCATAGGGTTATCGGGTGTATAGAGTCGTGGTTAAAGGTTGTTACATAACTCGTAATTAACTTATCTAAATCAACAGGCATAAATCAATACAAGAACAACTGGCAAGGGACACAAATTGACAGACGAACAATGCAACGTGAGGTTATGTATAGCTAACTGCTAAAAATGGGGGAACGAAGATAGGTGTCTTCTCTTTTTACAAGTTCCCTAAATAATGTTAACATTAGGGAGTTGGTACATCAATAAAATAGCATGTGGATCTCAGTGAGTTATGGGGCTGTCTAGTGTAATTTCATAATTAATCTCGGAATTACTCCTAGGTATTTTGTCTAGTGAAATGGAGGTGGTATTAGGAAGGTTGGGAATATATATAGTTAGTGGATAAAACAACGGGAGGTTAGAGACATAGAATTGCTAGAATTGGGGGGGACTATGATTGTTATATAACTAAATACAGGGCTGACGTAATCACGATCTGATTTGGTGTGAAATGGAAGCTAAGGTGTCTTAGATCGCCTCGAACCTACACAATGAAAGTATTATAGCCTGTATGGTGGTTACATAATTAAATACATACTTAGGTGGTATATCAAGAATATCAGTGAGTAAAGTATTGTGGTTTGCCTCGAACCTACACAATGAAAGTATTATAGCCTGTATGGTGGTTACATAATTAAATACATACTTAGGTGGTACATCAAGAATATCAGTGAGTAAAGTATTGTGGTTTGTATATTAGAAGACTGTGATTGAGAGACCTATAAATGGAGGTGGTATTAGGAAGGTTGGGAATATATATAGTTAGTGGATAAAACAACGGGAGGTTAGAGACATAGAATTGGGGGGGGACTATGATTGTTATATAACTAAATACAGGGCTGACGTAATCACGATCTGATTTGGTGTGAAATGGAAGCTAAGGTGTCTTAGATCGCCTCGAACCTACACAATAAAAGTATTATAGCCTGTATGGTGGTTACATAATTAAATACATACTTAGGTGGTATATCAAGAATATCAGTGAGTAAAGTATTGTGGTTTGTATATTAGAAGACTGATTGAGAGACGTATAATATGTGGAATGAATTGGGAGAGAGAGACCAAATCGGGAATGGAAAAGGGACCAGGGATCTCGTTGGGGATGGGGGTTTCGCTCTCAGGATTTTCGTTCCTGTGGCTCGTTAGGGTTGGAGGTTTCGCTCTCAGGTTTTTCGTTACTGTGGTATTTTAATATGATTAAGTGAGATAATTCCCTCCATACCTCCTATCACTCCTCCACATGCGTCCAACCCCCCCTCCCCCCCCCTCCATTCAATTATCTCCTATTTTTCCTCTTATTCCCTTGTTTATCGATTTATTTTCCGCGCCAATATCCCCCACCCGGTTTCAAGGTCGTGTGGGACGCATATAGAGATCGTGGCAAGAGAGTCGAGACTTCACAAACGAGGCATCAGTGTCAATCGATAAGTGAGAGAAGGAGGGTGTGTGCCGCGCTAGCTCTCCTCTCATGGATGAACTGGTCGGCAATACATCGTCTTTTTCACCCCCCAAATACTATTCTCACTTGTTTTATTGCTGTTACATGTTAATATCTTCATAAAACGTAAAATAGGCGCATATGAATAAGTAATAACGATGTTTATCGGATAATGACGATTTTAGTCAGGATTGTATCAAAATTTCTTTGCCTGGTGGGCACTTTCAAAAACAAAAAAAAATCTATGTAAATGAGGGAGACAAAAGGCATAACTGCCTGCAGCAAGTGCCTCCCCCAGATTTGAAAGAGTGACAGGGCCGAAATCAAGGGACGTTCGAGCTAAAATGCCTGGACACACGGAGTTTGAAGCAATTTAAGTCATAGGAAGAGGGAAAGACTGATTCTGGGAGAGAGTTCCAGAGCTCAGCAGTTGAATAGAAGAAAGTCTGAGAATAACATTTCACTCTTGGGTTGGAGAGTTGCACAGAGTAGGGGTGGGATTGTGTTGCAAGGCGGGTACTACGTACCCTACGTAGAGGAGGTGGTATAGGCTTACAGTGGGAAAGCTCCAGGGAACACTGATTAGGGGAGAGCGGTGATGGTTCGGATACTTTTTTTTTTAAATATTTGTAGAAATTCATGTTTGAGCAGTAGTATAATCTAGTTGATGTTAAAATGTTGCTTCGTTATTTGGTTCTTTAGCCTAATTATTTCAAACCCTTAGCTCTTTTCAGTTTTGAGCTATAGTTCCCGAAACACAAGTTTCTAAATCGTCCGAACCTTCCCTACCAGTGGTGATGGTTCGGTCAGAAGGGTGGGATGGTTCGGTCACGTATATTAATTGGCATAATCTTAACATTATGTGAGTTGGATTTACTAAAAACAAGAATTTATCAATTCAAAGACATATTATTTTGCTAAAATACAAAATTAAACTTCATTATCGAAATTAACCTCTTCATATTTGTAAACAAATAATATTGAAAACAAACTGGATTATATTTAACCAGAATTATGGATAATGTACTTATCCATAAATCAAATAAACATACAGTACCTTTATTTGTATAAATAATATTATAGTTATGGATTAGGACTATGTTATTTCAAATAAATTACATAATTGACTTAGTTTATATTATATTGTATTAGCACAGATAAATGCATAATAAAATATAAATATAATATTCCCTGATGGATATTAAGAGTTGTGTTTCACTATGTGTTCATAATATAGATGTTTACAAGAAGTAGTGTTATCAATTGATAAGGTAATTTTTTGGTAATTAGTGGGAAGGATGGTTCGGACTGGTCCGAACCATCACCACCCTCAACTGTCCGAATGATCCCGAATCTATATAGTTAATTGATGGGTACGCTCAACGTTCACACAAGCGACTTCAGCATTTGTTTTTACGGCAATATCTTCGGCATACAACATAGTTTCACCATAATAATGCATATTTCGCTGGTTGACATATTCATGGAGGTAGAGCTTACGATATAAAGTGAAAATATTACATAGGAAGTGCAAAAAACCATAAAATCGGACCTGCATTAAAAAGTGTAGCTGATGTAGGAACCAAATCACGCGTGATGAAAGTAGACAAACTCTCGCAGTTTCACGCAAAATCTCGGGGCCTTAGGTCTTATACGTTTCTCAGGAAATGCACTGTCCGAACCATCCTTCCGTCCGAACCATCACCGCTCTCCCGGGGAGAGCGGTGATAGTTCGGACGTTTTTTTTTTAAATATTTGTAGAAATTCAGATTTAAGCAGTAGTATAATCTAGTTGATGTTAAAATGTTGCTTCGTTATTTGGTTCTTTAGCCTAATTATTTCAAACCCTTAGCTCTTTTCAGTTTTGAGCTATAGTTCCCGAAACACAAGTTTCTAAATCGTCCGAACTATCGCTACCAGTGGTGATGGTTCGGTCAGAAGAGTGGGATGGTTCGGTCACGTATATTAATTGGCATAATCTTAAAATTATGTGAGTTGGATTTGCTAAAAACAAGAATTTATCAATTCAAAGACAGTTTATTTTGCTAAAATACAAAATTAAACTTCATAATCGAAATTAACCTCTTCATATTTTAAACAGGGGTGTATGATGTCCCCGTGGTTGTTTACTGAATATATGGATGGAGTCATGAAAGAAATATTATCAAGAGCAGTGGATGTTGGTGTATCGCTGAAAAGGGAGGGAATTGAGTGGAAGCTACCTATACTGCTGTTTGCGGATGATACAGTTCTGATGAGTGATAATGAATGGGAGTTGCAGGGTCTGGTAAATGAGTTTGGAACAGTGTGCGAAAAACGGAATTTGAAGGTAAATGCGGGGAAGAGCAAGGTTATGGTCTTCGAAAGGGGTGAAGTCACAGAGTGTGAGGTGAAGCTGAACGGTCAGGCTATGGAGATCGTCAACTCTTTTAAGTATCTGGGCAGTGTGTTGAGTAAAGATGGGACTATGGATGAAGAAGTGCGGGAGAGGGTACAACAGGAGAAGAGGGTTGTAGGAACGCTAAAAGCAGTAACAAGAAATAGGGTGGTCAGTATGGAAGTGAAGAAGTCCTTGCATGACAGTGTGGTAATCCCGACACTGACTTACGGAAGCGAAGCATGGATGTTGGTTGAGAGACTCAGACCAAGAGTGAGAGCAGTGGAAATGAATTACTTAAGGAGTGCGTGCAGAGTTACATGGAGGGATAGACAGACTAATGAAGAAGTAAGAAGGAGGTGTGGTGTGGAGGTAGATGTGCTGGAAAGTGTGAAAAGGAACAACTTGAGATGGTTCGGCCATAATTATGGAACGTATGGAAAGCGAGAGAATGACTAAGAGGGTGTATGAGAGCAAGGTGGAGGGACAGAGAGGGAGAGGTAGACCGAATGAGAGGTGGAAGGATGGAGTGAGGAAGTACATGAACGAAGGCGGTGCTGGTTGGGGGGAGGGGCGTCGACTGACTGGGGACAGAGGTGCATGGGGGAGGTTCGTTCGTGGCCACCCCTTCGGGGATCATGGCGTCAGGCAATAGATAGATAGATATTTTAAACAAATAATATTGAAAACAAACTGGATTATACTTAACCAGAATTATGGATAATGTACTTATCCATAAATCAAATAAACATACAGTACCTTTATTTGTATAAACAATATTATAGGTATGGAAATTAGGACTATGTTACTTCAAATAAATTACATAATTGACTTAGTTTATATTATATTGTATTAGCACAGATAAATGCATAATAAAATATAAATATATTATTCCCTGATGGATATTAAGAGTTGTGTTTCACTATGTGTTCATAATATAGATGTATACAAGAAGTAGTGTTATCAATTGATAAGGTAATTTTGGGGTAATTAGTGGGAAGGATGGTACGGACTGGTCCGAACCATCACCACCCTCAGCTGTCCGAATGATCCCGAATCTATATAGTTAATCGATGGGTACGCTCAACGTTCACACAAGCGACTTCAGCATTTGTTATTTACGGCAATATCTTCGGCATACAACATAGTTTCACCATAATAATGCATATTTCGCTGGTTGCCATATTCATGGAGGTACAGCTTACGATATAAAGTGAAAATATTACATAGGAAGTGCAAAAAACCATAAAATCGGACCTGCATTAAAATGTATACCTGACGTAGGAACCAAATCACGCGTGACGAAAGTAGACAAACTCTCACAGTTTCACGCAAAATCTCGGGGCCTTAGGTCCCATATGTTTCTCAGGAAATGCACTGTCCGAACCATCCTTCCGTCCGAACCATCACCGCTCTCCCCTATTGTAGTAGCGATAGAATAACGAGAAAGATGCAACATTGCGGCAAAGAGAGAGATATTGCAGAGAGTTGGTGAGTGGACGGGAGTTAATGATACGAAAGGCTTTCCTTTCTACTTTATCTAGGAGTGCGGTGTGAGAGGATCCTCCCCACACATGTGAACAATACTCAATACAAGGACGAACTGTGCCCCTGTACAGAGCAAGAAGCTGTGCAGGGGTAAAGAAACCCTTGAGGCGGTTGAGTACACCCAGCTTCTGGGAGGCTGCCTTAGCGAGACTGGTAATATGGTGTTTCCAAGTGAGAGCAGAAGAAAAAGAGACACCGAGAACATTGAGGGAAGATGAAGGGTTGATTTTTGTATTGTTGAAGAATAAGGGATAGTCCTCTGGAGGTTCCTGATGGGTAGTAAGATGGATAAATTGAGTTTTGGAAGCATTAACCTCTCCGCTGCGTAGGTGGGGTATTGGCCACCCCTCCCTGTGCGGAGGTATTTAGACTGTTTCCTAAACTCAAATCGTCATCGTACCATAAATATCATTAATACTTATCCATATGCGCCTATTTTACGTTGATTATAAAGGTATTAACCTGTTACAGCAATAAAACTAGTGGAAACAGCGTTTGGATGGTCAAAAGCGGCGATAGAGGCCGGGAGTTACATATATACTTATGGCTGAGCCAGCCTGCCAGCCAGGCAGCCGTCACGACGGCTGGAGAGACACTGTTGCGTGGTAGTCTCTCTCTCGCTCTTTCCCACACTTGGTAACACAGATGACCACGCCCTGCTAGCAACTCGCTAATGCTAGCACGAATATATACCTAAGAATAAGGGAGTAACAGGGAGAATAGGTGATAATTGAAGGGGGGGGGGGGAAGGAGGGGATGTGGAGAAGTGATATTTGGCATGGCCAAAGGGCAATAAAAAAAAAAAAAAAAAAAACTAACAAAAAATAATACTGGGCTGATTTAAATGTTTTTTTTTTTAGGCCTTGGATTATATAAGGTTTCCCGCAGCCCACCGGTAGGCCTTATATAAGTCTTGCCGCACTTGCTGGGTTGAATACAACAAGGTTTTCTTTACCCAAATTGGAAATAGTAGCTAGATCAGAAGATAAGCATTTATGGCTTCATTAAATTTACTTTTGAGGGATTGCTGGCTGGGGCGTTCTGGAAAACTAATTGAGTGGTGTAAAGTAGAGTCGTCTGCATATGAATGGATGGGACTGGATGTAGCCTACAGTTGAGAAGATCATTTATGAAAATTAGAAAGAGAATAGGAGATACGACAGAACCCTGAGGAACACCGGAGTTGATAGGATGAGGAAATGAGCGATGGCCGTCCTCAACCGCAGCTATGGAACGGCCGGAAAGGAAATTAGAGACAAAGGCACAGATGGAGGGACAGAAACCGAAGAAGGGCAGTGTTATGCCCTGTTTTTATGCAGGATTAACTTGGTATAGGTGAGTTCTACAAGACTGGGTTATTGGATTTCATGCAAAATACATAAAGGGAATCAACAGAGGACATAAGATTATCTCGGAGAAATGGTTTGTAATACAGCTTTATTCTAATTAACACTTAGGTATAATGTACGTAACAGAATTCACACGAACAATAGATGTTGGAGCACTCGGATAGGTTATTAGACTTATTACAATCTCTAGCACTTATCGCGGATTTGGATAGACACACTTCCCACTTCCAACGTTCAGGTATTATTCTTCTGATCACATTACTTCAACGATACGCAGGGTACACGAATCACACAGGCTAGGTATCTCGTTATGTTAACTCTCTGGTAATATGACTCGTAATCAAAGATGAAAATAGAAGTAATATAGTTATTTCCCAAGAATTAACGTATATGTATAACAGTAGCTAGTTTCACTGGACGTATGTTCACTTGTCTAGGTAATACTTAAGACAGAATATATTATCAGTGAGGGCGATTCAGGTTTCTGGTTAATAATCACAATCACTTATTTCAGAATTGCATTCACTCGCCGTAGTCCAATTAATTAAGACTTATTTCTTCGGCGAGATTAAACCTGATGGCAAGAATAATTACGGGAGTCAGTTTGCCTAATCTTAAATTCACTGATATATGTTAACACACACTAGCATAATAATCACTTTCTTCCTAACATCAGAGAAAATTGAGACACAATTGAATACGCTGGATGGTCGAGTTAATAGTACCGTAACACTGATACTTTGAGAATTAACACTGTGATAGAGTTTCCTGGTTATCTTGAGTTGGTGATGTCGGGGGTTAACAGCTGCTCTGGGGCCGTCCAAGTTGTCTGGTAGTGTAGAAAAGGTTACAGATGGGTTACTTGCTTAACCGGTGATGAAGCCCCGATATGTTACCCTTGCTGGGGACTGTAAATACAGTGTCTCAGGCACAGGCCGAATTAACAAGGTATCGGATGAACGTAAGACAGTCGGGAGAAGCGACTTTCTTATCTATCACTGGTCTTTAAAAAAGGTTCAAGGGGCTCGGGCGGTTTTGCACCTTTAACGCCTTACGAGCGGGCCCGTCAGTAACTTCTACTACCCGCCAAGCGGGTGGTTTTACCATAAACTACCTTGTTTCCTTGCTCTTTTTCATGCATAAACATGAGCCAGAGCGTAATACAATTATGTATCCCTGAAAGGGCTATAATTAAGCTTTCCAATGACACCAGAACCATCCTTCTACGACCACGCGTTCTCTTGCAACGATCGTGCATGACGAAGGAAAAATCCCTAAAATACGGTAATTTCCTTACATAATTCCCTGTCTAGGGAGGCAGTGAGTGTGGATGTGTGTGGAGGGGAGGGCAGTTGCCGCGCGGGACCCGTGCCGAACGGTCAAAGCCGATCTACGCTCCTCCCACCGCTCGTCTCTCTCTCAGAGCCAACCATTGCTCAAAATTGCACACCGCCTGAAGTCGGTCCCCGCTACATAGTCCTTTCTTCTCTAGACCGACTTAAGTCCGGCGCTGCTAGACAAGGGTTAAGTTAACAATTTTGATGGGAGTCCACAGCCAATTGTTACCAAGGAGTTATTCTTGCAGAGTCCTTAATTAAAAGTTTCTCGCATAATCCCTTCTAACATAACAAGATCTTTCTGTCCTAGACCAGTTATGAGTTGAATATACTAGTGTCTACTATTTTAATTTAGTCACTGCTGGGAGGCGTATTTCCTGTTGTAATACCAACTAAATTATAATAGAAAACGTACTCGGATGGATAACTTATTTAATCTGGGAATCCAGAATCATATAGGTTATGCACGTGGAGTCACTATTCTATTCTATTGATTGTTTGTAAACCCAAGTAGAAGAGGGCACACTACAATGCGTTTATAAGAAAATCAATAATTGGTAAATTGGTTGTTTGCAGATATAATAATTATTACCTTCGGGGGTCTGGGTGCAATAAAATATTCACAAAGGGTTAGCCTAATTCACTTTCTCACAGATTTTCACAGACTACGGGAGGCCGAAACTATCAGGAATCTTGAGGGGTGGAGCACACTAGACTTCAAACAGAGCGGCTGGCCGGTGCTTTGAGAGCTAATATTGAACTGGCCGAATGTTGCCTCTGTGATGTATTTATAGGCTTGGTCAACACTTACACTTAGACTTACACTTAGTTGTATTCCGTCCGTTAGTGACACAGTTGAGCTGGGGCTCCACTGCGACCAGGCAGCTCCCTTTCTTCCACTCTCCATTCCAGAAGTCGGTTGGAGTTGGTGCTGGGGTATCCTGGTGTTGGTGGCCGGTCCGGTATTTTGGCCAGCCACATGTCCAAGTGTTTCTTGAAGGTGTCTGGAGACACCCCGGTCATGTTCCTGAGAGGGGCTGGTATACAGTTGAACAGTCTGGTTCCATTGTATGTAAAGCTGTGATGGATCAGGGATTTGATTTTTTGTGTTGATCCCGGCGTAGTCCTCACATAGCACAGCCTCCCTCGCCTTTGGTGCTGAGTCTCTTGGATGTTTGGGTTTGGTACCTTTTTTTCCAAAATCTTCCAGACGTAGATGATGATGTATCTCTCCCTACGTCTTTGAAGTGAGTACAGCTGCAGCTCCTTAAGTCTCTCCCAGTAGTTAAAGTGTTGAAACCCATGGATTTTACTGGTGAATGTCCTCTGGGTGGCTTCAATTTCTGTTATTTCTCCTACTTTTTGGGGAGACCAGAGCTGGGAGCAGTACTCCAGTCGTGGTAGGACCAGTGACTTCCACAATGTTAGCATACACCTCTCATTTCTTGTGTGGAAGGTTCTCAGGATCCAGCCTGCTATTTGTTTTGCTGTTGTTGTGGCTTTGGTAATATGCTGGGAAAAAGTGGCGTCACTGCTCATATTTACTCCCAAGTCCTTCACTGTGTCCTTGGCGGTAATTTCTTGCTGTCCACTTTTGTAGTTGGTGTCGTTTTGTAGTGCTCTCTTGTTCCCGTACCTTAGAAGCTCGAACTTGTCTCCGTTTAGGGCCATGTTGTTTTCTTCTGCCCACTTCAGGATTTTGTCCAAGTCTTGTTGTAGTAGCTGAGCATCATGTTGTGAGGTGATTTTCTTCATGAGTCTGGTGTCGTCTGCAAACGATGTGGCTGTTGAGTGTTCCAGGTCCCTGTCGATGTCTCCTATCATGATGAGGAATAGGAGAGGTCCCAGTACTGATCCTTGTGGTACTCCGCTGATGACCCCACCTGCTTCTGATAGGCTTCCTTGAACCGTGACTCTTTGTTTTCTGTTGGTGATGAAGCTGTGGAGCCATCTTCCAAGGTCTCCCCCTATTCCCAGTGATTTGAGTTTATGTAGAAGGATCCCATGGTCCACCTTGTCAAAAGCTTTGGCGAAATCTAGATATATGACGTCTACATTTTCTCCGTCTTGAATATCCTGTAGGATTTTGTCGTAGTGTGATAGTAGTTGTGAGAGGCAGGAGCGGCCTTTTCTAAAGCCATGTTGCCCCTCGTTGAACGCCTCATTATCTTCCAGGAAGCTGACCATCTTAGCTCTTATTGTTCTTTCTATGATTTTAATAAGGTGTGACGTCAGCACCACTGGTCTGTAATTTTTGGCTATGCCTTTACTACCCCCTTTGTGTATTGGTGTGACATTACCTTCTTTTAGGGATTGTGGTACATATCCAGTTTGGAGGGACTTGCTCCACAGCAGTTTTAGAGGCAGGGCTAGCTGATGTTTGCAGTTTTTTAGCAGTTGGGCATGAAAGCCGTCTGGTCCTGCTGCAGAGTTTGGTCCAATCTTGTCGATGGCTGCTATTATGTCCTCTGTTGATACTGTTACCGAGGAGAGTTGATGTGGTGTCTCTGGAGCGTTGCCAAAGAAAGTCGTTGCATTCTCGATTTTCTTGTCTTCATTTGGCGGGCTGAAGACACTTTCATACTGCTGTTTGAGTATCTTGGCCATTTCGGTTGGGTCACTCTGAAGTTCGCCCGTAGGTTTTGCAAGTGGTCCTATTGTTGTGGTGTTCCTGAGTCTCCTTTTTGCATATGCATAGAAGAATTTGCTATTTACTCGTATGTTTGCAACTGCTTGTAGTTCTTCGCGTGTTCTTTGCTCTTGGTGTGACTGTATGAGTTTACGTTCCACTTCATCAAGCTCTTCTTGTAGTTTGGTGATATTGTGCGCATAGCTGGTCTTCCTTTGCTTGGCTCTCAAGTACGTCCTTTTCTTCATTAGTATTTTTCTATCTCTGGGAATCTGCTTGATCTGCTTCCTGCTTGATTTGGGTGGTATGGTGTTTTTACAGGTCTCCAGGCATTGTTGCTGGAGGATACTGAGAGTTTCGTCGACGTTTTTATCTTCGAATAGTGCCCTCCAATCAGTTCCTGCCAGTTCTGCTCTCAGTCTGTCCCAGTCTATATCTTTGCTGTAGAAGTTGAGATCTTTCAGAGAGGTGCAGGGTATTTGGCTTGATTCCTGTTGACATCTTCTTGGTGGTGTGGCGGTTGGTGTGGGGGTTCTAACTTTGATGAGGCTGTGGTCGGACATTATAGTTTTTACAGTTTCGTACGAGTGTACCAGGTCGAAGTTGTTGCCAAATAGTAAGTCCAGTGTGTTGTTGCCTCTTGTAGGTTCCTCGATGTATTGCTTCATGTATGCAGTGTCCATGATAGTCATTAGCTCCTTGGCTTGCTGTTTTTCCTCCCTGGTTCCTCCATCTATTTTCATGGTTGCCCAATTGATGATGGGCAGGTTGAAGTCTCCTGTGATGATGACATCTGTAGCGGGAGTTGGAAGATTTTGTAGGAGTGATTGTATTTTCTCTGTGACCTCCTTGAAAATTTCCCCTGTGGTGTTTGGAGGTCGATACAAAATTATGATGAGCATGTCGGTTTGTCTTATGTGTACTGCTAGTAGCTCTGTTGTGCCGTTTGAGAATGCAACTAAAGTTTCGGTATTTGCAGCCATATCCTCCCTTAGGTAGAGTGCTACTCCTCCGTGGCTTCTGTCCTCTCTGTCGGCTCTGAATAGAGTGAAATTATGGATATTGATCTCTGCATCCAAAATGTTTTCGTTCAGGTGTGTTTCTGTGAGGGCTAGAAAAATTGAGTTGTCTTCCTCTGCAATTTCTCCCAACATAGGGACTTTACATTGATTGTTTCGTGGGTAAAGTCCTCTGATGTTGCCCACAACAAAACTAGTTAGTGGTAGTTGCACCTTCCTCTGTGGTTCATGTCTGGCCCCTCGGTTTGGGCTAGGAATCTCTCCATTATCACTTGAGACCGTTTTTTCCACTTCCAGAAGACGTCCCATTACTACCTCTAAAAAAGCACCTTGGTCGGGCATAGCTGTGTGTACCGCTGCTGGTCTGGCCTTGTGAGTTTGCTGGATGGTTGGCCAGCTTCTGAGGGCATTGCGTTGGCTTTCTATTTTTTCCTCATATGTTGGTGTGTAAGCAAATTCCCTTTGAATGTGTCCTGTAGCGTGTTCCCTTGGTCTGTTGACGTTGTTTCTTGGCGTCAGTATTTTGGTTCCCTTGATGTGTGGAAGATTGCAGTCTCTCATAGTACATGCCCTTTTGTTGAGTGAGATTCTGCATACATATGGGTGGTAGTCGATGCATTTCCATCCACGCTTGCAACCTATTCTTTCATCCCGCCCGTGCTTCATGAATTTTGCACATATTTTTGGGTGGTCTTGTTTGCATCCCCTGCCCACTACTCCGTATCGGCATTCATTTCTTAGGTAGAAATTGCATACTTCTATTCTTTTCCTCCTAATATCGGTGCCCCTGTAATCAGCTCTGGGCCTAGGTCTCCATGAATTTGTATTTACAGCACTAACCTCCCCTGTTCTACTGTATGTAGGAGCATTTTGGCCGCATCCGTTGCATGTGGGGTGTGTGCTCGTTGGGGTCCCCGACCTCACCTGTCTTGCTGCATTTTGAGGGGGCTCTGCCGTGTCTGCTAGTGTTGCGGTGGGGGGGCTATGTGCATCTGGCATTGTGATGCTAATATTTCCTGGTGTGTTCCCCATCCCTAGATCTAGGCCTATAGCCACGTTTGGTGTGTTACTGGTATGGGGGTTGTCACCGTCACTCTTGCCTAAGGCTACTTCTGGGCTTATGGGTAGGCCTTGGCCTAGGTCAGTGTCCCCAGTTAATTCCTTGGTTGTTGGAGTAGGCCTATTGTCAGCTGGCGTGTTGGTGACATCTTTGTTGCTCTGGGGCTGAACATGGATTTTTCTTACCTTACTTATCGCTCCAGATTTGGTTATTCGTTCCTTGTGTTGGAGAACGGCTGCTTCTGCCTCGGCCACCCACTCACCTTTTGTGTCAAGCTTTGTTAGGCAGCATGTTTTGCACATGAATTTCCTTGCCGTTTTTGCATAGTTGAGAATTTGATAGGCAGGGAGTTCTGTGCAAAAATAGTGCAGCCAATCCTGGCAGTAGTCGCATTGGATTGCATTTTTTTCACCTGCGAACTTGATTCCGCAGTCGGGGCACTCTGGGTCGGGTTTGTTTTGATCCCCGGCCATTGTTGGCGTCATGTTCTTAGTCACTGTTTTTTTTTTTTTTCTCTTATTTTCACTTCAATCCTTCTGTTTCGGTCTTTGTTTCTTGTATATGTGCACTCACTAAGTGTTTATGTAGGTTATTCTGTCTTTGGTAATCACCGATTGCACTTTCTTTACGAGAAACACTTGATAATGTATGGAGCTACAGTGTGACGTGGCCTTGACCTTGAGGTGACCTAGGTTAGCTATGGAAATTGGAACTACCTTAAGTTCAAACTAATATGAGAACATCCTCGAAGCGGTATTCGTAGTTTCTGAGAACTTCAAGAATATTCTAGAAGTACTGGATGTCTGGGCTATGAAGTAGTTAATTTATTCTGGTTAACTTAGGGGGGTAGTGAGAGGGGTCTTTATCTCGGCAGTATGTAGTTCGTAATATGATTGGTTGTTGTGGACATCTTTACTCTAGTACAATTAAGTTACTATTAGAGTTGGTTAGAGCAGGATTTGGTCAAGGGGGGGTACTACTTTATTTGGTGCCGCACGGGCCCAGGCTGGAAGGCATTATTCATCAATTCACATAAGTATCCTTCTGTGGTCTAGCTGACATGCTATTCGGAATCTAGGATGGGTTAAGGGGGATTTTGGTTTTGGTTAAGGATGGGGTAGGATGGTATTTAGATAGGTGATTAGACTTTTAGTTCATAACATGTTGGAGACTCACCTGGTGTCTGGCAAGAATTTGGCTGGCCCGTCCGGGTCATGGTATTCCTCCGCGGGGGTTGGTGGGGTCCCCGTGGGGTCGGGGGGGGGGGGGGGGCATGCCGCGCCTTAAATACGGCAACATGGAGTTCTTTACGTTAATTGGGTTGATATATGATTTTAGGTTGTCATGAGATATACTCCTAGTTATGGTTGATCATTGAATCTAGTTTTCACCTACTTAGGATCAGGTTTTCACCTAGTTAGGATCACTCGTGGGGGTTATGAATAGTGGTTTTGAGAAAGTGCAAGTCAGGGGGAAAAATACACTCTTAAGGGGGCGAGAGGTGGCTGTCCTAGTCTCGCGCCATCTATCGTCCTGGGTCAGGTTGTGAGTTGGGCTAGCCAGTTAGAGGATAGTTAATGGGGGTACAAGGATAGGTCTTTACATTCTATTTACTGGGGCTGGGGAACGAACTGAATCGGCACGTTATAACGTTCTTATGGGCGTCTTTACAGGTGGAGGGTTGTGAATTGGGAGGGGTGTGGTGTGAGGCTAGGTCGCCGCGTCGCTCGTAAACTTTGACAGTGACCCTTAACGCGCTGGATATATGGGTGGCAGTGCCCTATGATGAAAACAGGTAGGGTGGTGTTTGGAGGAGAAAGTGACAGGGTGACTCAAAAGGTTACAACTGGGCATGGGGTCACGAAGCAGAGTAGTGTGGATTGTGGACTAGAAGGTGGTGATTGATAAGACGTATAACAGATGTGGAAAGGAATGGAAGAGAGGAACAACATTGTGGATAACAGATAGTTATCCCAAGAATTGAATACATGCATGAATGACGGTATTATAGCCGTCGTCATAATAAGATGATGGAACCTGGTTGAATAACTCTGGTTCAACTACATATACACTTAGTTACTAGAAGGGGAACAACTGAGCATGGGGCTACATATATCTATACTCGTAATGGAGAGAGATACTAGGTATTTTTCCTGCATCTCTCTTGATGATCGTATGCAGATTGGTCATAATGAACTTATCCGAATTAACAGGCATAAATCTATACAATAGCTGGCATAGGGTTATCGGGTGTATAGAATCGTGGTTAAATTGCTTGTTCGGTAGTACAACTGGGGGGGGGGATCATACTTGACACTGTTAGAATTATATGATTTACCTTAGCATAGTTATGTGTGTGGTATGTGGGTGTCGTGGATGTCAAAAGGGTTGGGAGTACACCACTCTTGGCCGACATGCCTTTGGGGTCCTTTGTTTTCCTGCCGTGTTGGTGTCGGTCTCCTGGACCATTTGTGCGACCCTCCGTTGAATGACATGGGTGGCGGTTTCCTTTGATCCTGTGGGTGTGTCCCACTTTCTCCTCTGGCTGTTGAGTCCTTTCGTCCCGGTCGGCTTTCGCTATGGTTCTCGCGGGATTGTTACTGGGTTGCTGCTCGGGAGGGTGGTGGGGGAATTCCTTTTTGGGGGTATTTTAGGCAGTTTGGAAATTAAAGATTTGTGCCAGACTCTATCGAAGGCCTTCGATATGTCTAGTGCAACAGAAAAAGTCTCACCGAAGTCCCAAAAGTTGGATGACCAAGAGTTAGTAAGATATGAAAGAAGATCACCAGTAGAGCGACCCTTAAGGAAGCCATAATGGCGATCTGAGAGCAGATTATGAGAAGAGAAATGCTTAAGAAATTTGGAAGCAAGAATAGTTTCAAAAACTTTAGAGATACAAGAGATGAGAGCAATTGGACGATAGTTGGAGGGTTGAGAGTGGTCACCCTTCTTTGGGACAGGTTGAATGAGAGCAAACTTCCAGCAAGAAGGAAAGACGTTAGAGGATAGACAGAGACGAAAGAGTTTGCCTAGGCAGGGGGTCAGCACGGAAGCACAGTTTTTAACTACAACAGGAGGAACACCGTCCGGACCGTACGCCTTCTTAGTATTAAGCCCAGAGAGGGTAGAAAGTAGCCTACATCTTTAGAAGAGATTAGGATATTAGGCATAAGTAGGAGAGAGGGGGGTGGAGAGGGAGGAATAGCGCCAGAATCATCCAAGGTAGAGTTTCTGGCAAATGTTTGAGCAAAGAGTTCAGCTTTGTCAGAGGAAGAAGTGATGGTTGTGCCATCAGAGTGGAAAAGGGGAGGGAAAGACGAGGAAGAAAAGTTGTTAGAGAGGTTTTTGGCTAGATGCCAGAAAGCTTGGGAAGAGCTAGAGTTGGATAGTTTAATGCATTTATTATTGATGAAAGAGTGCTTGGCAAGTCGAAGAACAGATTTGGCTTGATTCCGGGCAGAAACATAAGAAGAATGAGATTCTTGAGTTTTAAGGCATCGGTACCATTTGAATGCTTCCTCCTTGTTGCGGACAGCAGTAGAACAAGAGTGAGTAAACCAAGATTTTTTTGCATTAGACTGAGAGAAAGAAAATGGAATGTACGCTTCCATGCCCGAGAGGATTACCTCGGTAATGCGTTCAGCACTCTCCGAGGGTCCTCGGCCACGGAAGCAGAAGTCATTCCATGGGAAATCAAAGAAGTACTGCCGGAGAGCCTCCCAGTCGGCAGCGCCAAAGTGCCACAAGCGCCGCCGGCTGGGAGGATCGGATGGCCGTACTGAAGAGATAGGACAGGTGACGGAGATAAGTTTACTATAGGTTCGCCATTTAAAGGCTAAGCATAGTAGGGAAGGTGTACAGTAGGGTAGTGATTGAGAGTCAGAGCGAAAACGGAGAAATGGATAGGTGACGAGCAGGGTGGGTTTAGGAAGAGAAGAGGATGTGTAGATCAGATTTTTGCCCTGAAATGTGTTGTGGAGAAATATCTGGTAAAGGGAAATAAATTGTATGCTGCCTTTATGGACTTGGAGAAGGCCTATGACAGAGTTAGAGTTGATAGAGAAGGTTTGTGGCAAGTACTGAGAATATACGGAGTAGACGGCTAGTTGCTGAAAGCAGTGAAGAGCATGTATGAGGGTGCAAAGGCGTCAGTATGTGTGGAGAATGAGCAGAGCGAGTTCTTTGATTTGAATGTTGGGTTAAAGCAAGGGTGTGTGATGTCCCCATGGCTGTTCAATATATATATATGGATGGAGTCATGAAAGAAATACAAGGAAGAGAAGTGGATGTTTGGTTACCTCTGATAAGGAAAGGAAACGAGTGGAAGTTGCACTGTTGCCTGTACTGCTGTTTGCTGATGATATAGTTCTGATGAGCGATAATTAATGGGAGTTGCAGGGGCTAGTAAATATGTTTGGAAAAGTGTGTGAAAAACGGACTCTGAAGGTAAATGCGGGGAAGAGCAAGGTTATTGTTATGCCACGTTTCCAAGAAACTTTATATATTCTGATATAACAAAAGGATGCTCAACTGGGTGAAAACTATCCTAAATTCCCAAATCACCACACAAAATAACAGGCAATACACAGAAACACAAGGAAAGATTACACCATTTATTATTCACACAAGTAGGAGTTCATAACCATAAATCGATTTCACAATTGAATAACTCTGCTGTTGATATAAAGCATACATGCATTAAAGAAATAAAATAGAGATACTCAAATGGACAGAGTAAAAAAGGACATATGTACGAGGTTAATTATTAACAAGTACTGAAATACTGAGGTTGGAACACGAGAACGATCTAAATCAAAGAGAGTTAACAACAATAATCTTCAAGATTAAAATGGAGAAAATTGGATACTGATGTAAAGTTAGTAAAAATAGGTTAGCCTAAACAGAACCAGATGCGGAAATAACTCGAGCCGACCGTGCCAAGTGAGATATCTTTCTTGGTGTAACTGGCAGAGTGACTGCCTCATAGCCTAAAGGTCCCGGGTTCAAACCCAGGCCCTGGCATATTTTCGAGGGGCTATTTCAGCATCTAACGAAGTTTAGGTGTATTAGTAAAATTGTTAAGATGGTTGAGAGTAAGATCGGAGCTCCATAAATCCTCTTCCGGGTATGGTGTAAAAACCTATTCCTACACTGAGTCCTTTAACACAACATATAAATGATTACAACATTAAATACATAAGAAATTAGTATAAAGTAATTATTATGAAGCAACCAACTCTGCAGGATAAACACTCAATATTATGGCTATGAAACTAGTGACATCGAACGTATAAATGTAGGTGCCCAGCGAGTGATCTTGAATTACATGTAGGAGTGTTGTAATAATTAAAGTGGAGATCTGGTATGTATAATTTCTCTCTAGTGAAACACGGGAGCCCGAGTTTCGAGAAAGTATATATATCAATTCCCGATGTGGACAGGAGTGTATTGTTTCTCACTAACGAGATGACAACGAACAATACAAGAAGGGGGAGGAAAGTACTCTCATAAATTACATTAAAATATATATATACAGTATATAAGATCCTCGGCACACCTAAATTCACAACCTCACAATAATCACGTTACCCTAGAAGATGAAGATGGAAAGACACTTAAAGGAGCATCTGGAGATGCGGGAGAGGACGGTGGAACTCTGGAACTGCCACGGACGCTGGCAGGTCTGGTAACACTCGACAGGTGAACTTCTGGACTACGTCAACTGGGACTGATCGCTGTCTGTCTCGTAGTCTGAGCCAAACAATTCCAACAGTCTCCCAGCACGGTTCTTCACTTTTATGTACTCTCGGTCACGTCTCCGGAATTTACTCACACTGGTCCCTAGGCCCTGGGAAAAGAAACTGTGTTCCTCTTGATTCTAAGTTTGTCCAAGGACTTGCCTGGAGTAAAAGGAAGGTTTTGTGGGGTTATCTTGTGAGAAGTACTGATCCCTTGTTCTTTATAACAGCTTTTGTGTTTAGGAATAGTCACAGACTCCGCTCTATGGCCAGGGCTACCACCTGATTGAGAAAACTGCCTTATGCGGCCAGGGCTACCACCTGATTGAGTAAGTGGTAATGAGGCTGTTCCTGCCTTTCTACCTTAGAACGAACACTAGAAGTTGTAACAGTCTTAAACTCGGCTCTACGGCCAGGGCTACCACCTGATTGAGAGAACTTTCTTACGCGGCCAGGGCTATCACATAATTGAGTAAGTCGGTATTGAGGCTTATTACTTCTTCCTATACCTTGTTACCTTATGTTACCTTGTGGAGATTTCGGTCAACGACCTCAGCTACAGGAACTGCCGCTGCTTCCTCCCTGGCCCTGCTGCCTCCAATGAAGTGGTACTCGGTGAACCAACTTGTTGTAGTGTGGCCACGTATGGTAGGATGGCGTGGGAGGTGTGTCTTCTATCTTCTGTAGGAAGGTATCTAGATGTTTCTTGAAAACCTCTACCGTACAGGATGACATATTCTTTAGGTAGGTGGGGAAACAGTTGAAGAGCTTAGGCGCTGATCTGCTGAAGGAGTTTGCCCGCAGTGTCATGGTGCTTCTGCTGCTGGTATTCAGGCCTTCTACATAGCACGATCTCCCCCTTGTCCTTTTTTGGCTGAGCGTGATTCCTATATTGGGTACGTGGCCTTCAAGAATTTTCCAGACATAGATTATCTGGTATCGTTCTCTACGCCTTTGGAGCGAGTATAGTTTCAGATGTTTAAGGCGATCCCAGTAGTTCATATCTTTCACGGTCTCAATTCTATTAGTACCTTTCTACCTTATGATTTCTCCTCCAAGATCCAAAAATTGGGTCTAAGCCAGCAGGCTGATTGCTTGCCTTTCCATCGGCTGGCGTGAGTAGTGTCTCTTTTGGTAGCTTGGTCCCCGTTGATGTGTTTCGGGGTAGTAAGGGCACGGTAGGTCTGGATGTTTCTCCTGAAGCTGCAGGACTGGGTAGAAGGGCGGCAGTGGAAGTTTTGTATAGCTCTTTAGGTCGTGACGAAGCTGATCTACTATGGGCGTCGTTGAGTGGTGTTGTAAGGGGGGGTTTTCGTAGTCTTTACTTTTCTTTTCTAATGTTCCTGGAACTTTGCTGTTACCCCCACCTTATTTATTATTTCTCTGTTCATTCCATTATTGTGTTTCTTCCTTACTTGATGATTGGTCCAACTTATTACTCTGGTAGCTTAATGGCCGTTGCATGCAAGGAAATACAGGTGAATGAATGCAAGTGGTCTAAATGACACAGGAGAAATAAAAACACATATACCGTTTGGTATTCTTAACTATATTAAAACACTGTAAAGAGAAATACACTTTTCACTGTGATACACAAATCAATACGATTATTACTTTAGTCAACCACGGAATATATCGGTATTATTGGCGCAATGAACTACTTCTTATCACCACATCAAAGTTAACTAAAACCCTTCAACAGGTGACCCCAAGGCCACTACCCTAGTAAACACACACTCGGTCACTAGGTTCATAAGGCGTACAACAGCTCACAATGGGGTGAAGGAATTAGCTCAAGGCTCAATAACACCAACAGCATCCGGTCTCAGTACAGCCACTAGGTCATGTCCACTGGGGTGGACACAGGACTCTGCACCTGGTACTTCTCCCTGGACTTCGCTCCTGACCTGGGACCTGGTATTAACATTACCATTAATAAAACTGACAAAATTCTATATCTTAATTCATATCAACATTACAAAAGTGGTCAAATGTATCAATTAAGAGACAACAAAAGGAGGATGTACATTATTGGGTTACAGATAAAATTTACTTAGTTGACCCTCAAAAATATATAAAGAAAAATGGTCCAAATAGAAAACGGAGGGTTGGAGATAGATATAATTTACTGAGTTGACCCTCAAAAATAAAATGGTTTAAAATAGAAAACGGAGTGTATACACACACACACGACTCAGGAATGTGGGCTTACATTAAGTAACATACATGATATTGAACTCGACATACGGGATCTTATTGCTGTGATAATACTACACTAACATAATACAATTAACATTATTATCTTATACATAATTAATAAGGTTGGCAGGACAAATAATATGGAATTTGAAATCTAAATGAGTAACTATCAGACGGAGTGAATAATTTCACCTTCGACCAAGACAAAGGATGTCGTATAATTTCGTAGTTACATATAAGAAACTGGGCATAAAAAAATTGTCTCAAACTTATCTTAAGTACTTCACAATTCATTTCAACTCACCTTCAACTGAAGGTTTTATCTAAACACAACACAAAGGGAAATTTATACTGAGTTAAGCCAAATATTTCCCCTTAGTCCGCCCGAGGCTGGCGACTGGGAGGGAATGACGCTGGCACTCTCGGCTCTAGGCTCTGTAGGACTCTGGGTCAGCGTCCTTTGTCACAACAATAACCATACCTTGATGAGCTCCTCAACTTACTTAGAGTCTAATAAAACTTTCAAAGGATAATTGAATTACTTTTATATGATGCAACGAATTTCAGGCACAAACATGTTAACTATTACTTACGATATCCTAGGTAAGACTATAGTTTTTAAGTTGGAGGTAGGACTCATAAATTTCCACCTGTCAAACCCCCTTGAGGTGGGCACTTGTCGCTAAGGCCTCAGAATCAGGGTGTCACACTAGAGACTCGGTTCAAGCAATTATTAGGCCAAATATCAGCATTATATTAGATTCACAAAGTTAAAGTTATGCTTTGCAATTAACTTTATACACCTGGAAGTGATTAAATGGCCAAAACAAGTAAATTTCATTCTAATTCCAAAACAACATTGCTCCGATTGTGACACCCCTTTTCTAAACTTAATAGAACAATACCAAACAATTATATTTAATATGTAAAGTTAGAATAATGACCCTCGTACCTATGAGACACCATTGGGCCTTTTTAATTATTTCTTTCTAGTCATTACAATTTAATATATGTCAACTGATATCTTAATCACGATAATAACATAATACCGAACATTTCACCTAATCTCAACACTGACTGGGTCATTATTGGGCTTAAAGTGAGTGAACAGAAAAAGTCTTGGTGTAAATATTGCCAAAATCAAGCCTAGTCAATTTAGACCCCTTATAGTGTAGTAGTGGAGATATTGGGTTGTTTGTGGTGAGCATTTTCCCCAAGTTTGGAGGGTTATTGAGAGGATGTAGTGGAGGATATTTAGGTTGTTGAGGGTCTGGATATTTTTCCAGGGACCGCGCCAGAGGGGCGCTATTGGGGATACAAGGGAATGAAGATCGAGGGGTGTAGTATAAGTGGGGAAATTGGGGAGGAAGTTGTTGAAGCATCAGTGGTGATGGTATCCACGTGTTTCCCAAGTTTTGCTTTTTTTCGGGGGGAACGAGACTGTACTTCCTGCTTCTTATTTATCCCACGTATGCACGCCTGTGAGCCGGTGTTGTGGGCGAAGTGTGGGCAGACGGGGTGCAGCGCCTGTGTTGGGGTGGCGATTTTAGTAGATTTTGAAGGGTCGATGTGGCCGGGAATAGCATAGCTTCCCCAGCCTGGTTGGTATTCTGTGGGCCCTGCGCGCGCAGCCTGTGGTGGTGGTCCGTCCTCTCGCTCCCGGCTCCATTCACCACCATGTCGCTGCTCTCTGGCATTGTGGATATTGCTAGCCCTTTTTATGCTCTCAGAGCCAATTATGTGCTCAACATCGCATACGACTGAAGGCGGTCCCCGCTCTTTAGTTCTTGGTTCTCTTGACCGCCTTAAGTCGGGCACCGGCAATAAGGGGTTAAGGTCCCAAACCCAAGAGTTCGAGTAAAACTGTGGGAACCCAGTCACGACAGGATAAACCCCACGGCCAACGCATCTGCATCTACCAGGAGACGGGATTACTTATTCTACAAATCGAAAGTGAAGTTACTATACCGTTATAATACACAAGAGAAATAACTGTGAAAAGGATCTATACTTAGTGTATTTATAGAGAAAGTATAAAAAGATCAACAGTGGAAATTATAGTCAAAATACCTCTATATAAAAAGAAGTATTCTAGAAACAGTGGATACTAGGAGCTTATGCAAAAAGCGAGAGAAAGAAAGTACGGCAAGAATGTAGTTACCGGGTGTACCGCCCGTCTTGTTTACACAACGCGGACGCTCACCATCATGTTCCCGTCTATTTTGACTGCCTTTGGATACAAAAATACATTACTCTAACCAAACAACCTAACCTAACCTAGTATTATAGATTTATAAGTATTTATTTTATTATAAGTATTTATAGATGATTTATGTTGTAAGTCGGTAGTGGTAGCCTACACCCGGTAACTACATCCATCCCGAAAGTACTAGTGAAGCCCAAATAAATCAGGGGAGTAGGCTACTGATAAGTCTGGTAAAGAAAATAACAAATAAATTCAAGTTAACCTATGCGTAAGCACCATAGTGAATTAACTCAGAGAAAATAATTACATTCAGCTTCCAACCCAGAATAACTCTACGCATATTAAAACCAAAAGTTTGTATATATAATTACCACGTAGCCTGTCTAAGCACAAGTGTAAATCCTTGATTGAAAGGAGTGCTATCCTTATCTCTGAAATAAATACAGGACAAGTGTAATCCTTCAATTAAAATAAGGCGGTCCACAATACTCACCTAGATATTGCATAGAATAACCCAGTCTTACGAGTCAGACGTAGTGGAGCCTCGTTCGTGTGTCTTATATTCTGTTCTTTACCATTATTCTAGTAGTTATGCATGGGATATCTTTGTGCCAATAAATATAATATGAAGGTAGCCTACGTCTTGTTATAATTATCCTCTATTACTTTCCGTATCTGTGTTAAAGCGATATCGACTTCTCCAGTTAGGAAGAATTAATCCACCTATATAAACCAATCAACCCCATTAAAAACCTGGCATAACAATGAACTTAGTGAAATAGCTCAATAATAAGTTTATGACACAAAATCGCATCATATGGACCTCAGTAAGTTAACCTCTGAAGTGTGCATGGGGGGTATGAGACACCTCTGCCTGTGCGCACGTATTGAGCTGTTTCCATCACTAAAATATTTATTTTACCATAAATAGCATTAATACTTCTCCATATGCGCCTATTATAGGTTGATTATAAAGGTATTAACCGGTTACAACAATAAAACAAGTGGAAACAGCGTTTGGATGGTCAAAATCGGCAATACAGGCCGGGAGTTACATAATGTATGGCTGAGGCAACCTCCTTTCCCGCCACTTTTCCCCAAGTCTGGAGAGACACTGTCGATCAATACTCTCTCTCTCTCTCTCTCTTGCACTCGCTTGCTAACAGTGATGACAATGCCCTGCTTGCAACTCGCTAATGTTAGCACGAAAATATACCACAGAATAAGGGAATAACAGGGAAAATAGGTGATAACTGAAGGAGGGGAGGTAGAGGAGTGATATTTTGCATGGCCCAGGGGCAAAAAATAAAAAAAATAAATAAAAAAAAAAAAATTGGTTTTAAATTGATTTTTTTTCCCCCTGATTCTTAAGAGTTTTCCCGCAGTCCGCCGGGGGAACTCTTAAGAGTCTTCCCGCAGTTCCCGGGTGGTTAGATCAGAATCTGTTGGTTGGTGGCAACACCAAATTCTTCCGACTTCTCTCAGTGTAAGAGAGAATGTTGTGGGGGAAATACCGGGTGCTCTGCCAACCCGTAAGTAAATTAATTTAAGATGTCGGAGGGTGTTAAGAAGTAATCGTAAGGCAATTATGATTTTTTTTATAAATTACGAGTGTGACATTCGTACTCAAGAACAACCGAGAGACGGGAGCAATTACAAGCAAAGTCTGGAATTATTCTATAATTGCACCTATAGGCCACAAGCTAAACAAATTATGGTATTTAACAGGAAGGTACGACGAGGTAAGTGATGTGGTATAGGTGGCAATATGCGGAAATGGATTATAAGGGCATTCCGCCCCCCTCTGACCCCCTTACGAAAATATACGGTTACTCACTCCACCCCAACTGGATTTCTATACTACTAAATACGACATAAGAGATAGGCAAACCAAACTGAAATGATTACTGATATTTACCATAGGATGTAAGGTATTAAAATGCCCCAGAACGAGAAGCCCACCACGGAAGCCACGAGCGAACACCACCAGGAAACGGGAACAGAAACACCCGAAGGAAAGGCCCACAGAACGAAAGGACCAGGTGACCAAGCCAACCAGTTAAGACAGGCCGAAGCCCGCAGGGCTAAGGAGCTCCAAACCACACCTGCCTATCCCTTCTAACCACTGACCCTTCCCCCACCTCGCGTATACACTACCCCTCGTGTCCTACACCTCTACCTACATGATGATGAACATGAATACACCTTAATTTAATACACCCATGCCCTGTCCCTAGGTTGAGCCAATGCCAACCAGTTCAGACAGGCCTAAATCTATGTATGTTTTTCCATCCAAGAAGTAATATGTTAACCCCCTGTCTTGCCAGACTAAGTTTCTGAAGACCAACCGCCCCCATAAATCTATGTATGTTCTTCCATCCGAGAAGTAATATGTTATAATAATAATAATAATAATAATATTTATTCAGTCAGCAATTTACTGAGTTGGTACCACATAGTTTGTTACAAATATGACATGTACCAGCCTCTTAAAATACTTTGTCTTGCCAGAGTAAGTTTCTGAAGACCAACCGCCCCCATAAATCTTTATTTATTAGTGGCCCCTCCATCATTGACGAACATGCCTATTACATAAGGCATCCTCTCCAAACACTAATCCGCCGTAGTTTGAATCTACCGCGCAGAGCATTTAAAATCTGAGGAGCCTTCATCATGAGCGCACGCGACCTCACTCATGGCTTCAGTCATTATGAATTGGGTTCTCACTACGAAAAAACTTCGTAAAAAATAAAAAACAAAAAGAAAATAAGAATAACTATCCAATAAGCTTTCCATCATATCGTGGATGTACTTGTGTGGATCTTTGACCAGACGCTGATTCAGGCGTCATTCTTCCTTCTCTGCTCTGCGATCAGCCGGCCCAGACGTGTCTCTCCACGCTCCGCTGGTTCCGCATTTGCTGCGTCCTTAGTGAGTTTTTTCTCATTTGTTTACTCCGGGATGTATCGAGTAAGGTTAGGATAGGCGTAGCAGGAGTGTCCTGGGCTGGTTGCCCGCAGTGCAGTGTATTTTTGGGTCGTGTGTTTGGGGCATCTATTTCGGATGTACCCTCGTGGTCCGGTTGTGGACAGGTGAACTTTTTCACAGTTAGCTAGCTTTGTGATGCAGGCGGCTTTCATTACGCGTTATTGCTTCCTTTTATCTTTCTGATGAGGTAGCGTATTTTTGCTGACGTTCCCAGCGTATTTTTCTTCACTTAGTGAAGTTTTTTCTGGGTCCCGAGTCAGTTCTTCCCTTTGCCGGAAGTATTTGCTACAGTGGTGTGTTGGCGGTGGCTCCTGTTGTGATATAATTCAGTGCTTTTTGTTTATATTCCGACATGTTAATGTTATCCGTCTGCCTAGGCCTAGCCAGCCTCTCGTAGCTTTACCACATATACAAGTGTTATTGATTTATTTTCTAAATATGTACTACTGTGTGATGTGTGTCCTGGTTTAGTTGTGTATTGGCTAATTCCACGGACTATTTATGTGTCCTGGGTTAGTTGTGTATTGGCTAATTCCACGGACTATGTTGGGCCCGGCGTTAGTTGTGTTTTGGCTACGCCTCGGTCCGGTGGTGCGTTCAGATGGTATCTGGACGGGGTGGGTTATTTCCGGCGGGTTTTTCTCGGTTTCACCTTGATAACCCCGGCTGGTTGCCGAGTTTTGGCCACGCGTGGTTTAAAAACAGGCTTGTTTCCCCGGCGAGTGGGTGTCTGTGGCTCCCCAGGACTGCGTCTCTGGGGTGCCTGTTTCAGGCTCCTTATGATTCCCGGCGGGTTGGCTGTACCCATCTAACAGTGTTCATACGGACACGTGTTGTTTGTAGTTTTTTTCGGTTTTGCAAAGCCAATATAAAACTATGCTGTTGTTGTATTTCCTCCCCGGCGATCTTTTACAAAGCAGTGGGGTTAGGAACAATTGGGGTTAACTTTTAAACTTTAAATCACCTGGCGGGTGCAACCTGGAAGGGTGGGATGCCCGAATTTGCAAAATTCAGTTTAGTTGACCAGACAATTGAGGGATGCATTGTGTATCGCCTCCTTCAACATACGGCGCTTTAGGGCACAATTGGGGTTAACGTTTTTTAAACTAATTTTCACACCCGGCGGGTGCTCCTTGGAGGGATGGGAATAACAAATTTACTATTCAGTTAGTTAACCAGACAATTGAGGGATACGTTTTGTATCGCCGCCTTCAACATCCGGCGATCTAAAAAGATACTTCGGGAGAAGTTAGATCTCGTATATTTGTCAGGCTTCCCAGTTTTTGATCTACGAGATACTTTGGGGGCCGGCGTCTTTTTTATTTTTTTTTTTTTCCAAAATTGAATCTTGTAACAAACACCACCGGAAAGACTTAATCAGTTATAAACGCCATGCTGGTCTTTATATATTATGTCAGAGGGTATTCATAAATCTTTTGGACAAATTAAGATATTCTGAAATCTTTTACTTAGGAAACCCCACCGCGTAGCGAGCTGTCGTCGTTGAGTATTACGTCTCGTTACCCGGCGGGTTATTTAATACTTGTGTGCGAACATGTTTGGGTTAACCTTATGAGCATTAATTCCTGGAAATTTTATTTTTTTCAAGAGCTGGGTCCCGGCGGGTCTATGCAGAACCTGGAGTAATTATCCCACCAGTCTCTGTCATGGCTACCTTTGCCCCGGTTTTTGCTTTATGCATTACGCCCTCCTGTTCAGGTATCCCTATTTTTGCGCACACCCTTTGTATAAAATGTGTTAAAATGTCTCGTTTGGTGTAGGTTACCTTTCCGGCGTTTTTTCTCGTTGCTCCGAGAACACCGTTTTTGTTTACCGAGTTTTAGTCAGGATGGCTCAAAATAGGTAAGTTACCCCGACGAGTTTGGTCGCTTGAGGGCTCATAAGAAACTGCGTTTTCTGTGGTCGAGCCTGGGATCAGGCTTCCTGTGTTATTCATTGCTTTATGCATTACGCCCTCCTGTAATGTATAGTTTAGTGTGGGTTACCTTTCCGGCGTTTTTCTCGTTGCTCCAAGAACACCGTTTTTGTTTACCGAGTTTTAGTCAGGATGGCTAAAATAGGTAAGTTACTCCGACGAGTTTGGTCGCTTGAGGGCTCATCAGAAACTGCGTTTTCTATGGTCGAGCCTGGGATCAGGCTTCCTGGGTTATTCCCGTCGAGGGGGGCTCCACACGGTTTTCTAGGTGATCAGGCTGACACCTGTTGGACTTGGTTTTCTCTGCTTTTCAAAGCCATTGAAACAATGCTGTCTGTTTGTTTGGTCTTTACCTCCCGGCGACCTTTTTACAAAGAGGTCTGGGGCAGGTATAATTGGTTTGACATTGCATATAAAACCCGGCGGTTGTACCTTCGGGTGGTTATATTAACGGATTTGCGATTCGAGATAATTTGCCAAACAATTGATTGATACAATGGGGTATCACGGCCTTCAAGACGGCGATCTATGAGGGCTTCTGGGAGAAGCCGGGTTAGAGATTAAGATAGGCTTAGACTTTTTATGGGATAAAAAGATGCCTGAATCTTACTAGTGTTTCAAGTGTAAAGGGATACTTGAAAGACTTCATCTTTAATAAAGATATGCTTCATCTTTATGAGGATTAAAAAGTTATACTTAAATTCTTTTGGACAAGTAAATGATATGCTGAATTCTTTACTAAGCCATTGAAACAATGCCGTTTGTTTGTTTAGTCTTTCCCTCCCAGCGACCTTTTTACAAAGAGGCCTGGGGCAGGTACAATTGGTTTGACATTGCATATAAAACCCGGCGGTTGTACCTTTGGGTGGTTATATGAACTGATTTGCAATTCGCGATAATTTGCCAAACAATTGATTGATACAATAGGGTATCACGGCCTTCAAGACGGCGATCTATGAGGGCTTCTGGGAGAAGCCAGATTAGAGATTAAGATAGGCTTAGACTTTTTATGGGATAAAAAGATGCCGGAATCTTACTAGTGTTTCAAGTGAAAAGGGATACTTGAAAGACTTCATCTTTAATAAAGATATGCTTCATCTTTATGAGGATTCAGAAGATATGCTTAAATCTTCTGGACAGGTTAAGATATGCTGAAATCTTTAATATGAAACTAAAGGACAACGAAAAGTAGTGGTGGAGTGCTACGGTTCGTTGACCGGCGGTTTTGAGGCACATATTTTGTACCATTTTTTGGGTGTAACCCTATGAGCATTAATCCCCGGAAATTTCTCTCTCCAGGGCGGAGTACCGGTGTTGCACCAGGTGACCAGGTAGTTCCCGGGGGCGGGGTAGTTTTTCCCCAGTCTCTGTCGTGTCGGCACTTGAACCTCTCATTGCTGTATGTTCAACGCCGTTTAGCTCAGGTAGCCCTATCTTATATTTATTTGTTAATAAAATAATTTAATAGCTGAATCATAATAAACATATATATTTTCTATGATTATATTATGATAATAATATTTGTTTATTTATAGTAATTTATTTTAATACAATTAAATATAAATTACATTAATTAGTATACTTTATGATTTTGCTCACCAGCTCTGCTTTCAATGTGTTAATGAGCTATGGGAGCTTTTAATTATCATAAACCTTTACGGGACTCGGACGAGGGCTCCCATTCAGGGAGTATACCGAGCTCGCAAGCGAGGGACAGCCACAGCCAAGGTGTATGGCGATACTCACAGTCGTACCTCACCCGCCGGACGATAATGCCGGCGGGCGGACCTGACGCTCTGATGACGGACGAGAACAGGTTGAGTTCCATTTATCTATTTTCTGCCGCCAGACGCGTCTCTAATGTGCCACGTAGTCAACAAACTACAGGATTAGCGAGGCGTAGTCTCGCTAATCGCGCCCCTGTGGCCGGCGCAGTGTGGTACCAGCATTTGGACACGTGGTGCCCGCACCCAGTGTCACTCCTGGTCGGGTTGTTCCACTTAGAACACAATTGGCAACCTCGAAACCTCGCGGACTTGTTCATTTTGGACATTCAGGAGGCCAAGTGGCTAGCACCATATGGTAGCGACGTGACCAAGATATTCACGAATCAATATACCCAGTCTACAAAGCGACAGTTTCAATCGCATTGGCAAGCTTTTACGTCTCGGATTCTTAGAACAAAACAAACTGTGCCCTCGGTGGCGTTGGTTGTTTATTATTTAATTTATCTGTTCATGCAGAAACATTTATCTGAGAGTGATTTATGTGGGCAGGTTTTAAACTCCGCCCACCTCCCCGTCAGCTCAGGCCTACATGGTCTCTGGACAAAGCATCGTCGTTATTCTCGTTCCCGTATGTACCAAAGACTGCAGATTTTACAAAAGGGCAGTATTCCTTATGGCTTTGGCTACCGGGAACAGAGTATCTGAGCTGGCGGCGATGAGCAACGCACCTAATTGCCTCAGGTTTGATAGGCTTCATGAGTGTATTCACATTGCTCCTTCCCCAGGATTCATAGCCGAGATTGAACACAGTGAACACATGTTTTCAGAGTTCACGGTGCCGGCGTTAAACAGGGGAAAGGTGCACCATCTTTTTTGCCCAGTGCAAGCTCTAACCAAATATTTAAGAGTGGCACCTCTAAATCACCAGGGTGCTTTATGGGTCGCAAGTCCGGGTGAACGCTTGATGGAGCGTACACTGGCTTCTCTCTTGGTCGAGGACTTTAAAGAGAAGAATCCCGGCGTTGTGGGTAAGACCCACGATTTACGCAAGGGGACAGCCTCTTTACGTTTCCTTAATAATCTTTCGGTGGAAGTTATTACGTCCACACAGTTGTGGGCCTCTAATCAGGAGTTTTTGCCTCGATACCTTTCAGTAGCTCTGGACAAACCTTCCTTGCCATGTATAGCTTTACGGCAGAGGGTCTAGGTGGCCCTTTTAGTCACGTTTTGTTTAATTTCAAGAAAAAGGGGGGGGGGGGAGGGCGCAGTCAGTGTGACATAGGACACCCTAGACCCCTCCGGAGTATGTGTTCGGAACATACGAGCTGTGATACTGGTTGTAGGCATTGTATTATCAAATTTCTCTGTAGTATTCATTGCAGGAAATTGTGCTAAAGGCCAATAGTAGTGTTACAACAATTCTTGTTGTAAGTAACTTTGGCTGTGAAGCAATAGATTTTTGAGAAATCTCGGTAGTTGCAACTACGACTTTTACTTTTGAAGTAATTACTTCTGCATAAGTACACGAGTTCAGTACTTCTACGAATGTACAAGAATTCATTTATGTTTGGTTATATTTTTAGGAATATATCCACTAGTTAATGGGGTTTATATGTGCACATGTAAACTTATAAGTTTTTAGTTTTCACCACTTACTTTAAGTGGGGTGCCTTCTTAACTAGCAGATCTGTGCACAGAGTCTCAGAGTTAACCCTTTTTCAAGCAGGCTTCTTTGAAGCACGCTCCTGCTTGTACCCCTTTTTGAAGATTTAGGCTGTATAAAGTTTATGCACCCGAATATCTCTTTTTTACAAAAGTAAGAATACTATGTGGTTGTTTGATTATCTGCTTTTCTAGAGTTATGATATGATTACGAATGTTCCCCTCCAGTCTTAGAAATCAGGCATGTTCGTCAATGATGGAGGGGCCACTAATAAATTATAGGTTTGACTCCTGTAAGGAGATAAAGAAAACCTAATATTTAGTAGTGGCCCCGTAATCATTGACGACTGGGGCCCTCCCGACCATCCCCTTCCCATTCGTTGATGTATTAAGGATTTTGGTTTACTTGATATGTCAGTGAAGGAAGAATGACGCCTGAATCAGCGTCTGGTCAAAGATCCACACAAGTACATCTACGATATGATGGAAAGCTTATTGGATAGTTATTCTTATATTCTTTTTGTTTTTTAGTTTTTACGAAGTTTTTTTCGTAGTGAGAACCCAATTCATAATGACTGAAGCCATGAGTGAGGTCACGTGCGCTCATGATGAAGGCTCCTCAGTTTTTAAATGCTCTGCGCGGTAGATTCAAACTACGGCGGATTAGTGTTTGAAGAGGATGCCTTACGTAATAGGCATGTTCGTCAATGATTACGGGGCCACTACTAAATATTAGGTTTTCTTTATCTCCTTACAGGAGTCAAACCTATAATAATACACCATGTTTTTCTCTACTTTTATCCACAGTCAAGCACACACCTACAGTTAACCTCCTCTTCCCCACAGCCCACAGTCCACATGATTCTATCATTTCCAAACTCATATACCACCACTTATTGCTCATCCCCCGGTAGCGTTTGGCTAACGTACCTTCCCTGTCATTACCCTCCCAGGCTACGATACCCACTGTAGCCTAATGCCACCCCTACGCCCAGAGACCTTAGGGTCAAACTCCCACGTAACCCCCCTTAGTCCTCTCCCTCTCGTTAACCCCCCCACGCTCCTCAACTCCCTTCCGACCTAGCCTCTCCAGCATACCCCCTGAATATCCTTAACTTTTCCATTACTAACATTCTCAAACCTTTTGTATATATACTCCTATCCAGCCTACCTTCCCCCAGTAGAAAGGAACACCATTAGAACTTTACTAACCCTCTGCATGCCATCTATTCCCTCACAACCCATTCACAACCCTGTACCAAATGATCGTCCGTGCGAGGCTAGCCGCCTCACCAGTGACTAACTTCTATTGCCATACTTCCAGATCAATGTGGCAGAGTTAGCACCAGTCTCCACCACATCCAACCACCCATGCAATTAACAACCCAACCAAGTAAACCAGCTGATCAAGGCACCTTCGGTTTTGGTATTACGAACACCCACATCTGTCTCATAAACAGAGGGTTATTACAAACCCTTGTAATATGGCAAGCCCCCAGCCACAGCCACCCCGACAACCATCACAGAGAGGGGGCGCGCACCTACCCCTTTCACCCACCCGAGGAGGGAGACCCCGACCCCTGCGGAGGTATACCTGACCCCTGTTTTGACTTCCGGGTCATTGCCAGGTAGCCCAGGAATTCTTCCTATCACTGAACTAACCATGTATAACTAACACCCTGACTAACCTCTATTAACCCACAATAACCCATTAACCTTTCTTGCACACTCCAATAACCAAATTAGCACCTCAGCTATACCATAGAATGAAGACTGAGCAATCTAAGAGAGACGCCCCTATCACAGCTGTCCCAAACCTCCTCGCAAAGTAGATCCAGTCTCTCTCCCCTGAATACTTCCAATATAGCCAAAATAGTACCTCTTACTAAGGCTCAGTTATATCACATTATGAAGGCTCCATACCGCCATGTGCCACAACAGTAATCACCCCCTTACCTAGTTCCCGTATCCATTGAGAGCTCAATAAGTCCATCCAAAACTCGAGATCCCTATGGCCTACAGGGTCCAAAACCGCCCCTATAAATCAAGCTCCAGCCCCCAGTAAAATCAGTTGAAAGATAGACACCAACCAGTGGCTGGCCCCTTAAGTTGACCTCTAGCTCTGCCCTTGTGTTGTTCCTGAGAATTGAGTTCCAGAGCTGGCAGACTCCGTGGCAGATTGAGATAGAAGCATCTGTCCACGTAAAAAAAAAACATCTACGTGCACCTTATAACCTTCACATAAACCAGTGGGTATATAAGAGTGTAGCCAGCAACAATCGCCAAGAGATCCGTCTTGAGAACTTCTACATATGGACCATCTGGATGGCCGCGGAACCAGTCGCTAGCCCCCAACCTCACGGACGCAAGGTAACCAGGACCAGACCAATCAAATACGACCCAAGATTCACTCTATCAGTACTACAGTGTTACAGTGCTATGTAGAGATTCACTTATTAATATTTCTACGAAGTGGCTATATCTTTGTCCCAGTGTAATTCATATATGACCATTCCATTAGGAAGTGCTAAGCGTATCGGTGTTTATTAATTAACAGGCGATATTAACTCTCGTAATTACTCATATATCCAGATATTAATACATAACCGTGAAACCCTAGTGATATCTGATGTTCGCCCACTGATTTGCGTTCTATGTGTTTCTGATACAAGAATATAAAACTTAGATCAGTACCCCCTCAGTTTACTAGAATTCCCGTGCTCTAAAATATAATCTAGTCTATGAATTACTCCTTGTGCACCAGAGCTACTAGTGATAAATATAACATTGAATATGAATCTATAAGTAATATTTATGGTCTCCAATATATAAACTTGTGAATAAAGCCAGTGATCAGAAGATTAATATCTGAACGTTGGAAGAGGGAGACTAGGCTCCATCCAGATCCACTTAATGCTAGTTTGTTTAACTTCTATCAATTGTCTTGTACGAATATTCATATCTTCTTATGCGTCACATTAATCATCATCAAACAACATATAGAAGTGTGTCCCTCAATAAAAGTGATCGTGTGTCGTGTTACCGTGTGTTTATTTTGTGTTCTCTATTCCTCATACCTTGTTTTGTGCATGCAGCATTCTATACCCAGTCAGTTAGAACTCACATTACCCAAGTTAATCCTGTAGAAAAACAGGGCATAACATTGGCGGCAGCGGTGGTTCTTGATTCGGATAAAAGGTTTCATTACATTGCAAGTTTGGAACAGCCAGAACACGATAACATCATGGCGCACCGTTCTCACATCCCCATCCCACATTATGATGAGGAAACTTACGAGATCGAAACGTTCATGGACATAGTGAAACCCGTACTTGACCTAGTTTATACCACGGACGCAGAAAAGATAGCCGTGACATTAACGCACCTGGGAAAAGCCGTTTCCCTGGTTGCCTACCAAGTGCACCCTGCTCTCACATGGGACGAATTTCGCCCAATAGTGATAGAAGCCATTAAGCCTTCGTTGGGCGTTTTCGTGGCCCACACCCGTATCCAAGACACTAAATTCGAAGGCGATCTAGATGCCACAGTGAATAAGATCGCCCAACATATAAAAGTGTCTTTCCCCACATTGACCAGAATCCAGCAAGAGCAGCAGATTCTGGTCAACCTTGTATCAATATTGCCCTCAGCAGTAAAAGATCATTTCCGTGTGCACGATTTCGTCGGATATAAAAAAGATCTCATCACGATCCGACGTATTTTGGCCGTGCGCACAGAAACACCCACCCAAATCGCTGTAATAAAGAGGTTTCCCACGCACCCGCAGCACCTCGACCACCAAAACCCCAAGGCCCAAACCTTCAACTCCAAGAATGCCTACCCATCCTCATCCTTCCACAACAGACCGACCTACCCTTCCGGCAAGCCCCAACCCAGTAGGCCCCAGTTCCAACCTACCCCGCCACGCAGAATCTTCAACCGGAACAAAACCTACAACACTTACCAAAGTAAAAACCCTACATTAGTAATTATCAACCCCTATGATTTCCCTGCCTGTAGTGCTCAGTGTGCCCTCCATCAAATTCGTGACTCTGCCAAACCTCGCCCCTTTACTCCTCGCATTTCTTAGCGGCTCGCTTGGTGTAGTGACTAGCGTCTCGGACTTCCACCCAGAAGGCCCGGGTTCGCGCCCACGCTCGGCGCATTAAAGATTTTTCACAAGCACTGAGTCGTTACCATCCCTCATGAGCAAAGGGATGGGGTAGTAGTACAGGACCCCAATGGAAATACGCCTAATCAGCCTTATTGAGCTATCCTTAGCAAGCTTAGCATGCGCTAGCTTTAAGAACTATTATTATTATTATTATTATAAATGAAGAGGAGTTGGGACAAGAGGAAGAAATGGAGGAAATGCACACCGGAGAAATAGCCCCTATCATGACCTCAGACGATACCGAGGAAACCCTGGAGGAGGTAGATACCGACACCCAGGATTTTTAAAGTACCCCCCGCCCACGATGGCCTCGGCGGGGGACGCCATAACTGACCGCACTGCCCCCATTTACTACATGGCCAAAATCAAGGACATTCCTGTCCGCTTGTTAATCGACACGGGAGCTGCCAAGTCATGCTTGTTCAAGTCTTATTATGATCAACACCACCGACTATTTGGCCCCTTGTTACCTACCAAATCAGAACTAATCTCAGCTGCTGATACCTACTTAAATCTCCTAGGAGACACTTTGCCCCTGTCAGTAACTACTCCTGCCCCCCATGCTCGTTGTTATCACCCGGTCACCGTATTTTCCTCCCACTGTAAACATTACGATGGTTTCCTTGGACTTGACCTCCTTCAAAAAACTCCAGGCCCAGGTTGACTGCGGCCAGAGGCTGATCTCATTCAAAACAAAAATCCAACCCAAAGCCTCTGACAAACCAATCACGCAGAAACCTATTCACAAAAAGATAAAACACCTCCCCCCTCAACAAACTCTGAGTCAGGATTACCAAGTTGCAGCTAGCACTAAGGTAACTCCTAACCCCTCCCCTTGCCCCGAGTTCTCTCAAAATCTCACTCATTTCGTTGAAAAAATGCCTCAACAAACGAAAGAAGACAAGTCCAAGCAACTCCCTCTCGGTAATCCCCCCATTTCTCCTAACTCTGTCCAGGATCAATCCTCCCATGTTTCCAGGGCAGACTCTGATGTATGTAAAAACCATTCTACCAAATATTTATGTACACGTGTTTCCAGGGAAAATGCCGACCTATGTACCCAACAATGTTTTCCCCATGCCCCAAGAAATACTCAGCTATTCCACAACCAACAAAATTCCCCTTGTGACAGTTTTCCGTCAGTAGCTCCCTTCCACCCTCACACAATTCACACCCCTAGAAAACTTCAAAACCCCACACTTGAATCGCCCTCTAATGACAGACAAACCCACCAATCCCATATAACCTCTAAACAAACCGTGACTGCCACCGACAAAACTCTCCAAATTCGTCCTTTTAACAACCACAAATCAGTACATCAGTCCTCCACCAATAACCCATGTTCTATACCTCACTCTTCCCCCACCAACCCTCCACAGTCCCACCAACAAATTCCGTTTTCTAAGTCACTCACACCTCACCACGCTGATCCTCCCACACGCGCCGTTAATCCCCCCCTCACGCGTGACCCCCACAAAGGGGGGGGGGCCCCCTTATGCGTACCGAGCACCTGCCCACCAGTCGATCCCCCACCATCATTAGCCCAGCTGTAGTTCAAGATAAATGTCAAATTCCCCCCCGCCATCAAAAATGGGTTAACCTTCGACCCATACCCCAAACTCACATGATATTTTCCCCCACTACCACGTCCACCAACCCCAATCGTTGCCTCTTACAACCCGCCATCATTTCCGCTCGCATCAACCACATTCTCGTGGCAAATATCTCTGAAGAATCCCTGACATTACCAAAAGGCCTCATCATAGGAGACCACGAAACTTTTGATGACCTCCCCATAGATTCCAATGACACCCCTACCAGCCTCAAATTGCCCCCTCTCCCTGACACATTATCCGACCACCAAAAACACAGCATGTACGAACTATTGCTAGAGTTCAGTGACGTGTTTGCCCAACAACCCACCGAAATCGGACAGACCGATGTGGAACAACACATCATTAACACCACAGGCCCCCCCATAAGACAACCATCCCGTAGAAAAAATCCCATACAACGCCAGGAAGAGGAACGCCAAGTCCAAGAGATGTTAGAGGCCAGAATTGCTACCCCGTCCATTAGCCCCTGGTCTTTCCCTGTTGTCCTAGTAAAAAAGAAAGATGGGTCAACCCGTTTTTGCGTCGATTACAGGAGATTGAATGACGTAACCATTAAGGACGCTACGCCATTACCCAGGATAGACGATTCCCTTGACTCCCTATACGGATCCAGATGGTTCACTACCCTCGACTTGCAAGCAGGGTATTGGCAAGTGCCTATCAAGGCAGAGGACCAAGAAAAAACAGCATTTTCCACTAGTGGTGGCCACCACTACGAATTTAACGTCCTACCTTTTGGCCTCTGTAACGGACCCGCCACTTTCTCCCGTTTGATGGAAGCGGTATTACATGGCCTGACCTGGGAAACCTGCCTAGCGTATCTAGACGATATTATTGTGTACTCACAAACCTGGGAAGAACACCTCCTCAGGTTGAGACAAGTTCTTCAAAGAATCCGAGCCGCCGGGTTGAAATTAAAACCCTCAAAGTGCGAGATTGCACGAAATAAGGTAGATTTCCTCGGCCACGTAATATCTGAACATGGTATTGCACCAGACCCAAAGAAACTTCAAGCCATACAAAACCAACCCCCACCCACCACCGTTAAAGGAGTACGTTCTTTTCTAGGTTTAGCCACATACTACAGACGTTTCGTCCCACACTTTGCCGCAATAGCCAGGCCCCTCCACCAACTCACCCACAAGGACACCACATTCACCTGGACACCTGAAAGAGACCTCGCTTTTAAAACTTTGAAACAAAAGCTAATCCAAGCCCCGATTGTCGCTTTCCATGATTACCATAAACCTTTCCGTCTTTATACCGACGTATCTCTGTACGCCATTGGTGCAGTTTTAGCTCAAGTAAGAGACGGAGAGGAACATGTGATAGCGTATGCCAGCTCCACACTCAACCAAGCCCAACAGAATTATGCAGCCACGAAGAGAGAGTGCTTAGGGATCATTTGGGCACTCAACCACTTCAGGTCATTTGTGTTGGGCGCAAAACTCGATATAATAACCGACCATCAATCTTTGCAATGGTTGCGTAAGTGCGAAACCAACTCAGCCATCTTGGTACGCTGGAGGGAGACACTAGAGGACTACGATTTTACAATACAGTATCGTCCAGGTAAACTTCACACCAATGCAGACGCCCTGTCACGTTTGCCAGTACCGAAAGACCCCCCCACCAACCTAGCCGCCTTACAAAACACTGAGCTCTTATCTACCCCCATTCACCAACATAATTCCCCCCCCAGCACCCTAACTAATTCAATCTTGGGAAACAAGAATCAGACCACCCTGGATACCGTTAAATGTCTTCAGGAAACTGACTCGCTGGGGAGATCAACTTGCCACAGACTCCGGTCACATAGTCCTAGACCCCACCATTGCCCACGACTACATGATTGCCATCCACGAGGGAAACGGCATACACCTTGGACAAAAGAAGATGTTAAAAATCTTCGCGGATCAGTACTGGACCCCCAACCCCTCCAAGATTGCACAACGCGTGACTGAATCCTGCAAACCTTGTTTATTGGGGAAGGATAGATCACGCAGCCCAGGCCCAGCTGGCACCATTTCTGCCAACAAACCGTTCCAAGTCCTATCCCTCGACATCATGGGCCCGTTTCCTTCTTACGCTGGCAACCGCTATATCGTCACATTTGTTGACGTATATTCAAAAAATTTAATAGCCTGCCCAGTTAAAGACCACACAGCCACCACCGTCGCCACACTGCTTGCCACAGAAATGTTCCCTATATTCGGCCTTCCCCTTGCTCTTCTATCCGACAATGCCCCCGAATTTAGTGGACACGTTTGGCACCAGTTCACCCAACAATGCGGTATTAAGATCAAACACTCATCCCCGTACTGGCCTCAAGGAAATGCTATATGCGAACGCAGCCATCGCACCATCAACAACCAGTTACGTACCAAAATGATTGCTCTTAACACCTCAGACTGGCCATCACAGATAAAGATGATACAATGGGGCTTGAACACCTGTCCCCGAGAAGACGGTATTTCCCCTCATGAACGTGTTTACGGCGTACCCCCCCTGTTACTGCCGTTCCACCATCACGCTCACCTCCCCTCCAACACCTCCACAATTGACCCATTGCAACATCTGCAAAACACCCTCCATACCGCCCAAACCTGTCAAGACACCAAAACTGATAACCCCGATGATAAAAACCCTTTCGCCATCCATGACACCGTAATGGTAGCCAACCTCCCTGTCACCAACAAATTAGGCCCTCGCTATGTCGGGCCCGACACCATCATACAAGTCCCAAATGCCTATCAAGTCACCATTGATTATCACGGCGTGACTCGCATGTTCCGAACTAGATTCGTCCGAGCTTTTAAACCTCTAAAACCACAAGACATTACCCCACCCCACACGTCCGACCCTGAATTGAACACCCCTACTACCCCTCCCACTCAGGCTATGAATGTTCCCCTACAAACCCCTAAGGGCCTAAACCCTCCAGCACCGAACCGGCCGATCATTCCTCAACATACCCCCCAAACTAACCTCCACAAACCCCAAGCCCCCACTATCACACCTTCCTCCACCATGACCCATTCCTTCACTTCTGATAGTCAAGTACCTCCCCAACTTATCCAAGTACGAAAACCTCCACCCACAATGGAAACCCTCCCGTCTAGCCCTGACGTACCTCCACCAGGCACCACAGTAAGAAAACCACCACCCCCACCTAATACCAAGTACACACCCAACCACACCACACAATCTACCTCAGTAACCTCACGCTACAACTTACGCCCACGACTAAGATCTTTTAAAACCTCCAGAAAACACACCCTGCTAACCAAGTTCCATAGGGCTGCCAGACCACTATCCTCCTCCTCCTCTTCTTCTTCGTCGAATTCTCCTCCACAAAGGGAAAGAAGACGAATAATCACAAGTAAACACCATAACCCCTCTAACTATATTCCAAAAATAATCACCCCCACCCTCCCACGAAAGAACATACCTTCCCCTTCAACCTCATCCCCTCTCAACCCCCACCTCATCACCCCGAATGACCTGCTAGAACCCCCCACCGAACTCCCACAAAACCGCCTATTTCCACCACCATCAAATCACCAACCCCACCAAAGAACACACCCAACACATTTTCCTACCCCTAACCCTCCCAATTAAACCTCCACTCCCTACCCACCCATCTAGCCCCCCCCCCCCCCCGCATCCACTCCTTTCCCCTCCACTATCCCTGTGACCCCACCCACGCATCAACCAACCTCATCATCTCATCAAACCCCCAACCAACCAACCCCTAAAAAGTACCCTATGCCAACGACCAACCCCTCCTCACACACCACGTCTAACACACAACTAACTCCTAACCAAAGCCCCTGCAAACCGACGTACCCGACCTCCACACCCCCACTTGAATCCCCCCACAAAGTCGCCCCTGAGAGAACCCCCACCCAATCCTCTCCCATTCCGCCTACCACCCTCACTTGACAAAAACCTCCACACGCATCTACCTCTCAAATAACCCCCTACCTCCCCCCCCCCCCACTAAATGCCCTCCACCTGTAAAGCGTTCTTGCCCTCAATATAAAACATCGTCGAGCGACTCAAGTCCCACTACAAACATCTACCTTCCCACCAGAACCTCCAAAGGTAGAATTATCAACAGACCCATCAGATTGGAAGACAGTTATGTAAAAACAACACCCCGTTCTTACACTAAAGACCCAAGCCACACAACACACACACCCCCTCTTTCTCACACACCTCCATCACGCACCTTACCTAAACCAATATTGCACATTGCCTCCATATATTTTCCCAGCCTGCAACACCACCCAAGAAAACCCCAAAAACCCCAGACTCATATCCCCCCTTCACCCCCAGCTCCGTTTTCACGCGTTAGTCCCTCCCCTTCAGTTATTAACCCCTTCACGACACTGAAGAGGCCTCCTGTCAGTCCCACACACCTCACTCAATACATGACCTCCACCATGAACAAATCCACACCAATTGTCACCCCCGTCCCTACCCCCACGGAGGAAGAATACACACCGTTCATAAGAAAGGTTAAAGTAAAAACGTCCACAGGACGCTTAGCCTGTCTACAGCGCCCCCATCAAGCCCGGGCAACCGCCCTCCACAACACCGAGGACACATTCCTACAGGTCTACATAGACCGGCAAAAGAAACCTGACCCTCGCTCTCTTGCTTGGTGGAACCTTCTAAATACCCTCAAAATGACCCACCATGACTATGCTTCTTTTTACTTCACCCTTGAGGCTCGAGGACGAGCCTACAACGAAGGAGAGGGAAGTAAAATTCCCCAGAACGAGAATCCCACCACGGAAGCCACGAGCGAACACCACCAGGAAACGGGAACAGAAACACCCGAAGGAAAGGCCCACAGAACGAAAGGACCAGGTGACCAAGCCAACCAGTTAAGACAGGCCGAAGCCCGCAGGGCTAAACAGCTCCAAACCACACCTGCCTATCCCTTCTAACCACTGACCCTTCCCCCACCTCGCGTATACACTACCCCTCGTGTCCTACACCTCTACCTACATGATGATGAACATGAATACATCTTAATTTAATACACCCATGCCCTGTCCCTAGGTTGAGCCAATGCCAACCAGTTCAGACAGGCCTAAATCTATGTATGTTTTTCCATCCAAGAAGTAATATGTTAACCCCCTGTCTTGCCAGACTAAGTTTCTGAAGACCAACCGCCCCCATAAATCTATGTATGTTCTTCAATCCGAGAAGTAATATGTTAACCCCCTAAAATACCTTGTCTTGCCAGACTAAGTTTCTGAAGACCAACCGCCCCCATAAATCTATGTATGTTCTTCCATCCGAGAAGTAATCTGTTAAAACCCCATGTCATAATTGATAAGAAACTATGATACCCACGGATACACCAGTGTATGTATAACCATATTTCCTGTAAGACCTAGACAGAAATGACTGCAGATGTTAGCCACCATGCAGTACCTCTAATTCTTACCCCAACCAGAGATTGTATACACCACCCTCTGTTACCATTGTATCGACGCCTTTCCACCACGAAACAATACCGAAGCTACCCCTACGAACTGCCGCTTTCTTTGATATTATATGTCATAGAAAACGCAGTTCCCGGGAACAACTAGAATCAGCAAGAAATAGTGTCAAAGTAACAGTGTCCATAACCATCGTATTAACGAGTAATAATACACCATGTTTTTCTCTACTTTTATCCACAGTCAAGCACACACCTACAGTTAACCTCCTCTTCCCCACAGCCCACAGTCCACATGATTCTATCATTTCCAAACTCATATACCACCACTTATTGCTCATCCCCCGGTAGCGTTTGGCTAACGTACCTTCCCTGTCATTACCCCCCCAGGCTACAAAGGAAATCAAGCAACAACAGGTCTAGTGACCCTTCTAGGTTGCTTGTCCTACAAAACACTGAGGATCAAGTGTCCAAACAGTTGTTAAGGGAACATTGGAAAAAATTACTGCCCTGGAACTAATGTCCGTGGCCAGGTTAGGAAGTTAGTAGAGGGACAGATGGGTTAGTAACTGAGGGGGGGATAAATAAAGTTTTCATTTACAAACGCAGTCAGTCGGGGTGATGAGAGATATTTGTCTAGGCTAGTTTAAATGAATCCACGGTGATGCAGTGTATAACGTTTCGGGGAAGCCCATTCCACAAGTTGACACTCGATTGAAGAAGAAATTCTTAGATTCGTGCGAGTTAAAAGGATTACCAATAATTTTGCAACCGTTTCCCCGCGTGTAATTAGATTGGTCGATAGTGAGTACTTACTACACATATGTCGATGCCTTTGATGATTTTGAACACTTGAATTAAGTCACCTCTAATCTGCGCTGGGTTAAAGGAAATAGATTTAATTCTCTAAGACGCTCTTCGATGGTTTTCTTTAGGCTAGGTATAATTTTTGTAACTCTACGTTGAACTCGTACTTGTTTATATCTTTTTGGTAATAAGGCACCAGATTGAACGCAGTATTCCAGAAGAGGGCGGACTAAGGATTGTAAAGGGTTAGGATAACTTCTTTGGATTTATGCTCAATGACTGCCTATAAAGCCAATTATTTTGTTTGCCTTCTTAACAACTTCTGAACATTGTTGACTCTAGGTTACTCGATGTTACTGCCAGATCGGTTTCTCTGTTTACATTCTTAAGCTGAGTGCCCTTCATCGAATAGTTGCTTTCTTTCCCATTTAGTATCCGACATGTAGTACTTTACATTTATCCGCATTGAAACTCATTTGCCAAATTTGGGCCCAACATGACAATTTATCTAGATTGTGTTGCATATCGTCAACTTGTTCTTTTGAGAGTACGCTATTTGCAATTTTTGTATCGTCAGCAAATTTTGAGATGTACAGGTGAGACCCTCAATCTAGTCGTTGATGTAATTAGAAAGAGAACCACCTCCCTGTACCCCGCTAACATTGTCCATTTAGATGCCTATAGTTTATGACTACCCTTTGCTTTCTGTTGCTGAGCCATTTTCGATCCATTACAACACACCGTCTGTATTCCATGCGCTTAGTTTAGCAGTAAACGTTGTGGGGAACTTTGTCAAAGCTACGATACCCACTGTACCTAATGCCACCCTACGCCCAGAGACCTTAGGGTCAAACTCCCACGTAACCCCCCTTAACCCTCTCCCTCTCGTTAACCCCCACGCTCCTCAACTCCCTTCCGACCTAGCCTCTCCAGCATACCCCCTGAATATCCTTAACTTTTCCATTACTAACATTCTCAAACCTTTTGTATATTACTCCTATCCAGCCTACCTTCCCCCAGTAGAAAGGAACACCATTAGAACTTTACTAACCCTTTGCATGCCATCTATTCCCTCACAACCCATTCACAACCCTGTACCAAATGATCGTCCATTCGAGGCTAGCCGCCTCACCAGTGACTAACTTCTATTGCCATACTTCCAGATCAATGTGGCAGAGTTTACACCAGTCTCCACCACATCCAACCACCCATGCAATTAACAACCCAACTAAGTAAACCAGCTGATCAAGGCACCTTCGGTTTTGGTATTACGAACACCCACATCCTGTCTCATAACAGAAGTTATTACAAACCCTTGTATATGGCAAGCCCCCAGCCACAGCCACGACAACCATCACAGAGAGGGGCATGCACCTACCCCTTTCACCCACCCGAGGGAGACCCCGACCCCTGCGGAGGTATACCTGACCCCTTTTTGACTTCCGTTCATTGCCAGGTAGCCCAGGAATTCTTCCTATCACTGAACTAACCATGTATACTAACACCCTGACTAACCTCTATTAACCCACAATAACCCATTAACCTTTCTTGCACACTCCAATAACCAAATTAGCACCTCAGCTATACCATAGAATGAAGACTGAGCAATCTAAGAGAGACGCCCCTATCACAGCTGTCCCAAACCTCCTCGCAAAGTAGATCCAGTCTCTCTCCCCTGAATACTTCCCATATGCCAAAATAGTACCTCTTACTAAGGCTCAGTTATATCACATTATGAAGGCTCCATACCGCCATGTGCCACAACAGTAATCACCCCCTTACCTAGTTCCCGTATCCATTGAGAGCTCAATAAGTCCATCCAAAACTCGAGATCCCTATGGCCTACAGGGTCCAAAACCGCCCCTATAAATCAAGCTCCAGCCCCCAGTAAAATCAGTTGAAAGATAGACACCAACCAGTGGCTGGCCCCTTAAGTTGACCTCTAGCTCTGCCCTTGTGTTGTTCCTGATAATTGAGTTCCAGAGCCGGCAGACTCCGTGGCATGATTGAGATAGAAGCATCGGTACTACGTAAAAAACAAACACTCTACGTGCATCCTTATACCTTCACATAACCAGTGGGTATATAAGAGTTGTAGCCAGCAACGATTCGGCCAAGATATCCCGTCTTGAGAACTTCATACATATGGACCATCTGGACGGCCGTGTAACCAGTCGCTAGCCCCCACACCTCACGGACGCAAGATAACCAGGACCAGACCAATCAAATACGACCCAAGATTCACTCGGCTCAGTACTACAGTGTTACAGTCTATGTAGAGATTTCCACTTATTAATATTTCTACGAAGTGGCTAAATCTTTGTCCCAGTGTAATTCCTGATATATGACCATTCCATTAGGAAGGTGCTAACGCGTATCGGTGTTTATTAATTAATCAGGCGATATTAACTCTCGTAATTACTCATATATCCAGATATTTACATACATAACTGTGAAACCCTAGTGATATCTGATGTTCGCGCCACTGATTTGCGTTCTATGTGTTTCTTCTGATACACGAGAATATAAAACTTTAGATCAGTACCCCCCTCAGGATTCCTAGAATTTCCCGTAGCTCCTAAAAATATGCGTGTCCTAATCTAGTACTAATGAATTACTACTCCTTGTGCGACCAGAGCTACTAGTGATAAATTCTAACATTGAATATGAATCTCTAAGTGAATATTTGATGGTCCTCCAATATATAAAAGCGTGTGAATAAAGCCAGTGATCAGAAGTATTAATACCTGAACGTTTGAAGAGTGGAGACTAGGCTCCATCCAGATCCACTTACTGCTAGTTGTTTAAACTTCTATCATTGTCTTGTACGAATATTCATGAGATCTTCTTATGCGTCAGAATTAATCTCATCAAACAACATATAGAAGTGTTTCCCTAAATAAAAGTGATTCATGTGTGGTTGTGTTACCGTGTGTTTATTTTGGTGTTCTCTATTTCCTCATAGACTTGTTTTGTGCATGCAGCCTTCTATACCCAGTCAGTTAGAACTCACATTATAACCCAAGTTAATCCTGTAGAAAAACAGGGCATAACCAGGTATCTTAAAATAACCCCCTAAGAAATACTTTCTCTAAAGTAGCTATTTCTTTTTAATGCCTCCCCCCCCTTTTCCCCAGCTAACCTAATTCCCGACAAGGACCCCAATTGGAAATACGCCTAACGGCCTTATTAGGCCTAGTCCTTAGTTGGAATTATTGCAAAGCTGGTACATGGCATATTTGTAACATAGTATGTGGTACCTAACTCTGTAAATTGTCTAACTGAATAAATATTATTATTATTATTGTTATTAAAATGCCCCAGAACGAGAGGCCCACCACAGAAGCCACGAGCGAACACCACAACAGAAACACCGCCAAAGAAAGGCCCACAGAACGAAAGGACCAGGTGACCAGGCCAACCAGGTTCAGACAGGCCCAAGCCACACCCGTGCTAAGCAGCTCCAAACCACACCTGCCTACCCCTTGCTAAAATACTGACCTTCTCCCACACCTCACGGTATACACTATCCTCTCGTGTCCCCTACACATCTACCTACATAGAGAATGAACATAAATACACCTTAAGTTAATACAACCCATGCTCTGTCCCTAATTTAGTATTAATATCAACATACCCTAAAATACCTTGTCTTGCCAGACTAAGTTTCTGAAGACCCATCGCCCCATAAATC
>CM064487.1:89151920-89528655 GCA_032716605.1 Paralithodes platypus | reverse complement strand
CGCCTGATTCAACTAGGCAACAGGGCTTTTCCGCTACTGCCTCCACATCGGCTGCGACCGATTCCGCGCTCGATCCACTTACAATTGACACACTGGGTGGTTCGGGGCACGCTCGCGAGGGCTGTGTCCTGGACTTCGCCACCGCCGACCATCTGGATCGACACAGATGCGTCGAGCATGGTAGGTTGGGGTTACCAGTCAAACTCTTTGCTCTTGTTAAGCTCTTGTTGTTGCTCTTGTTAAGAGCAAACCTGGTGGTCCCTCGGATATCCACCCCCGGCAGGGTTGGGTTATTGACACAGGGCCCTCCCGGTCGTCATCATGCGACTGTGTCAAGAGCAATGCAACGTCCCAAAGCTGCTTGTCAGTACAGCTATTTCTTTAGTAATATAAGGGGACTTCACTCTAACATCAATTCTGTACACCAATTTCTTCAAGCAGAATCCCCTACTCTCCTTTTTTTGACAGAGACTCAAGTAACATCCACATCTGACACATCTAGATTTAATTTTCCAGGTTATCAACTGCTCCAAAATTTCAGACCTAAAGGTGGTGTATGTTGCTTCGCAAAATCTGAAATTGCCCTGGAGGAGGTTACTAGTTTCAATTGTCCCTATTTTGATTATTCTATATACAAATTAATTTCTGCTGGTAAATTTAAATACATATGTTGCATCTACCGTTCCCCAAATACTCCTCCAGAGCAAAGTCTTTTTGATTCTCTGTCCTCACAACTCAGTGTCCTCAACTTAAATGCTTCTTCTGAAATCACTGTGTTGGGTGATTTTAATGTCCATAATGTTGAATGGCTCACTCATTCAGCCAGGACTGATGATGCTGGTCTTGAATGTGAGCTATTTGCAGACTCATTTAATCTCATTCAACTAGTCAACCAACCCACCCGTGTACCAGATAATCCTAATCATAATTCCCACCTACTGGACTTATTTTTAACAACCAATTCAGCAAATTATGATGTTACAGTGAGGTCCCCACTTGGATCTTCTGATCACTGTCTGATACAGGCCACCTGTGTATCACCTACCACACCTTCCCACTCTGAACCTGTTTTGGTGACTAAATGGCATTACGATAGGGCAGACTGGGAGGGTCTTCAAGGTTTCTTTATTGATATTCCCTGGACCTCTTTCTTTTCTAATGATGCACACTCCACCTTGAGCCACATACAAGATTTTGTAAAAATTGGAATGGAAACTTTTATTCCTCATCAAAAGTACAGTAAAAGATCTAATTCACCTAAATGGTTTGACCATAATTGTGCTAGAGTAACTGAACAAAAAGCAATAGCCTACAATGCATACACAAGATCAAAAACACATGAAGCCTTTAATTACTTTAGAAACATCAGAAATCATGCCAAAACTGTATTAAACCTAACTAAATCAAACTTTCTCCATAAGCAGGCAAATAAACTTCTAAATAATCCAAATGATAACAAAATATTTTGGTCTACTCTTAACTCATTCAAATCCAACTTCACTACTGCTTCATCCATTCCACCATTAAAATCTCCGACTGGCATCTTGTAAGTGACCCACGAGGTAAAGCTAACCTTCTTGCAGATATTTTCTCCACCAACTCAACCTTAGATGAAATAAATCAAGATGTCCCTGTACTTAATTTTAATTCACCTGAAATTCCCTCACTTAAGATCCACACCAGACATGTCAAAACTATTTTGCAGAATCTCTCAGTAGATAAGGCTCCGGGTCCAGATGAAATTCCTCCAATAGTACTTAAGAATTGCTCCTTGGTGCTCGCTCCTGTATTGGCAAAATTTTTCCGTCTGTGTACTCATACCTCATGCTTCCCAGTACCCTGGAAAGAAGCAAACATCCATCCAGTTCCTAAAAAAGGTGCCTCTTCAGATCCATCAAACTACAGACCAATAGCTATAACTTCCACTTTTGGCAAAGTTTTTGAAATTATATTAAATAATCACATAATTAAGCATCTGGAGAATAATAAATTAATCAGTGATAGGCAATATGGTTTTAGACGATGTCGATCAACTGCAGACATTCTTTGCCTTCTTACGCATCAAATCAACCAAGCTACAGACCAACATGGTGAAACACATACAATAGCACTGGATATATCAAAGGCATTTGATAGAGTCTGGCATCAATCCTTATTGTCGAAGATGTCACACTACGGCCTTGCATCATTAGTTCCACTAATTTCTTCTTATCTTCATAACAGAAAAATACGTGTAATGGTAGATGGCCTTTATTCTCAATTTCACTCAATAAATGCTGGTGTTCCCCAGGGATCAGTTTTGGCCCCAACTCTGTTCCTCATTCATATCAATGATCTCATATCTACCACTCATAATCCAATACATTCCTACGCAGATGACTCAACACTCCACAGTTCCTTCACATTTACCAATTCTTTCACCCAACCCGATCTTATAAATTCAAAAATAAACACTGCAATTTCTCTGAACCAGGACCTTTCTAGAATTAATGAATGGGGACAAGAGAATCTAGTTTTCTTTAATGCACAGAAAACCAAGTACATTCAATTTTCTAACCGACAGAATCTCACTGACTCCCATATATTTTTTAATGATGTAAATATTCCCACTTCCCCTAGTATTGACATTCTCGGTGTAACATTAACTACTAACTTGAGCTGGACACATTATGTTAGAAGCATTGCTAAGAATGCCTCTAAAAAACTGGGACTCCTGTACAGAGTTCGAGAATTCTTCACTGACGAGCAGTTGGCCGTAATATATAAAAGTCATGTGCGCTCTCAGATGGATTACTGTTCACCTCTGTGGGGTGGAAGTGGAGTGGTTGCATTGAGGCAGTTGGACAAAATTCAAAATAAATCTATTAGATTAATCAATAATCCTGCAATCACACAGGACCTTCCTACATTAGCCATACGAAGAAACGTTGCATCCCTTGCATTATTCTACAGATATTTTCACAGCAATTGTTCCGAGGAACTTGCTTCAATTGTGCCGCCTCTCCACATCTTTCCCCGTAGAACTAGGGCAGCTGAGAGCGCCCATGAATTTACACTTTCTCCTCCACAATGCAGAACTTCTCCTTATCAGAATTCATTTATCCCCAGAGCTACTACTCTTTGGAATTCACTTCCCTCGAATTGCTTTCCACAAACTTACAATCAACAAATGTTTAAATCCAGTTGTTACAAACATTTTATGAATGGAGGATGCCTTTAGGCACATGGACCTTTTTGTTTTATCTGTGTTTTTCCTTCCTCCGTTCATTGTCTCTTAAAAAAAAAAAAAAAAAAAAAAACACGGGACACCAAGGCAGGTGGTCAGGCCTCACTCATCTTCACATACACGTCTTAGAGCTGTTCTTCCTGAGGGATCATGGGCAGGCCCTCGCCGGCAGGTCGATGGCCTTCAGGATGGACAACATGACTGCAGTTCATTGCATACAGAAACAGGGATCCTCCAGGTCCGCCGTTCTTCAGGACCTGGCGGAGAAACTGTTTTTCCAGGCAGACCTTTACCACATCACACTGCATGCGACCTACCTGCTCGGGACGGCCAACCTATGGGCGGATGCTCTGTCGAGGGGACAGAGCACCCAGGTAGAATGGTCTTTCAAACAAACCGTATTCGACGACCTCGCGGCCTCCTGGGGTGTTCCGCAGGTAGACTTGTTCGCCTCGTCCAAGACGAACAAGTTGCCTGTGTTCCTGACCCGCTGGATTCGAACTCCAGCGGGGGGACCGGATGCTTTCAGCGAGGACTGGAGCAGGTGGCAGTCTCTATATGTGTTTCCTCCACCCGACGCACTTTTAATGTGCAAGGTCCTCCACAGGCTGAGAGAGTACCAGGGCAAAGTTTGGTTGATCGCGCCCATCTGGCCGGCCCAAGCCTGGTACGCTCAGCTGAAGCGATGGTGCCCGAGTCCCGTTCCCCTGTCGGTCTCAGACTTCCACTTGGGGTCGATTGGAGACCTAGGGACCTCGTTGGCATTCGCATCGTGGATGTTTGTGAGGCAGGGTGGCTGCCAACGTTTGGAAGATCATTAACTGACAAATTTACTCTACACTGGACACAATCCACATGGAAGACGTACGAATCTCACTGGCACAGTTTTACTTCTTGGATACACGACACGTCACAGACACTGCCATCGGTGGCGTTGGTTTTTCACTACCTCAATTATTTATTTGAGACACGTCACAACATGTTCAACACCCTTCGGAACCACCTGTCTGCCATCCGGGAGCCGTTTGAGAAGTTAACGGGGTTGGTCGTTCCTCAAAAATAATTGGATTTCTTCATGCGTGCCTGCTTTAGGCTTAGACCACCCCCGCGCCAGATTCCTCCTCAATGGTCTCTGGCGGAGGCTCTCAAACTGCTCTCGTCTGCCCCTTACACTACGACCCCATCACCTGAACACCTACTTGACAAAACCCTGTTCCTTCTAGCTTTAGCAACGGGTGAGAGAGTCTCGGAGATGGCCGCCATGTCTCGGGCCCAGAATTGCATTAGGTTTTCTCCCCTCCTTGGGTCGGTCACCTTGGCCCCGTCGGTTCATTTTATTGCTAAGAATGAGCGAGAGACTCACGTTTTTAAACCATTTACTGTCCCGGCTTTGAAACGGGGTAGGGCTCATCATCTTTTATGCCCCGTTCACGCTCTCCATTCTTATGTGGAGACAGTCCGGCCGATGTCGGGGTTGGCATTGTGGGTGGCACCTCGTACTGGTAGGAGGCTTGGTAAACGTGCGGTAGGAATTCGCCTGTGTCGGATTATTCGGGCCAGCAACCCTCAAGTTCAGGGCACTGCCCATGACATTCGATCGTACGCTGCGACGATCCGATTTCTTCATAATCATTCACTTACGGATATTGCCGACACGGGGCTGTGGTCTTCCTACAACACGTTTGTCTCCTCCTATCTGTCCATGTCCACGGACAGGCCGGGGCGTCCTTGTGTTGCGTTGGGCCAGCGGGTTAGTTAGGGTCTACCTGCACTATTCCCTCTGTCTTTTGTCCCTTTTCCTTTCCGATCCGATCATTCCTTTATTGGGGTGGGGGGAGGGGGGGGGAGGGACATGTTATTCATATTGCCTTATGTGCACTTAAGGTTAAGGACTTTACCTAGGCTAAGAGGTTTTATTATTTCTAGTCTTCAGTCTCCTACATATTGATTTTTATGTATGCACCCCCTTCTGCTACTGTTTTTTTCAGGGGGTCCTGCTGCTCAGCGCTGGATATGCTCAGGTATTCTCGGTACCTCCGGTACAGTACTCCTCTTCCATATGTGTCTGTCTTCCCTCATTATATTATGGGTACTACTGCTTTGTTCAGACGGGGGGGGGGGGGGGGGGGGGGTTCTTCCTGCACTATAACCATATCTGCACCTATGTTTATGGATTCACTAGGTTAAGATATTGATGTCCTCTCTTATCTTGTGTATGCTCCATGACCTTGTATGTTTATACATCATCTCACTTGTTTAGGTCATCCGGTTTTTCGTGCTAGTCACGGATTCTCCTCATGTATTATCATCCCGTCATGTACGGTCCTCCTCTTCGGCAAATGTCTGAAGTCATTCCTTCCTTTATGAATCTTCCTGCCTTCTTCTAGAAGGCTCCGGGGGGGGGGGGGGGGTCATCCGGGGATTCATATTATCCCTTATGAAATGCATAATTCTTGTCTTAGGCTAAGATATACCATTACATAAGATTTGACTGTACTTGACCTCTCTTGATATGCGCCTGTCAGTACACTCTTTTATATAAACTCTCTTGTTTAAGTCTGTCTTCTATGGTCCTGATATTACCTAATGGCTAAAGTTTGTGTTTTCAGCTTGTATGTCCGCCTCCAATTTGGTACTCTAGCTCTACGTTGGAACGTAGAGGCTACTACTAAATTGGGAGGTTTAACGACCCTCCCAATACCAAATAAGGTAAACCTCCTATTTGGTCGTAGCCTCGGAGTATCCAACGTCATAGTATCCCGCCCTCGCGCCGTACCCCTGCCCATCCAATCTTGTCTCTTGTAACTTGATACCGGGAATGCCCAATGAACCCTGTCGGGTAATGGGGTGGATCCGTCAAGACGGCTGAAGGAGCCAGATAGGATGGCCTAAAATCCTGTAATTTTCTCTTCTTTCTCATCAATATTTTCTTATTTTCCTTTTCAAATAGTGGCCTCCAAAGTATGTACAACGTACCTAGTAGAGAGAGTAAGGTGCTACTCTAGATGTTATCGTTTTATCGCGCTAGTAATTTCGATAATTGCCCGCTCTAGAGCGGAGCAGAATTATACGATAAGTATATAGCTCTACGTTGGATACTCCGAGGCTACGACCAAATAGGAGGTTTACCTCATTTGGTATTGGGAGGGTCGTTAAACCTCCCAATTCGGCCGACACAAACTCTACAACACAGCAACGCCACCACCGAATTTCTGTTTTTTACCAAACGTAAACACCTAGGCTATGAAAACATGAAAACTCATCTGGGCATAGCAAAAACCTGAATGAGAAAACCAGCTAGGATAGACCTACTAATAAGCTAAAACCATGCCCAGAACTAACAGAAAGGACAATATGAATAGAGAAAGAGTGAATAAACATGACGGGGGAAGCAAGGCGACCCCCGAACCTTCGGTATAGACTATTATCACACGCGACCTCCATATGATACATTCTAAACATTCTGGAGCCCAATTCACGTGTGCCCTAAACCACGTAGCATCTGTCTGACATAAATGAAGGCTAAAGAAGCCGAAAAATGAGGGTGACAGGGTGAATGGAAGAGCACAAGGCAGAGATGTCTGAATCATATGAGGGCGCGGGTGAAAATGATGGTTGGCCAACGGCGCATGCGCTCAGGTTCGCCCAGATGTAAACATGGACAGGAGACGGGCTGGGCTATCAGCTGTATCTCAGGTAAATCCCTTTTTCTTCTCTTCTATGCGTTTTTCACCTTCGGTGATAGTTTTGGTTAATGTACAACGTCTCCTAGAGCAAGTTAAGGAGTAGACTCTAGACGTTTTCTTACTTAACCGCGGTTGGGATGACGACATAGCAGTCAAAATAGACAAGTCGTCATTGCAATTAGGTTAATAGCCTTGACGTTGGATTTGCCAAGACTACTAACAAATATAAAAAATAAACTGACCCCCAGACTTAACGGCCTCAGGTCACTTACCCACACAAAATTTGGACACAACAAAGAAACAACCACCACAGTATACAAACAATATATAAGATCAGTGATGGAATATGCAAGCCCTGCCTGGGCCTCTAACCTCGCTGAAACACATCACAAGACCTTACAGACCATTCAAAACAAAGACCTAAAAATAATCACTGGCTGCAACTACAGATCATCTACATTAAGAAACCAAAGTCCTCAAATTCAAGGACCACCTGGACATGAGAGGCACTCAATTCCTGGCTGCAGCCTCCACAAACCAAGACCATCCACTACACTACATGGCAGAACACCCACAGACACCAAGAAATATAAAAACAACACCCAGTACACGTTATCACACACAAATACGGTCATCTCTCCCTCCCTGCCCACCCAAAACCAGCTTCCAGAAGCACATCCATACTCATATCACTCGCCGATCCATCCAGTCAGTCAAAGACAGCACGCAGCTGCATGCACGACGTCCCGAAATCCATAGGTTATACTGCACATAAATGAGGAGGCAGTATTTGCTGTTATCTTGTGAATGGTGAAGATTATAACACTGTAAACCAAGTTATTCTCATTTGAGATGGATAACATAAGTGGAGGTTTAGCCACGTGATCGCCATACCAGTGCCGACGTCTTGTTGTCTACAGTACACTCGTTCAACTATTGATTACGGAATATTATTAATTTATTTCACTATTGTAACAATTCTTATAACACTGTCCACTGCTTTCATCCATCGATTTGGACTGCAGAAAATCATCTATCAATTAATTTGGGCTGTTACACAAGCAGGAGTCAGCTGACTGATTGACTGACTTTGTATTCACTTGTGTATGTGTGTGTATTGGTGTGTGTTTCGCGGGCCGCCTGCTATTACATCAAAATGTTGGAAAAGAGGTGATTTTAATGATTTTCATGTTCTTTACAGATTATAGGGTGCTCGGGGAAAGAGTTGTCCACCGATCCAAAATTTTTGCTAATCCAGTATGAGCGCTGCCCGCTGCATGCCAGATTAAAGGACTTTCACTGTACAGTAGTAGTAGTACATTAGAACTAGCAGTCGTTCCTTAGACTGCCTGGCCTAACAACCTTGACGTCCTAGAAAAAGTTGTCCACAAATCCGGCATTTTTGCTAATCCAGTATGAGCGCAGCCCGCTGCATGCCAGATTAAAAGATTTTCACTGTACAGTAGTAGTAGAAGTAGCAGTCGTTCCTTAGGCTGTCTGGCTGAACAACCCTGACGTCCTAAGGAAGGTCATGGCCAAAACCGGGTTTTCCCACAAGGCTCTCAATTAATGCATACTGTATTGTGTTGTTGTTGTTGTTGTTCCCCAGGATGTCTGGCCGAACAGCCCCAAGATCTCGAGCAAGGCCAAGGCCATAAACGAGCGCCCCAACAAAATCCTCCCTGCTTACCACTAACAAAGCCCGGGTGACCGAAGCCACTCCAAGGCAGGGAGCTGAGGAGGGTGCGGAAACGCCCGGGAAACCAAAGCCCCACCCAAGGCCTTGGGTGTATTGTGTTGTTGTTGTTGTTGTTGTTCCCCAGACTGTCTGGCCGAACAGCCCCAAGGTCTCGAGCAAGGCCAAGGCCATAAACGAGTGCCCCCACAAAATCCTCCCTGCTTACCACTAACAAAGCCCGGGTGACCGAAGCCACTCTAAGGCAGGGAGCTGAGGAAGGTGCAGAAACGCCCGGGAAACCAAAGCCCCACCCAAGGCCCTGTGCCCCTCAGCAATTATGAAGGGAAAGTTGAGGGGTAAGGGAAAAATGTGACGCTTTGGCTCCCAATCTGCCAACTTCTAGGTTGGCAGTAGGGAGGTCAATCCACGGAAAAGACGCCGTCACTTGAGATCTAGAAGATATATAAGTAAAAGGAACAGTCAGAGTAAGCTATGGGTATGGCAGAGATCGCTCAGTTCTCACTCGGATAGACCAGCCCATCACCACATGTATTGTGTTGTTGGCGTAAGTGGTTGTGTGCTATGCAGTCTTCCACAATGTGTTTAATAGTATGCAGTTAAATCCTGTTCAGGTATCCCAAATGAGCCATCCAACCTCTTCTGATAACTCAGAAGGGCCCCTCAACTTTCTCTTCATAATTGCTGAGGGGCACAGGGCCCTGGGTGGGGCTTTGGTTTCCCGGGTGTTTCCGCACCCTCCTCAGCTCCCCGCCATGGAGTGGCTTCGGTCACCCAGGCTTTATTGTGGTCGGCAGTGAGGGTTCTGTGGGGGCGCACGGTTATGGCCTTGGCCTTGCTCGGGGCCTTGGGGCTGTTCGGCCAGGCAGCTTGGGGAACAACAACAACTCAGAAGGGCTGGATGGTGCCCACATCACAGCTTAGCCAGGTGGACTCTTGTCTTCACGGGAAAGGAGGGTTTCTGAGAGATGGATTTCAGGGAGCCGTGCATGCAGCTGAGTATTGTCTTTGAGTGACTGGATGGATTGGTGGGTGATTAGAGTATGGATATGATTCTGGAGACTAGTTTGGGGAAGGGGAGGGGGCAGTGATGACAGTATTTGTGTATGATAACGAGTGCTAGGTGTTGTTTTGATGTTTCTTGGTCTGTGTGGGTGTTCTGCCATGAAGTGTAGTGGGTTATGTTGGCTTGTGAATGTGAAGACTGCAGTGAGAATTTTTGTTCTTCTTGTGTCATGGTGATCCTTGATTTTGAGGGCTTTGGTTTCGTGGTGTAGGTGGTCTGTAGGTGTCGTAGCTGTATTATATATAGGCTCTCATGTCATTGACTACGGAATCACTACTAAATATAAGCTTTTCCTTCTGTCCCTTTGGGTTGTCAAACCCGTATTTTGGGCAAGCTAGGGGACCTTTATAAGTACCCCTCAACAATCTCCATAACACCCTAATAGAAGTTACCTATGGAGTAATATCTACAAAGTAAAGGCAGCGTAAGTGCAAAGTCTGTCACTATGGCAAAAATGCAGTTCTATGGTGAACTTACTTTTCTGTGGATTTAATAACTTGAAGCTCAGGCTCTCCATACAGGCGACGTAGATCCGGTATGACGTCTGCCACACCTGGGAGATCGTCGGGTAGGATACTTCCACTGGCCCCGAGCTCTACTGCCCCTGCCTTACCCTTGGCCCCGTCACTCCCTACCTGGGCCACTCCATATGGCTTACAGAGGGCTATTAGGCCACCTGGAATAGATCGTCGGTATATTACTAGCGAGGGAGAGAATATATAGAGGTCTGTTCTTGGTCAGCATGATGTGTGGAGGGTAATTTATGGGAGAAAGATTAGGATAGTGTAAGGACAGATTTTCAGTGTTTTTGAGACCCTTAATATTTACTATTTACAATTTTACCATAGCAGCTAAACTTCGTTAGATGCAGAAATCTCCTCCCAAACATATGTTTGAGGAGCTCACCCAGTTTGGGATTTGAACCTCGGTTCTCCTGCATACAAGGCGAGTCTTTTAACCACGAGACCAATAAGGATATCCTACTTAGGCTGGCAGCTCAAGTGATTTTCTGCACCTTATTTTCCGTTTAAATTCTTGCCATTATTATACTGGTAGCAAAGACTCTGAGCAAACTGAGAAATGAATGTGAGTAAATTGACCTGGGTCCGACAGACAGAGAAGGAGTGTGGAGGTGACATAACAGCACTTGTGGAAAAATATCACAAGCTACCCCTCATATAGTGATGGACTTGCAACTCTGGCCCACAATGACACACACACACATACAGTACAAGAGTCCCTGCCAAGACTCCTTCTGACCCTCCCTCACAGAGTATCCCACCGCATTTGCTACCGTGGTAAGGGTGGTTTCTGTGTTTTTGAGACCCTTAATTATTTGTAATGTACTATTTACAATTTTACTATAGTAGCTAAACTTTGTTAGATGCAGAAATTGCCTCCCCAAAATATGGAGGATGGGACTCATTAACCCTTCCTCCCCGGGCTGTCTTACCCAATGACGGTCGCCCCTACCCGGGCGATATGGCTGAAAAACGTCTAGGCCTAGGCTACCGTATTTATGTTTATTTTCACTGCTAGAACTTTCCCACTCATCTATAATCGTAGTGCGGTTTTCAATCTGTATTTTGGCATTGAGTAGAGCTCTGTAAGTCAACTGGTTCAGTTGTGATGACGATTTCAGTGGAGCCAATATTGCAGAGATGTTGCCAATATGGGGGCTTTTTAGACACTAATTTCGTCATGACGTCAGAACAATAACATTGAGGAGTCTTCTCCTTCTTGTTTTCGGAGGTGCGGTGACGAACGCTTGGGTTTGTTGACATACGTCGTACGCACGGCGTTCGGACCAAGCTTAATTAGGCTATTAAGCTCATGCCTTAGATAAGGCATACCGGGTAGCGGCCATTCTTTCGTGCTGTCCTTACCTAAGGCAGACCGGGTAGGAAGGGTTAACCTTGGTCGGCAACCTATCTTGGGGAGACAACCTTCCACAATCCAGGTAGACAGGCTCGTCAGCCGTGGTCGGTAACCTGTCTAGGGGCGCTAACCCCACACAAACTGCTGCACCTGCTACCTTGCAGGTTAAGCCCCTTTGGGCAAAGGCTAGGACCACAGCCAACAACTGTGGTTTGGGGCTAGCTACCCCATGTAAACTATGCTTCAAATTTGCCTATTGGCGGCTCGCTGACATAGAGGGACCTACCTCAGGCCCAGCTCTGGCCCCCTGGGGGTGCATCCTAGCCAAGAGGACCTAGAGGGTACAGGGCTTATTTACAGACTGGCACTTGCCACCTAGTAGTACAGGGGACCGAACCTAGAGGTAGCTCACCGGAAGGTTACCCTATCACTAGGCACATAATACCGGGCCAGCCGTAGTGCCGTGTACGCGCACGGATTGCGTCCTTGTGGTTGGATCTGATGGGGTACACCAAGGCCATTAGGTCCCACTCCTATATAGATCTTGGGATGGCCACTGGGTGACAACAACCTGGAGCTGGATACCTGGGGATAATGACCTCCAACGTTGGCAACCTATACCGAACATGACCAAAACCTATAAGAGCCATCGCAAGTGTGTTAATACAAAATTGCAAAAGGACACTACCTTCTCCCAAGTTCAGGCTTGGAAGTGTGAATGTAGGCACAATGAGAGGTAGAACAGGTGAGATTGCGGAGATGTTAGAAAGACGCAGAGTGGGTGTATGTTGTGCCCAGGAGACCCGGTGGAGAGGGGGCAGTGTGAGGTGGATAACTGAAAAAATTAACGTTTTAAGTGCATATGGAAGGGAAATGAACATGGCACAGGAGGGGTGGATTTCCTGGTGGCAGAGAGGTGGGTGGATTGTGTGATAGAAGCTTGTTGTTGTTGTTGTTGCTGTTCCCCAGGCTGTCTGGCCGAGCAGCCCAAAGGTCCCGAGCAAGGCCAAGGCCATAACTGAGCGGCCCCACAAAAACCTCGCTGCTTACCACTAATATAGCCCAGGTGACCGAAGCCACTCAGAGGCAGGGAGCTGAGGAGGGTGCGGAAACGTGCAGGAAACCAAAGCCCCACCCAAGGCCCTGTGCCCCTCAGCAATTATGAAGGGAAAGTTGAGGGGCAAAGGAAAAATGTGACACTTTGGCTCCCAATCTGCCAACCTCTAGGTTAGCAGTAGGGAGGTCAATCCACGGAAGAGACGCCATCACTTGAGATCTAGAAAATATATAAGTAAAAGGAACAGTCAGAGTAAGCTATGGGGATGGCAGAGAACGCTCAGCTCTCACTCTGATAGATCAGCCCATCACCACTATGTAGAAGTTGTTGTTGTTGTCGTTCCCTAAGCTGCCTGGCTGAACAGCCCCGAGTCCCTAAGGAAGGCCATGGCCACGATCGGGCTTTCCCACATTTCATTAAACCTTTGTGATAGAAGTTAAAATGTTTAATGAAAGACTGATTTTGCTAAGACTGAAAGTTGGAGCGAGAGTTATAGATGTTACATCAGCATATGCCCCCCAAATAGCCTTAGGTAGAATTGTTAAAGAGGAGTTCTGGAATGAATTACTAAGGGTGCTTGCCGGATGTAAGGAAGGGGAGGTAGTAATTGTAGGAGGAGACTTGAATGGGCACATTGGGGCATATGCCGACGGATATGAGGGCATGCATGGAGGACAGGGTAGCCGAAGGAACCTAGAAGGTGAATACATACTGGAGCACTCAGCTGCCACAGGGGTGGTGGTTCAGGAAGAGGAAGAGCCATCTGATAACATATAAATCAGGTGGCTCCAGTAGCCAGATAGACTACTTCCTGATCAGCAAATCTGACAGTAAATGGGTTAGGGATACCAAGATCATACCAGGTGAAGAATGCATCCCCCAACACAAGCTCCTAGTCTGTGATATGTGCCTAAGCAGAATTCCTTTGAGAAAGAAAATACATTTGCCCAAAAGGAAAGTATGGTTGTTAGAAAAAGAGGAGTACAGAGACAGATTGCCCAACAAAATAATGGACAATGAAAGAAGTGTGGGTGCTAGGCCAGCTGATGTTGATAGCAAATTGAACTTTATAGAATGCAGCCTCCTTGATGCTACAGACAAAGTCTGTGGCAAAACAAAGGGGTCACCCAGACATAAGTCGAAGCTCCAGTCAGAGAGAAGAAAAGATGTTTCAAAGTATGCAAGGAGGGTGGCAGCAAGGAAGAATACCTGTCCGCCAAAAGTAATGCTAGAAAAGAGGTCTATATGGCAAAGAAAACTATACAGGATAGCGTGATAGAACAAGTTTGTACATACACTCATCACTGCTATCACAGGTTTTGCTATAGCGTTTGTGTGCTTTCGTGGCTACCTTAACCCTAAAAAATTTCCTTATCGCGTCCCAAAAGTGTGCTATAGCGGTTCCGTACCGACGGGAAAGTTCAAACCAGAGACAGTGTATAGGAGAGGGGTATCTTCCTATGTATTCTATTAATAAAAAGGTGACTATGAACGTTGCCAACTACCCTTTTTCGACATATTTTATCAGCGCCATCTATTGCAGGATTCCAGAACTACTCAGTGATTAAATCTACGGATGTATCCTCCATTCTTCGTTTATTTTTATTACGTACCCTTCTCTCTCTCTCTCTCTCTCTATATATATATATATTTATATATTTATTAGTGGCCCCTCCATCATTGACGATTATGCCTATTACATAAGGCACCCTCTTCAAACACTCATCCGCCGTAGTTTGAATCTACCGCGCAGAGCATAAAAAATTGAGGAGCCTTCATCATGAGTGCACGCAACCTCACTCATGGTTCAGTCATTATGAAATTGGGTTCTCACTACGAAAAAACTTTGTAACAAATAAAAAACAAAAAGAAAATAAGAATAACTATTCATAAGCTTTCCATATAATCGTGGATGTACTTGTGTGGATCTTTGACCAGACGCTGACTCAGGCGTCATTCTTCCTTCTCTGCTCTGCGCTCAACCTACCTGGACGTGCCTCCCCACGCTCCGCTGGTTCCGCATTTGCTGCGTCCCTAGTGAGTTTTTTCTCATTTGTTTACTCCGGGATGTATCGAGTAAGGTTAGGATATGCGTAGTAGGAGTGTCCTGGGCGGGTTGCCCGCAGTGCAGTGTATTTTGGGTCGTGTGTTTGGGACATCTATTTCGGGTGTTCCCTCGTGGTCCCGTGGTGGACGCGTGAAACGTTTGCGCGGTTAGCTAGCTTCGTGATGTAGGCGGCTTTCATTACGCATTATTAAGCTTCTTCTTATCTTTCTGATGAAGTAGTTTTTTCTTTTATCTGACGTTCCCAGCGTATTTTTCTTCACTTAGTGAAGTTTTTTCTGGGTCCTGAGTCAGTTCTTCCCTTTTCGTTTTTTTTTATGCTACAGTGGTGTGTTGACGGTGGTTCCTGTTGTGATATGATTCAGTGCTTTTTGTTTTTATTACGACATGATTACATATTTCCGTCTGCTTAGGCCTAGCCAGCCTCTCGTAGCTTTGCCACATGTACAAATGTTATTGATTTATGTTATAAATATGTACTACTGTGTCATGTGTGTCCTGGGTTAGTTGTGTATTGGCTAATTCCACGGACTATTTGTGTGTTCTGGATTAGTTGTGTATTGGCTATTTCCACGGACTAATTGTGTGCCCTGGGTTAGTTGTGCTTTGGCTAATTCCTCGGTCTATTTGGTGCGTTCAGATTGAATCTGGGCGGGGTGGGTTGCCTTTCCCGGCGGGTTTTCTCGGTTACACCGTGAAAACCCGGCGGATTTCCGAGTTTTAATCACGCGTGGTTAAAAAAGGCTTGTTTTCCCCGGCGAATGGTGCTTGAGGCTCTCCAGGACTGCGTCTCTGTGGTGGAGCCTGTGTTCAGGCTTACTGTGATTCCCGGCGGGATGGCTTTACCCATTTAACTAAGTGTTCATGCGGACACTTGTTGAGTTTAGTTTTTCCCGGTTTTGCAAAGCCAGTAAAACTAGGCTGTTTGTTGATTGGTCTTTCCTCCCCGGCGATCTTTTGCAAAGAAGTGGGGATAGGAACAATTGGGGTTAACGTTATAAACTTAAATTCACACCCGGTGGTTGCACCTTGGGAGGGTGGGATTAACGGATTTGCAATTCAGTATAGTTGACCAGACAATTGAGGGATACGTTAATGTATCGCCGCCTTCGACATACGGCGATCTAGGACGCTTCGGGAGAAGTCAGATCTAGCATTTAAGACAGGCTCCCCAGTTTTTGATCTGCGAGATAATACGGGGGCCGGCGTCTTTTTAGGGGTTTTCCAGTAAAACTTACCAAACACCACTGGGAAGACTGCGTCATTTATGAAAGCCATGCTGGTCTTTATATCATGTCAGAGGATATTCATAAATTTTGTGGACAGGTTAAGATATTCTGAAATCTTTACTTTTGAACCTCCCGCGTAGCGAGCTGTAATGGTTGTGTATTACGTCTCGTTACCCGGCGGGTTATTTAACACTTGTGTTCGAACATGTTGGGGTAACCTTATGAGCATTAATTCCTGGAAATTTTCTTTTTTCCAGGGCGGAGTTCCGGCGGGTCTTTAGAGAACCTGGAGTAAACCCGGGGGTGGGTTAGTTGTCCACCAGTCTCTGTCATGGCTGCCCTAGACCCTGTTTTTGCTTTGTGTGTTTCACCCTCCTGTTCAGGTATCCCTCTCTTTGCACACACTCTTTGCATTAGATGTGTTAAATGTTTAGATCGCTCAAGGGGTTTGTGGGTTACGCAGAACTGTACCTTCTGTACTCAATTGAGTCATAAAGTATTGCGAGACAATGATAGACCCGCGGCTGTCGCTTTACGGGAGGTCAGGCAGCTGTTGTCCACTTATGCTACCACAGTGGCTCATAAGGCCCTTCAATGTGATAACGTAATTCTTTGGGATAAATTACTTATTGAGCACCCCCCTATTAAACGTACCTCTAGAGTAATTGTACGAAAGTCAGCAAAGACTGGGCAGGGTTTAGCACTTACTCCAGCCCCCGGCACATCTAAGAGACCTCGTGAACCTACGCCCCCGGTGTCGGCCTCCACGTCACGGGCGCGGTCCAGGTCCAGGTCGCCCCTCAGACAACAGCCGCTTAGTCACTCTTCTTCACCGGCGAGTAAGAAGAGCAAAGAGGAGAAGTCCAAGAGCAGTTCTAGTGATAAATCTGAGAAGTCCAAGAGCGGTTCCAGTGATAGATCTAAGTCACACCGGAGCCACAAATCTTCCAGGAAAGATTCTCATGAACGAAAAGCCTCCCGCCGTTCGCCGGAGCCTCGTGCCTCACTTTCTGCCTCTACTCCCGGCGCATCTAGTGTCCAATCTGATGGGGCGGGAGTGGAGTCAGAGACTGTGGTGGGGGCGTTACCGGCGGACAAGTTACCAATGGATATTATAAACTTAGAATTAGAGAGTTCTGTGGGCAGTGATCGCCCTCTAGAAGGGTCTAGTGAGGGCTCAGTGGTTGATGGGGTAACTGACTCCCAAGGGAGTTCGGGCCAAGGCCTGGGTGTGTGGCGATATTCCCAACCAGGAAATGAAGGCCCACGTCTGGTTCAGGAAACACAGGTAATGGCGGACGTCCACCGGGACGCTGCGATCCCTTCATCCATACCAGACTTAACATGGCAACACGACGGGATTCCGGCTTCGGCGGAATCCTCTCATGATGAGCCAGATGACAAGGATGAGGTGTCTATAATCTCTGACATGGAGGTGCAGGAGTCGGGTTCAGTTTTAGACGACTCACAGGATAGGAATGATTCACCTCTTAGTTCTTCATCTGCTAAATTTGTCACGGCAGAGGAAATAGATGGGTTATTAGTTACTGCTCTAACGAAAAATTTTGGCCAACAGCCGGAGACTCCTACAGTGGATCTGGGAGCTCCCATGACAATTTCAAGTGTTCGGCCTCTGACTACTTCCATTGCTTTAACTAAGATTCCGCACCCTCCTTCTATATCACCTACTATGGTCACTAGGCCTGCTTCGGCGGCACTGACTACTTCTAGTGTAAGGGTAGTAGCGGATGTGAATCCTCCCCCTTTAGATAAAGCACCGTTAAGAAAGGTAGCTATGCCCCTTTTATACGGTCCAGATGATTCATGGGTACAAATGGTCCCAACTAAGCCAGAGGTAGCACAGCCCACTTTGTCAGGGGAACTCCCAGTGCCACGAGAGTGGGTAATCCAAGGAAATAAATCTAGAAAGTTACGAGCTTTAGATATTCTGGGTAATGTACTTGATGTTAATATTAAGGCCATTCCTAACTATTATCACCATGACTATTTTGTGTATACAGCTACGCCTGCACTACCCCCTGCATCAGCTTCAAAACTGTTTTCTGACTGGACCAAGCATGACGGTTTTAATGATATAAAAGCACTGTTAGCTCTCACTCCAGAATTAGATTTACAAACGGTCACAGACACAGCCGCTAATCCAGTGTTGAAGGTGGGGCAGTTGGGTCCAGGACCTTGGGTGGAATGGGAGGTAGAGGCTCAGAACTTTGCGACCACCTTCACCTCAAAATCTTCGCACCAAATTCCTCAGGACAGCCATTCTTGGTTATCTCTGCCAGTCTTCTCGGCCGGCGGAGTTCCATCTGCTCTGTTTGCTTTCTTAGCTGCCCCTAAAATCAATCTATGCGAACTTAAAGATCCTTTCACTACACCTTACCCAGCTCACCTAGACCGAGAGTTTAGGCTACGGGGGAAGGCGTATAGACTTTTTTCCCAATACATTGTTACGCACCCGGTGGCGAAGTCTATGCTAAGATCTACTCAGGCAATCGCGGACGCGGATGTCAGAAGATCAATTGAACTATTTCGACGTTTACTCCTTCAGACTTCTATTCAGTCGTTGGGGGATATCCGTACAGCCTTGCTCGAGGCGGTGCGGGCGAGACAGGATCTTAGGACGTCCCTGGTGAGGAAACTTCCTGATAGAATTGCGAAGCAGGTGGTCATGTCGCCGGTGCTAACTCCCTCTTTAATGTCCCCTGATGTGTGGAGAACTGTATTTAACATGGCTCAGGCCTTTAAGCACAGTCCCGCCCCTTCTAAGAAACCTGCTTTTAACTTTCCCAAACCCAAGCCAGTCGCCAAAGCTCAGCCGGGTGGGTCAAAGCCCTTTCATCTACCTAAGTCCTCTTCCCCCCAAGGTCAGTACAGGTATAAACAAGGAAAGTTTGCAGGTCATAAAGGACGAAACTATAACAGACCGGGCCAGGGCCCGTCTTCTGCCAACGCCGGCCAGTCGGCTAAGCATCCACCACCAAAACCACCACCAACATAAAAAAACTAAAGTCTCTCTCACTCCCAGGGCCGGTCTCACGGCGGGTGGATCAGAGGGTAGTACAGCCGGCGAACCCTTGTCTGCTAACTGGGTCGTTCCGGACGTGTCACCACGCATGGCCATTAAATACTTGGGCGAGGATGGTGGCACGCAAAGGCATCACCTGGCAGTGGCTCCGGCGACCTCATTTACGTCAGCCGACAAAGGCAAATTTAGTTTCATTAGAGGTGGAGTCACTGATCCGAGAAATGATCGCCAAGAATGTCATCATCCCGGTCCATCAAAATTACCCAGTCTTTACATCCAAACTATTTCTAGTGCCCAAAAGGGACAGTGTTCAGATGAGACCCGTCGTAGACCTGTCTTATCTGAACCTCCATATTCACAACGTGTCATTCAGGATGCTGACAGTGAATCAAATCAGGCTAACACTTCCGCCGGGAGGATGGATGTGTTCTTTAGACCTGACAGACGCGTATTGGCACGTCTCGGTAAACAAAAGATTTCAACGGTTTCTGGCCTTACGTATAATGCATCAGACTTATGTCTTTCAGAGGATGCCGTTTGGATTGAACCTAGCACCTCGCTTAATCACGAAATTAGTCCGGCAAGCCCTGATGCCCTTGTTAGAGCAAGGGATCAGGATTTTGTGGTATCTAGACGACTGGCTAGTGGTGGCAGAGACGGAACAAGTATGCATAAATCATGTCAACATAACATTAAATCATGTCAAATCTCTAGGATTCAAGGTAAACCTGGTAAAGTCAAACCTTGTTCCCTCACGAGTAGTTCAGTGGATAGGGCTGGTTTGGGACACAGCTACTCTCACTCTGAGTCAGAGTGTGGACAATCGAAACAGATTTTGCAGGAAATTGTTCCTGTTTCTTCACAGTCTGACTACGACACGGAGAATCTGGGAGTCTCTGGTCGGCTCTCTCAACTGGATTCAACTAACTGTAAAGTTGGGCTGGTTGAAAGTAAAAAGATTAATATTGGAGGGCTACAAATGTTTTCCACTATTGCCGGCGGAAAAATTATGGCCCATACCAAAATTAATCCACAACTTACTAGCAGTCTGGGCGAAGAGGGAAACGTTACACTCAGTAATGTCATGGACCTCTCCTCCACCGACGGTATGGGTAGACACGGATGCGTCAGGAACGATAGGTTGGGGCTTTCAGTCAAACCAAGGGCACCAGGGTCAAGGGCTTTGGTCCCATTTAGAAATCTCCCACATCAATGTCAAAGAATTACTAGTCCCCTTATATTTCCTTCAGGCTCACGGCTCTACTTTACGGGGCAAGTCGGTGGCCTTCAGAATGGACAATCTGAATGCGGTTCACTGTATTCAGAAACAAGGGTCAACGAGATCTCGGCAGTTGCTAAACGTGTCAGAAAAGATTTTTATTCTAGCCAACAGGCTGGACATTCATCTTCACGCATCTTATCTCCCAGGCGTAGCAAACGTCTGGGCAGACACTCTGTCTCGGAGACAGAGCACAACAGTAGAATGGGCGCTCAAGCAAACCATTTTCGACCAAATGATTGCGGAGCCTTACCATCCACAAGTGGATTTGTTTGCGTCAGAGGAGACTCACAAACTCCCACTGTACCTCACCCGCCGGACGATAACGCCGGCGGGCGGGCCAGACGCACTGGTGACAGACTGGAACAGGTGGAGTTCCATTTATCTGTTTCCGCCGCCAGACGCGTCTCTAATGTGCCACGTAGTAAACAAACTACAGGATTATCGGGGCGTAGTCTCGCTAATCGCGCCCCTGTGGCCGTCGCAGTTGTGGTACCAGCAATTGAAAACGTGGTGCCCGCACCCGGTGTCACTCCCGGTCGGGTTTTTCCACTTAGACACAATTGGCAACCTAGAGACCTCGCTGACATTTGCATTATGGACATTCAGGAGGCCAAGTGGCTAGCACCGTATGGTAGAGAAGTGACCAATAAATTCATGAATCAATATACCCAGTCTACAAAGCGACAGTATCAATCGCATTGGCAAGCCTTTACCTCTTGGATTCTTAGAACAGAACAAACTGTGCCCTCGGTGGCTTTGGTTTTTAATTACTTAAATTATTTGTTCGAGCAGAAACGTTTATCTGTAGTAACGTTAAAAAATCACTTAACAGCGATTAGGATGTCATTTTTGGACCTTACCGGTCTCACCATACCTGTCGCGGAGGAAACAGGTTTTATGAGGGCATGTTTTAAACTCCGCCCACCTCCCCGTCAGCTCATGCCTACCTGGTCTCTGGACAAAGCATTGTCGTTACTTCATTCCCGTCTGTACCAACATACTGCAGATTTTACATTACTTTTAAAAAAGGCAGTATTCCTTATGGCTTTGGCTACCGGGAACAGAGTATCTGAGCTGGCGGCGATGAGCAACACACCTAATTGCCTCAGGTTTGGTAGGCTTAATGAGTGTATTCAGATTGCACCTTCCCCAGGGTTCATAGCCAAGAATGAGCACAGTGAACACGTGTTTTCAGAGTTCACGGTGCCGGCGTTGAAAAGGGGAAAGGTGTACCATAATTTATGTCCAGTGCAAGCTCTAACCAAATATTTGAGAGTGGCACCTCTAAATCACCACGGTGCTTTATGGGTAGCAAGTACGGGTAAACGCTTGATGAAACGTAAACTGGCTTCTCTCTTGGTCGAGGTCATTAAAGAGAGTAATCCCGGCGTTGTGGGTAGGGCCCACGATTTATGCAAGTGGGGAGCTTCTTTACGTTTCCTTAAACAAAATTCTGTTGAAGATATTACGTCCACACAGTTGTGGGCCTCTAATCATAAGTTTTTGACTCGATACCTTTCAGTAGCTCTAGACAAACCTTCCTTGCCATGTATAGCTTCAAGGCAGAGGGTCTAGGTGGCCCATAAGTCACTTATTGTTTAATTTCAAGAAAAGGGGGGGGGGGTTGCAGTCAGTGTAACATAGGACACCCTAGACCCCGCCGGAGTATGTGAGCTGTGATACTGTTTATGGGTGTTGTGATATGTAAATTTCTCTGTACTATTCATTACAGGAAATTGTGCTAGTACAATTGTAGTACAAACAACAGTGTTGTTGTAAGTAGTTTTTGGGCTGTGAAACAATCTAATTTTAAGCATTGGATATATTTTGCAAGATATATCCACTAGTTTTATGGGGTTTATATGTGCACATGTAAACTTACAAGTTTTTATTTTATCACCACTTAATTTAAGTGGGGTGCCTTTTTAATTGGCGGATCTGTACTCAGAATCTCAGAGTTATCCCTTTTTTATCAAGCAGGCTTCTTTGAAGCACGCTCCTGCTTGTACCCCTTTTTGTATATATGTGCTGCACCAAAAATATATATCTTTTCGAAGTAAGAATACTATGTGGTTGTTTGATTATCTGCTTTTGCTAGAGTTATGATATGATTACGAATGTCCCCCTCCAGTCTTAGATATCAGGCATAATCGTCAATGATGGAGGGGCCACTAATAAATTATAGGTTTGACTCCTGCAAGGAGATAAAAAAAAACTAATATTTAGTAGTGGCCCTGTAATCATTGACGACTGGGGCCCTCCCGACCATCCCCTTCCCATTCGTTGATGTATTAAGGATTTTGGTTTACTTGATATGTCAGTGAAGGAAGAATGACGCCTGAGTCAGCGTCTGGTCAAAGATCCACACAAGTACATCCACGATTATATGGAAAGCTTATGAATAGTTATTCTTATTTTCTTTTTCTTTTTTATTTGTTACGAAGTTTTTTCGTAGTGAGAACCCAATTTCATAATGACTTAACCATGAGTGAGGTTGCATGCACTCATGATGAAGGCTCCTAAATTTGTTATGCTCTGCGCGGTAGATTCAAACTACGGCGGATGAGTGTTTGAAGAGGGTGCCTTATGTAATAGGCATAATCGTCAATGATTACGGGGCCACTACTAAATATTAGGTTTTCTTTATCTCCTTGCAGGAGTCAAACCTATAATATATATATATATATATATCTCTCTCTCTCTACAGTATATATATATATATATATATATATATATATATATATATATATATGTATATATATATATATATATTTATATATATATATATATATATATACAGTATATATATATATATATATATATATTATTATTTATTTATTTTTCGACCAAAGTTTGAGTGTGGCTGTGTGTATTTCCAAGTTAGTAACTGTTATGTTACAATGTACTGTAAATACTGTTTCTTCAATTGAGATTATTGTTATTCATATACTGTACATTCATTGTTAATACATTTACAGTCAATAGGCCTATCAAATAATCATCAACAGCCTTCATGATTCATTGCAAACCATCTCCTTATCCTCAAGGTCAACAGACAACCACAGCCTCCTTACCTCATCAGTCCTTACCTAGCTGAACCAAAGCCTCCGTGATGACTCATCACGGAGGCTTGGTTCAGCTTGGTAAGGTATGTAATTAATGGAGTATTGTTCATATTTCAGTGTGCTTTTGGAGTGCTTTTGCATATCAGTGTACAGTACTCTGTAATCATTGTAATTAGAATGACTATGGCTGATATGGTGATAGCAAACAAGTTACATGTGTGTCTACAGACTCTACAAGAGACACGTGTACACCATTGCAGCCAAGGGAAAGGAAATGTCAATAAACAGACGACAGAAGTTATTTTCCCGCGATAGGGAGGAGCGGCCGCCGTCTAGTGCAGGGTTCCAGCCAAATCTGTTAAAAATGGCCAATTACTATTAACACGGCTGATTTTCCCAGCACGCCACTCTAGGATAATCTTACTCTATGGTTCAAACATGGCGCCCGATACGTCATCAGGGATTCACTAGGTGATTGGCTTGACGTCACAGAACATCGGCGGCTGTGATTGGTGGATAGGCTGTCCACCATTGTGTTGGAAAACTACCTGTCTACAAGCTTTTTTCTGCCCGAACCTCGTATCTCCCGCGTTTATTAGAGCCTTTAGTGTATTCAGTGATAAGGACAGTGGTTCTGGTGGTAATGATGAAGGATTTAAATGCTCGGGACCATCAAAACAGAGCAAACGCCGGTCTAGCCTACCGACGCCGCGCTGTGTCGGACGAAAGCGGCGAAATTATGCCAATGAATTAGGCTAGGCTATACAGGTATATGACTGATTTCAAATAAAATCTGTGTGGTAAGTAATCTCCTAATAATATGTGTTTTATAAGTATTCTCCTCAAATGCATTCAGTGATAGGGACAGTGGACCTGGTCGTAATGATGAAGGAATTAAATGCCCAGTACCATCAAAACAGAGAGTAAACGCCGATCTAGCCTACTGACGCCGCGCCGTGTCGGACTAAAGCAGCGAAATTATGCCAATGAATTAGGCTAGGCTATATAGGACTGATTTCAAATAAAGTCTGTGTGGTAATTAATCTCCTCTTAATATGTATTTATAAGTATTCTCAAATAATATGTATTTATTGGATGTATTTGTGGGGAAATGGGTGTCCAAGATGGGTGAGCCTGGTACCTCAGCACCAATTAGCCGTGATAGCAGAGGGATGAGTGTACAGTACATTCATACATAGAGCACTAATAATACCAATGGGATTTATAAATTAGCTAAGAATGTGAGGGACTGTAGCAAGGATGTCGTGGGTGTAAGATGCATAAATAATGACAATGGCATGACTGTTTACTCAGAAAACAAAATCAGAGAGGCATGGAAGGAGCATTATGAAAGACTGCTAAATATGGAGTTTGAATGGAACAGACTAACAGAGAAAAGCTCAGCACTGTTTGATAGAGTACGATGCCGTTAAAAGTGCTATAGATAGAATGAAGTCCGGGAAAGCCACTGGGAGCTCCGGCATTGTCGCTGAGATGCTAAAGACAGCTGGTGGTATTGGGGTAAAACTGGTCACGTAGCTGATTAACTTAACCCTCCAGCCCCGGCTACGCATTACATAAATATTCCCCGAAACCCGGGTGTTTTGGCCGAAAAACGTCTAGGCTAGGCTACCGTATATTTGTTAATCTGACTGCTTCCCGCATTCCCGCGCATCCCCAAGCGTAGCTGTGTTATTTACCTGTAGAATGGCATTAAGTAGAGCTCTCTAAGTCAACTGGTTGAGTTGTGATGATGATTTCATTGGAGATAACTTTATGGCAAAAACAGCCACTTTACACTACTTTTCAATACTTAACAACAACATACAGGCACACACGAACAAGCGACGCTCTCCTTCTTGTGGCCGGAGATGCGGGGCGTCGGTCCAGCCGGCTGTTGTTTACATGCGTCGGACCGACGCCTCGCACACGAAGCTCACAGGCTTTCAACCACTGGGCGTTCAAGAGCCCTTCCGGGTACCTGTTATATGCTTTTTTATGGGCGTTCAAGAGCCCTTCCGTGGTGAGAGGGTTAATGCTATCATAAAGGAGGAACAAATTCCCAATGCATGGCAGAAAAGTGTGATAGTAAATATATCCAAAGGCAAGGGTGATTCCTTAGACAGGGGAAATTGTAGGGGTTTGAAAATGTTCGACCAAGTTATGAAAGTCAGCAAACGGATATTTGAATGCATGATCTGGAAAAGTGTTGCCATCAGCGACATGAAGTTTGGATTTTTGCCGGGACGTGGCACAACTGATGCTATGTTCATTCTTAGGCAACTGCAAGAGAGGTTCTTAGAGAAAACAGAGTTATACCTAGTCTTTGTAGATCTGGAGAAGGACTTTGACCGGGTGCCCAAGGAAGTAATGCAGTGGGCGATGAGAAAACTCGGAGTAGAAAAGTGGTTGGTGCGTGTGATAATGAGAATGTATGAGGGGTCACGGGCAGCAGTTAGAGTTAATGGGATTCTGAGTGAAGAGTTCCCAATGAAAGTTGGAGTTCACCAAGGTTCAGTGCTGAGCCCATTACTGTTTGTTTGGTCCTGGAGGCTCTATCAAGGGACTTTAGAACAGGAATCCCATGGGAGTTGTTATATGCAGATGACCTAGTTCTTATCGCAGATAGTGCGCAGGAAGCAGAGGCAAAGTTCAAGAGATGGAGGGAGGGTATGGCAAACAAGGGCCTAAGGGTTAACATAGATATAACGTGTTAGGTGCATAGGGGCGATTCATTCGTGGCCACCCCTTCGGGGATCATGGCTTCTGGCAATAGAAAGATAGATAGATGATTAGTGGAGTAGGGCACAGAACTATGGAAAGAAGCGGCGACTATCCATGCGCAGAGTGTGGGCAGTAACCCAATTCAATGTTGCGTCTGTAGTGACTGGGTTCACAAGAGATGTAGTGTGGCTAGAGGACCTTTGACAAGAATCATAGACTATGCATGTGCAGTGTGCAAGGCAGAACTTGTGTTTAATGACCCACCTGTTAGTGTTGATTTCGGCAATGTAGCGCTGGAGTGTGTGAATAAATTTTGCTATTTGGGCGATATGGTTTCCGCCGGAGGTGCTGAAGCTGGCTCAATTGCTAGAGACAGAAGTGTCTGGGAGAAGTTTAGAGAGCTGTTGCCACTCCTGACCATGAGAGGACTCCCACTTCACATTATAGGGAAGGTGTGTTAGGAGCGTGATGACCTATGCCTCGGAGGCGTGGACGGTTAAAGCGAAAGATATAAATAGAATGGAACAGAATGAGAAGAGAATGGCGAGATGGATATGTGGGTTTAACTTCAGGGACGGTGTATCGAGTGAGGAATTAAGAAGGCGTCTGGGCATTAGGAGTATCAGTGAAGTAATACGCACGAGCCGACTTGGTTGGTTTGAGGACGTGGAGAATTGCTGGACTGTGAACAGGGGGGGGGGGGGGGACTGCACGTAGGGGTAGACCTACAAAGACATGGGATCAGGTACTCCGGTCCGATCTCAAAATATAGAACTTGACAACAGAGGCAGCCTTTGACAGGGTCGCTTGGAAAGCCGCCATTTAGGATGCGAGACTGTAACCACACTCTGTTGAGTGTGGACAGTCTTTAACCCCTTATTGGCGGCGCTCGACTTAAGTCGTGCACCAATTTGCAGCAAGTTAGGAGCATTATTAAGGCTTTTAAAGGGTTAAAATCGAGAGCAAATGGCCGGGAGCGCAGCGGGCCAGACAGCCGACTCCCAGGGCTTACCGCCGCCCATTAACTCATGTTCCCTGTGTTCTCGAGAGGCTGGCAGTGTAGCCAGTAGTGAGCATAGCTGGGAAAAATATACCGCTATACGCTAAACTCCCATGTTCGTGGCACCACTGCAAGAGAACCACGAGTGCTACGTAGCTCGTTCTGGTCTCATTTTGAAGCTTTTAGCGCCTAGTTTTTTGCTGAATACATTTCTTTTCATGCAGATACTCGATTGATTATTCAGGAGGGCCTGAATATGCCCAAATGAGCCCAAAACACCCTGCTAGACAAGGGTTAAACTTGTATATACAGTATGTCGAGTACTGTAACAACGAGACCAATAAGGATATCTTACTTGGGCTGGCAGCTCAAGTAATTTTCTGCATCTTATTTTTCATTTAAGGGGGGATGGTCGTTTTTTTTTTGGCCCTCCTTCTCCCTTATGTTTAGTCCCATTAGCTTTCAGATTTTAAGAAGTTCAACCCATTAGTTTGGCAATTTTAACCCTTAAAGAGCGGCGCTCGACTTAAGTTGTGCACCAATTTGCAGCAAGTTAGGAGCATTATTAAGGCTTTTAAAGGGTTAAAATAGAGTGCAAATGGCCGGGAGAGCAGCAGGCCAGACAGCCGACTCCCAGGGCTTACCGCCGTCCATTAACTCATGTTCCCTGTGTTCTCGAGAGGCCGGCAGTGTAGCCAGTAGTGAGCATAGCTGGGAAAAATATACCGATATATGCTAAACTTCCATGTTCGTGGCACCACTGCAAGAGAACCACGAGTGCTATGTAGCTCGTTCTGGTCTCATTTTGAAGCTTTTAGTGCCTAGTATTTTGCTAAATAATTTTGTTTTCATGCAGATGCTTGATTTATCATGCAGGAGGGCCTGAATATGCCCAAATGAGCCCAAAACACCCCGCTAGACAAGGGGCAAGACCTTTCACCATATATATTTGTCAATATTAGGACCTTTTGTGCCATTTAGGTGTCAATATTTTCCTGGCGAGCGAAAGCGAGCCTGTAATTGTACAGGAGGAACTGGCCTTCGGCCGAGACATTTATCTACAGACAAATGTACAAATTTATCTCGAAGGGGGGTCTAGAGGATTTTCTTTAAGCTTGATGGAGGTCTAGGGAGGAAACTAAAAAAATAGTAAAAAGATAAAAATATTCGCAAATAAATAGCCCATCCCCTCTTAAGCTGTTGCCATAATTTGACTGGCCATACAATAAGCTAGAAGAGTACAGTATTATATACATACATACGGTACATACATACAATGGTTTAGCGTAATTTTCCATTGCATACATGGTAACGGCTCAGACGTGGTTGCCTATCTGCAGTTGGAATAGAATACAATAAAGTCCCGTCACAACACTGTCCCATCGTCATCACTTTGGCTGATGTTGGCATAGTGCTAACTGTGCTGCAGCAAAACTCAATTAAGTCCAACTGCAGCCCCTGCTCCTGCAGTATCTACAAAGTACAAACCACACCAGCCTCAACAGTGTCAGTACCACAACAAGACAGTACCATACCAAGACTCTGTTGTACATTAGGCAAGTTGGACTTTAGAACAACAAAATCTTTCCACAAAAATTTCCCACCATGTAAACACTGTGGCCGATTGGCGTGGCGCCACACAGCGCCCAGGCAAGACTAGATGAGTACCCTGTGGCACCTATCCGTGCCCCACCATTTTCAGCAGTGCCATACCAAGACAGTGCCAATAGCAAGGCCTTATTGTATAGTAATGGCTGTTGGTCCACAGGTCTACCGCCATTCCCCCTATTAGTTGCCTTGTACGACACGCAGTATGATGCATGGGGCATATTCTTTCTTTCCTCCACCATAAGATGAAGGGCACTCCATAGGGCACATAAGGCCACCTACAAAATACTGTGATGCCTTCTTAATTACTCCATGAATATCCCTAGATGGTATTATTCAGCTCAGCAAAGGATATGGAAATCATGATTCCATTAGGCCCTTCCTAAGCTGAATAAAAATGCCTATTAACTTTGGAAATGAGTCTTTGACTCCATAAATATCCCTATATGGTATTATTCAGCTCAGCAAGGAATATGGAAATCATGATTCCATTAGGTCCTTCCTAAGCTGAATAAAAATGTCTACCGGGTATTAACTTTGGAAATGAGTCTTTGGAGCTGGTGGACATGTTTTGTTACCTAGGAGATACCATCTCTGCCGGTAGTGGGGCCGAGGCTGCCACTGTCGCTAGAATTAGATGTGACTGGGGAAAGTTCAGAGTACTGCTGCCAATTCTGAACATGAAATGAATGCCTCTCCCCCTGAAGGGAAAGGTGTATGCCTCATGTGTTAGAAGTGCAATGACGTATGCCTCAGAAACATGGGCCGTTAAAGTAGAGGATGTCAACAGAATGGAACACAATGAGATGAGAATGGTGAGATGGATGTGTGGGACCAGGCTGCAGGATAGAATAACAAATTATGAGTTGAGGAGACATTTAGGCATAAAGAGTATTAGCGAGGTGATGTGTACAAGTAGACTGGGATGGTATGGACATGTGGAGAGAATGGATGAACAAAATTAGTTGAAAAAATGCAGGTCTGTGATTGTGGAGGGAGCTGCAACAAGGGGTGGACCGAGGAAGACCTGGGATCGGACTATACGTGCCGATCTCAAATCCAAAAACTTGACAACTGAAGCAGCCCTTAACAAGGTGGCCTGGAAAGCCGCCATTAGGACAAGAGACTGAAACTGCACATATGTGTGGAGCACTCAATCTTAAAATTATATATTTGTTAGTAGTCTTGGCAAATCCAACGTCAAGGCTATTAACCTAATTGCAATGACGACTTGTCTATTTTGACTGCTATGTCGTCATTCCAACCGCGGTTAAAAAGAAAACGTCTAGAGTCTACTCCTTATCTTGCTCTAGGAGACGTTGTACATTAACCAAAACTACCACCGAAGGTGAAAAAAGCATAGAAGAGAAGAAAAAGGGGTTTACCTTAGTTACCGCTTAAGGCCCATCTCGTGTTCCGTCATGTGCAGATCCCTGTCCAACGTGCGCATGAGCGACCCTCTCTTGTCATAATTTTTTCACGCGTCTCCCTGTTGAGTCCGCTTTTGTTGTGCTCCTTCAATTCACCCTGTTTTAGGTTCGTTTCGGCTTATCTGGCCTTCTTTTTTGTTAGACAGATGTTACGTGATCTACTGTAGGGCACACGTAAATGGGCTCCTAAGTGTGTATAATGGAGACGCGTGTGGAAATAGCCTACCGAAGGTACGGGGGCGCCTGGCGTTCCTCGTATATGTTTTTCATTCTTTCTCTTTTCATATTCTTTTTTCCTGTTAGTCTGGGCATAGTTTAGCTTTTAGCTTAATTTAGCCTAGCTCGTTTTCTCATTCAGGAATTGCTATGCCCCTATGAGTTTTCATTTTTTCATAGCCTGAGGTGTACCGTTGGTAAACAATCTGAGATTTCGTTGGTGGCGGTGCTGTTTGTAGAGTTTGTGTCGGCCGCATTATTAGCGTTATTCCCGAGTCCCCCCTTTCGAGCCTTCACTGTGTCTCAAGGGCCTGGGCGACAGGTGGTTCGTGATAATCCAGGGGTACCCCACGGGGGCCCCTCCTTCACACCACAGGGTTTTTCGCCCCTGACACATTCTCTGCTCTCGGCTAGGCCACCCTTTTTCTCACCAGTTTCATTTACTGGTTTTTGTTTTCTCTTCCTGTTTCACCTCCATCCTTTCATAGTCTTTTTTGCCCAATCCAGGGGTATCCCACGGGGGCCCCTGTTTGTGCGAAACCACCCTCCCTGCCACTTCTCCTCATGGGCTTTGCTCTATCTCTGTGGGTTGGGTGGTTCCTGGGGGATGTGCCTCCTCTCCCCTGGTGTGTCTTCCTTGCCTCTCCCTTTACCGGTTGAGTTAGGATATTTTCAAGGAAGACACTGCTCAGCTTGATGGCCATCATCGCTTGGAGTTCATAAGGAGATGACGCATTTTTGTGGCCCTTTTTTGGTATTCCCTAGACGCTCCTCTCGCTTTTTCGGCGCCGGACCATCTCGGCCGGTCCCGCAAATTTGCGGGGAGCTAGATTCGGTCCTCTGGGACGTTTCGGCTCCCCACAAATTTGCGGAGATCGCTGGGGGTCTCGCAAAATTGCGGGAGGGTGGTGTCGGTACGGTTATGCCTCCATTGGCCCGCAAATTTGCGGTAATAGTTGGCTTTCACTATTGACCTTTTTTTATGTCATCTTGTTGCCTGATACTATTTGGTGTGTGCACCTTACTGGTGTTATAGGCCCTGCATGTAAGATGTTGAGTGGTGGTTAACACTTTCTCCATCTTTGCAGGTTCTGCTAGTGCTCTTCCACCTCGTCCGCCCTACTCACCTACCTCTGTGCTCCCGGTTTAGGGGGAGTACGGATACCTGTTTGCATGTGTGTTCCTGTTTCCCCATGCTCCTTCCCTGGTTCTTCTTGGACATTCTCTCCACTTACTCCTTCGACGTGCTGATTATGGTGTGTGTTCTTCCAGTGCAGGTAGGCTGCCTTGCTTTCGCCATGGTTGTAGCTCCCCGTGCTTGGTGAGCCACAAGTCCTGCTTGCGCCACTCGCACTGTGTGTCCTCTACGGCCTACCTCCCTGCTCTGTGTGGCCCGTGTCTGGCCCTGGTGGATGTGGTGCACCATAGCCCTGGTTCCTCGGCGGCGGCAGTGGCCTCTGCTTCCCTTCAGTCGGTGTGAGCGATAGTATCCCGCCACTTTTGGACTGTGGGCCACCGTTCCCCGGCCTTTGTTGCCGCCCGGATCCGCGTCACCCTGGGTATCCCTGACCCGACTGAAGGCCGTTCGCCTGGCCCTCTCCCCTGGGTCCCGCAGCCGGTCGTCGCATCGTCGGGGGGATCCCCTGCTCCGTCCACGCTCTCGCTCGCCTCGTCGCCCGTCCTCTCCTGCCCCTCGTTGTCCTCCTGATCGCCTTGACGGCGCCCATCGCCCTCATCGTGGTTCTCGCCCTGAGGCCGGGGTTAGCGGCTCTGCCCCTGTGCGCCCTCCCCTGGCCTCTCCGGGTCGGGGCTCTACTACCTTCCGCCCACTTCCCCTGCTCGTACGACGTCCTCTTCCTTTGTCCTCTACGCGCGCGGAGGTTCAGGCTGTAGCTGGCCCTCTGCTCACTCCTCCTACACTGTCCAGGAGGGTCCGCCAGGATGTAGTTGCTTCTCCTACTTCACCTGCTTCGGTGCCTCTTCTTCCTTCACGGTCTCGTCCCACGGTGGCGGTCCCTCCCTCCTCCGCCTCGGTGTCGGGCCGCCCTGTTATCTCTGCCCTGGGGATCCTTGCTCTGTTTCCCCCAGAGGCTACTTCTGACCTCTTTTCAGCCAACGGCCATACCACGTTGTATGCACCGCTTCTCGTCCGATCAGCGAAGTTAAGCAACGTAGGGTCTGGTTCGTACTTGGTTGGGTGACCGCATGGGAACACCGGATGCTGTCTTTTCACCCGGCCAGCCTTCCCACTCCCGTCGACCTGCTCCTCCTCCTTCTTCTCTCCCTGACCTTCACTTACCGTCTCGCCACGGGGGTACCCCTCCTCTTGGCTCGGTGGGGTATCGCGTGGTTTTGGGGTCCCCTTTCTCAGGGGCTGACGTGTCGCTGGAAGAGGGGGATAGTGCTGTTTCCCCCTCGGGTGTTCGTGTTCAGGGACGAGTCCCTCTGCGGCGACACACCCGTGGTCGCTCGCCTTCCTTGGGCCACGACTCTGCTGGTTCGTGTCGTGGATCTCGCTCCCGCTCGCGCTCACCCCTGCGGGCCGACCATTCTTGGGGGGGGGGGGGGTCGCCTCTCTCGGATCGATTGTCGGCTATGCAGGGGTGGCTTGTGTCACGCATCGACGGGCGCTTGGAGTCGATGCAAGACTCCCTCTTCTCGCGCTTCTTGGCGGTGACACACCCTCAGCGCCTCACCATACCTACCCCTGCTACGGTCCCCCTCCCTTCTGCAGGCCTATGCTCTGGTCAGACTTCAGCCGCCGGGACATCCTTCAGGTTGTTCAGTCCCTGGCTGTGTTGACGGGACTGTCCTCCTATGGGACGGGTTTGTGCGACGACGGTACGCCTGGCTTAGCCATCTTGCTCGATCACCCTCTCCCGTTGGGGGCCTGGTTTGCTGAGGCCTTCGTCTTCGCCGGCCGTTCCGTCGCCGGCTCTCCCTTAGTCCCTCCCCCGGAGTCATCACTGCTTTTGCCTCCTCTTGTGTCTGTCGGCGGGTTGGACGGCGCGTTCTGGTCCTGGTTCAGCGCGCCCGTTCTTGGACTTTGTTCTATTGCTACCCCGTTCTTCTCTCACCCAGTTCAGTCCTCTGTCGACAGGGTTTTTCCCTTGCGGCGGTGGGTGCCGAACTTCTTCTCTTGTCTTTTGGTTCCCTCCAGACTTCTGTTCACCGCCTGCGGCTTCTCGCGGCGTCTGCACCAGGCGATCTTCGCGAGGGTTTGGGCCGCGTTCGGCGGATCCCCCTTCGGCTCGCGGTGTCTTTGGTTCCCGAGCTGAAGGCGTTTTTGTACGTGGCACCTCGGCAACGCCGAACGGTACGGTCCTCGTTCTGCCGGACAGCCCCCTTGGATATTCGTCAGGGTTTGTTGTACTCTGCGCTCTCTCCGTCGGGGCTTTTTTGCGCGGGATGCTTGGGTCCGCTACGCTTCTCTATCGGCGGACCCTGCTTACGACACGCAACGACGCGCTGTGTCGCGAGCGGGGTCTTCTCAGTCCCGTCCTTCTGCCGGTCCTCTTCGGGGTGCTGCTGCAAGTGCTGCCGCCATGCACGGGTGCAGGACGGGGACGTTACAGGCCAGTGCGTCAGTTCCACCTCGCCCTTCTGTTCTTGCCCCCTTTTCATCCCCGCCGTGTCGGGGCTGGCCGGCCTTCGACTTCCAGCCGCCCTTCGCCGGGGTCGGCCCCGCGACGGCCAGGGGTTGGGGTGGCCCGCCCTTTTCGACGAAGTTGGGGGGGGGGTAGAGGAGGTCAACGTGGCGCTCATGCCCGCACGGACCATACCGGGGGTACCTCCACGTCAAAACAATGTGTAGGTTCTCTGGGTCGGTCTCCTTGTTCTCCTTCTCGCCTGGCCGCCCGGGTCGCTCCCCTCCTCTCGGGAGCTCCCACGGGTTGTTTTCGCCCTTGCGCCCCTCGGTGGCCGCGAGGGACGTTGGGGGCGGCGGATTGCGCGGAGGGGTCTCACCTGGAGGTGGACGTCCAGACCCCCACTCCGCTCTTGTCACCGACGCCGGCCCATCTCTTCAGAGGTGGCCCACGTGTTCACATCCATGCACGGGCAGGGTATCGTCGAGGGAGTTGACCGCCGGTCACCCGGTTTTCCTCTCCCGTGTATTTCTGGTACCGGAGTAGAACTGCGACGCGATGCGCCCGGTGGTGGCTATGTTGGCCCTCACCGGGCGCATCGTGCACACACGGTTTCGGATGCTGCCGGTACCCCAGGTACGCCTGGCCCTGCGCCCTCTGTTGTGGGTAGTGTCGCTGGCCCTCCAGGCTGCGTCTTGGCTCGTTCCTCTCCATCCTCGATTCCAGCGATTCTTGGCCGTTCGGACTTTCGATCGTGTGTTCCTGTTCGCCAGCCTTCCCTTCGGTCTCCACATCGCGCCGCGGATCTTCTCCGAACTGGTGGGACAGGCTCTGGGTCCTCTCTTCAGGAGCGGGCTCCAGCTCCTGTTTTCCTTGGCCGATTGGTTGGTAGTTTCCAAAGCCCTCGGACTGTGCGTACGCGACGCCCTCACAGTCGTTCGCCACGTCGCACAGTTAGGGTTCCCCGTCGATGTTCCCAAGTCACGCTTGACCCCGTCACGTGTCGTGCCATGGGTCGGTCTCGCCTGGGTTTTGTCCGGCGCTCCGGTGACCCAGGGTCTGCTGGACGCAGTGCACCTTCGGCGGAAGGTCTTCGCCGTGTTGCACTCGGTCTCCCTCCCGGGGTGGTTCTGGGACTAGTTAGTGGGTTCGCTGCATTGGGCCGCTCTGCCCATTCCCTTAGGGAGCCTCAGGCTACGCCGCCTCCTCCTCATGGGCACCGAGGTGTTTCCGTTGACCCCTATGGATCGGCTCCTGCCGCTCCCGCGTGCCATTCGCGGACACTTCGGACACTGGGTTGCTCGGGGCACGCTCTCTGCGGCTGTGCCCTGGACCGCCCCCCGGCCGACGATCTGGGTAGACACAGATGCGTCGAGCGTGGTAGGGTGAGGTTACCCATCAAACCTGGGCCGTCAACTTCCCGGCGGATGGGTGGGACTCACGCCCCTTACCCGTCTATGCCCTCGAACTTTTGGTTCCTTTGTTCTTCCTGAGGGCCCACGCGCTGGCCCTTCGGGGAAAGTCGGTGGCCTTCGGGATGGACACTCAGACAGCTGTCCACTGTTTCCTAAAGCGGGGGTCCTCCAGGTCATTGACTCTATTGGGGTTCTCGGTGAAGTTGTTCTTCCTCGCGGACCGACACACCTTCTCCCTGCATGCCTCCTCCCTGCCTGGGCCTGCCACCCTGTGGGCGGACACCCTGTCGAGAAGACAGGGCGTTCTTGTCGAATGGGCAATGCAACGGACTGTGTTCGACGACCTCGCGGCTTCCTGGGGTGTTCCGGAGGTCGCCTTGTTCGCATCGGAGGTGCCGTGCCAGTTGCCTCGGTACCTCTCTCTCCGGCCTCGCACTCCGGAGGGGGGTCCGGACGCTTTCATGGTAGACTGGAACAGGTGGCGGTCGATATACATATTTCCGCCTCCAGACGCACTGTTGCTGTGCAACGTCCTCGCGAGGCTGCGGCTGTACCGCGGCAGCGTCTGGCTCCTCGCGCCTCTGTGGCCAGCACGGGCTTGGTACGCCCTGTTGACGCAGTGGTGCCCGAGTCCGGTCCCTCTACCTGTCTCCGACTTCCACTTGCGCTAGGTTGGGACCCTGCGGACCTCGTTGGCCTTCGCATCGTGGATGTTCATGAGGCACGGTGGCTCCCAGTCCACGGCCGGGACCTGCCTGACTTCCTGAGGCGTTCCTGGCCGGCTTCTCCTTGTGGGCCTTACGGGTCCCGCTGGAGGTCTTTTACTAGGTGGATACGGGACCCTCGCCAGCCAGTTGGCTCTCCTTCCCTCGTCCTCCACTCTTTGTTTCGCCTCTTCCGTACACGTCACTTTCACGTCGACGCTATACGTAACCACTTGTCTGCCGTCCGGTGGGTCTTTGAGTCCATCGCTGGGCTGGTCGTTCCGCCGCAGGAGCTGGCTTCCTTCATGACGGCTGCCTTCCGGGAACGCCCGCCTCCGCGCCAGGTCCCTCCACGGTGGGATCTCGGGCGGGCTCTGGACCTTCTGGCTTCACCCACGTCTACACGGGCCGCTACACCGGTTCCGTTGCTCAGGCGTACACTCTTCCTTGTCGCTCTGCCCACTGGGGATCGGGTGTCTGCACTAACGGCATTGTCACGGCCCCGGGACTGCGTGCGATTCTCCCCGTCCTTGCATGGCGTCACGTTCGCCTCCTCCCCTCATTTATGTTGCCACGAATGAGAGGGAGACCCACGTTTTCCAGCCTTTCACCGTCCAGGCTTTCCAGCGTGGGCATACTCGCCATGTGTTGTGCCCGGTGTCAGCCTTGCACTCCTCTGTTGCGTCTGTGGCGCCGCATTCGGGTACTGCTGTGTGGGTGTCTCCTCGGACAGGTGGGAGGCTCTCGCAGGTGCAGATGGGACGCCACATTTGTCGGCCCATTCGTGCCAGTAACCCTGTTTGTAGGGGTTCTGCGCACGATGTGCGATCCTTTGCTGCCTCCTTCCGGTTCCTGCAACGTCGATCCTTACCTGACATCGCCTCAGCGGTTTTGTGGTCTTCTATCAATTCCTTCATCTCCTCCTACCTCTCCATGTCCAGTGTTCGACCCCCTCGGCCGGTGATGGCTCTCGGGGGTCGTGTTTCCTCGTGCTCTGGCGGAGATACCTGGTCTTCCCCCCTTGTCCCTCGTTAGGGGGGGGGAGTACGGGTTTGCAACACTTGATTGCAAGTTTGGGATTATGTATTGTTACAATAAGTGTTTTTGCCACATTGAAAATTGTGTTTTGTTATTGTGTTCAGTGTTTTTGTTGGTTTTGGAAGAAAAGGGATTTTGGGTACAGTACCTTTTTGGTTTAAGACAAGTCTATGTTTTTGCATTACTATGAATGACGGGCATGTGTTAAAACTGTTCTTTTTAGCTACTCCTCAGTTTTTCACTCTTTTATTAAACTCTCTTGTTTAAATTGTGACTTTGTCATTCATAATTTTGTTTTATGCATTGTTTTTTTTGGTATGTTGGGCTTGGATGTCCTCCTCCTATTTGTTATGCAGCCTTGACGTTGGATTTGCCAAGACTACTAACAAATTCGGAGGTTTGACGTACCTCCCAACCTACCAAATAGGAAAACCTACTATTTGGTAGTAGTCTTGGAAAATCCAACGTACATAATACCCTCCCTCACGCCGGACCCCTGCCCATCCGCGTTCTTCTGCTGACGTGAGATGTGATGACAAGAGAGGGTCGCTCATGCGCACGTTCGACAGGGATCTGCACATGACGGAACACGAGATGGGCCTTAACCCTCCAGCCCCGGCTACGCATTACATAAATATTCCCCGAAACCCAGGTGTTTTGGCCGAAAAACCTCTAAGCTAGGCTACCGTATATTTGTTATTCTGACTGCTTCCCGCATTCCCACACATCCCCAAGCGTAGCTGTGTTATTTACCTGTAGAATGGCGTTAAGTAGAGCTCTCTAAGTCAACTGGTTGAGTTGTGATGATGATTTCATTGGAGATAACTTTATGGCAAAAACAGCCACTTTACACTACTTTTCGATACTTAACAACAACATACAGGCACACACGAACAAGCGACGCTCTCCTTCTTGTGGCCGGAGATGCGGGGCGTCGGTCCAGCCGGCTGTTGTTTACATGCGTCGGACCGACGCCTCGCACACCAAGCTCACAGGCTTTCAACCACTAGGCGTTAAAGAGCCCTTCCGGGCAGCTCGTGTATGCTTTTTTATGGGCGTTCAAGAGCCCTTCCGGGAACAGAGGGTTAAGCGGTAACTAAGGTAAACCCCTTTTTCTTCTCTTCTATGCTTTTTTCACCTTCGGTGGTAGTTTTGGTTAATGTACAACGTCTCCTAGAGCAAGATAAGGAGTAGACTCTAGACGTTTTCCTTTTAACCGCGGTTGGAATGACGACATAGCAGTCAAAATAGACAAGTCGTCATTGCAATTAGGTTAACCTCTGAAGTGCGCATGGGGGTAATTGGAAACGTCCCCCTGTGCTGACGTATTTGAGGTGTTTCCGTCACTAAAATATTCATTGTGCCATTAATAGCATTAATACTTATCCATATGCACCTATTATGGGTTGATTATAAAGGTTTTAACCTGAAACAACAATAAAACGAGTGAAAACAGCGTTTGGATGGTCAAAATCGGAGATATAGCCCGCGAGTTGTATAATGTATGGGTGAGGCAATCTGCTTTCCCGCCAATTTCCCCCAAGGCCACTGAGACACAGTCGATCGATACTCTCTCTCTCTCTCTCTTGCACTCGCTTGCTATCAGTGATGACCACACCCTCCAATCGGATTTCTAATGTTAGCACGAAAATATACCTCAGAATAAGGGAATAACAGGGAAAATAGGTGATAACTGAAGGAGAGGAGGAAAGTGGGGAAGGAGGGGAGGTAGAGGACTGAGATTTTGCATGGCCCAGGGGCCAAAAAAAAAAAAAAAAAAAAAAAAAAAAAAAAATAACAAAATATTTTTTTTTCGATGTCAAAAGTTGATTTTTTTTTTCTCTGACTCTTAAGAGTCTCCCCGCAGTGCGCCGGGGGAACTCTTAAGAGTCTCCCCGCAGCTCCCGGGTTAATAGCCTTGACGTTGGATTTTCCAAGACTACTACCAAATAGTAGGTTTTCCTATTTGGTAGGTTGGGAGGTACGTCAAACCTCCCAGTATGTATAACCCAGGGACTGCGGCCAGACTCGTAAGAGGTTCTACTGGGCGAATGCTGCCAGACTCTCAAGATCCAAGGCATCAATATTGTTTTTAAAACACCTTAGTGGCACTTAAAACAAAGCAATTTGTGATTAGGTGAGATAATTCCCCTCCATTACTTGCTACCACTCTTACATATGTGTCCCAACCCCCTCCTTCCCCCTCTTCCCTCCTCCTCAATTCTCCCTACCAATAAATGCCTACAGTGGCCGAAAGAGGCGCTGAACGCAATGTTTAACGCGGTGCATTGTGGGAAATTGGCGACATCGCGGACCTATCCACCCTCCCTCTCCTTCAACAATTCTTTATTATAAGCAGTTAGTCAAAATGTCTGTAGCTGATACATACTTTGGTCTACCACTACCACTTTATCAAGAGCTACCACTTTATCCACCACTAACACTTTATTAAAAAACTACCACTTTATCCACTACTACCACTTTATTCACCACTACCACTTCATCTAACACTACCACTTCATCCACCACTACCACTACCACTTTATCCACCACTACCACTTTATCTACCACTACCACTTTATCCACCACTATCACTTTATCCATCACTGCCACTTTATACATCACTACCACTGTCGGGAATTTAGATAAAGAGGTTAAATTACATATCACTGGTACATGAAATATCCCAACAAATAGTTATAATATAATTACCAACGAGGTATTCGATGGGTGTAATCCAGTCCCCCACACGCGGCTAATTCAATTGCATGACATGTAGGAATGTTCACATAATACAATATCGATACAATGAACTTAGCTTAGAGGACTGGTGATGTAGGACTGTTGTTAATATTGTTATAGATTAATATTTGTAGCACATGGTGAACTGTGGGTTGAGTCAGAGCCGGGGGGGGGGGGGGAGATGTTGGTTGTATGGTGTTGATTGAGAGACTAAAGGGCCGGCGTCCGATCGCTTCGCGAAATTACATATGGCTGCCGGCTCATAATAATTATAACCCATAACTTGGTTTCATAATACATCTAGAGCTGATGTAGATATTTATACATTACAGTTAATATTTAACCTAACTTAAGAATAAACTACAATACACAAAGAACCAGCCGAAATCGTACAAGCGATACGATACCGCCAAATTCAAATGTCCTATTGGACCAAAACCTGTCGGGATCATTACCCTATTCCCGACATATTGCCCGCCACCAAAAATGATATACAGGAGCTATATACAGAGAACAAAAAAAGGACATCGAAGTCAAAGATCACCTTGTTTGATCTTTGATCTCCAAAGATCCACGGAACTCATAGCCGCCCTCCTTTTGGGACGAGCGCCACCTGAAGCCTGAGGAGGATCATCCTTCTCATCATCAGCTGCCCCACCTTGAGGAGCACTGTCACCAGCACTCTCCCGCGGAGGGGTATCAGTAGAGACGCCAGGATCATCCGGCAGTTCTACATCCTGCTCCAAGGGATATAACCTTACGACTGGGCGAGTAGTAACCCCAGTCGAAGTTCGTATTCTAGCAACCCTTATAAGACCATCAATGCCCTGGAACAAATCGATAATCCTCCCAAGCTTCCAAAATAACCTAGGACGCTCATCATGAATCAGGACGATATCCCCGATACGAGGCCATCGTTGATTCGTCCCTTTGATCTTATGAGTGACGCTCGCGAAGAGACAGCAAATATTCTTGGGTCCACCTTTTCCATAGATCGTCGGACACCTTGTTTACATACTGGAAGCGACGACGTGTGGCGTCAGCATTGCCGAACGTAGGGTCTTGCAGATCTTCGTCATTTACGGACGATCTAGGAAAGGTATTACGGGTTCGTCCACGTGTTAGCATAGAAGGCGAAATGGGTAAGAGGTCATCAACATCTGCCGAGGTATAGGTCAAGGGCCTGTCGTTGACTGACATCTCAATTTCTATTAAGATGGTTTGCAACTCCCGTCTGGTCACCAGTGCCCTTCCTAATACCTTCTTCATGGCAGATTTGACGATACCGATAGTTCTCTCCCAAATCGCCCCGAACCATGGTGCACGTGCTGGTATAAATCTCCACTGACAACCCTTTCCAGTGAGGGTAGCCACAACCTGCGGGTCATCCATTAAACTCTGGAGATATTTAGAGGCCCCGACAAAACAAGTCGCATTATCGCTCATAATAATTTGAGGGAAACCATTGCGGCCTGCAAAGCGTCTTGGAGTATGCAAAAAACCCTCACTGGATAGGTCGTCAATCAATTCAATATGAATCGCTCTGGTTACCGCACATGTGAATAGAACGGCATATACCTTTATGATATTACCGGGCGATTCTCTAACATGAATCGCTCCGGTGTAGTCTACCCCGGTTACCTGAAATGGTTCAGTCCTTTGTACCCTGAACTCAGGCAAGGGAGGTAGATCAACTGGGGAGTAAGACTTACCCTGTAATCTTTTACAGATAGTACAGCTATTGTGGATCCCTTTAATTGCTTGTCGCATCTTAGGGATCCACCAACGTTGTCCCATATACGCCAGAACATAATTTACGCCAAAATGTAGGCAGGTCCTATGGCATTGGCGAATCAACAGTTTGGTAATCAAATGAGAGGAGCTAAGGAGGACAGGATATTTCGCAGAATCAATAATGTCCGCCTTTTGTATCCTGCCTCTACACTTAATTATGCCTCCTTCCATATATAATCCTAGCTGCCTCATTAAGTTTGAGGGTTTGGCCTTTGACTCCTTGCTCAGGATTTGATGTTCAGTAGGATAAGATTCCTTTTGTACTAAACATATTAGTTTCGCTTCTGCTGATCTCAATTCATGGAGTCTGATATGCTTCGAATCTTCACTAAGGAAAGACCCGTGAGCCCGACTTCTCATGTTGTTAATGAAACGGTATATCCATGCAAATACCCGTATTACTTGATCATAGCTGCCGGAACGTTCCCACTCTACCAACTTGTTATCCTGATGTGTAGTACTCACATTCGAACTACTTAACATATCATCTTGGGGCCGACTTGAAGGATCAGATATGTATTCCCTGAAATCCTGAGGCCATTCAGTTGGAGATGTAAGCCATGGAGGTCCATGCCACCAAATAGAGGACGACATAAACTGTTGCGCCGAGATCCCCCGGGAAATTATGTCACTGGGGTTATCCCTGGTGCTCACATAGCGAAATTTAGCTGTAGGAACTAAGTTATGTATCTCATCAGTGCGATTAGAAACATAAACAGGTAACACCTTCTGGCTGTGTACCCATGAAAGCGCTATTTGACTGTCGCTCCAGACATAGACGTTATTAATCTGTAGTATGTCTGTATAAGCATCCAGTGTAAACTTTATTAGACGAGCAGACAGAAGCAATGCAGTAAGTTCTAATTTAGGAACTGTAATCTTCTTTCTTTAACCGTCCTGGTGGTGTAATGGTTAAGGTGGCAAAAATATGTGTGTGATAACCCGGGTTCGAATCCCGGTGGATCATATATACTTTAATTAATTTCATTGGGGGTGTGGTGGTGAGATTAATAAAAATAATATTATAGGGGCTACTTTGGCCTTCGCTATAGCCAGCGTCGCTTCACTACCATTGCATATGTATATGGCAGTAACGTACGCACTATTACTAGCATCAGAAAAGGCATGTAGATCCACCTGTTGACCACTAATAACCTGACGATTAAGTTGGACCTTGCAACATGTGGAAAGGTCCGACCGAATCAACCGCCAAGTATCTTGTAACTCAATCGGGAGGGGCGTGTCCCAATCTAGTTTTAGCCGCCACAGTTGCTGTAAAAACATACGAGCACGGATTGTTACAGGCAGCAAAAAACCTAGGGGATCAAACAACCTCGCTGACAAGCTTAAGCAGTTTCGCTTGGTCATAAGCTCACTGCCGCATGGGGTGTGACAGAAGGATATACAATCTGTGGTAGTGTCCCATTTGTGGCCTAAAAACTTCACCTCACTATTCTCAGTGGCTACACCGTCAGAAGCAAATTGACCTTTCAAAAGGTCACTATTAGTGGCCCATTCTCTCAAGTATAGATGAGCCTTGGCAAAGATATCGCGGATCTCCCAGCATCTCTTGAGCAATGAAGCTTCATCGTCTCCAGTGCCTTGAAGATTGTCCACATAGATCCCCTGCTTGATCTCATTCTTGAAGTCAGGATCTAGTCCAGCCTCCTCAAGATGACGCAAGATAGTAGCATTGAGAAGGAACTGGGAACAGGTCGCCCCGAATAAGACGACTCTGAACCTGTAGACCAGATACTCTGAATCTAGATCCATTGGGTCCCGCGGCCATAAAAATCTTGTCGAGTCCCTGTCTTCACGATGGAGTTGAAGCATCAGGAAGGCCTTCTCAATATCGGCGACCCATGCAAACTTATGACATCTGAAGCGCAACATAATTTGCGCTAGATCAGAGACCAGGGACGGACCCGTGTACAGACAATCATTCAGGCTATAGGAGCGATCACTGGATTTAGCAGAGCAGTCATACACAATACGAACAGGAGTGGTGGAACTGTCCTTTTTAATCCCATGGTGAGCAAGGTAATGGATGGTATCCCCATATTCACCGAGACCTACTCTCTCCACAAATCCACGTTGTACCTGCTCGGCTAAAACTGCCGCATAAGTCTCGCAATAATTTGGACCCTTGACAAACTGCTTCTGAAGGCCACGTAACCTACCAAGTGCTAGATGGAAGTTAGTAGGTAATTTACTCTTGTTATCATTCCAAGGGAGCCTTACCACATACTGACCTCTGCCAGAGTCATACGTTACAGTCTCTTCATACGAGCTTAACGCTAGCTTGGACTCTCGATCAAGTTCATGTGGGTCAATTCCAATATTGTCCAAGTCCCATAGCTTATCTATATCAGTACATGTATTATCAGGCACATTTGGCCTAATATATTTATCTATTTATTAGTGGCCCCTCCATCATTGACGAACATGCCTATTACATAAGGCATCCTCTTCAAACACTAATCCGCCGTAGTTTTGAATCTACCGCGCAGAGCATTTAAAAACTGAGGAGCCTTCATCATGAGCGCACGCGACCTCACTCATGGCTTCAGTCATTATGAATTGGGTTCTCACTACGAAAAAACTTCGTAAAAAATAAAAACAAAAAGAAAATAAGAATAACTATCCAATAAGCTTTCCATCATATCGTGGATGTACTTGTGTGGATTTCTGACCAGACGCTGATTCAGGCGTCATTCTTCCTTCTCTGCTCTGCGTTCAGCCTGCCCGGACGTGCCTCCCCACGCTCCGCTAGTTCCGCATTCGTGGCGTCCCTAGTGAGTTTTTTCTCATTTGTTTACTCTAGGATGTATCGAGTAAGGTTAGGATAGGCGTAGCAGGAGTGTCCTGGGCTGGTTGCCCGCAGTGCAGTGTATTTTGGGTCGAGTGTATGGGGCATCTATTTCGGATGTACCCTCGTGGTCCCGTTGTGGACATGTGAACTTTTTCACAGCTGAGTTAGTTTGTGATGCAGGCGGCTTTCACTACGCGTTAGTTAGTGCTGCCTTTTATCTTTCTGATGAGGTAAGCTTTGTTTCTGACGTTCCCAGCGTATTTTTCTTCACTTAGTGAAGTTTTTTCTGGGTCCCGAGTCAGTCTTCCCTTGGTCGGAAGTTTATGCTACGGTGGTGTGTTGGCGGTGGTTCCTGTTGTGATATTTCCAGTGTTTGTGTATATTTCAACTTTTATTATGCCGTCTACCTAGGCCTAGCCAGCCGCTCGTAGCTTTGCCACATGTACTAGTGTTATTGTTTATTATTGATAAATATGCCCTACTGTGTCATGTGTATCCGGGTTTTAGTTGTGTATTGGCTAATTCCTCGGACTATAATTGTTTCCTGGTTTAGTTGTGTATTGGCTAATTCCACGGATTATGGAGTGACCTTGGGGTTGTCGTGCGTGGCTCTCCTCGTGTCTCTTGTTGTTCAGATGGTGTCTGTTCAGGGTGGGTTGCCTTCCGGCGGGGTTTTCTCGGTTTCACCATGAAAATCTCGGCCGCGAGCCGTGTTGGGCCACACGTGGTTGTTAACACTGGCTTGTTTCCCCGGCGTTGGGGTGTCTGTGGCTCTCCAGGACTGCGTCTCTGTGGATGCCTGGTTTCAGGCCTCCTTTGATTCCCGGCGGGATGGCTGTTCCCATCTATAAAACGATTGTTCATGCGGACATACGTTATGTAGTTTTCTACCCGGTTTTTCAAAAGCCACTTGAAAAACCTAGCTGTTGTTTTAGGCTTTCCTCCCCGGCGATCTTTTACAAAGAAGTGGGGACAGGAACTTATGGGGTTAACGTTTGGACATCTCACCCGGCGGGTGCACCTGGGTAGGGTGGGATGAACGACTTATGTCTTTCAGTTAGTTAACCAATCCATTTAGTGATACTATGTGTATCGCCGCCTTTACTTTTACGGCAATTGAAGGTTCAATTTAGGTTAATATATCGATTCTTCTCACCCGGCGGGTGCTCCTAGGTGGAGGAACTAAGGAATTTACAAAATTCGATTTCGATTTAACCACTTAATTTAGTGATACAAGTAGGTATCGCCGCCTTCTAACTTACGGCGATCTTTTGTGACAATTCGTTAGACATCAGATCTCGTATCATCCTGCCCTGTGCTATTCTACTAAAATATTTCAAGGGCCGGCGTCTTTTTGGGGGGTTGCTTTGTTACAAAATTGAATCTTGAGACAGTCGCCACCACCAAGAGACTATAAGCGCCATGCTGGACCGTTATATTATATCAGAGGGTATTCTTCACTTTCTTTAACAAAAGATTTGTTTAGATTTCTGAACCCCACCGCGTAGCGAGCTGTGTTTGTGCCATTACATCTCGTTACCCGGCGGGTTATTAACACTTGTGCGCGAACATGTTGGGTTAACCTTATGAGCATTAATTCCTGGAAATTTTCTTTTTTTCCAGAGCTGAGCTCCGGCGGACCAATACAGACCCGGCGGTAGTTTCCTCCCACCAGTCTCTGTCATGGCTACCGTGGCCCCAGTTTTTGCTTTGTGCACTACCCCTGCTTGTGCTGGTATCCCTATTTTTGCGCATACCCGTTGCATAAGGTGTGTTAAATGTCTAGACCGTTCAAGGGGTCTCTGGGTTATGCGTAATTGTTATTTTTGCTCCCAATTAGCTTTAAAGGTCCTTTGTGATAATGATAAGACCGCGGCGGTAGCCTTAAGAGAGGTTAGGCAACAGATGTCAGCCTACACTACCATTGTTGCACATAAATCACTTCAATGTGACAACGTCCCACTTTGGGATAGATTGCTCTCCGAACACCCTCCCCCTAAACGTTCCTCTAGAGTCACGAGTATTAAGCCGGCGGAGACTGGTCAGGGTTCTGTATCCTCTGCGGCTACACCTAAACGCCCAAGAGAGCCTACACCCCCGGTATCCGCCTCTTCGTCTCGGGCGAGATCCCGGTCTAGGTCTCCTCTTAGACACCAGTCATCTAGTCGGGCCTCTTCACCGGCGAGTAAGAAGAGCTGGACGGAAGGTTCCACCAGTGGTCACGGCGAGGATTCCTCTAGATCTAAGAATAGTTCGCGGTCACACCGTAGCCATAAATCCTCTAAAAAGGATTCTCATAAACGGAAGTCCTCTCGACATTCACCAACTTCTAGTGCATCTCATCGTACCTCTACCCCAGACAGAGTTTGTGTTAAGGCCCAAGAGTCCAGTGCAGTGCCTGTCCCAAAAGAGGATTTGCCACTTAATATTTTAACCCTGGAATTGGAAAGTTCAGGGGGTTCAGTAATTGAGAATGTTTCAGACTCTCAAGAGAGCGTAGGCCAGGGCCTCGGTGTTTGGCGGTTTGCGCAACCAGGGTCTGATCACCCACGTCCGACTCAAACGAGTCACACAGTAGCCGATGTCCACAGGGACGCGGCGATCCCATCCTCTATCCCAGACTTATCTTGGCAACAAGGTACCCCTGCCTCGGGGGAGGATCCAGGAGGATCAGGAGGAGAAAGATGAAGTTTCTATAATTTCGGAGATGGAAGGACAAGGGTCAGGCTCAGGCTTGGACGCCGCACAAGATACTAATGATTCACCAGTAAGTTCTTCATCAAACCAGTTTGTTACGGCACAAGAAATTAATGGGCTGCTTACTCATGCTTTATCTAAATTTTTTGGTCAACAACAGGAAAACCCCACAATGGACTTGGGGGCTCCCAAGACAAGTTCTACGGTACGGCCTCTGATGACTTCGATTGATTTATCTAAGATCCCTAACCCTCCCACTCTGTTAACCTCAGGGATCAATAGGCCTGCTACGGCGGCTTTGACAACTTCAAATGTCAGGGTCATAACGGATGTCAATCCACCCCCTCTAGACAAAGCGCCTCTTAGAAAGGTAGCTATGCCCTTACTTTATGGGCCAGACGAGTCATGGGTTCTTTTGAACTCCTCTAAACCAGAGCTTGCCCAACCTACTTTGTCAGGGGAACTCCCGGTACCGCGTGAGTGGGTCATCCAGGGCAATAAGTCAAAGAAACTAAGGGCCGTGGATACTTTAGGTAATGTTCTGGACGTAAACATCAAGGCTATACCTAGTTATTATCATCAAGATTATTTTGTGTATGCTTCTAAGCCTGCTTTACCCCTGCCTCAGCTTCAAAACTATTTTCAGACTGGTCTAAGCTGGATGGGTTTAATGATATTAAGACTCTGTCAGCTCTCACTCCTGAACTAGATTTACAGACCGTCACAGACGACGCAGCTAATCCAGTTTTGAAGGTGGGACAGTTGGGACCAGGACCTTGGGTAGATTGGGAGGTAGAGGCTCAAAACTTTGCAACCACTTTCACTTCTAAATCTTCCCACCAGATACCTCAGGATACTCATTCATGGTTCTCCATGCCGGTGGGTTCTGCCGGCGGAGTCCCGTCAGCTTTGTTTTCATTTCTAGCTGCCCCTAAGATTAATCTTTGTGAGCTGAAGGACCCGTTCACTACCCCTACCCCTACTCACCTAGACAGAGAATTTAGGCTACGGGGAAAAGCTTTTCGCCTGTTCTCGCAGTACATAGTATCTCAGCAGGTGGCTAAGTCTTTACTACGATCCACTCAGGCAATCGCAGATGCGGATGCTCGAAGATCAGTTGAGTTATCCCGGCGACTGATTCTTCAGTCGTCAATCCAATCCTTGGGTGACATACGTACCGCCTTGCTTGAGGCGGTACGAGCACGACAAGATCTTAGGATGTCGTTAGTTCGCAAGCTACCTGATCGCATTGCTAATCAGGTGGTTATGTCACCAGTGCTTACTCCCTCTTTAATGACCCCTGAAGTGTGGCGAACAGTGTTCAATATGGCACAGGCCATTAAGCACAGTCCCACCCCTTCTAAGAAACCTGCATTTAACTTCCCCAAACCCAGGCCTACTACTAAAGCTCAGCCAGGGGGATCTAAACCTTTTCTTCCGCCTAAGTCCTCCCACTCCCCCCAGGGTCAGTTCAGGCATAGACAGAGTAGGTTTTCAGGTCAGAGAGGACGCGGCCAACATAAACCAGGTCAGGGCCAGTCTTCGGCCAACACCAGCCAGCCGGCGAAGCGTCCAGCACCAACCCCACCATCAAAAAACTAAAGTCTCTCTCACTCCCGGCGCCTTCCTTAAGGCCGGAGGAACCGAGGGTAGTACAGCCGGCGAACCCTTGTCTGCTAACTGGGTCGTTCCGAACGTGTCACCAAGCATGGCCGTTAAACACTTGGGCACGGATGGTGGCACGCAAAGGCATCACTTGGCAGTGGCTCCGGCGACCTCGATTACGTCAGCCGACAACGGCGAATTTTGTTTCTTTAGAGGTGGAGTCACTAGCCCAGGAAATGATTGCCAAGAATGTCATCATCCCGGTCCCCCCAAATTACCCTGTATTCACGTCCAAACTATTTTTGGTTCCCAAAAGGGACAGTGTTCAGATGAGGCCGGTCGTAGACCTGTCTTATCTGAATCTTCACATTCACAACGAATCTTTCAGAATGTTAACAGTACACCAAATCAGGCTAACACTTCCGCCGGGAGGTTGGATGTGTTCACTAGACCTGACAGACGCCTATTGGCACGTATCGGTCAACAAAAGATTTCAAAGGTTTTTGGCCTTACGGATCAGGCACCAAAATTTTGTTTTTCAGAGGATGCCGTTCGGCTTGAACCTGGCACCTCGATTATTCACAAAACTAGTCCGGCAAGCCCTGATGCCATTGTTAAAACAGGGGATCAGAGTGTTGTGGTATCTGGACGACTGGCTGGTGGTGGCAGAGACACAACAATTATGCATAAAACATGTCAATATCATTTTAAATCATGTCAAAACTCTAGGGTTCAAGGTAAATCTGGTAAAGTCAAACCTTGTGCCCTCACGAGTAATTCAGTGGATAGGGCTGGTCTGGGACACCGCCGCTCTCACTCTGAGTCAGAGTGTGGACAATCGCAACAGGTTTCGCAGGAAACTGTTCAGGTTTCTTCACAGTCTGACTACGACGCGAAGGGTCTGGGAGTCTCTGGTCGGCTCTCTCAACTGGATTCAACTAACTGTCAAGTTGGGCCGGTTGAAAGTAAAACGATTAATATTGGAAGGCAACAAATATTTCCTGCTCTTACCGGCGGGAAAATTATGGCCCATCCCGAAATTAATCCACACCTTACTAGCGGTCTGGGCGAAGAGGGAAACATTGCACTCAATAATGTCATGGACCTCTCCTCCACCAACGGTATGGGTAGACACGGATGCGTCAGGCACAATAGGTTGGGGATTTCAGTCAAATCAGGGGCACCAGGGTCAGGGGCTTTGGTCCCATTTAGAAATCTCGCACATCAATGTCAAAGAATTACTAGTCCCCTTGTATTTCCTTCAGGCTCACGGCCCGGCGTTACGGGGCAAGTCGATGGCCTTCAGAATGGACAATCTGAATGCAGTCCACTGTATTCAGAAACAAGGGTCAACGAGGTCAAGGAAGTTGCTAAACGTGTCGGAAGAGATTTTTGCTCTAGCCAACAGTCTAGATATTTATCTTCACGCATCTTATCTCCCAGGCGTAGCGAACGTCTGGGCAGACGCTCTGTCCCGGAGACAGAGCACGACAGTAGAATGGGAGCTCAAGCAACCCATTTTCAACCTAATGATTGCAGAGCTCTCCCATCCACAAGTGGATCTTTTTGCGTCCGAGGAGACTCACAAACTCCCTCTATACCTCACCCGCCGGGCGAAAACGCCGGCAGGGGGGCCAGACGCCCTAGTGACAGACTGGAACAGATGGAGCTCCATCTATCTGTTTCCACTGCCAGATGCGTCACTAATGTGCCACGTAGTGAACAAACTACGAGATTATCGAGGCTTAGTCTCGCTAATCGCGCCACTGTGGCCGGCGCAGTTGTGGTACCAGCAATTGAAAATGTGGTGCCCGGACCCGGTATCGCTCCCGGTCGGGTATTTCCACTTAGACACGATTGGCAACCTAGCGACCTCGCTGACTTTTGCATTATGGACATTCAGGAGGCCAAGTGGCTAGCACCATACGGTAGAGATGTGACAAATAAATTACTTAATCAATATACTCAGTCTACAAAACGACAGTATCAATCACATTGGCAAGCCTTTACTTCTTGGATCGTTAGGACAGAACAAACTGTACCCTCAGTGGCATTAGTTTTTAATTATTTGAATTATCTGTTTGAGCAGAAACGTTTATCTGTGGTAACATTAAAAAATCACTTAACTGCGATTAGAGTGCCCTTTTTAGACCTTACGGGTCTTTCCATACCGGTAGCGGAGGAAACAGGTTTTATGAGAGCATGTTTTAAACTCCGCCCACCTCCCCGTCAGCTCATGCCTACTTGGTCTCTGGACAAAGCTTTGTCTTTGCTTCACTCTCGTCTGTACCAAAATACTGCAGACTTTGCATTACTCTTAAAAAAGGCGGTTTTCCTTTTGGCTTTGGCCACCGGAAACAGAGTGTCTGAGCTGGCGGCGATGAGCAACACACCTAATTGTCTTAGGTTTGGTAGACTTAATGAATGTATTTCCATTGCACCCTCCCCAGGTTTTGTAGCCAAGAATGAGCATAGTGCACACGTGTTTTCTGAGTTCACGGTGCCGGCGTTAAAAAGGGGAAAGGTGCATCATAATTTATGTCCAGTGCAAGCTCTAACCAAATATTTGAGAGTAGCTCCTCAAAACCCCCAAGGTGCTTTATGGGTAGCAAGTACGGGTAAACGCTTACTTAAACGGCGATTAGCCTCTCTTCTGGTAGAAGTCATTAAAGAAAGTAATCCCGGCGTTGTGGGTCGGGCCCACGATTTACGCAAATGGGCAGCCTCTTTACGTTTCCTGAAATTTTTTTCAGTTGAAGACATAGCGTCCACGCAGTTGTGGGCGTCTAATCATACGTTTCTGTCTAGATACTTGTCAGTTGCTCTAGACAAACCTTCCTTACCATGTATAGCTTTAAGGCAGAGGGTCTAGGTGGCCCTGCAGTCACTTTTGTTTACTTTCACGGGAAAGGGGGGGGGGGGGGGTGCAGTCAGTTGACATAGGACACCCTAGACCCCGCCGGAGTATGAGAGCTGTGATACAATTTAAGGTTAAAATGTGATATGAAAATTTCTCAGTGAGAAATTGTGCTAGTACAATGTTAAGTACAAAACAACGGTGTTGTTAGAGTAGTTTAGCTGCGAAAGCAATTTAATTTTAGAATAATGGAGTTCCTTTGCAATTTATCTCCAAGTTTATGTTGGGGTTTATTATGTGCACATATAAACTTATAACTTGTTATTTTTTGTCACCACTCGTTAAGTGGGGTGCCTTTGTAACTACAGATCTGTGTTCAGAATCTTCAGGGTTACCCATTTTTTGTCAGGCAGGCTTCTTTGAAGCACGCACCTGCCTGAACCCCCTTTTTCTTGTATTTTTTCGGCTACGCCGTTGTTAAATATATTTTCAAAGTAAGAATACTATGTGGTTGTTTTTATTATCTGCTTTTCTAGAGTTATGATATGATTACGAATGTCCCCCTCCAGTCTTAGAAATCAGGCATGTTCGTCAATGATGAAGGGGCCACTAATAAATTATAGGTTTGACTCCTGTAAGGAGATAAAGAAAACCTAATATTTAGTAGTGGCCCCGTAATCATTGACGACTGGGGCCCTCCCGAACGTCCCCTTCCCATTCGTTGATGTATTGAGGATTTTGGTTTACTTGATATGTCAGTGAAGGAAGAATGACGCCTGAATCAGCGTCTGGTCAGAAATCCACACAAGTACATCCACGATATGATGGAAAGCTTATTGGATAGTTATTCTTATTTTCTTTTTATTTTTATTTTTTACGAAGTTTTTTCGTAGTGAGAACCCAATTCATAATGACTGAAGCCATGAGTGAGGTCGCGTGCGCTCATGATGAAGGCTCCTCAGTTTTTAAATGCTCTGCGCGGTAGATTCAAAACTACGGCGGATTAGTGTTTGAAGAGGATGCCTTATGTAATAGGCATGTTCGTCAATGATTACGGGGCCACTACTAAATATTAGGTTTTCTTTATCTCCTTACAGGAGTCAAACCTATAATGGGGCTTACTGCTACCTTGAGGACCGTAACCACCTCCACCTGTGTGTCTTGAGAGGAAGTGGCATAGGATCCAGAAATGGCATACCCTTGGATCGTGGGGAGCATTATAAGCTTATCTACCCGCCGATATCCAGGGTGAACCAGGTCGTAGTAATAATCAGCTCCGACCAGTAGCATAATACCATTGTTAGCAGAGAGTTGATCATCAGCCAGTTTATAACCCTTGCTTCTGAGATATTTCAAATGTGGTTGAATCTCTGATGCTATATAGAAACTGGGTAGTGTGTCGACCACAACAGCCTTGATGGGACATACCTTTTTTCTATAAACATAGGAAATCTCCACTATATCATAGTCACTGGTATCTATTTCACCAGTGAAACCATGGAGACGCAAATTCTCTTGACCCTTGCTGGTACACTTGAGCTGGGGTAATGATGACCGCAGAACGAATGACCTCTGTGAGCACTGGTCAAGTAAGGTGCGCATCATTATAGTATTATTATTACTCCCCACTACTGGCAGCATCATAGTAGGAAGCAATTGACATTCTCGAGAAGCAATGGACATGGTAGATACTTTATCACCCTCACTCTTACTTTTCTCATGTGACTCTTTGGGGGTTCTCCCCTTTTCTTTGCCGTCGTGCCGATCAGACTGGGTTCAAAGGGAAAGCCAATGTTTCCCCTTGCAATACTTACAAGGTTTGATGTAGGAATTGGTGCAAGTACTGTTGAAGTGGTCTCTTGCCAGACAGCTGGTACATAACTTAAGCGATTTAGCCTTGCTAATCTTCTGTGTAGCCTTAGGATACTTAGGACACTGATACCACAGATGACCGTGGACACTGCACAACTTACAACCTAATGATATTGGCCTTTTCTGTTTAGGAGAAGTCTGTACCGGGAAAGCTGCAGTAGATGGCGACACCTCCACTTGTCGGTAGTGTCCAGTACTCTCCATATTGAAGACTTCAGTCTGGTACACCTGCACCAACGCTTCCAAGTTTAGTGGAGAGTCGCTTAGTTGTCGTCTTAAGATTTCCCTTAGGGGAGAGGGTATCTTATTCAAGATATTCACACTAAATATCTCCTCCTTGGTGACAGCCATTGTCTCCATAGATCGGAGGAGGCTCTCAAAGGAGGCATAGTATTCCTTTAGGGCCGTCACATCATAGGACGGAGGATCTAACGTGAAGAACTTGGTAATTAACGCGGTCTTGATGACTTCCACTCTCCCGTAAGTTCTCTTCAGCAACTCCACTGCAGACTCGTAGCTGGTAGCTTCTAGCTTGTACCCATCGACTAACTTCAATGCCTCCCCTTTCAATTGACCACGGAGATATGTGAACCTTTGGATGGATGTGAGTGTTTTATTATGATGGACGGAACACTCAAAAATATCCCAAAATCCAGTCCAGGTAGCCGAATCCCCGGAAAAGGTAGGCAAAGTAAGCTTCGGCAGGTTAAAACCAGTCGCCTTTGGTGTACCGGTATCCTTAACAGGGGTTGATTCTTGGGTGGAAGATAGTCTGGCTAAGGCTGTATTAACGTCCTCAAAGTACTCAAGATCTGCCGACATTTCTTCTTCCACATCGTCAGTAACTGTCAATAAACCATATACCTGCTGAGCATAACTATCATAAGTAGCTAGCGATTTAGTAACAGTAGCGAATTTTCCCTTTATTTGATCAGCCGTGGCACTTATTAAAAATTCATCAAGATCTCTTAAACATCTATTTAAACTTCCCTTCATCCCTCCCTTAAGAATCTTAAGTTTCTTTAAATCTGTCATCGTTAAGGTCTAATTTTAAGCAACTTAAACTACAATGAGGTCAGACTACAAACCGTTAATCGCTTAGGAATCAACAGCGGCAAACCCCCATTACTTAAGAAATTTACTCAAAAAGAATTACATAATACTTACATCCCCCTTAATATAAACTATCGAAAGGAAATGATCTAACTAGACAAAAGAATTAAATACTAAATCCATTAAAAGAAAGGGTAAGGTGAAGCACTAATTATTGTAAGCCCTTTATAGGTAAGCCTAGTTGGTTAAGCTACAATCATGAGGTCTGACTATTAACTGTCAATCGCTTAGGAATTAACAAAGACCGACACTCATGACCGCCACTTTAAGCAACTAGGCCTAGGCTATTATGAAATTTAAATATAAAAGGTCACATGAGAACCCTCCCCTCCAGCAAAATTAATAATGAGTCCCACAATGACAAAACACAATTAACACCACAGGCACACCACCAAAGCGAAATGAACAGCCACCTCAGACACCTGCAGGCCTAGCCTAGCCTATGAGCGCAAAATGGTGCCCGACGAAAGTACCCCCACCCCAAACTCCAGCCCAGCTAACCCACCAAAAAAAAAAAAAACGCCAAGGATCACACGCCCAAAAAAAAACTGGAAACTAGCCCCAAAAAAGATAGGGACGGCGCCTAAATGGTAAAAAACATGAGGGAAGAAGCTGGGTCTAAACTAGGGAAATGGCAGTCGGCCAACAACGCGCGAGGCGGCAGCCATTTGTAAGCCCACAAGCGTCAAGGAAGCAAACAAAACGGTACTACGGTAAGGAAGACTTAGGGCACGAAGGACCATTATTTGTCGGGAATTTAGATAGAGAGGTTAAATTACATATCACTGGTACATGAAATATCCCAACAAATAGTTATATAATATAATTACCAACGACGTAGTCGTCGATGGGTGTAATCCAGTCCCCCACACACGGCTAATTCAATTGCATGACATGTAGGAATGTTCACATAATACAATATCGATACAATGAACTTAGCTTAGAGGACTGGTGATGTAGGGCGGTTGTTATTATTGTTAGTAGTTGTAGCACATGGTGAACTGTGGGTTGAGTCAGAGCCGGGAGGGGGGAGATGTTGGCTGTATGGTGTTGATTGAGAGACTAAAGGGCCGGCGTCCGATCGCTTCACGAAATTACATATGGCTGCCGGCTCATAATAATTATAACCCATAACTTGGTTTCATAATACATCTAGAGCTGATGTAGATATTTATACATTACAGTTAATATTTAACCTAACTTAAGAATAAACTACAATACACAAAGAACCAGCCGAAATCGTACAAGCGATACGATACCGCCAAATTCAAATGTCCTATTGGACCAAAAGCTGTCGGGATCATTACCCTATTCCCGACAACCACTTTATCTACCACTTTATTCACCACTAACACTTTATCCAAAAGTACCACTTTATCCACTACTACCGCTTTATCCACCTGAAAATATGGGTTTCAAAGAACATAACCAGGTCAAAGTTGCGGCTGCGAAACGTTTAACGGGTTGGATTGTGCGTACATTTAAAAAACGCGGTGAATTACCTATTGAAATAACAGAAAAGCTTCTCACCACCACCACAGCCAACATACCGAGATCCCCACCTCCACCTCCACCACTACCGCCACAGCCAACATACCAAGATCTCCACCTCTACACCGCCACAGCCAGCATACCGAGATCACCACCATCCCCACCACCAACACTGTTGCCACACCTACCACCACAGCCAACATACCAAGATCTCCACCCACCTCCACCACATCAAAGAAAACGACTACCTCCCCCGCATCAAAGAAAACGACTCAAGGGCAAGAAATTATATACCCCCACAAGACAGAGAACAACATGTGATCAGTTTCTTGCCGATTACACTTCTCCTGCAACATCTCAAACCTGCAAACTTGCAACCACTGTCCACTCCATCTAACTCCAGCCTACAAACCACCTAAGCAGCCCCAGAACAAACCAGAAGGCCAAATATAAATTACCTCTTCTTCCACATCGCATTTATGAAGATAAGAAATAACCCCACCCCAGAGCTACTGTACAAGGGAACAACCACCAACCCAACACGAGTTACTGCCATCGAGATGACACGTCCTCCAACACCAGGGAAAAACTTATTCATCACCATAACCAATCCCAAAGTCCAGCAGAAGAAGGAAAGCGAAGAAGAGAAATCAATCAAGAAATGGCACCATAAACAAGCAGACATCCCCACGCCACTCTAGAGCGCAGCCGCATCGCCGCCAGGACCAGGGAAGCCGAGATATACAGTCCATCCTCCTATAACGCGAGTTTAGGGGCGGCATTGCGCCTCGTGTTGTAGTTTTTTTTTTTTTTTTTTTTTTTTTAAAGACAATGAACGGAGGAAGGAAAAACACAGATAAAACAAAAAGGTCCATGTGCCTAAAGGCATCCTCCATTCATAAAATGTTTGTAACAACTGGATTTAAACATTTGTAGATTGTAAGTTTGTGGAAAGCAATTCGAGGGAAGTGAATTCCAAAGAGTAGTAGCTCTGGGGATAAATGAATTCTGATAAGCAGAAGTTCTGCATTGTGGAGGAGAAAGTGTAAATTCATGGGCGCTCTCAGCTGCCCTAGTTCTACGGGGAAAGATGTGGAGAGGCGGCACAATTGAAGCAAGTTCCTCGGAACAATTGCTGTGAAAATATCTGTAGAATAATGCAAGGGATGCAACGTTTCTTCGTATGGATAATGTAGGAAGGTCCTGTGTGATTGCAGGGTTATTGATTAATCTAATAGCTTTATTTTGAATTTTTTCCAACTGCCTCAATGCAACCACTCCACTTCCACCCCACAGAGGTGAACAGTAATCCATCTGAGAACGCACATGACTTTTATATATCACGGCCAACTGCTCGTCAGTGAAGAATTCTCGAACTCTGTACAGGAGTCCCAGTTTTTTAGAGGCATTCTTAGCAATGCTTCTAACATAATGTGTCCAGCTCAAGTTAGTAGTTAATGTTACACCGAGAATGTCAATACTAGGGGAAGTGGGAATATTTACATCATTAAAAATATATGGGAGTCAGTGAGATTCTGTCGGTTAGAAAATTTAATGTACTTGGTTTTCTGTGCATTAAAGGAAACTAGATTCTTTTGTCCCCATCCATTAATTCTAGAAAGGTCCTGGTTCAGAGAAATTGCAGTGTTTATTTTTGAATTTATAAGATCGGGTTGGGTGAAAGAATTGGTAAATGTGAAGGAACTGTGGAGTGTTGAGTCATCTGCGTAGTAATGTATTGGATTATGAGTGGTAGATATGAGATCATTGATATGAATGAGGAACAGAATTGGGGCCAAAACTGATCCCTGGGGAACACCAGCATTTATTGAGTGAAATTGAGAATAAAGGCCATCTACCATTACACATATTTTTCTGTTATGAAGATAAGAAGAAATTAGTGGAAATAATGATGCAAGGCCGTAGTGTGACATCTTCGACAATAAGGATTGATGCCAGACTCTATCAAATGCCTTTGATATATCCAGTGCTATTGTATGTGTTTCACCATGTTGGTCTGTAGCTTGGTTGATTTGATGCGTAAGAAGGCAAAGCATGTCTGCAGTTGATCGACATCGTCTAAAACCATATTGCCTATCACTGATCAATTTATTATTCTCAAGATACTTAATTATGTGATTATTTAATATAATTTCAAAGACTTTACCAAGAGTGGAAGTTATAGCTATTGGTCTGTAGTTTGATGGATCTGAAGAGGCACCTTTTTTAGGAACTGGATGGATGTTTGCTTCTTTCCAGGGTACTGGGAAGCATGAGGTATGAGTACACAGACGGAAATTTTTTGCCAATACAGGAGCGAGCACCAAGGAGCAATTCTTAAGTACTATTGGAGGAATTTCATCTGGACCAGGAGCCTTATCTACTGAGAGATTCTGAAAAATAGTTTTGACATGTCTGGTGTGGATCTTAAGTGAGGGAATTTCAGGTGAATTAAAATTAAGTACAGGGACATCTTGATTTATTTAATCTAAGGTTGACTTGGTGGAGAAAATATCCGCAAGAAGGTTAGCTTTGGAAGAGTGAGAGCAGTGGAAATGAATTACTTAAGGAGTGCGTGCGGAGTTACATGGAGGGATAGACAGACTAATGAGGAAGTAAGAAGGAGGTGTGGTGTGGAGGTAGATGTGCTGGAAAGTGTGAAAAGGAACAACTTGAGATGGTTCGGCCATATGGAACGTATGGAAAGCGAGAGAATGACTAAGAGGGTGTACGAGAGCGAGGTGGAGGGACAGAGGGGGAGAGGTAGACCGAATATGAGGTGGAAGGATGGAGTGAGGAACTACATGAACGAAGGCGGTGCTGGTTGGGGGGAGGGGCGTCGACTGACTGGGGACAGAGGTGCATGGGGGCGGTTCGTTCGTGGCCACCCCTTGGGGGATCACGGCGTCAGGCAATAGCTAGATAGATAGGTTAGCTTTACCTCGAGGGTCACTAACAAGATTGCCAGTCGGAGATTTTAATGGTGGAATGGATGAAGCAGTAGTAAAGTTGGATTTAAATGAGTTAAGAGTAGACCAAAATTATAGGTTTGACTCCTGTAAGGAGATAAAGAAAACCTAATATTTAGTAGTGGCCCCGTAATCATTGACGAACATGCCTATTACATAAGGCATCCTCTTCAAACACTAATCCGCCGTAGTTTGAATCTACCGCGCAGAGCATTTAAAAACTGAGGAGCCTTCATCATGAGCGCACGCGACCTCACTCATGGCTTCAGTCATTATGAATTGGGTTCTCACTACGAAAAAACTTCGTAAAAAATAAAAACAAAAAGAAAATAAGAATAACTATCTAATAAGCTTTCCATCATATCGTGGATGTACTTGTGTGGATTTCTGACCAGACGCTGATTCAGGCGTCATTCCTCCTTCACTGACATATCAAGTAAACCAAAATCCTTAATACATCAACGAATGGGAAGGGGACGGTCGGGAGGGCCCCAGTCGTCAATGATTACGGGGCCACTACTAAATATTAGGTTTTCTTTATCTCCTTACAGGAGTCAAACCTATAATTTATTAGTGGCCCCTCCATCATTGACGAACATGCCTGATTTCTAAGACTGGAGGGGGACATTCGTAATCATATCATAACTCTATAAAAGCATATAATAAAAACAACCACATAGTATTCTTACTTTTGAAAAATATATTTAAATATGGCGTAGACCAAAAATATACATGAAAAAGGGGTTCAGGCAGGTGCGTGCTTCAAAGAAGCCTGCCTGACAAAAAATGGGTAACCCTGAAGATTCTGAACACAGATCTGTAGTTACAAAGGCACCCCACTCAACGAGTGGTGACAAAAATAACAAGTTATAAGTTTATATGTGCACATAATAAACCCCAAAATAATCGTGGAGAGAAATTGCAAAGGATCTCCACTGTTCTAATATTAGACTGCTTTCGCAGCTAAAACTACTATAACAACTCCGTTGTTTTGTACTAACATTGTACTAGCACAATTTCTCACTGAGAAATTTTCATATCACATTAACCTTAAATTAAATCACAGCTCTCATACTCCGGCGGGGTCTAGGGTGTCCTATGTCAACTGACTGCACCCCCCCCCCCCCCCCCCCTTCTTGTGAAAATAAACAAAAGTGACTGCAGGGCCACCTAGACCCTCTGCCTTAAAGCTATACATGGTAAGGAAGGTTTTTCTAGAGCAACTGATAAGTATCTAGACAAAAACGTATGATTAGACGCCCACAACTGAGTGGACGCGATATCTTCTACTGAAAATTTTTTCAGGAAACGTAAAGAGGCTGCCCATTTGCGTAAATCGTGGGCCCTACCCACAACGCCGGGATTACTCTCTTTAATGACTTCGACCAGAAGAGAGGCTAATCGTCGTTTAAGTAAGCGTTTACCCGTACTTGCTACCCATAAAGCACCTTGGGGGTTAAGAGGAGCTACTCTCAAATATTTGGTTAGAGCTTGCACTGGACATAGATTATGATGCACCTTTCCCCTTTTTAACGCCGGCACCGTGAACTCAGAAAACATGTGTGCACTGTGCTCATTCTTGGCTACAAAACCTGGGGAAGGTGCAATGTAAATACATTCATTAAGTCTGCCAAACCTAAGACAATTAGGTGTGTTGCTCATCGCCGCCAGCTCAGACACTCTGTTCCCGGTGGCCAAAGCCATAAGGAAAACCGCCTTTTTTAAGAGTAATGCAAAGTCTGCAGTATTTTGGTACAGACGAGAGTGAAGTAAAGACAAAGCTTTGTCGAGAGACCAAGTAGGCATGAGCTGACGGGGAGGTGGGCGAAGTTTAAAACAAGCTCTCATAAAACCTGTTTTCCTCCTTAAGTGATTTTTTAATGTTACCACAGATAAATGTTTCTGCTCAAACAGATAATTTAAATAATTGAAAACTAAAGCCACTGACGGCACATTCTGTTCCGTTCTGATGATCCAGGAAGTAAAGGCTTGCCAATGTGAGTGATACTGTCGTTTCGTAGACTGAGTATATTGATTGATTAATTTATTGGTCACATCTCTACCGTATGGTGCTAGCCACTTGGCCTCCTGAATGTCCATAATGCAAAAGTCAGCGAGGTCGCTAAGTTGCCAATCGTGTCTAAGTGGAAATACCCGACCGGGAGCGATACCGGGTCCGAGCACCACGTTTTCAACTGCTGGTACCACAACTGCGCCGGCCACAGGGGCGCGATTAGCGAGACTAAGCCTCGATAATCTCGTAGTTTGTTCACTACGTGGCACATTAGTGACGCATCTGGCGGCGGAAACAGATAGATGGAGCTCCATCTGTTCCAGTCTGTCACTAGGGCGTCTGGCCCCCCTGCCGGCGTTATCGCCCGGCGGGTGAGGTATAGAGGGAGTTTGTGAGTCTCCTCGGACGCAAATAGATCCACTTGTGGATGGGAGAGCTCTGCAATCATTAGGTTGAAAATGGGTTGCTTGAGCTCCCATTCTACTGTCGTGCTCTGTCTCCGGGACAGAGCGTCTGCCCAGACGTTCGCTACGCCTGGGGAGATAAGATGCGTGAAGGTAAATGTCTAGTCTGTTGGCGAGAGTAAAAATCTCTTCCGACACGTTTAGCAACCCCCTTGACCTCGTTGATCCTTGTTTCTGAATACAGTGAACTGCATTCAGATTGTCCATTCTGAAGGCCACCGACTTGCCCCGTAGCGCCGGACCGTGAGCCTGAAGGAAATACAAGGGGACTAGTAATTCTTTGACATTGATGTGAGAGATTTCTAAGTGGGACCAAAGCCCCTGACCCTGGTGCCCCTGATTTGACTGAAATCCCCACCCAATTGTGCCTGACGCATCCGTGTCTACCCATACCGTTGGTGGAGGAGAGGTCCATGACATTATTGAGTGCAACGTTTCCCTCTTTGCCCAGGCCGCTAGCAAGGTGTGGATTAATTTCGGGATGGGCCATAATTTTCCCGCCGGTAAGAGCTGGAAATACTTGTTGCCTTCCAATATTAATCGTTTTACTTTCAACCGGCCCAACTTGACAGTTAGTTGAATCCAGTTGAGAGAGCCTACCAGAGACTCCCAGACCCTCCGCGTCGTAGTCAGACTGTGAAGAAACATGAACAGTTTCCTGCGAAACCTGTTGCGATTGTCCACACTCTGACTCAGAGTGAGAGCGGCCATGTCCCAGACCAGCCCTATCCACTGAATTACTCGTGAGGGAACAAGGTTTGACTTTACCAGATTTACCTTGAAGCCTAGAGTTTTGACATGATTTAAAATAATATTGACATGTTTGACGCATAATTGTTGTGTCTCTGCCACCACCAGCCAGTCGTCTAGGTACCACAACACTCTGATCCCCTGTTTTAACAATGACTAATTTCGTGAATAATCGAGGTGCTAGGTTCAAGCCGAACGGCATCCTTTGAAAAACAAAATTTTGGTGCCTGATCCGTAAGGCCAAAAACCTTTGAAATCTTTTGTTGACCGAGACGTGCCAGTAGGCGTCTGTCAGGTCTAGTGAACACATCCAACCTCCCGGCGGAAGTGTTAGCCTGATTTGGTGAACTGTTAACATTCTGAAAGATTCGTTGTGAATGTGAAGGTTCAGATAAGACAGGTCTACGACCGGCCTCATCTGAACACTGTCCCTTTTTGGAACCAAAAATAGTTTGGACGTGAATACAGGGTAATTTGGGGGGACCGGGATGATGACATTCTTGGCAATCATTTCCTGGACCAGTGACTCCACCTCTAAAGAAACAAAATTCGCCGTTGTCGGCTGACGTAAGCGAGGTCGCCGGAGCCACTGCCAAGTGATGCCTTTGCGAGCCACCATCCGTGCCCAAGTGTTTAATGGCCATGCTTGGTGACACGTTCGGAACGACCCAGTTAGCAGACAAGGGTTCGCCGGCTGTACTACCCTCGGGTCCTCCGGCCTTAAGGTTGGCACCGGGAGTGAGAGAGACTTTAGTTTTTTTATGGTGGGGTTGGTGGTGCTGGACGCTTTGCCGGCTGGCTGGTGTAGGCCGAAGACTGGCCCTGACCTGGCTTATGCTGGCCGCGTCCTCTCTGACCTGAAAACCTACCCTGTCTATGCCTGTACTGACCTTGGGGGGAGTGGGAGGACTTAGGCAGAAGAAAGGGTTTAGATCCCCCTGGCTGAGCTTTAGCGGTTGGCCTGGGTTTGGGGAAGTTAAATGCAGGTTTCTTAGAAGGGGTGGGACTGTGCTTAACGGCCTGTGCCATATTGAACACCGTTCGCCACACTTCAGGGGACATTAAAGAGGGAGTAAGCACTGGTGACATGATCACCTGATTCGCAATGCGATCAGGTAGCTTGCGAACTAAAGACATTCTGAGATCTTGTCTTGCTCGTACCGCCTCAAGTAAGGCGGTGCGTATGTCACCCAAGGATTGGATTGACGACTGGAGGAGCAGTCGCCGGGATAATTCAACAGATCTTCTGGCATCCGCGTCTGCGGTTGCCTGAGTGGACCGCAGTAAAGACTTAGCCACCTGTTGAGACACTATGTACTGAGAGAACAGGCGAAAAGCTTTCCCCCTTAGCCTAAATTCTCTGTCTAGGTGAGTAGGGGTAGGGTAGTGAAAGGGTCTTTTAGCTCACAAAGATTAATCTTAGGGGCAGCTAGGAAAGAAAACAAAGCTGACGGGACTCCGCCGGCAGAACCTACCGGCATGGAGAACCACGAATGAGTATCCTGAGGGATCTGGTGGGAAGATTTAGAAGTAAATGTGGTTGCAAAGTTTTGAGCCTCTACCTCCCAATCTACCCAAGGTCCTGGACCCAACTGCCCCACCTTCAAAACTGGATTAGCTGCTTCGTCTGTGACGGTCTGTAAATCAAGTTCAGGAGTGAGAGCTGACAGAGTCTTAATATCATTAAACCCATCCAGCTTAGACCAGTCTGAAAATAGTTTCGAAGCTGAGGCAGGGGGTAAAGCTGGCTTAGTAGCATACACAAAATAGTCTTGGTGATAATAACTAGGTATAGCCTTGACGTTTACGTCCAGTACATTTCCCAAATTATCCAGGGCCCTTAATTTCTTTGACTTATTGCCCTGGATGACCCACTCACGCGGTACCGGGAGTTCCCCTGACAAAGTAGGTTGGGCGAGCTCTGAGTTAGTGGGGGTCAAAAGGACCCATGACTCGTCTGGTCCATAAAGCAAGGGCATAGCCACTTTTCTGAGAGGCGCCTTGTCTAGAGGGGGTGGATTGACATCCGTGATGACCCTGACATTTGAAGTTGTCAATGCCGCCGTAGCAGGCTTAGTAACCCCTGATGGTGACAGAGTGGGTGGGTTAGGGATCTTAGATAAAGCAATTGAAGTCATCAGAGGCCGTACCGTAGAACTTGTCGTGGGAGCCCCCAAGTCCATTGTGGGGTTTTCCTGTTGTTGGCCAAAAATTTTAGATAAAGCATCAGTAAGTAGCCCATTAATTTCTTGTGCAGTAACAAATTGGTTAGAAGATGAACTTACAGGTGAATCATTAATATCGTGCGCGGCGTCTAAGCCTGAGCCTGACTCTTGCCCTTCCATCTCCGAAATTATTGAAACCTCGTCTTTCTCCTCCTGATCCTGCTGAGAAGACCCCGCCGAAGCTGGGGTACCTTGTTGCCAAGATAAGTCAGGAATAGAGGATGGGATCGCCGCGTCCCTGTGGACATCAGCTACTGTGTGACTCGTTTGAGTCGGACGTGGGTGGTCAGACCCTGGCTGAGCAAACCGCCAAACATCGAGGCCCTGGCCTACACTTTCTTGGGAGTCTGAAACATTCTCAATTATTGAACCCCCTGAACTTTCCAATTCCAGGGTTAAAATATTAATAGGTAAATCCTCTTTAGGGACAGGCACCGCACTGGACCCTTGAGACCTAACAAAAACTTTGTCTGGGGTAGAGGTACGAAGAGAGGCACTAGAAGCTGGTGAATGTAGGGAGGACTTTCGTTTCTGGGAATCCTTTTTTGAAGGATTTATGGCTACGGTGTGACCGAGAACTACTCCTAGATTTGGAGGATTCATTGCCGTGACCACTGGTGGAACTTTCCGTCCTACTCTTCTTACTCGCTGGTGAAGAGGCAAGACTAGAAGACTGGCGTCTGAGAGGTGACCTAGACCGAGATCTCGCCCGAGACGAGGCGGTGGACGCCGGGGGTGTAGGCTCTCTTGGACGTTTTGGTGTAGTAGCAGAAGATACAGAACCCTGACCAGTCTCCGCCGGCTTAAGACTCGTGACTCTAGAGGAACGTTTAGGGGGAGGGTGTTCAAATAGCAATCTATCCCAAAGAGGGATGTTGTCACATTGAAGTGATTTATGCGCAACAATCGTAGTGTAGGCTGCCATCTGTTGCCGTACTTCTCTTAAAGCTACTGCCGCGGTCTTATCATTGTCGCAAAGGACCTTGACAGCTAATTGGGAGCAAAAAGAACAATTACGCATTACCCAGAGACCCCTTGAACGGTCTAGACATTTAACACACCTTATGCAAAGGGTATGCGCAAAAATAGGGATACCGGCACAAGCAGGGGTAGTGCATAAAGCAAAGACTGGGGCTGAGGTAGCCATGACAGAGACTGGTGGGGAAAACTACCGCCGGGTCTGTATTGGTCCGCCGGAGCCCAGCTCTGGAAAAAAAAAAAAATTTCCAGGAATTAATGCTCATAAGGTTAACCCAACATGTTCGCATACAAGTGTTAATAACCCACCGGATAACGAGATGTAATGACACAACGATCACAGCTCGCTACGCGGCGGGGTTCAGAATATCTAAACAAATCTTTTGACGAAAGTGAAGAATACCCTCTGACATAATATAATTGTCCAGCATGGCGATTATAGTCTTTCTGGTGGTGACTGTCTTAAGATTCAATTTTTGGAACAAAAACAACCCCCCATAAAGACGCCGGCCCTTGAAATATTTTAGTAGAATAACACAGGGCAGGCTGACACGAGATCTGATTTCTAACGAATTGTCACAAAAAGATCGCCGTAAGGTTGAAGGCGGCGATACCTAATTGTATCACTAAAACAAGTGGTTAAATCGAAATTGAATTTGTAAATTCCTTATTTCCTCCACCTAGGAGCACCCCCCGGGTGTGAAAAACGATGTTAACCCTAATTGAACCTTCAATCGCCGTAAGTATAAAGGCGGCGATACATATAGCATCACTTAAAATGGATTGGTTAATGAACTAAATGACTTAGTTGTTCATCCCACCCTACCAAGGTACACCCGCCGGGTGAGATGTCAAAAAGTTAACCCCATAAGTTCCTGTCCCCACTTCTTTGTAAAAGATCGCCGGGGAGGAAAGCCCTTAACAACAGCTAGGTTTTTCATGTGGTTTTGTAAAACCTGGTAGAAAAACTACATAACGTATGTTCGCATGAACAAAGTTTTAAAGATGGGTACAGCCAATTCCGCCGGGAATCAAAGGGAGCCTGAAACCAGGTACCAACAGAGACGCAGTCCTGGAGAGCCACAGACACCTCATCGCCGGGGACACCAGCCTGTGTATAAAAAACCACGTGTGGCCCAACACGGCTCTCGGCCGGGTTTTTTTCATGGTGAAAACCGAGAAAAAACCCGCCGGAAGGAAACCCACCCCGATCAGACACCATCTGAACGTACAACGGACACGAAGGAAGCCACGCACGACTAACCTAAGTCCACACAATAATCCGTGGAATTAGCCAATACACAACTAAACCAGGAAACAAACATAGTCCGAGGAATTAGCCAATACACAACTAAAACCCGGATACACATGACACAGTATGGCATATTTATAAATAATAAACAATAACACTTGTACATGTGGCAAAGCTACGAGCGGCTGGCTAGGCCTAAGTAGACGGCATAATAAAAGTTGAAATATACACCAAACACTGGAAATATCACAACAGGAACCACCGCCAACACACCACCGTAGCAAAAACTTCCGGCAAAGGGAAGACTGACACGGGACCCAGAAAAAACTTCACTAAGTGAAGAAAAATACAAAGGGAACGTCAGTAATCAAAGCATACCTCATCAGAAAGATAAAAGGCAGCAATAACTAACGCGTGATGAAAGCCGCCTGCAACACAAGCTAACTAACTGTGAAAAAGTTCACATGTCCACAACAGGACCACGAGGGAACATCCGAAATAGATGCCCGAAACACACGACCCAAAATACACTGCACTGCGGGCAACCAGCCCAGGACACTCCTGCTACACATATCCTAACCTTACTCGATACATCCCGGAGTAAACAAATGAGAAAAAACTCACTAGGGACGCAGCAAATGCGGAATCAGCGGAGCGTGGGGAGACACGTCCGGGCAGGCTGAGCGCAGAGCAGAGAAGGAGAAATGACGCCTGAATCAGCGTCTGGTCAGAAATCCACACAAGTACATCCACGATATGATGGAAAGCTTATTAGATAGTTATTCTTATTTTCTTTTTCTTTTTATTTTTTACGAAGTTTTTTCGTAGTGAGAACCCAATTCATAATGACTGAAGCCATGAGTGAGGTCGCGTGCGCTCATGATGAAGGCTCCTCAGTTTTTTAAATGCTCTGCGCGGTAGATTCAAACTACGGCGGATTAGTGTTTGAAGAGGATGCCTTATGTAATAGGCATGTTCGTCAATGATGGAGGGGCCACTAATAAATATTTTGTTATCATTTGGATTATTTAGAAGTTTATTTACCTGCTTGTGGAGAAAGTTTGATTTAGTTAGGTTTAATACAGTTTTGGCATGATTTCTGATGTTTTTTAAAGTAATTAAAGGTATTTCACGTTGTAGGAATAACACTTTAACCCTCTCACCACGGAAGGCCTCTTGAACGCCCATAAAAAAGCATATAACAGGTACCCGGAAGGCCTCTTGAACGCCCAGTGGTTGAAAGCCTGTGAGCTTCGTGTGCGAGGCGTCGGTCCGACGCATGTAAACAACAGCCGGCTGGACCGACGCCACGCATCTCCGGCCACAAGAAGGAGAGCGTCGCTTGTTCGTGTGTGCCTGTATGTTGTTAAGTATCGAAAAGTGGTGTAAAGTGGCTGTTTTGGCCATAAAGTTATCTCCAATGAAATCATCATCACAGCTCAACCAGTTGACTTAGAGAGCTCTACTTAATGCCATTCTACAGGTAAATAACACAGCTACGCTTGGGGATGCGCGGGAATGCGGGAAGCAGTCTGATTAACAAATATACGGTAGCCTAGCCTAGACGTTTTTCGGCCAAAACACCCGGGTTTCGAGGAATATTATAGGTTTGACTCCTGTAAGGAGATAAAGAAAACCTAATATTTAGTAGTGGCCCCGTAATCATTGACGAACATGCCTATTACATAAGGCATCCTCTTCAAACACTAATCCGCCGTAGTTTTGAATCTACCGCGCAGAGCATTTAAAAACTGAGGAGCCTTCATCATGAGCGCACGCGACCTCACTCATGGCTTCAGTCATTATGAATTGGGTTCTCACTACGAAAAAACTTCGTAAAAAATAAAAACAAAAAGAAAATAAGAATAACTATCCAATAAGCTTTCAATCATATCGTGGATGTACTTGTGTGGATTTCTGACCAGACGCTGATTCAGGCGTCATTCTTCCTTCACTGACATATCAAGTAAACCAAAATCCTCAATACATCAACGAATGGGAAGGGGACGGTCGGGAGGGCCCCAGTCGTCAATGATTACGGGGCCACTACTAAATATTAGGTTTTCTTTATCTCCTTACAGGAGTCAAACCTATAATTTATTAGTGGCCCCTCCATCATTGACGAACATGCCTGATTTCTAAGACTGGAGGGGGACATTCGTAATCATATCATAACTCTAGAAAAGCAGATAATAAAAACAACCACATAGTATTCTTACTTTGAAAATATATTTTAACAACGGCGTAGCCGAAAAAATACAAGAAAAAGGGGGTTCAGGCAGGTGCGTGCTTCAAAGAAGCCTGCCTGACAAAAAATGGGTAACCCTGAAGATTCTGAACACAGATCTGTAGTTACAAAGGCACCCCACTCAACGAGTGGTGACAAAAAATAACAAGTTATAAGTTTATATGTGCACATAATAAACCCCAACATAAACTTGGAGATAAATTGCAAAGGAACTCCATTATTCTAAAATTAAATTGCTTTCGCAGCTAAACTACTCTAACAACACCGTTGTTTTGTACTTAACATTGTACTAGCACAATTTCTCACTGAGAAATTTTCATATCACATTTTAACCTTAAATTGTATCACAGCTCTCATACTCCGGCGGGGTCTAGGGTGTCCTATGTCAACTGACTGCCCCCCCCCCCCCCCCCTTCCGTGAAAGTAAACAAAAGTGACTGCAGGGCCACCTAGACCTTCTGCCTTAAAGCTATACATGGTAAGGAAGGTTTGTCTAGAGCAACTGACAAGTATCTAGACAGAAACGTATGATTAGACGCCCACAACTGCGTGGACGCTATGTCTTCAACTGAAAAAAATTTCAGGAAACGTAAAGAGGCTGCCCATTTGCGTAAATCGTGGGCCCGACCCACAACGCCGGGATTACTTTCTTTAATGACTTCTACCAGAAGAGAGGCTAATCGCCGTTTAAGTAAGCGTTTACCCGTACTTGCTACCCATAAAGCACCTTGGGGGTTTTGAGGAGCTACTCTCAAATATTTGGTTAGAGCTTGCACTGGACATAAATTATGATGCACCTTTCCCCTTTTTAACGCCGGCACCGTGAACTCAGAAAACACGTGTGCACTATGCTCATTCTTGGCTACAAAACCTGGGGAGGGTGCAATGGAAATACATTCATTAAGTCTACCAAACCTAAGACAATTAGGTGTGTTGCTCATCGCCGCCAGCTCAGACACTCTGTTTCCGGTGGCCAAAGCCAAAAGGAAAACCGCCTTTTTTAAGAGTAATGCAAAGTCTGCAGTATTTTGGTACAGACGAGAGTGAAGCAAAGACAAAGCTTTGTCCAGAGACCAAGTAGGCATGAGCTGACGGGGAGGTGGGCGGAGTTTAAAACATGCTCTCATAAAACCTGTTTCCTCCGCTACCGGTATGGAAAGACCCGTAAGGTCTAAAAAGGGCACTCTAATCGCAGTTAAGTGATTTTTTAATGTTACCACAGATAAACGTTTCTGCTCAAACAGATAATTCAAATAATTAAAAACTAATGCCACTGAGGGTACAGTTTGTTCTGTCCTAACGATCCAAGAAGTAAAGGCTTGCCAATGTGATTGATACTGTCGTTTTGTAGACTGAGTATATTGATTAAGTAATTTATTTGTCACATCTCTACCGTATGGTGCTAGCCACTTGGCCTCCTGAATGTCCATAATGCAAAAGTCAGCGAGGTCGCTAGGTTGCCAATCGTGTCTAAGTGGAAATACCCGACCGGGAGCGATACCGGGTCCGGGCACCACATTTTCAATTGCTGGTACCACAACTGCGCCGGCCACAGTGGCGCGATTAGCGAGACTAAGCCTCGATAATCTCGTAGTTTGTTCACTACGTGGCACATTAGTGACGCATCTGGCGGTGGAAACAGATAGATGGAGCTCCATCTGTTCCAGTCTGTCACTAGGGCGTCTGGCCCCCCTGCCGGCGTTTTCGCCCGGCGGGTGAGGTATAGAGGGAGTTTGTGAGTCTCCTCGGACGCAAAAAGATCCACTTGTGGATGGGAGAGCTCTGCAATCATTAGGTTGAAAATGGGTTGCTTGAGCTCCCATTCTACTGTCGTGCTCTGTCTCCGGGACAGAGCGTCTGCCCAGACGTTCGCTACGCCTGGGAGATAAGATGCGTGAAGATAAATATCTAGACTGTTAGCTAGAGCAAAAATCTCTTCCGACACGTTTAGCAACTTCCTTGACCTCGTTGACCCTTGTTTCTGAATACAGTGGACTGCATTCAGATTGTCCATTCTGAAGGCCACCGACTTGCCCCGTAACGCCGGGCCGTGAGCCTGAAGGAAATACAAGGGGACTAGTAATTCTTTGACATTGATGTGCGAGATTTCTAAGTGGGACCAAAGCCCCTGACCCTGGTGCCCCTGATTTGACTGAAATCCCCAACCTATTGTGCCTGACGCATCCGTGTCTACCCATACCGTTGGTGGAGGAGAGGTCCATGACATTATTGAGTGCAATGTTTCCCTCTTCGCCCAGACCGCTAGTAAGGTGTGGATTAATTTCGGGATGGGCCATAATTTTCCCGCCGGTAAGAGCGGGAAATATTTGTTGCCTTCCAATATTAATAGTTTTACTTTCAACCGGCCCAACTTGACAGTTAGTTGAATCCAGTTGAGAGAGCCGACCAGAGACTCCCAGACCCTTCGCGTCGTAGTCAGACTGTGAAGAAACCTGAACAGTTTCCTGCGAAACCTGTTGCGATTGTCCACACTCTGACTCAGAGTGAGAGCGGCGGTGTCCCAGACCAGCCCTATCCACTGAATTACTCGTGAGGGAACAAGGTTTGACTTTACCAGATTTACCTTGAAGCCTAGAGTTTTGACATGATTTAAAATGATATTGACATGTTTTATGCATAATTGTTGTGTCTCTGCCACCACCAGCCAGTCGTCCAGATACCACAACACTCTGATCCCTTGTTTTAAAAATGGCATCAGGGCTTGCCGGACTAGTTTTGTGAATAATCGAGGTGCTAGGTTCAAGCCGAACGGCATCCTCTGAAAAACAAAATTTTGGTGCCTGATCCGTAAGGCCAAAAACCTTTGAAATCTTTTGTTGACCGATACGTGCCAATAGGCGTCTGTCAGGTCTAGTGAACAAATCCAACCTCCCGGCGGAAGTGTTAGCCTGATTTGGTGTACTGTTAACATTCTGAAAGATTCGTTGTGAATGTGAAGATTCAGATAAGACAGGTCTACGACCGGCCTCATCTGAACACTGTCCCTTTTGGGAACCAAAAATAGTTTGGACGTGAATACAGGGTAATTTGGGGGGACCGGGATGATGACATTCTTGGCAATCATTTCCTGGGCTAGTGACTCCACCTCTAAAGAAACAAAATTCGCCGTTGTCGGCTGACGTAATCGAGGTCGCCGGAGCCACTGCCAAGTGATACCTTTGCGTGCCACCATCCGTGCCCAAGTGTTTAACGGCCATGCTTGGTGACACGTTCGGAACGACCCAGTTAGCAGACAAGGGTTCGCCGGCTGTACTACCCTCGGTTCCTCCGGCCTTAAGGTAGGCGCCGGGAGTGAGAGAGACTTTAGTTTTTTGATGGTGGGGTTGGTGCTGGCCGCTTCGCCGGCTGGCTGGTGTTGGCCGAAGACTGGCCCTGACCTGGTTTATTTTGGCCGCGTCCTCTCTGACCTGAAAACCTACTCTGTCTATGCCTGTACTGACCCTGGGGGGAGTGGGAGGACTTAGGCGGAAGAAAAGGTTTAGATCCCCCTGGCTGAGCTTTAGTAGTAGGCCTGGGTTTGGGGAAGTTAAATGCAGGTTTCTTAGAAGGGGTGGGACTGTGCTTAACGGCCTGTGCCATATTGAACACCGTTCGCCATACTTCAGGGGACATTAAAGATGGAGTAAGTACTGGTGACATCACCACCTGGTTAGCAATGCGATCAGGTAGCTTGCGAACTAACGACATCCTAAGATCTTGTCGTGCTCGCACCGCCTCAAGCAAGGCGGTGCGTATGTCACCTAAGGATTGGATTGACGACTGAAGAATCAGTCGCCGGGATAACTCAACCGATCTTCGAGCATCCGCGTCTGCGATTGCCTGAGTGGACCGTAGTAAAGACTTAGCCACCTGCTGAGATACTATGTACTGTGAAAACAGGCGAAAAGCTTTTCCCCGTAGCCTAAATTCTCTGTCTAGGTGAGTAGGGGTAGGGGTAGTGAACGGGTCCTTCAGTTCACAAAGATTAATCTTAGGGGCAGCTAGGAATGCAAACAAAGCTGACGGGACTCCGCCGGCAGAACCCACCGGCATGGAGAACCATGAATGTGTATCTTGAGGGATCTGGTGGGAAGATTTAGAAGTGAAAGTGGTTGCAAAGTTTTGAGCCTCTACCTCCCAATCCACCCAAGGTCCTGGACCCAACTGTCCCACCTTCAAAACTGGATTAGCTGCGTCGTCTGTGACGGTCTGTAAATCTAGTTCAGGAGTAAGAGCTGACAGAGTCTTAATATCATTAAACCCATCCAGCTTAGACCAGTCTGAAAATAGTTTTGAAGCTGAGGCTTAGAAGCATACACAAAATAATCCTGGTGATAATAACTAGGTATAGCCTTGATGTTTACGTCCAGAACATTACCCAAGGCATCCATGGCCCTTAATTTCTTTGACTTATTGCCCTGGATAAACCACTCACGCGGTACCGGGAGTTCCCCTGACAAGGTAGGTTGGGCAAGCTCTGGTTTAGAGGGGTTCAAAAGAACCCATGACTCGTCTGGCCCATAAAGCAGGGGCATAGCTACCTTTCTAAGAGGCGCTTTGTCTAGAGGGGGTGGATTGACATCCGTTATGACCCTGACATTTGAAGTTGTCAATGCCGCCGTAGCAGGCTTAGTGCTCCTTGCAGGTGACAGAGTAGGAGGGTTAGGAATCTTAGATAAATCAATGACGTCATCAGAGGCCGTACCGTAGAACTTGTCGAGGGAGCCCCTAAGTCCATTGTGGGGTTTTCCTGTTGTTGACCAAAAAATTTAGATAAAGCATGAGTAAGCAACCCATCAATTTCTTGTGCTGTAACAAACTGGTTTGATGAAGAACTTACAGGTGAATCATTATTATCCCGTGCGGCGTCCAAGCCTGAGCCTGACCCTTGTCCTTCCATATCCAAAATTATTGAAACTTCGTCTTTTTCCTCCCGATCCTCCTGAGAAGACCCCGCCGAGGCAGGGGTACCTTGTTTCCAAGATAAGTCTGGGATAGAGGATGGGATCGCCGCGTCCCTGTGGACGTCGGCTACTGTGTGACTCGTATGAGTCGGACGTGGGTGGTCAGACCCTGGTTGAGCAAACCGCCAAACACCGAGGCCCTGGCCTACGCTCTCTTGAGAGTCTGAAACATTCTCAATTATTGAACCTCCTGAACTTTCCATTTCCAGGGTTAAAATATTAATTGGCAAATCCTCTTTAGGGACAGGCGCTGCACTGGACTCTGAGGCCGTAACACAAACTCTGTCAGGTGTAGAGGTACGATGAGATGCACTAGACTTTGGGGAATGTCGAGAGGACTTCCGATGTGAATCCTTTTTGGAGGATTTATGGCTGCGGTGTGACCGCGAACTAGTCTTAGATCTGGAGGATTCTCCGCCGTGACCACTGGTGGAACCTTCCGTCTTACTCTTCTTACTCGCCGGTCAAGAGGCACGACTAGATGACTGGTGTCTGAGAGGTGACCTTGACCTAGATCTCGCCCGCGACGAGGAGGCGGAAGCCGGGGGTGTAGGCTCTCTCGGGCGTTTAGGTGTAGTCGCAGACGATACAGAACCCTGACTAGTCTCCGTCGGCTTAATACTCGTGACTCTAGAGGAACGTTTAGGGGGAGGGTGTTCTGACAGCAATCTATCCCAAAGTGGGACGTTGTCACATTGAAGTGACTTATGCGCGACAATGGTAGTGTAGGCCGACATCTGTTGTCGGACCTCTCTCAACGCTACCGCCGCGGTCTTATCATTCTCACAAAGGACTTTAACAGCTAATTGGGAGCAAAAGGAACAATTATGCATGACCCAGAGACCCCTTGAACGGTCTAGACATTTAACACACCTTATGCAAAGGGTATGCGCAAAAATAGGGATACCAGCACAAGTAGGGGTAGTGCACAGGGCAAAAACTGGGGCCACGGTAGCCATGACAGAGACTGGTGGGTGAAAACTACCGCCGGGTCTGTATTGGTCCGCCGGAGCTCAGCTCTGGAAAAAAAAAAAAAATTTCCAGGAATTAATGCTCATAAGGTTAACCCAACATGTTCGCACACAAGTGTTAATAACCCGCCGGGTAACGAGATGCAAAGACACAACTAACACATCTCGCTACGCGGCGGGGTGTAAAAAGTCTAAACAAATCTTTTGCTAAAGAAAGTGAAGAATACCCTCTGATATAATGGTCCAGCATGGCACTTATAGTCTCTTGGAGGAGGTGACTGTCTCAAGATTCAATTTTGTAACAAAGCAACCCCCCATAAAGACGCCGGCCCTTGAATTATTTTAGTAGAATAGCCCAGGGCAGGATGATACGAGATCTGATGTTTAACGAATTGTCACAAAAGATCGCCGTAAGTTAGAAGGCGGCGATACCTAATTGTATCACTAAATTAAGAGGTTAAATCGAAATTGAATTTTGTAAATTCCTTAGTTCCTCCACCTAGGAGCACCCGCCGGGTGTGAGAATCGATATTTAACCTAATTGAACCTTCAATCGCCGTAAGAGTAAAGGCAGCGATACACAGAGTATCACTAAAATGGATTGGTTAACTAACTGAAAGACATAAGTCGTTCATCCCACCCTACCCAGGTGCACCCGCCGGGTGAGATGTCCAAACGTTAACCCCATAAGTTCCTGTCCCAACTTCTTTGTAAAAGATCGCCGGGGAGGAAAGCCTAAACAACAGCTAGGTTTTTCATGTGGTTGTCGTAAAACCAGGTAGAAAAACTCCCAAAACGTATGTCCACAAGAACGCCGTTTTATATGGATGGGTACAGCCATCCCGCCGGGAATCAAAGGAGGCCTGAAACCAGGCACCCACAGAGACGCAGTCCTGGAGAGCCACAGACACCCCCCCACGCCGGGGATACAAGCCAGTGTTAACAACCACGTGTGGCCCAACACGGCTCTCGGCCAGGATTTTTTCATGGTGAAACCGAGAAAAAACCCGCCGGAAGGAAACCCACCCTGAACAGACACCATCTGAACAACACAAGACACGAGGAGAGCCACGCATGACTAACCCAAGGTCACACCATAATCCGTGGAATTAGCCAATACACAACTAAACCAGGAAACAATTATAGTCCGAGGAATTAGCCAATACACAAGTAAAACCCGGATACACATGACACAGTAGGGCATATTTATAAATAATAAATAATAACACTAGTACATGTGGCAAAGCTACGAGCGGCTGGCTAGGCCTAGGCAGACGGCATAATAACAGTTGAAATATACACACACACTGGAAATATCACAACAGGAACCACCGCCAACACACCACCGTAGCAACAACTTCCAACCCAGGGAAGACTGACTCGGGACCCAGAAAAAACTTCACTAAGTGAAGAAAAATACGCTGGGAACGTCAGAAAACAAAGCTTACCTCATCAGAAAGATAAAAGGCAGCAATAATTAACGCGTAGTGAAAGCCGCCTGCATCACAAACTAACTCAACTGTGAAAAAGTTCACATGTCCACAACGGGACCACGAGGGTACATCCGAAATAGATGCCCACACACACGACCCAAAATACACTGCACTGCGGGCAACCAGCCCAGGACACTCCTGCTACGCCTATCCTAACCTTACTCGATACATCCTGGAGTAAACAAATGAGAAAAAACTCACTAGGGACGCAACGAATGCGGAACCAGCGGAGCGTGGGGAGGCACGTCCGGGCGGGCTGAGCGCAGAGCAGAGAAGGAAGAATGACGCCTGAATCAGCGTCTGGTCAGAAATCCACACAAGTACATCCACGATATGATGGAAAGCTTATTGGATAGTTATTCTTATTTTCTTTTTGTTTTTATTTTTTACGAAGTTTTTTCGTAGTGAGAACCCAATTCATAATGACTGAAGCCATGAGTGAGGTCGCGTGCGCTCATGATGAAGGCTCCTCAGTTTTTAAATGCTCTGCGCGGTAGATTCAAAACTACGGCGGATTAGTGTTTGAAGAGGATGCCTTATGTAATAGGCATATTCGTCAATGATGGAGGGGCCACTAATAAATATATATAATACATAGCCGGGGCTGGAGGGTTAAATGGAGATAATTCTATATGGGACTGGGCCCCCCAATTTTGCCACTTTTCCGTATTTTTTTAGCTTAATAAATATATAGGCTAGGCTATACAACTTCCATTTCATCGGAATAACATTCACCGCGTGAAAAGGAACAACTTGAGATGGTTCGGCCATATGGAACGTATGGAAAGCGAGAGAATGACTAAGAGGGTGTACGAGAGCGAGGTGGAGGGACAGAGGGGGAGAGGTAGACCGAATATGAGGTGGAAGGATGGAGTGAGGAAGTACATGAACGAAGGCGGTGCTGGTTGGGGGGAGGGGCGTCGACTGACTGGGGACAGAGGTGCATGGGGGCGGTTCGTTCGTGGCCACCCCTTCGGGGATCACGGCGTCAGGCAATAGATAGATAGATAGAACATTCACCGCCAAGCATAGTCACAGCTGGGGATTGTTGTTGTTTCGTGGACAAAATCTAACCAAACGTACTGTCCGACATTAATTTATTATCAACAATTGGATATTCGTTACTGTGGGCTCTTATTACTCTACTTCCTAATAATAGGCAAGTAAATTATAAGATCATGTTTGGATAAACAAATATACCGAATTCAATTAGAATGAAGAAACAGTAAGTTGAGTGAGATGTTTCAGCTTGCCGTCAACCTAGCTCCGAAGCTCTCTTGCCGTCGCGCTGTAGGTGGGTGGGGGGGGGTCGCGCAGTAAGAGAAGGCGCCGGATCTGAAGCACTCGGCAAGGCCATTTCGCGTTATATGTTTTCGGCTCGGGTTATAAGAGGTTTAGGTAATTCGGGACCCCCCCCTCGTGTTGAAGGAGGATCGCGTTGTAGGAGCTCGTGTAATAGGAGGATGGACTGTACAGTTACCAGATATCACCCCACCTCCAGGCCACACGGACTCAACCGCCATACAACACCCTACCCCTAGGCGCCTTTCTGATGCGCAGCCACACCACCGACCTGGCACTAAGAAAAGGGGCCTATATGCTCATGCCGATTTTCATATAGTATCTCAATTTAGAGCTGTTCCTTATGGTTGAAGGACGTGAGGACAGTTTCGAAGATTTAGGGCTTAGTTGAAGAATTGTTCCATGATTGAAGGATGTAGAAACAATTGCGATACTGTAGTCACTCACCAATAATAATTATTTTGAGTGGGTATCAACAAGGCTGGTTTATTAGAATCTTTCAGTGTGAAACAAGCTAATATCCTCGCCCTACCCCAACCCCGGCACTATTGTGGATATAAGTACACTACTGAAGTGGATAGTGGGTTTATCCGGGATAGACCAAACCGCAAGAAACTTATCAAAGTTCTTTCAAAGACCAGAGTAGTCAAGAGTTCACTCCTGCGTTAACTCGATTCTATTTTACCTTCAGCGATGGCTAGGTAAATAGTATTTAAGGTCCCAATTTAAGAACTCGAGTTAAACTGTGCTAACCCAGTCACGACAGGACAACCCCCCCCCTCCCCACGGCCAACGGATCTACCGAAGATTGGACTACTTATTCTACAAATCTACAGTGAAGTTATTATACCATCATAGAACTGTGAAAAGGATCTATGCGGGACCAATGTAATCCTATTGTTGGAAGGCACACCATAATACTCCCTTGGACATTGCATAGAATAATCCAGTCTTACGAGTCAGACGTAGTGGAGCCTCGTTCGTGCATCTATTATTGTTGTTCTGGACCATTGTTGTTCTAGCTTTATGTATGCGATATTCTTGTGCAAATAAACGGAATATGAATGCACGTCTTGTAATAATTAATCTCTATTCTCTCTCTGTGTCTGTGGTAAAACAATAGACTTCTCCAGTTAGGAAGAACCCACGTAATCAAACCAATTAAACCCCAGTAAAAACCTGGCATAACACCAATGATAACGCTCTTCAAATCTCTAGTGCTACCGCGGCTTGAATACTGTAGCGTATTAACATCCCCATAAAAATGGAAATAAATGACTTAGAGAGTGTACAAAGAAATTTCACTTCGCATATAAGTTCGGTAAAACAGCTACACTATTGGGATCGCTTAAGAGCACTGAAACTGTACTCGCTGGAACGTAGAAGAGAACGTTACCTAATAATATACACGTGAAAAATCGCAGAGGGTTTAGTACCAAACCTACATATTTATTAGTGGCCCCTCCATCATTGACGATTATGCCTATTACATAAGGCTACCTCTTCAAACGCTCATACGCGTAGTTTGAATCTACCGCCGCAGAGCTCAGAGGAACCTTCATCATAAGCACACTCAAAATCACTCATGGTTCGTCTTTATGATTGGGTTCTCACTACGAAAAAACTTCGCAACAAATAAAAAATAAAAATAAAATAAGAATAACTATTCATAAGCTTTCCATATTCTGTGGATGTACTTCTGTGGATTCTTGGACCAGACGCTGACTAGCGCATCCTTCCGCCTTCCTTGCTCTGCGTTCACCCCACCCGGACGTGTCCCCCACAGTGCTCCGCTTTGATTTCGCATTCTTGCGTCGCTAGTGAGTTTTTTCTCATTTGTTTACTCTGGGATGTCTTGAGTAAGGTTAGGATTAGCATAGCAGGGGTGTCATGGGTGGTTTTCTCGCAGAACAAATGTATTTTGGGTCGTTTTATTGGGGCGTCTATTTCGGACGGACCCTCGTGGCCGGGTTGAGGACGCTCTGAAACGTTTTTCGTGTTTAGCCATCTTTAGTCCTAGCTTGTTAGGCGGCTTTAACTACACGATGTCGGGCTTCTAGCTATCTTTCAGATGGAGTAGCCTTGTTTGTTTTTTACTGACGTTCCTGGTGTTTTTTCTTCACGTAGTGGAGTTCTTTCTGGGTCCCGAGTCAGTGTTACCCTTACCGGGTTTTTTCTACGATGTTGATGTGGCTGCTGTTCCAGTTTTGGTGGGATGAAGTGCTTTTCGATTGTGTTTCGACGTCATTAAGTGTTTTCCGTTTTCACTAGGCCTAGCCAGCCACTCGTAGTTTTTCACATATGCAAGTGTTTTCATTGTTTATTATTATAAAAATGTACTCATGTGTCATGTGTGTCCTGGATTAGTTGTGATTGGCTGATCCAGGAGCTTCGGACTGCGTCTGATTATGTTTATCAGACTGCGTTCTGTTTGTTGTGGGTTGCCTTTCCGGCGGTTTTTCTCGATTGCTCCGAGAAAGCTGTTTTGTTTACCGAGTTTTAGTCAGGATGGCTAAAATAGGTAAGTTACCCCGGCGAGTTTGGTAGCTTGAGGGCTCATCAGAAACTGCGTTTTCTGTGGTCGAGCCTGTGATCAGGCTTCCTGTGTTATTCCCGGCGAGGTGGGCTCCACACATTTATCTAGGTGATCATGCTGACACCTGTTGGATATGGTTTTCTCGGCTTTTCAAAGCCATTGAAACAATGCTGTTTGTTTGTCTGGTCTTTCCCTCCCGGCGACCTTTTTACAAAGAGGTCTGGGGCAGGTACAATTGGTTTGACATTTAATATGACCCCAGGCGGTGGTACCTTAGGGTGGTTGTATTAACGGATTTGCAATTCGCTATGGTTTGCCAAACAATTGATTGATACATTCAGGTATCACGGCCTTCAAAACAATGCTGTTTGTTTGTTTGGTCTTTTCCTCCCGGCGACCTTTTTTGCAAAGAGGTCTGGGGCAGGTACAATTGGTTTGACATTTTATATGAAACCCGGCGGTGGTACCTTCGGGTGGTTATATTACCGGATTTACAATTCACTAAGGTTTGCCAAACAATTGGTTGATACAATAAGGTATCACGGCCTTCAAGAAGGCGATCAATGAGGGCTTCTGGTAGAAGTCGGATTAGAGATTAAGATAGGCTTAGACTTTTTATGGGATAAGAAGATGCCTGAATCTTACTAGTGTTTCAAGTGTAAAGGGATACTTGAAGGACTTCATCTTTATTAAAAGATATGCTTCATCTTTATGAAGACTCAGAAGATATACTTAAATCTTTTGGACAGGTAAAGATATGCTGAAATCTTTAATTTGCAACTGCTGGACAGTGAAAAGTAGTGGTTGAGGACTACGGTTCGTTGACCAGCAGTTTTATGACACATGTTTTTGTAACATTTTGGGGTAACCTTATGAGCATTAATTCCTGGGAATTTTCTCTTTCCGGGGCGGAGTACCGGCGTGGCGCCAGGTGACCAGGTAGATCCCGGGGGTGGGTAGATTTCCGCCAGTCTCGGTCATGTCGGCCATAGAACCTCTCATTGCTTTATGTTCAACGCCGTTATGCTCCGGTATCCCTATTTTTGCGCACAAGCTGTGCATTAAATTTGTTAAATGCCTCGATCGGTCACGGGGATATGGGTGACAAAGCATTGCACTATTTGTACCCTCTTAAGTGTTAAACTGTTGATTCACAAAGATAATACTGCGGCGGTGGCCTTGCAGGAAGTAAAACAACTTCTCGCTACTTATTCAACAAATGTAGCTCATAAAGCATTGCAATGTGACAACCTTGATCTTTGGGAACTGTTAACCGTCCTGGTGGTGTAATGGTTAAGGTGGCAAAAATATGTGTGTGATAACCCGGGTTCGAATCCCGGTGGATCATATATACTTTAATTAATTTCATTGGGGGTGTGGTGGTGAGATTAATAAAAATAAAATTAATAAACATGCCCCCCCCTAAGAGTAAGATCCGTACACGTAAGGCCTCCGAGACTGGGCGGGGACAGGCTCCCACAGATCTCCCCTGGCAAATCTAAGAGGCCTCGCTCTCAGTCACCTTCGGCATCGGCGACGAGGTCCAAGTCAAGGTCACCCCTGAGGGAGCAGGTGAAAGCTTCGGGCCACTCTTCTTCACCTCCACGGAAGAGGACAAAGGAAGAGAGTAGGGGACCTAAAGACATTATTAGAACTAAACATAAGTCTAGTAGAAGTCATAAATCATCCAAAAGGGATCCTCCGGCGCGAACGGACTCACGGCTGTCGCCGGAGCCTGGTACCCCGCTCTCTGCATCTACCCCCTCCAAGTCTAACGTCCAATCTGACAGGTCAGGGGTGGAGTCAGAGAATGTGGTGGAGGATGCCCCGGCGGACATTTCATCACCTGATATTCATGCTTTCTCTACCAGGTCACGTGTGTCAGCCTCAGATTTAGAAGTATCTTACGGAAACTATAAACCGCTAGGGTGCTCGGGTGAGGGCTCCCAATTGGGGAGTATTCCAGACTCGCAAGCGAGTAACAGCCACAGCCAAGGTGTATGGCGATACTCACAGCCCTGGCAGGATGGCACACATCCTATTGTAACGCAAGTAGTGGCTGACGTCCACCGGGATGCCGATGTCCCATCTTCTATCCCAGATCTAACATGGCGGCATGTGGAGGTCCCGGCTTCGGAGGGATCTTCCCATGAGAGGCCAGACTTAAGGGATGAAGAACAGCGTTCTCTGGTCTCAGAGATGGAAGTTGAAGAGTCAGGTCACCACCTAGAAGACTCTCAGGGTACTGTCGAATCTCCACGGAGTTCGTCATCTGCTAGGTATGTAACTACAGAAGAGATTGATGGGTTACTATTAAATGCACTTAATAAGTTCTTTGGCCCTACGCCGGAAACTCCTACAGTTGGTATGGAAGCTCCCGCGACGTCAACGAATGTGCGACCTCTGGCTACATCCATTGCTTTAGCTAAAATACCTAACCCTCCTCTTGTGTCAGATTCAATTTCCACTGTGCTAGGCACAGCAGCTCTCACTACTTCCAATGTGCGGGTCATATCAGACATAACTCCCCCCCCCCCCCCTTTAGACAAGGCACCAGTCAGAAAAGGAGCTATGCCTCTTTTATACGGGCCTGATGAGTCATGGGTAGCAATGTTACCAACTAAGCCAGAGGCAGCACAAGCTACTATTTCGGGGGAGCTCCCTTTACCACATGAGTGGGTAATCCAAGGCAATAAGTCTAGAAAACTCAGAGCATTGGATAGTCAAGGCGATGTTTTAGATGTTCATATTAAGGGCATTCCCAGTTATTATAACCATGACTTTTTTGTGTATGCATCAACGCCAGCCCTACCCCCTGCCTCAGCTTCAAAGCTTTTTTCTGACTGGACTAAGAATGATGGCTTTAACGACGTCAAGGCACTTTCTGCTTTGACGCCGGAATTGGATATGTTTCCGATCACAGACTCAGCCTCTAATCCAGTCTTGCAGGTGGGGCAGTTGGGTACGGGACCTTGGGTGGACTGGGAAACAGAGGCTCAATATTTTGCCACTACTTTCACTACAAAGTCTTCTCACCAAATCCCTCAAGAGCACCATTCTTGGTTCTCTCTTCCGGTTTTTAGTGCCGGAGGAGTCCCCTCTGCTTTGTTTGATTTCTTGGCTGCCCCTAAAATCAATTTGTGCGAATTAAAAGATCCATTTAGCACGCCTTCCCCAACTCACCTAGACCGCGAGTTTAGGTTAAGAGGTAAAGCGTTTAGAGTGTTTTCAAAATATATTGTTACTCAGCAAGTAACAAAGTCTCTGTTACGCTCTTCTCAGGCAATCGAAACTGCGGAAGTCTGGAAGGCCATTGAACTTTCTCGGCGCTTGCTTCTCCAAACTTCCATTCAGTCTTTAGGAGATATTCGGACGGCCTTATTAGAGGCGGTTCGAGCAAGGCAGGATCTGAGGATGTTCTTAGTAAAGAAACTTTCTGACCGTATTGCAAGCCAAGTAATTCTGTCTCCAGTTCTAACCCCTTCTTTGATTTCTCCAGAAGTTTGGAAGACTGTTTTCAATATGGCACAAGCATTCAAACAAAGTCCCTCTCAACCTAAGAAGCCTACCTTTACTTTCCCTAAACCCAAACCAGTTTCGAAAGCTCAAGCTAGTGGGTCGAAGCCTTTTCATCAGCCTAAATCCTCTTCCACCCAGGGTCAGGCTCACGTCAGGTATAAACAGGGTAAATTCTCAGATAAAGGCCACAGGTTTCACCAACGACCAGGTCAGGGCCCGCCTCCAGCCAAACCCAGCCAGTCATCCAAGAGTACACCACCACCAGCAAAAAACTAAGGTCTCTCTCACTCCCAGGGCCAGTCAAAGGCATGTTGGAACAGAGAGTAGTCCAACCGGCGAACCCCAGTCTGCTAATTGGGTCATTCCGGGCGTGTCATCAGGCATGGCCATTAAGATCATGGGCGAGGACTGTGGTACACAAAGGCATCACTTGGCAGTGGCTCCGGCGACCTCGCTTACGTCAGCCGACAGAGGCCTCTCATGTTTCTTTAGAGGTGGAGTCACTAGTTCAGGAGATGATTACCAAGAGTGTCATTATCCCAGTCCCCCCGACTTACCCGGTGTTTACATCCAAACTCTTTCTAGTACCAAAAAGGGCCAGTATTCAGATAAGGCCGGTCGTAGACCTGTCTTATCTGAATCTCCACATTCACAACGTGTCCTTCAGGATGCTGACAGTGAATCAAATCAGGCTAACACTTCCGCCGGGAGGGTGGATGTGTTCATTAGACCTGACAGACGCGTATTGGCACGTCCCGGTCAACAAGAGATTTAAAAAATTTCTGGCTTTCAGAATAATGCATCAGACTTATGTCTTTCAAAGGATGCCGTTTGGATTAAACCTAGCGCCACGCATTTTCACAAAATTAGTCCGGCAAGCCCTGATGCCCATTTTAGAACAAGGGATCAGGATCTTGTGGTATCTGGACGACTGGCTGGTGGTGGCAAAGACAGAAGAGTTGTGCAACACTCATGCCAACATTACGTTAAACCATGTCAAATCTCTAGGATTCAAGGTCAACTTGGTAGAGTCAAACCTTGTTCCCTCACGAGTAATTCAGTGGATAGGGCTAGTCTGGGACACAGCGTCTCTCACTCTGAGTCAGAGTGTGGATAATCGAAACAGGTTTCGCAAAAAACTGTTTATGTTTCTCCACAGTCGGACTACGACACGAAGACTCTGGGAATCTCTAGTTGGTTCTCTCAACTGGGTTCAACTAACTGTGAAGTTGGGCCGGTTGAAAGTCAAACGTTTAATCTTGGAGGGCAACAAATATTTCCCACTCTTACCGGCGGGAAAATTATGGCCTATCCCAGCATTAATTGGGAGGTTTAACGACCCTCCCAATACCAAATGAGGTAAACCTCCTATTTGGTCGTAGCCTCGGAGTATCCAACGTAGAGCTATATACTTATCGTATAATTTTGCTCCGCTCTAGAGCGGGCAATTATCGAAATCACTAGCGCGATAAAACGATAACATCTAGAGTAGCACCTTACTTTCTCTACTAGGTACGTTGTACATACTTTGGAGGCCACTATTTGAAAAGGAAAATAAGAAAATATTGATGAGAAAGAAGAGAAAATTACAGGATTTTAGGCCATCCTATCTGGCTCCTTCAGCCGTCTTGACGGATCCACCCCACTACCCGACAGGGTTCATTGGGCATTCCCGGTATCAAGTTACAAGAGACAAGATTGGATGGGCAGGGGTATGGCGCGAGGGCGGGATACTATGACGTTGGATACTCTGAGGCTACGACCAAATAGGAGGTTTACCTCATTTGGTATTGGGAGGGTCGTTAAACCTCCCAATTTAGTAGTAGCCTCTACGTTCCAACGTAGAGCTAGAGTACCAAATTGGAGGCGGACATACAAGCTGAAAACACAAACTTTAGCCCTTAGGAAATAGCAGGACCATGGAAAGACCGACTTAAACAAGAGAGTTTATAGAAAGAGTGTACTGACAGGTGCATATCAAGAGAGGCCAAGTACAGTCAAGTCTGATGCCATGGGATAACTAACCTAAGACAAAGAATGCTGCATTTCATCATAAAATATGAAGTCCAGGATGCTCCCCCCCCCCCCCCACCCCGTCTTCCGGACGAAGGCAGGAAGACCCAGAATGTAATGAGTAAAGACTGACATACGTCGAAGAGGAGGACCGTACAGGGGGTGACGAGAAAAGACATCAGCAGACACAGTGACCAGCACTGAAAGCCATGAGAAAAGTTCAGTGGTATGAGGCCAAGACCTACCAACAGAATGTAGTATACTTTAAGACAAGAAATTATATCAAAATCTTAACCGAGTTATTAATCCTTTAACTTAGGTGCAAGTATGGGTATAGTGCAATACCCCCCCCCTTCCCCCAATAAAAGAAGAACAAGAAGGGAGAAGGATAAGAGACAGAAGGAACGCTGCAGGTAGACCCTGAGTGAACCTGCTGGCCCAACGCACTACAAGGACGTCCCGGCCTGCCTGTGGACATGGCCAGAGAGGAGGAGACAAACGTGGTGGGGGAAGACCAAAGCCCCGTGTCGGCAACGTTCGGTCAAGAAAGATTATGTAAAATCTGAACGTAGCAGCGTACGAACGGACAACATGAGCTGCGTCCAGAACGGAAAGGTTACTGGCCCGAAACGACCGACACAGGCGAAGTCCCACAGCACGTCGACCTAGTCTCCTACAGGTTGGAGGCGCCACCCGTAAAGGCAACCCCGACACTGGCCTGGTCGAGTACACATACGGATGCAGGGTTTGAACCGGGCATAACGGATGATGAACCCTATCATGTTTGAAAGCCGGTACAGGAAAAGCATAAAAACGGGAGTGTCGCGTACGGTCGTAGCAACCAAACGAACAGACGGAGCCAAAGTAACTGACTCAAGGACGGGAGAACGATGTAAGGAATGTCGAACCCTAGACCTGGCAGTCATCTCCGGGGACTCCTTCACCTGTCGCCAAAGCCATAAAGAACAATGTCACGTCACGGAAGTGCGCAGGCGCGGGGTAATGAGCGTAAGAGGCAGACGAGAGCAGTGCGAGAGCCTCCGCCAGAAACCACTGAGGAGGAAGCTGACGCGGCGTCGGACGAAGCATAAAGCAGGATCTCAAAAAGAACCCAAGTCCTAGTGAGGAACGACCGACCCCGTGAAAGGCTCAAACGGTACCCGAATGGCCGACAGGCGGTTCGTAAGAGCGGTGCAGATGTTGGGACGCTTCTCAAGATTAACCAATGGAGGTAGTGAAACACGAACGCCACCGATGGGCGCGTCCATGATGGGTAGGAAACCAAGAAGGAAAACTGTGTCAGGGAGAACCGTAAGTCAGCCATGTAAAATGAATCCAGGGGAGAGGATTTAACATTCAAAGAACGACTAAACTTAGGCATCCACCCTGCCTCACAACATCCACGATGTGAAGGCTAACGAGGTCTCTAGGACACCAATCGATACCAAGTGGAAATCGGAGATCGCTAGGGGAACAGGACTCGGGTACCACCGCTTCAGCCGAGCGGACCAGGCTTGGGCCGGCCGGATGGGCGCGACAACCAAACGAAGCACTGGTACCCTCTCAGCCTGTGGAGGACGTTGCACATCAAAAAGGGCGGCCGCCGGAGGAGTAATCCAGCGGTACAGGAACACAGGCAACCCGGGCGCCACGCAGGAGGCGAACCAGGCCACCTGTGGAACACTCCAGGAGGCCGCTAGGTCGTCGAACACGGTGTGTCGGGAAGACCATACTACCCGGGCGCTCTGTCCATGCGACAGAGCATCCGTCCACAGGGCGGCAGGCCCGGGCAGGGAGGTCGCACACAGTGTGACGGGCTCCCGAGCCTCGTCCAGAGCCACACGTATGGCATGAACCGGACGTAGGAGGCGGGAATCGTCGGCGATATGGGGAAGGAGAGCGACGTCACACCGTCGTTTCGGCGTCCTCGGAAACCGCGAGGACGTCCGAACGAGGCACAGGAGGAAAGGCAGCCTGGCGCCACGGAGACAGCAGAGGGAAGAGGACGCATGGCGCGTACCCCTCCGTCTGACGAAGTGTGGAATCCAATGGAAGTGGTCCTTGACATAGAGAGCAATTCCCGACTACATAGTGCAGAGGCGAGACCTCGCCTCATCCGTGTCCGGGGAAGGAGGACGAGACACAAAGGACAATATCCACGAGCCACGAGCTATATCGCCGAGGGTGAAAACCATCGCGGCTGTAGCATGAGATAAGGGGAGGACACTCTCTACGTCCAACGGGCATGGCAGGACGGACACACCCATGGTGTGCGCAGGAAGGAAGTGATATCCTCCTTGCAATCGGAAAGGAAAAAGATACTGCCGTCCCACGTAGGAAGCCCAGGAATCGTGTGTAAGCACAATAATGTGAAAAACCGGTAAATCCGTGACAGGAGATTACCTCCTTCCCTTGTGTAGGAAGGAAAGGACGAAAAAGGGGGACCCTTCGAACGGAGGGCTATACAGGAGGATAATGCATGGGTGCACAAATACTGGAATAAAAACTCCTGAAAATGAACAGGCACAAGGGCCGAAGGACGCACAAAAGTGCTCACTACACCTCGAAAATGGAGCACCTTTCATGAAAGTGAGTAACCCCCCCCCCCCTGTGCGAGGCGAGGGGTGAAGAGTGACCCCCCATGCGGAGGGTCAGGGAGAGACCAGGCGAACCAGCAAGAGCAAGAACCCCGAAAAACCCCGGTCAGAAAAGACCAAGGGGCAGGTGCAAATCCCCAGAAGGAAGGCATGAAAGCCTTATAATGGAAGAGGATAATAAGAATACCCAAAGGGTGAAGGCACGGAAGAGGAGAAGATGCCCCTTCTCCACCCTACCATCAGAGTAGAGTGGGAGCACAGTCTGATAAAAAAGAGAAGTCCGGGAACCACTGCAACGGAGTCCCTATCCAGAGGTAAAGCAAAGCACCCTAGCACCGACCCAGAGCGGAGTGGTCCAGAATGGTCCCCTCCACTCCGGGGCGGAAACCGCTCAGGAGCGGAATGGAGGAGGAAGGGCCCTCGCCGCCCTGGAGCCGATAACGGAGACACACTAGACTGAGGGACCTGCGAAGCGGTGACCACAGGGCGCGGAGACACCAGAGGAAGGGTCAGCAAGGCGCGAACCCCTCCGTCCATGAAGCGGGGGACCCGGTGCAAACGGTCCTTAACAGACCGAGCCACGCCCGACCATGCAGCGGTGAGGGTGACCCGTGCCGTCTCAGCATCCGGTGATGTAGGGCGAGACTCAATCGTCATAAAGTGGACGAGACACGGGCCACACCGATTGGGGGGAAGCCATCACGGCAGTAGCACGCAGCATGGGCGGGGCATTCAGGATGCCCAGCTCCCATAGCCGGACGGGCACAACCATGGCGCACGCAGGCAGGGAGCGACATCCGCACAGGAAGCGAAGGGAGAAATGAAAGATGTCCCAGACGAAGCTCAGAGAAAGAAGATGCAGAAATTGAAGGAAGGTATGACAGTATGCGCAAAAAACACATAAAAGATACCATGCATTATGTAGGTACATAAAAGTAATAACCCCCCCCCCCTCCCCCATGTGGAGAAGGACGGAGACCTTCCCATGTGGGAGGGCCAAGCATACAGCATAAGCAGCAACAGTCCAAAGAACCCCAAAAACCCAGGTCAGAAAAGACCAAGGTGCAGGTTCAAACACCCTGAAATAAAGCATGACAGCCAGAGAAGAACCGAAAAGGGTACCTGAGGGTGAAGGGATCGAAGAGGAGATGGCAGGCCAAGGGACCCAGCAGTACAGAACGGGAACACAGCCTGATGTAAAGGAGAAGGTTATGAGACAAAGTAACCGACAAACCCCAAGTACAAACAAGGCAATATTGGCCAAAAAATAGTGCCAGGGCCGAGAGGGCAAGTCCGCTCTAGAGCGGGAAAGTCCGCTCCAGAGCGGAGCAGACAGACCCGCCCCAGAGCGGACTACACCCTCCCGCTCCAGAACGGGGCAAGTATGCATGACAATGGCAGTCTAGGCAAAGGAGAAAGGCATGCGCACAGCGAACAAGAGAGCCAGGGCATCAGAAGGCAAGGCCTAGGACCGACCTGGAGCAGGACTGGCGCCCGCTCCAGAGCGGAACAATCGTAGAGTAGAACCAGGTGAAAACAGGAGGGCCAGGGCAGCAGGAGGGAAGGCCTAGGACCGACCAGGAGCGGGACTGGCGTCCGCTCCAGAGCGGAACAATCGTAGAGTAGAACCAGGTGAAAACAGGAGGGCTAGGGCAGCAGGAGGGAAGGCCTAGGACCGACCAGGAGCGGGACTGGTGTCCGCTCCAGAGCGGAACAGGGGGAGGAGAGACCCAGTGTAGAAGCCAAAGTGAAGAAGGAGCCCAAGGGGCCCCTGTCCAGAGCGGAAGAGACATCGCTGCAGAGCGGAGATGCTTGCGCCAGAGCGGAGATGTCCACTCCAGAGCGGATTTGTCCGCCCTCGAGCGGAAAGGGAGATGGAGGTAAATACCAACCAAAAGGCTCAACCCAAGTGCACAGCAGGACAGCTGGCAGGGGAGCTTGCATGAGCAAAAATAAAACAGTGCGATGCAGAGGACCGACCTAGAGACGGATAGGACCATCCTAGGGCGGAGCGGGTCCAGAGTGACCCGACCACAGCAGCCAAAAAAGAGAACATGTCGGAAGCATAGGACCGACCTGGAGCGGGATTTGTCCACGCTGCAGGGCGGAGCGGGCGCGGAGCCCTTCCCAGAGACCCGCGTCACCAAAAAGGGTGGAAGGGACGACAGTTCAAGGCATCGTAGAGCTCAAAGGAGGTGAAGACCGTGCCGCGGGGACCTCAAAGGATGAGGGAGTTCAATTAAGGGGAAGACTGTGTCTCATGAACTCAAGGCCTAGGGGAGTGCCAACAAAATAAGGGAGAGACAGCGCGGGAGCGAGCGTCAGACGAAAAAAGGGTGCCCCACAGAAGGTTTAGTAAAACCAAAGCGTCATACCCCTGCGAGCCTAAGGTGGTTTAGTAAAACCATAGAACGGCAAGCAAGAGCGACGAGGCAACATTGACGGTCTACCAAAAGTCCCTGCTCCCCCTTCTAAAAAATTAGGCTAGGAACATGAGGCCTAGCCCTGGCGCCCCCCTCCAACTAAAAGTTAGGCTAGGAACAGGGGGCCAAGCCTTGGTTGAGTGGCAGATAAAAACAAAAAACACAGGGCACACTCCAATGCGAAACATTCATGTGAAGGTAAGCAAAACATAAGGCCAAAATAACCTATCAAGGCAAGGGGGGCTATGCCCCCTTCATCACAAACGAAAGTGCACAAGTTAGCCTAACTTTTCGCAAAAACCACGCAATGAAAGCAGAAAATAAGCACAAAGCGTAATAGAACCTACCAGGTAAACAAAACTAAGCCACCGCAAGTGAAAAGGAAGATAAAAACAGGCAAAGGCTTAAATAATAACACTCGCCGAAGGGCGACGCATGCGCAGAAGCGTGACCAACCTGTTTCGACGCCATACTCAAAGTAACACACCTAAGAGCCCATTTGAAGCGTGCCTACATCACAGATCATCTGTCTAATAACCTTAGGTACCATAAATAAGGCCCACAACTCACCCAAAGGGTAGGCGACAGGAGTAGAAGCACAAAAATCGGGCACATAGAAAACAGTGTGTGTGTAGACTTGAGGAGCGCGAAAAGGAATGCCCAATGAACCCTGTCGGGTAGTGGGGTGGATCCGTCAAGACGGCTGAAGGAGCCAGATAGGATGGCCTAAAATCCTGTAATTTTCTCTTCTTTCTCATCAATATTTTCTTATTTTCCTTTTCAAATAGTGGCCTCCAAAGTATGTACAACGTACCTAGTAGAGAGAGTAAGGTGCTACTCTAGATGTTATCGTTTTATCGCGCTAGTGATTTCGATAATTGCCCGCTCTAGAGCGGAGCAAAATTATATGATAAGTATATAGCTCTACGTTGGAACGTAGAGGCTACTACTAAATACACAGATTACTAGCGGTCTGGGCGAAGATGGAAATGTTGCACTCAGTCATGTCATGGACCTCTCCTCCGCCGACGGTATGGGTGGACACGGATGCGTCAGGGACGATAGGTTGGGGCTTTCAGTCAAACCTCGGGCATCAGGGTCAAGGGCTTTGGTCCCCTTCAGAAACCTCTCACATAAATGTCAAAGAGTTACTAGTCCCCTTGTATTTCCTTCAGGTTCACGGCTCTACTTTACGGGAAAAGTCGGTGGCCTTCAGGATGGACAATCTCAATGCAGTTCACTGCATTCAGAAACAAGGGTCAACGAGGTCTCGGAAGTTGCTAGACGTGTCAGAAAAGATTTTTGTGCTAGCCAACAAGCTGAACATTCATCTTCATGCATCATATCTCCCAGGCGTAGCAAACGTCTGGGCAGACGCGCTGTCTCGGAGACAGAGCACAACAGTAGAGTGGGCACTCAAGCAAAACATTTTCGATCAAATGATTGCAGTGCCTTACCGTCCACAAGTGGATCTGTTTACGTCAGAGGAGAATCACAAACTCCCTCGGTACCTCACACGCCGGACATTAACGCCGGCGGGGGGGCCCGACGCATTGGTGACGGATTGGAACAGGTGGAGTTCCATTTATCTGTTTCCGCCACCAGACGCTTCTCTAATGTGCCACGTAGTCAACAAACTACAGGATTATCGAGGCGTAGTCTCGTTAATCGCGCCCCTGTGGCCGGCGCAGTTGTGGTACCAGCAACTGAGAATGTGGTGCCCGAACCCGGTGTCGCTCCCGGTCAGGTATTTCCACTTAGACACGATTGGCAACCTAAAGACCTCGCTGACTTTTGCATTGTGGACATTCAGGAGGCCAAGTGGCTAACACCGTATGGTAGAAACGTGACAGATAAATTTATGAATCAGTACACACAATCTACCAAAACGCAATATCAATCTCATTGGCAGTCCTTTACTTCTTGGATAGTTAGAACAGACCAGACAGTACCTTCGGTGGCGTTAGTTTTTCATTATTTAAACTATTTGTTTGAACAGAAACGTCTATCTGTAGTGACTCTAAAAAATCACTTAACAGCTATCAGGGTGCCATTCTTTGACCTTACAGGTCTAACCATACCACAGGCGGAAGAAACAGGTTTCATGAGAGCATGCTTCAAACTCCGCCCACCTCCCCGTCAGCTCATGCCTACCTGGTCTCTTGACAAGGCGTTATCTTTGCTTCATTCCCGTCTGTATAAGAATACGGCAGATTTTGAATTACTATTAAAAAAGGCTGTGTTCCTTATGGCTCTGGCAACAGGTAGCAGGGTGTCTGAGCTGGCGGCGATGAGCAACACCCCTAATTGCATAAGGTTTGGTAGACTCAATGATTGCATTCATATTGCACCTTCCCCAGGGTTCATCGCCAAGAATGAACATAGTGAACATGTTTCTCAGAGTTCACGGTGCCGGCGTTGAAACGGGGTAAAGTGCACCATAATTTGTGTCCTGTACAAGCTTTAACCAAATATATGAGAGTGGCACCTCTTAACCGACAAGGTGCTTTATGGGTATCGAGTACAGGTAAAAGGTTAATGAAACGAAAAATGGCTTCTCTGCTAGTCGAAGTCATTAAAGAGAGTAATCCCGGCGTAGTGGGTAGGGCCCACGATTTACGCAAATGGGCAGCATCTTTATGTTTTCTAAAAAAAAATTCTGTTGAAGACATAGCTACTACTCAACTATGGGCTTCAAATCATACGTTTTTAACTCTATACCTGTCGGTAGCATTAGACAAACCATCAATGCCGTATATAGCTTTACGGCAAAGGGTCTAGAGGGGTCTCTAAGTCACTTATTGTTTAGGTTAAGAAAGAGGGGGGGGGGGAGGGGGGGTGCAGTCAGTGTAACATAAGAAACCCTAGACCCCGCCGGAGGATATGTAGAGTATACGAGCTGTGATACAATGTATAAGTGTTGTGATTAAAATTTCTCTGTAGTAATGCCTACGGGAAATGTGGTAGAAGTACAATGGATGTAGTACAACAATGGTTTCTTTCAGCTATGTGAGCTGTGATACAATGTATAAGTGTTGTGATTAAAATTTCTCTGTACTGTAATAATGCCTACGGGAAATGTTGTTAAAGTACACTGGATGTAGTACAACAATGGATGTAGTACAACAATGGTTTCTTTCAGTGGGATACACTGTTGAAGCAATTTAATTTTAAGAGTTCTTGGTAGTTGCAACTCCGAGTAGCATTTTAGTAAGTACATCTGCGATAGTACAAGAAATTATTCTATTTTTGTGTCTAATTTTAAGGAATATACACATTAGAATAATGGGGTTTATATGTGCACATGTAAACATAAAGTTTTATTTTTCACCACTTAATTTAAGTGGGGTGCCTTTAACTTTCAGATCTGGGAACAGATTCTCATAGTTACCCTTTTTTCCTCAAGCAGGCTTCTTTAAGCACGCCCCTGCTTGTACCCCTTTTTATATGTTGTATAAAGTTTATACATAAATATATAATTTTTACAAAGTAAGAATACTATGTGGTTGTTTGATTATCTGCCTATTCTATTTGCAATGGTTATGATATGATTACGAATGTCCCCCTCCAGTCTTAGATATCAGGCATAATCGTCAATGATGGAGGGGCCACTAATAAATTATAGGTTTGACTCCTGCAAGGAGATAAAGAAAACCTAATATTTAGTAGTGGCCCCGTAATCATTGACGACTGGGGCCCTCCCGACCATCCCCTTCCCATTCGTTGATGTATTAAGGATTTTGTTATACTTGATATGTCAGTGAAGGCGGAAGGATGCGCTAGTCAGCGTCTGGTCCAAGAATCCACAGAAGTACATCCACAGAATATGGAAAGCTTATGAATAGTTATTCTTATTTTATTTTTATTTTTTATTTGTTACAAAGTTTTTTCGTAGTGAGAACCCAATCATAAAGACGAACCATGAGTGATTTTGCGTGTGCTTATGATGAAGGTTCCTCTGAGCTCTGCGGCGGTAGATTCAAACTACGCGTATGAGCGTTTGAAGAGGAAGCCTTATGTAATAGGCATAATCGTCAATGATTACGGGGCCACTACTAAATATTAGGTTTTCTTTATCTCCTTGCAGGAGTCAAACCTATAATTCCGATAGTCATGAAATTCAGTGATAGGAGAGGCTGGGAATGCAATATCCCCCGGATGAATAACAAGGGTGCTATGGGCTCTCTGCGAGAGGGCTGGTTATCACACAGAGGCCCACGTCTCTTCAACAAACTCCCACGGCGAGTAAGAGACATGAGGGGCGTCTCTTTAGACAAGTTCAAGAGAGCCCTCGATGTCGAACTGCAAAAAGTGCCAGACGAGCCCATCTTCGCAAGGGAGCGTTCTGTCTCTTCAAACAGTCTGCTGCACCAAAACACAACCCACAACGAGGGGCGACGCGCTCCTCGGTGCTGCTAGGAGAGTGGCGAACACAACCTTAGGTGACCTTAGGTAGGTAGGTGACTACCACTTTATCTATCACTACCACTTTATCCACCACTACCACTCTATCTAACACTACCACTTTATCTACAACTACCACTTTATCCATCACTACCACTTTATCTACCGCTACCACTTTATCCACCACTAACACTTTATACATCACTACCACTTTATCCACTACTACCACTGTATCCACCACTACCACTTTATCTAACACTACCGTTTTATCCACCACTACCACCTTATCTATCACTACCATTTTATCCACCACTACTACTTTATCTAACACTGTCACTTTATCTAACACTACCACTTTATCTACTAATACCACTTTATCAACCATTACCACTTTATCCACCACTAACACGTTATCCACCACTACCACTTTATTCACCACTACCACTTTATTCACTACTACCACTTTATCCACCTCTACCACTTTATCCACAACTACCACTTTATCCACCACTACCACTTTATCCACCATTACCACCCAATCAACCACTACCACTTTATCCACCACTACCACTTTATCCACCATTACCACTTTATTCACCACTATCACTTTATTCACCACTAGTACTTTATCTACCACTACTACTTCATCTACCACTACCACTTTATCCACCACTATCACTTTATGCACCATTGCTAGAGATGGACTGAATATTAGTATCGTATTCGTATGTGCGAATATTCGCTATGTTTTTCAATATTCGCATTCGTATTAGCATTTCCATTCATAGCTATTTGCAAACATGCGAATATTTTCACGAAACCAATAGAAGATATACAAAAATGTAAAATATTACATTTTAAAGCGTGCGTTCGCTTATACGATGTTGGGGAAAGGCATGCTTCTTTATTAAACCCTTCTAAGTACCATAGTATGTGAATGTTTTTTAACCCGGTGAGACCCAGCGTCGCACGTGTTGCGTCGGCAGTGTTTGATCACCAACTCCCAGCGACGCATCACGTGCGTCCGACATATAAAAAACACTTACGTGGCTCGTAAGGTAGGAAATGGCGGGAGAATAGGAGGGGGAGGTACCGTAGTGTGTGTGGGAGCCGGGCCAGTAGGTGTGAGCGGGCCGAGACAGCCGCGCGGCTGGTGGTGGTGGGCTTAGTGGGGATACTTTACACCCTTAGTTCACCGCCACTTTGAACCTTCATTACTCCGGTCGTATGGGAGCTAGAGGCTTGAGATTTATGTGAGACACTCCTTAGGATGTATGCCGTACAATGCCATACTCAGTTTTTACCCTAGTGCTCCCGGGCGGGTGGTCATGCGGGGGAGACGAACTATTGAAACCCCCCCCCCCCCCGCCCCCCAAATGACCGAAATGAGTTTTTTTTTATTTTTGTCTTCATTTCTCACCATTCTCTTCCATTTTGGCTCAACAAATTTTTTTGAGGCTCCCCCCCCCCCCAACCCCCCACCAGACCCCCCCCCCAAAAAAAAATGTCCGAGGTGATTTTTTTTTTTTTTTTTTTCATTTCTCATCCTTGTCTTCCATTTTAGCAAACAAAAACAATAAGTGAAAATGGCTTGGGACTGGGGTGAACAAAATATTATAACTAGCCGGGGCTCAACGGGTTAAACTAATGGAACTGAAATTGTGTACATCGACTTCCAAACCAATCTGATGATCTCTGAACTTTGAAATAATTGTAATACACTGTAGTTCCGAAATCTGACCTTGTTCATTATAACGGAATAAATGGTCATGGTACAATGTTGCCAATGTACTGGCTACTGCTAGATCCAGTGAATCACTTCTATCACTTCCATCTAGCGACATCAAGATGTGATGAATTCTAGCGATATTCAAGTTATGTTCCCTATTTTAAGGAATTGTAGAGATTTTTCAATTGTTAAAGATCATTCTAGATACTTCAACATATGTTCTCTAGTGACATACAAGTTTTTAGTGTCTGGTGACTATCTAGCGATTTGTCAATGGTATTCTAGCATACATTTGTGCTTTAGTTTATCATGCATTGTTTAATATATTTGCCCTATTTCTCCAGAAGACTTCCTACATGATATAATGTATTGTTCTAGTGATAATTAAATATTATACAGGGCTATTTTAAGTTGGCTGATGATTATGAAACAGTAATATGCTGGACGATGAGAATACTGTATGTAAACATGTCTCGGATATCACTGATAATTTTTAGCATTTTCTGCCAAAAGCCCATTGGCTAATCAGTGGTGGTAACGAAACACACAGCTTTACACATTCACATCGTCATTGGTTGGTGATGGGCTGGTCTATCAGAGTGAGAACTGAGCGATCTCTGCCATACCCATAGCTTACTCTGACTGTTCCTTTTACTTATATATCTTCTAGATCTCGAGTGACGGCGTCTCTTCCGTGGATTGACCTCCCAATCTACCAAGATTGGAAGCCAAAGCGTCACATTTTTCCCTTGCCCCTCAACTTTCTCTTCATAATTGCTGAGGGGCACAGGGCCCTGGGTTGGGGTTTGGTTTCCCGGGCGTTTCCGCACCCTCCTCAGCTCCCCGCCATGGAGTGGCTTCGGTCACCCAGGCTTTATTGTGGTTGGCAGGGAGGGTTCTGTGGGGGCGCTCGGTTATGGCCTTGGCCGTGCTCGGGGCCTTGGGGCTGTTCGGCCAGGCAGCTTGGAGAACAACAACAACAACATCGTCATTGGCTTCCAGTAATTAATTTCTTAGTAATTTAATTAACGTTTGTTGGTGATATAAAAAGAATTACCAGTTCTTGAAGGATGACAATTTCATCCTTCAAGAAAGATTGAAATATTCGCTATTCGCTATTCGTATTCGCGAATTTTACCAACAAAAATTTGTATTCGTATTCGTATTCGCAAATAGTGAAAATTTATATTCGTTCCATCTCTAATTTACCACCTTATCCACCACTACCACTACCAGTTTATCCACCACTACCAGTTTATCCATCACTACCACTTTATCCACCACTAATACTTTATCTAACACTGCCACTTTATCTAACACTACCACTTTATCTACTAATACCACTTTATCTACTAATATAACTTTATCTAATACCACTCTATCTACTATTACCACTTTATCTGGGCGTTTACGCACCCTCTCAGCCCCCCGCCATGGAGTGGCTTCGGTCACCCAGGCTTTATTGTGGTCGGCAGGGAGGGTTCTGTGGGGTCGCTCGTTTATGGCCTTGGCCTTACTCGGGGCCTTGGGGCTGTTCGGCCAGGCAGCTTGGGGAACGACAACAACAACAACAACCACTTTATCTACTAATACTACTTTATCCACCACTACCACTTTATCCACCACTACCACTTTATCCACCACTACCACTTTATCTACCACTACCACTTTATCCACCACTACCACTTTATCTACTACTACCACTCTATCCACCTCTACCACTTTATCTAAAATATAAACATGTTGAATCACAAAAAAACAAGATAAACTGTGTACAGTGACCCCTCGCATTTGGCGATTTAATTAGTCTAGCCAAACCAGCGCCAAAAGTGTATTTCGCCAAATGCGAATAGTACTTTAAATGGAAAAATTATCCATTAGTCTTTGACGAGGCCCGATTTCACCCTTTTCAACCCGCCCGCCCTGCACATTGTCGATCCCCGACACACTCGGCACCGTCTGCTTACTCTGTTTTTGCTAGAAGACAGGCCTAGCCTATATATTTAGTAGTAGCCTCTACGTCTCCAACGTAGAGCTATATACTTCTCGTATAATTCCGTTCCGTTATGGAGCGGGCAATTATCGTAATCCATAGCGTGATTAATCGATAACATCTAGAGTAGCACCTACTCTCTCTACTAGGTATGTTGTACATACTTTTGAGGCCACTTTTGAGGCCACTATTTAAAGGAAAAAGAAAATATTGATGAGAAAGAAAAGATAAAATTTTAAGATCTTGGCCATCCTATCTGGCTCCTTAAGCCATTGTCATGGGCTTACCATACAACCCGACCGGGTTCATTGGATCATCTGTTTCACGCTACCCTCCTTGTCAACACACAATTTTTAGGGGCTCTGTTTTTGTGTCTTCCACGCCTATCCCCTTCCCTTTGGGTGAGTTCTATCTATCTATCTATTGCCTGACGCCGTGATCCCCGAAGGGGTGGCCACGAACGAACCACTCCCATGCACCTCTGTCCCCAGTCAGTCGATGCCCCTCCCCCCAACCAGCACCGCCTTCGTTCATGTACTTCCTCACTCCATCCTTCCACCTCTGATTCGGTCTACCTCTCCCTCTCTGTCCCTCCACCTCGCTCTCATACACCCTCTTAGTCATTCTCTTGCTTTCCATACGTTCCATATGGCCGAACCATCTCAAGTTGTTCCTTTTCACACTTTCCAGCACATCTACCTCCACACCACACCTCCTTCTTACTTCCTCATTAGTTGTGGTCCTTATTTAAGGTACCTGTGGTTTTAGACAGATGATCTGTGATGTAGGCACGCCGAAAAATGGGCTCTAATGTATTTTTATTGGAGTGTGGCATCGAAACTGGAGGTTACTTTTCTTTTTTGCTTACTGCGCATGCGTCGCCGCTTGGGCGACTCTCGTTCACTAAGGCCTTCGCCTTTTTTGGTTATTTTTCACTTGCGGTGGCTTTAGTTTTTGTCTTTAGTAGGTTATTTTCATATTGTTTTTGTCACTGCCTTAGTTTTGCTAATTCTTTTTCGCGAACTTAGGCCTAGGCTTACTTGTTCCCTTCTAGTTGGTTGGAAGGGGGGCGCTGACCCTTGTAGGGCCGATCCCTTTTTGTGGTCTTTTTACTTGTTGCCGACTCTCATCAAGAGTGCAGGAACTAGTGTGCCAGGTAATTTCATATATTACTGCCTCAAGTACCGAATAGGCTAACTTCCGTTTTTAGCCTAGCCTAGAAGGGGGGCGTTTTTGGTTTACAACATTTTGTTTGACGTCCCCAGTGCTATGTTTACCTGACACTTATTGCTTCCCCTCATCAAGGGTACAGTAACTAGTGCACCCTGTAATTTCATCTATTACTGACACTAGAACCATTTAGGCTAACTACCGTTTTGGCCTAGCCTAAGGGGGGGGGGGGGTTTGGATTTCAACACTGTGGCAACCTCAATCTGGCATATAATGCTCAACTTTTGATTGACGGCCCCAGTGCTCTGTCTCCCTGGATGCATTCCCACAAAACCGCAAACGTAGTCCGTTCTGATGTGTTTTTGTCTGACAGTTTTTGTTCTGTCTACTGCCCCTCCGACGGTATTGATTGTGTCCCTCATCAAGGGTACAGTACCTGGTGGCGCCCTGTCATTTCATATATTACTGGCTCAAGAACCGATTAGGCTAACTTTCGTTTTTGCCTAGCCTAGGGGGGGCCCCCCGTTTGGATTTCAACACTGTGGCAACCTCAATCTGGCATATATGCTCAACTTTTGATTGACGGCCCCAGTGCTCTGTCTCCCTGGTTACAGTCCCACAAAACCGCGAACGTAACCCGTTCTGATGAGTTTTTGTTCTGTCTCCTGCCCCTCTTACGGTCGTGCTTTGATTACCCACAGGCTCTCCCGCGCCTGTTGTGACTTGAGGAGGGTTACCTTTGGGCCCCTCCGCTTTTGGAAGGGACTTTTATTTTACTGGCCTTCCACCTTCATGGGTGCCACAGACCTCTCAGACACGTACCAATGGGTTTCCGCCCTGGGTCGGGAACTCCCCGCTCTAGGTCGGACCTTTCATTTACGGTCCCATGGTCTCACTGGGCCCCTCAGCTCTAGAACGGGACTTTACGTTCTATGTCACATTGACTGATATTTCACACTGACTGATACCCACAGACGCTCCCACGTCTGCTGTGACTTCCCAGGCTACCTTTCCTGGGTCCTTGGCTTAAGGAGGGGCCCATCTGGGCCTCTCCGCTCTCGGACGGGACTTTTCACTCACGCACTAATGACGTCTCATACCACTTCCCGCGCCAGAACGTACGAGTCCATCTACGACTCCTCCGCCCTGGGACGGGAGTGTCACGCCAAACTTGGAACGCGGACGTTCCCGCTCGATGTCGGTACTTTTCCGCTCTCGAACGGACGTTGCCGTTTACGGTCGCGCTACTCTTGCCTCAGTTTAGGCTTAGACTGGTAGTCCTGCACTTCCATTAAGACGTGTTTCAATGCTCTTCTCCTTTTTTCCCAGACTGTGCTTTCTGACCTATAGGACCTCTTCACTGATACCGGCCTTAAGGTATTAGTATCCATTATATTTTGGGGTGGGGGGTTTCCTTCGGTACTTCAGTGGGTTGAGCCTACCCCTTGGTTTTTTCTGACCTGGGGTTTGGGGCTCTTTGGAATGTTGCTGGTTCACCTATGGACGGCCTGATCCTCCTTTTGGAGGGTTCTCTTCGGCTTTTACTTCCAGGGGAACATTGGGGGGGGGGGCACTCTCCTTCATTGGAAGAGACTCCAGTCTCCAGGCCTAGTGAGAGCTTTTAGGCTACTCCCTGACCTGGTGCCTGTAGCTGTTTCAGGGGTCTCTGATCTTTCTTTTGTGCATGACCTCATGACTGATACTCCTCCCTGGCCACCCATTTAGGGGGCCCTCTTAGGCCTTCACCTTCTTCAGGGGGGGGGGGGGAGGGATCATTCTCATTCATCAACTTTCAGAGGTTTTTTCATGGTGCTTACAAGCAGACTTGATTCATGTTACTGTCAATGACATATATGCATGCCTTACCATGGCCTACACGGGGTCTTCACAGGTTTTTTTCTTCTGGTTCCAGTGTAGTATGTCTCCTTTGCTCTGCTCTCGCCACGGGAGTCGTCGCCGAGTGGTGATTTCCAACCATCGTGAGTGCCTATCCCACGTAGGTTGCTATTCTCAGGGTGTTTTTTGGCCTTAGGGGGTGTGGCCCGAGCTTGGTGGACCTAGTGACTCTTGCGTCCCACCCTACGTCTGCGGCCGCTGACGAGGCTCGGTCACGCCTCTGCACTACGTGGTCTGCAGTGGCACTCTCCTGCCTGGCCAACCGTTTAGGGGTCATCTTCGGCCTTCACCTTACTCCCGCTTCCTCGCCTACCTAGGCCTCCTGGGCCGTTTCCTTCGTATCAACTTGAACCTGCCCCTTGGTCTTTTTTGTCCTGGGTTTTTCGGGGTTCCTTGATATTGCTGGTTCACCTGGCCTCTCCCTGACCCTCCACATCTAGGGTCCCTCTTCACCCCTCGCCATGCACATTGAGAGGGGGGGGGGGTACTCGCTTTCATAAAAGGTGCTACACTTTCAAGGTTCAGTGAGCACTTTTGTGCATTTTTCTGCCCTTGTGCCTGTTATTCTTCAGGGGTCTCTTCGAGTTTTTTGTGCATCCTGCCTTGCATTATACTCCGGTATAGCCCTCCTTTCAGGGGGTCTCTTTTTCGTCCTTCCCTTCCACAACGGGGGAAGGGGGTAATCTCCTGTCAAGGATTCAAGGGCTTTTTACGATGTTGTGCTTGCTCACAGTTCCTGCGCTTCATACATGGGCCATCGGTATATTTTTCCTTTCCGATTGCAGTGTGGATGTCATTTCCTCCCTGCGCACTCCATGGGGGTTCCCGTCCTGCCATGCCCGTTTGGACATGGAGAGTCCTACCCGTGTTTCATGCTCCAGCCGCGATGGGTTTAACCTTCGGAGGTGTAGACCGTGTCTCGTTGATATTGACCTTTGGGTCTCGTCCTATATTCCCGGACGCTGAAGAGGCAAGGTCTCGCCTCTGCGCTACATGGTCGGGGTTTCGCTCTCTATGTCAAGGACCACCTCCAGCGGCTTCCACGCTTCCTAGACGAAGGGGTGTGCGCCATGCTTCCCCTTCCCTCTGCTGTCTACAAGGCGCCAGACCACCTTTCCCCCGGTGCCTCGTTCGGACGTCCCTACTGTTTCCGAGGACGCCGAGACGTAGGAGAGACGCCGCTCTACTTCACCACATCGCCGACGGTCTCCGGCTCCACGCCGCCCTGTCGCTTCCCCTGTACGATCTTCAGGCATGCTTACGTACTGGGCGGTGTTCTTGAGGCGCTCCACTGCCGTCCCTCCTGTTTTAACCGTGGTACCTCCTCTTCTTGGCCACCCCTTCGGGGATCACAGCATCAGGCAATAGATAGATAGATAGATACCTCCTCTTCCACCTTTTTTGGTGGCCCACCTGCCTACGTCACCTGCTCCACCTGTGGTTGCTGCTCCGGTTGTCCATCCTCCCGCTTGCTCCCAGGCAGCATCGACTTCTTTTGTCATGCTCCCTGAGTGTGGCCTCGGGCTGGTTGGTCGGCCTGACCACGTTCTGTCCCTCGGGACGTTTCTGATCCCTAACGAACGTCGCTTCCCTTCCCTTTACGGGAAGCCATCGTCGTGGGGGAACGTGGCGGCATCCCGCCCGGAGCGAGCTCTTACACATGCACAAGGGGAGCGCCCGGTGTCTGTGAGTTGGCAGGTGCAGCTCAACGCCTTTGGGCACTTTCGGGTTTTTGGCCCTGGACGGCCTGGTACCAGAGGTGGACGTCAGGGCTCATCCTGGGAGGGCGGGTCTCTAATTTTACTTGCCATCTTGGTCTCCCAAGTTCTGGTCAGCCTTTGCTCGACACGACGTACATGTCGACGCGCCCACTCTGTCGGTCTCGTATGAGATTTCAGTAATGTCATTCCATAGTACATCTTTTACTGTTCCTTGTGGCTGACGTAAGGCGTCGACTTCGGGGTTCGGTCGGAGATGGGTTCTTCACCACTCCCTCCGGTCGGCTGCTCCTCCGTGTCGAGCCTCGTCATGACTTAATCCGGGGTATCACCTCCATATTGGGCCTGGTTCATTGCCCCTACGTTATCTTTCTGAACGTATGCCACGATCCTTCACGCCACCAGAGAAGAGTGCCCTGGAGCGGGTTCTCAAGCTCCGGCGGCGCACTGCTCGCATGCTCTCCACCCTCTTCAAGCGACTGCACCTAGCTCGGCTTCCCCTCAGGCTTATTGTAGCCCGGCCGACTAGGGTGCTCGGGAAGGGTGGGGACCAATTCAGGCGAGTGCGACTGCAGCCCGCCATGGCCTCCGTCGGCGACCTTCAGTGTCCCTTCCATGAGGCTGCGCGTTGTCGCCGGTCTCTCTGGTTTTCCTTCTGTACACTGGCGCCGGCTGAGATCCGCACGTCGCTGTTGCTTTCTGAGCTCACTCCGGAGGGGCTCTTCTCTGCCCCTGCATGGCAGGGATCTTCCCTCTTTGCTGCTGCGGGGCTCTTCGCTCCCTGTCCGCCTGGGGTGTCACGACCCTCCTCAACCGCTTCCTCTTAGTTGAGGTCGGCAGACCGGCTCGTAACGAGGCCGCCAGGCTCGGAGCCCCTACCGGCTCTTGCGTCCCCACTCTCGGTTTAGCTTCGCCGTTTGTGGGCACGCCGGGTAATACAGCGGGGTCTGTCCTAGAGGTGTCAATCCACGTTTCCACTCAGACGACCTGCATGACATCGGCCTGTCTCCCCAGACGTCGCCTAGGTTATTCTGTCCATGCACGTGGATGGGATTATTCAGGAAGTCTCGCCTCAACAGCGGGGCTTCCTGTCGCATGTCTTTCTGGTCTCCGTGACGGACTGCAAGGTGTTGTGACCGGTGGTCGCCCTGTAGTGCCTTGTATTGATGACTCTAATTATGTCACGTTCGGCGGTTTGCCCTTCGGTCTCCATGTCGCACCTCGTGTCTTTACGACCCTCGTCGGACAGGCCTTGCCTCCCCTGCTCAATCAGGGTCTTCCGCTCCTATTTTTCCTTGGAAGGTGGGATCTTCGCCGCGAACTCTCCCACACACTGTGTACACGACACTCTCCTTGTTCCACCTCGTCCCACGGGTAGTTTACATGTAACCGTTTCCGAGTCTTGCCTTCCACCGTCGCACGATGTGCCGTGGGTGGGCCTCGACTGGGATAGGACGAGCGCGATTGTCACCCAGAGTCAGGTGACTGCGTAGTACTTTCGTTCTTCGGGACCTGGCGGGGTACCTGTTTTACCACGCACACCTTTACACCGTCACACTGCGTGCAACCTACCTACCCGGGACTACCAACCTATGGGCGGTTGCTCTGTCGAAGGGACAGAGCACCCGGGTAGTATGGTCTTTCCAACACACCGTATTCGATGTGTTTCCGCCACCCGGCGCCCTTTTTGATGTGCAAAGTCCTCCACAGGCTGAGTGGGTACATGTACTTCGTTTGGTTGTTCACTTCCATCTGGCCGGCACAAGCCTGGTCCGCTCGGCTGTAGCGGTGGCGCCCGAGTCCTGTTCTCCTATCGTTCCCCGGTTTCCACTTGGGATCGATTGGTGACCTAGGGACCTCGTTGGCCTTCACATCGTGGATGTTTGTGAGGCAGGGTGGCTGCCAAAGTTTAGTCGATCTTTGACTGTCAAATCCTCTCCACTGGACACATTCTAAGTGGCAGACTTACGTCTCTCACTGGCACAGTTGTCCTTCTGGGATGAACAACACATCACGGACACGCCCATTGGTTGCGTTCGTGTTTCCCTACCTCATTTGGTTATTTTTGAGACGCGTCCCAACATATGCACCACGCTTAGGACCCGCCTGTCGGCCATTCGGGTACCGTTTGTGTCATTCACGGGGTTGGTCGTTCCTCACAAGGAATTGGATTTCCTCATGCGGGCCTGCTTTGGGCTTAGGCCAACCCCGCGTCAGATTCCTCCCCAGTGGTCTCTGGCGGAGGCTCTCACACTGCTCTCGTCTGCCTCTTACACTAATTACCCCACGCCTGAACACTTCCATGCCATGACACTGTTCCTTATGGCTTTGGCGACGGGTGAAGGAGTCTCGGAGATGGCTGCCATGTCTAGGACCCGGCATTGCTTACGATTTTCTCCCGTCCTTGGGTCAGTTACTTTGGCTCCGTCCGTTCGTTTTGTAGCTACAACCGTACGCGACACTCCTGTTTTTAAGCCTTTCCTGTACCGGCTTCCACACGCGGTAGGGTTCATCGTCCGTTATGCCCGGTTCAAACCCTGCATACGTATGTGTACTCGGCCAGGCCAGTGTCGGGGTTGACATTACGGGTGGCACCTACGACCGGTAGGAGGCTTGATCGACGTGCTGTGGGACTTCGCCTGTGTCGGATTATTCGGGCCAGTAACCCAGGCGTTCAGGGCACAGCTCATGGCGTCCGTTCGTACGCTGCTACGTCCAGGTTTTACATGTTCCTTCTCGACCGGACTTTGCCGACACAGGGCTTTGGTCTTCCCCCACCGCGTTTGTCTACTCCTCTCTGTCCATGTCCACAGGCAGACCGGGGCGTCCTTGTAGTGCGTTGGGCCAGCAGGTTCACTCAGGGTCTACCTGCAGCCTGGTTCCTTCTGCCTCTTGTCCTTCTCCTGTCCTGTCCTTCCTTTATTGGGGGTTGGGGGGGGGGGGAAGGGTATTGTACTCTACCCATACTTGCACCTAAGTTAAAGATAATAACTGGGTTAAGATTTTGATATAATTTCTAGTCTTAAGTTTACTACATTCTTTCGGTATGTCTTGTCCTCATACCACTGAAATTTTCTCATATGGCTTTTAGTGCTCGTCACTGACACTGCTCATGTAGTTTCTTGTCTCATCCTGTACAGTACTCCTATTCGGCATATGTCGGTATTTACTAGTTACAGTATGGGTCGTCCTGCTTTCTTCCGGAAGGAGGGGGGCATCCTGGAATTTATATTCATCATTATGAAATGCATCATTCTTTGTCTTAGGCTAAGTTATCTCATGAAATAAGACTTGACTGTACTTGACCTCTCTTGATATGCACCTGTCAGTATACTCTTTATATAAACTCTCTTGTTTAAGTCGGTCTTTCCATGGTCCTGATATTTCTTAAGGGCTAAGTTTGTGTTTTTTTCGCTTGGATGTCCGCCTCCAATTTGTTACTCTAGCTCTACGTTGGAGACGTAGAGGCTACTACTAAATTGGGAGGTTTGACGCATCAAATCAACCAAGCTACAGACCAACATGGTGAAACACATACAATAGCACTGGATATATCAAAGGCATTTGATAGAGTCTGGCATCAATCCTTATTGTCGAAGATGTCACACTACGGCCTTGCATCATTAGTTCCACTAATTTCTTCTTATCTTCATAACAGAAAAATACGTGTAATGGTAGATGGCCTTTATTCTCAATTTCACTCAATAAATGCTGGTGTTCCCCAGGGATCAGTTTTGGCCCCAATTCTGTTCCTCATTCATATCAATGATCTCATATCTACCACTCATAATCCAATACATTCCTACGCAGATGACTCAACACTCCACAGTTCCTTCACATTTACCAATTCTTTCACCCAACCCGATCTTATAAATTCAAAAATAAACACTGCAATTTCTCTGAACCAGGACCTTTCTAGAATTAATGGATGGGGACAAAAGAATCTAGTTTCCTTTAATGCACAGAAAACCAAATACATTAAATTTTCTAACCGACAGAATCTCACTGACTCCCATATATTTTTAATGATGTAAATATTCCCACTTCCCCTAGTATTGACATTCTCGGTGTAACATTAACTACTAACTTGAGCTGGACACATTATGTTAGAAGCATTGCTAAGAATGCCTCTAAAAAACTGGGACTCCTGTACAGAGTTCGAGAATTCTTCACTGACGAGCAGTTGGCCGTGATATATAAAAGTCATGTGCGTTCTCAGATGGATTACTGTTCACCTCTGTGGGGTGGAAGTGGAGTGGTTGCATTGCGGCAGTTGGAAAAAATTCAAAATAAAGCTATTAGATTAATCAATAACCCTGCAATCACACAGGACCTTCCTACATTATCCATACGAAGAAACGTTGCATCCCTTGCATTATTCTACAGATATTTTCACAGCAATTGTTCCGAGGAACTTGCTTCAATTGTGCCGCCTCTCCACATCTTTCCCGTAGAACTAGGGCAGCTGAGAGCGCCCATGAATTTACACTTTCTCCTCCACAATGCAGAACTTCTGCTTATCAGAATTCATTTATCCCCAGAGCTACTACTCTTTGGAATTCACTTCCCTCGAATTGCTTTCCACAAACTTACAATCTACAAATGTTTAAATCCAGTTGTTACAAACATTTTATGAATGGAGGATGCCTTTAGGCACATGGACCTTTTTGTTTTATCTGTGTTTTTCCTTCCTCCGTTCATTGTCTCTTAAAAAAAAAAAAAAAAAAAAAAAAAAATCTCCCAATACCAAAGAAGGAAAACCTTCTATTTGGTAGGTAGCCTCGGAGTATCCAACGTCATAGTATCCCACCCTCGCGCCGTACCCCTGCCCATCCAATCTTGTCTATTTAACTTGATGCCTGGATGATCCAATGAACCCGGTCGGGTTGTACGGTAAGCCCATGACAACGGCTTAAGGAGCCAGATAGGATGGCCAAGATCTTACAATTTTCTCTTTTCTTTCTCATCAATATTTTCTTTTTCCTTTAAATAGTGGCCTCAAAAGTATGTACAACGTACTTTTTTTATTTTTTTTATTTATTTATTTTTTTTCTTCTATGTGATTGAGTGAGGCAAAAGGCATAACTGCCTATAGCGAGTGCCTCCCCCATAGTTGAAAGAGTGACAGGGCCAAAATCAAGGGACGTTCGAGCCAAAATGCCTGGACACACGGAGTTTGAAGCAATTTAAGTCATAGGAAGAGGGAAAGACTGATTCTGGGAGAGAGTTCCAGAGCTCAGATGTTGAGTAGAAGAAAGTTTGAGAGTAACGTTTCACTCTTGGGTTGGAGAGTTGCACAGAGTAGGGGTGGGATTGAGTTGCAAGACGGGTACCACGTGCCCTACGTAAAGGAGGTGGTATGCACTGGGATAGCTCTGAGGAACACTGATTATTATAGTAGCGATAGAATAGCGAGAGAGATGCAACATTGCGGCGGAGAGAGAGAGATTGCAGAGAGTTGGTGAGTGGACGGGAGTTAATGATACGAAAGGCCTTCCTTTCAACTTTGTCTAGGAGAGCGGTGTGAGAGGAACCTCCCCACACATGTGAACAATACTCAATACAAGGGCGCACTATGCCCCTGTACAGAGCAAGAAGCTGTGCAGGGGAAAAGAACCCCCTAAGGCGGTTGAGCACACCCAGCTTCTGGGAGGCTGCCTTAGCAAGACTGGTAATATGGTCCTTCCAAATGAGAGCAGAAGAAAAAGAGACACCAAGAATATTGAGAGAAGATGAAGGGTTGATTTTTGTATTGTTGAAGAATAAGGGATAGTCCGCTGGGAGATCCTGACGGGTAGATAGATGGAGAAATTGGGTTTTGGAAGCATTAAAGTTAACAAGGTTTTCTCTGCCCCAATTGGAAATAGTATTTAGATCAGAATTTAAGAGTTCTATGGCTTCATTACGTTTGTCGTTGAGGGATTGCTGGCTGGGGCGTTCTGAAAAACTAATGGAGTAGTGTAAGGTTGAGTCGTCTGCGTATGAATGGATGGGAATTAAGGTACAGTTAAGGAGATCATTTATAAAAATTAGAAAGAGAATAGGAGATAGGACAGAGCCCTGAGGAACACCGGAGTTTATAGGGTGAGGAAGTGAACAATGGCCGTCCACAACCGCAGCTATGGAACGGCCGGAAAGGAAATTAGAGACAAAGGCACAGATGGAGGGATAGAAACCGAAGGAGGGTAGTTTAGAAATTAAAGATTTATGCCAGACTCTATCGAAGGCTTTCGATATGTCTAGTGCAATAGAAAAAGTCTCACCGAAGTCCCGAAAGGAGGATGACCAAGAGTTAGTAAGATATGAAAGAATATCACCAGTAGAGCGACCCTTAAGGAAGCCATACTGGCGATCTGAGAGCAGATTATGAGAAGAGAAATGATTAAGAAATTTGGAAGCAAGAATAGTTTCAAAAACTTTAGAAAGACAAGAGATAAGAGCAATTGGACGATAGTTGGAGGGTTGAGAGCGGTCACCCTTCTTTGGGACAGGTTGAATGTGAGCAAACTTCCAGCATGAAGGGAAGACGTTAGAGGACGTACGTTAGACGTACTGTACCTAGTAGAGAGAGTAGGTGCTACTCTAGATGTTATCGATTAATCACGCTATGGATTACGATAATTGCCCGCTCCATAACGGAACGGAATTATACGAGAAGTATATAGCTCTACGTTGGATACTCCGAAGCTACCTACCAAATAGAAGGTTTCCCTTCTTTGGTATTGGGAGTGTCAAACCTCCCAATCTCCACAAAGAAATTACCTAAACTAGGTTAGATGTATATCAGGCAGCAGAACTCATTGTTATCTTGTGAATAGTCTTATTGATAAGGAATAACCACATAACCTAAGCTAGGTTAGACCATTTCTTGGTCTGGCTAGCTAGTGACTTAGCAACTTGTTGCTAAGGTCTTGTCTTGTGTCTAACCTAGTTTAGATATATATCAGGAGGCAGAAATCACTTTTACCTTGTGAATGGTGAAGACTAGAATATTCTATACCAAGGGCTTTTCGATTGAGCAAAATAATAAAAGTGGTTTTGGACCCGTGGTCACTTCTTCGATTATCGAGTCAGCTAATACGTGTGTATTTACCTACCTATTTGTAGTTTACAGGAATTGAGCAGCGCTCGTGTTGTCCTGTCTTAGTTACTTTATAATCAATCCATTTTACTTAGACGAGTATCATAATGGATATTCCCAATTCCCAGTATTTTGGACTAACATATCATAGCTTATGTTGTCCTATTTCCATATTTACTTTTATCCAACCTAGATTTGAACATGTTAATGTTCTTCATTCGCACCACCTCCTCCTCCAAGTTGTTCCAAGTCTCTATACAGTAGGCTCACATATCTCGATCAATCTCATCTCGATATTTCGCATCTCGATGCCACCTTCAACCTCTCCCCAATCACAAATCTCGATGAAAAAACGTTAATCTCGATAGCTAAATATCGATGCTAGATGCTTATATACTAATATAAACAGATTAATCTTGACCAAATCGATGTGTGAACCTCACAGTCATTGTGTTTTGTTCACCTGTATACTAATGTACCGCTAGTATCGATCGTCTCAAGCGGTAGTCTAACCTGTCTCTGCCGCTTTCATTTACGTAGTAATATAAATTACTTTACCATGTTTTAATATACATTATTATTTGTATGAGGAAAATCTAATATATAATAATAGTAAAGACAAAAGAAAACTTGATTAAACTTTATACCATGGAAAATTTATTGAAGTCGGTAGATCTAGCGGCCACTTGGTGTACCAGTCACACGTCCGCCATTCGCTTGAAAACTTGTATTGTGAAGTCGTCTATCTGGACCTTTTTTTATCGCATTCATAAAATGCCGGTACTAGTGGTGACAGGGTGAGGGAAGCAATTGCAAGAATTGATGACGGTGACTGTGCGCCGGGTGCGGAGACGCAGTAACCTAACTGCGTTCGCCTCGGAACCAACAATCAACCACACAAACCTCTTTATCAATAAATATAAGGTAAAAATAAAACTCTTTCATTATTAATTTTATCTATTTTAACATATTATATATATTGCATATGATTGTGGGGGGCAAATGTGAAAATTGACAGATTTGATGTAGGTTAGTCGGCAAGTGGCTGGAACCGATTGTATTTTTTCCCATAAGAAGTTAACTTCGCATCTCGATATTTCGAATCTCGATCGGTATTTGTGGGAACCAATTATGATCGAGATTGGAGATTCCACTGTACGGTACTTCTATATGGGAAGCTGAATTTCTTTGTGTCCTTACGACATCTGCCCTTCCTCAGTTTAAACTTGTGTCCTCTTGTCCTTCCATCATCCCTCACGAATAGATCTTCCCTATCCACTCGTTCCAAACTTTTTACTCCCTTGAACATCGTTATTAAGTCGCCTCGTTCCCTTCTCTCTTTCAAGGTAGGCAGTTGTAGTGTCTTAAGTCTTTCCTCATATGTCAACTCCTTCAAACTTGGGATCATCTTCGTTGCTATCCTTTGGACTTTCTCTACTGTAATTTGTTTATGTGTGTTTTCAAATGTGGTGACCATATCACTGCTGCATATTCTAATCTTGGTCTTATCATAGTCATTATCAGTTTTCTTAACATTTCTTCGTCCAAATAGTTAAATGCCACTCTCATATTGGTTATTGTTCCATATGCTCCTCCAGTGATCATGTTAATATGCTTCTCCGGCAATAGATCATCTTGTATTATCACTCCAAGGTCCTTCTCATGCCGTGTTTTGCCGATTTTTTCAATTCCTAATTTGTACTCCCAGCTTGGCCTTATCTCACTTGTTCCCACTTTCAAAACATGACACTTTTCTGCATTGAAACTAATTTTCCAGGTTTGGCTCCATCTGTGCAACTTATCTAGGTCCTTTTGAAGATCCTGACAACTTTCTATACAGGTGATATTCTTCATGATCTTAGCGTCATCCGCGAACATGTTCATGTGACTATTCAAATTTTCTGGCATGTCGTTTACATAAAGTAGGAACATGCGGACCCAACACTGATCCCTGTGGTACTCCGCTCGGCACACTCCTCCACTGGGAATATTCGTCTCGTATTGTGGTCCTCATTTCTCTTCCTATTAAAAAGTTTTCCATCGATTTTAACATCCTACCATGTACACCTCCAACAACCTGCAATTTCCACAATAACCTTTTGTCAGGCACCCTGTCAAAGGCCTTTTTCAGGTCCAGGTAAACACAGTCAACCCCTCCCTCTCTCTCCTGTGTAATATCTACCACTCTGCTATAATAGCTTAATAAATGTGTGTGTTTGTGTGTGGCGGACCGTTCGGCATAATAAACAAAGGAAAACACAAGAGCTATGAGGTTCACAAATTTGTTTGGTCAATATTACTCTGTTAATATACGTTTATGAAATATACCTGGGATATTCTCGCTATCCAAGCAGCTCAGTTAGGGTTTTATGAGTAGGCCTAGGCCTATCTATAGCCTCGGCCTAAGAGTAACTCTCAGTACGGCGCTCTACTGTACATGAAACATTAACAGCAATAAAAAAGACAATAGATAATTTGTTAGTAGTCTTGGCAAATCCAACGTCAAGGCTATTAACCTAATTGCAATGACGACTTGTCTATTTTGACTGCTATGTCGTCATTCCAACCGCGGTTAAAAAGAAAACGTCTAGAGTCTACTCCTTATCTTGCTCTAGGAGACGTTGTACATTAACCAAAACTACCACCGAAGGTGAAAAAAGTATAGAAGAGAAGAAAAAGGGGTTTACCTTAGTTACCGCTCAAGGCCCATCCCGTGTTCCGTCATGCGCCGATCCCTGTCGAACGTGCGCATGAGCGACCCTCTCTTGTTATCATTTTTTCACGCGTCGCCATTGTTGAGTCCGCTTTTGTTGTGCTCCTTCAATTCACCCTGTTTTAGGTTCGTTTCGGCTTTTCTGGCCTTCTTTTTGTTAGACAGATGTTACGTGATCTAGGACACACGTAAATGGGCTCCTCAGTGTGTTTAATGGAGACGCGTGTGGAAATAGCTACCGAAGGTACGGGGGCGCCTGGCGTTCCTCGTATGTGTTTTTCATTCCTTTCTCTTTTCATATTCTTTTTTCCTGTTAGTCTGGGCATAGTTTAGCTTATTTTAGCCTAGCTTGTTTCTCATTCAGGAATTGCTATGCCCTATGAGTTTTCATATTTTCATAGCCTAGGTGTACAGTTGGTTCACAATCTGAGATTTCGTGGTGGCGGTGCTGTTTGTAGGGTTTGTGTCGGCCGCATTATTAGCGTTATTCCCGAGTCCCCCCTTACGAGCCTTCACTGTGTCTCAAGGGCCTGGGCGCTTGGTGGTTCGTGATATCCAGGGGTACCCTACGGGGGCCTCTCCCTCACACCACAGGGTTTTTCGCCCCTGACACATTCTCTCCTCACGGCTAGGCCACCCTTTTTCTCGCCAGTTTCATTTACTGGTTTTTGTGTTCCCTTACTGTTTTCACCTCCATCCTTTCATTCCCTTTTGCCCAATCCTGGGGTACCCTACGGGGGCCCCTGTTTGTGCCGAACCACCCTTCCTGCCACTTCTCCTCATGGGCTTTGCTCTATCTCTGTGGGTGGGGTGGTTCCTGGGGGATGTGCCTCCTCTCCCCTGGTGTGTCTTCCTTGCCTCTCCCTTGACCGGTTGAGTCAGGATATTCAAGGAAGACACTGCTCAGCTTGATAAGCCATCGTCGCTTGGAGTCATAAGGAGTTGACGCTTTTTTCTGGGCCTGTGTTGGTATTACCTAGACGCTCCTCTCGCTTTTTCGGCGCCGGACCGTCTCGGCCGGTCCCGCAAATTTGCGGGGTGCTCGATTTGGTCCACGGACGATTCGGCTCCCCGCAAATTTGCGGAGATCGCTGGGGGGTCTCGCGGTGAGGCGGGAGGGTTGTGTCGGTACGGTTATGCCTCCATTGGCCCGCAAATTTGCGGTTATAGTTGGCTTTCCCGGTGACCCTTTTTTGTGTCATCTTGTTGCCTGGTACTATATTGGTGTATGCACTTGCCTGGTGTTATGGACCCTGCATGTGAGGTGTTGAGTGGTGGTTAACACTTTCTCCATCTTTGCAGGTTTCTGCTTGTGCTCTTCCGCCTCACCCGCCCTCCTCACCTCCATCGGTGCTCCCGGTTTAGAGTGAGTACGACTTCCAGTTTGCATGTGTGTTCCTGTTTACCCATGCTCATTCCCTGGTTTTTATTGGACATTATCTTCACTTACTCCGTCAACGTGCTGCTTATGGTGTGTGTTCTTCCATTGCAGGTGGGATGCCTTGCTTTCGCCAGGGCTGTGGCTCCCCGTGCTTGGACTGCCACAGGTCCTGCTTGCGGCATTCGCAATGTGTGTCCTCTACGGCCTACCTCCCGGCTTTGTGTGGCCCGTGTATGGACCTGGTGGATGTGGTGGACCATCACCCTGGTTCCTCTGACGCGGCGGTGGCCTCTGCATCCCTTCAGTCTGTGTGGGCGGTGGTCTCCCACCACATCAGGACTGTGGGCCACCGTTCCCCGGCCTTTGTTGACGACCGGATCCGCGTCGCCCTGGGCATCCCTGACCCGTCTGGGGGCCGTTTACCTGGCCCTCTCCCTGCTCGGGCCCTCCTCCCTGGGTCCCGTGGTCGGTCGTCGCATCGTCGGGTGGATCCCCAGCTCCGTCCACGCTCTCGCTCTCCTCGTCGCTCGTCCTCTACTGCCCCTCCTCGTCCTCCTGCTCACCTTGACTCCGCCGTTCGCCCTCGTCATGGTTCTCGCCCTGAGGCCGGGGTTAGCGTCTCTGCCCCTGTACGCCCTCCCCTGGCCTCTCCGGATAGGGGCTCTACTACCTTCCGCCCGCTTCCCCTGCACAAAAGACGTCCTCTTCATTTGTCCTCTACGCGCGCGGATGTTCATGCTGTAGCTGGCCCTCTGCTCCCTCCTTCTACTCTGTCCAGGAGGGTCCGCCAGGATGTAGTTGCTTCTCCTCCTACTTCTCCTGCTTCGGTGCCTCTTCTTCCTTCTAGGTCTCGTCCCAAGGTGGAGGTTCCTCCCTCCTCCGCCTCGGTGTCGGGCCGCCCTGTTCTCTCAGCCCCGGGGATCCTTGCTCTGTTTCCCCCCGCGGCTCCTTCTGACCTCCTTTCACCCGGCCAGCCTTCCCCCTCCCGTCATCCTGCTCCTCTTCCTTCTTCTATTCCTGATCTTCGCTTGCCGGCTCCCCGTGAGGGTACCCCGCCGCTTGACTCGGTAGAGTATAGCGAGGTTTCGGGGTCCCCTTTCTCGGGGGCTGACGTGTCGCTGGAAGAGGGGGATGGTGATGTTTCCCCCTCGGGCGTTAGTGATCGGGAACGAGACCCTCAGGACCGTCACGGCCGTCGTCGCTCGCCTTCCTTGGGCCGCGACGCTGCTGTTTCGTGTCATGGGTCTCGCTCTCGCTCACGCTCGCCCCTGCGGGCCGAACTATCTTCGGGGGGGTCGCCTCTCTCGGATCGATTTTCGGCTATGCAGGGGTGGGTTGTGTCACACTTCGACGCGCGCTTGGAGGCGATGCAAGAATCCCTCTTATCGCGCTTCTTGGCGGTGACACAAGCTCAGCGCCTCACCCAACCTGCCCCTGCTTTGGTCCCCCTCCCCTCTGCGGTGGACCACATTCCTTCTCGCCCTGCTTCTCCGCCTGCCCGGTCGTCGGCTAGTACTGCTCCTGCCCTGGCTCAGGTGGTTGCCCCTACTGTCTCACATGCGGGGGTCCTCCGTCTGCTAGGGCAGGGTCCGCGCTTGCCCCCCATCCAAAAGGCCAAGGTCCCGTCGCGGACTATGCCGCTCCTCTATGGCTCCTTGGCTGTTTGGAAGGGGGTGCAGGCCTCCCACCCGGAGCGTGCTACCGACTTCCCGTCAGGTGAGAGGGCCCTACCTTTGGACTGGTCGGTCCAAATAAATGATAAAATGCAGTTCAGGGCGATCAGGGTGGATGGTCAGGTGGCCGACGTGGAGGTGCGGGCGTACCCGACAAGGACTGACCTTCAGTACTTCTCGGTGAAGCCCAGTGTCTGCTCCTCGGACTAAGCTCTGGTCAGACTTCAGCCGCCAGGACATCCTTCAGGATGTTCAGTCCCTGGCTGTGTTAACGGGACTGTCCTCCTATGGGACGGGTTTGTGCGACGACGGTAAGCCTGGCTTGGCCGTCGTGCTCGATAACCCTCTTCCATTGGAGGCCTGGTTTGCTGAGGCCTTAGACTTTGCCAACCGTTCCGTCGACAGATCTATTTCAGTCCCTCCCCCAGAGTCGTCACTGCTTTTGCCTCCTCTGGTATCTGTCGGCGGATTGGATGGCAAGTTCTGGTCCTGGATTAGCGCTCCCAAACTTGAAATTTGTGCTATTGCTAACCCGTTCTTCTCCCACCCAGATAAGTCCTCTGTCGACAGGGATTTTACCTTGCGGCAGAGGGTGGCGAACTTATTGTCTTGTCTTCTAGGTTCCCTCCAGACGTCTGTTCACCACCTGCGACTTATCGAGGCGACTGCACCTGGCGATCTTCGCGAGGGCTTGGACCACGTTCGGCGGATCCACCTTCAGCTCGCGGTGTCTTTGGTTCCCGAGCTGAAGGCGGTTTTGTGCGAGGCAACTCGACAACGCCAGACGGTAAGGTCCTCGTTCTGCCGGAAGGCCCCTTTGGATATTCGTCAGGGTCTATTATACTCTGAGCTATATACATCGGGGCTTTTTGCGCAGGATGCTTGGGAACGCTACGCTTCTCTGTCAGCGGACCCTGCTTACGACACGCAAAGACGCGCTGTGTCGCGACCAGGGTCTTCGCAGTCCCGTCCTTCTGCCGGTCCCCTTCGGGGTGCTGCCGCCACTGCTGCCGCCAAGAAAGGGCGCAGGAAAGGGAAGTTGCCGGCCAGAGCGTCGGTTCCGCCTCGCACTTCTGCTCCTGCTCCCTTTCATCCCCGCCGAGAAGGGGCTGGCCAGCCTTCCACTTCCGGCCGCACTTCGACGGGGTCTGACACACGACGGACAGGGGATGGGGTGACCCGCCCTTTTCGGCGAGGTGGGGGGGGTAGGGGTGGTCAACGTGGCTCTTATGACCGCAGGGACCGTACCGGGGGACCCTCCACGTCAAAAAATGTGTAGGTTCTCCAGGTCGGTCTCCTCCTTGTTCTCCTTCTCGCCTCGCAGAAATGGTCGCTCACCTCATCTCGGGGGCTCCCACAGGTTATTTTCGCCCTTGCGCCCTTCGGTGGCCACGAGGGACGTGGGGGCGGAAGATTGCACGGAGGGGTCTAACCTGGAGATGGAAGTCCAGACCCCCACTCAGCTCTTGTCAACGAAGCCGGCCTGTCTCTTCGGAGGTGGCCGACGTGATTACATCCATGCACGAGCAGGGAATCGTCAAGGAGGTGAAAGCCGGTCTACCGGTTTTCCTCTCCCGTGTTTTTCTGGTACCAAAGAAGGACTGCGACGCGATGCGACCGGTGGTGGATCTGTCGGCCCTCAACGGGCACATCGTGAACACACGGTTTCGGATGCTGACGGTGCACCAGGTACGACTGGCCCTGCGACCTCTGTCGTGGGTAGTGTCGCTGGACCTCAAGGATGCGTATTGGCACGTTCCGATCCATCCTCGTTTCCAGCGATTCTTGGCCGTTCAGACTTCCGATCGTGTGTTCATGTTCGACAGACTTCCCTTCGGTCTCAACATCGCGCCGCGGATCTTCTCGAAACTGGTAAAGCAGGCTCTGGATTCTCTCCTCAGGGGCGGCCTCCAGATCCTGTTTTACTTGGACGACTGGTTGATAGTTTCAGACACCCTAGAACAGTGCGTCCACGACACCCTCACAGTAGTTCAACACATCACACAGTTAGGGTTCAAAATCAATATTCCCAAGTCGCGCCTGACCCCGTCGCGTGTCGTGACGTGGGTAGGTCTCGAATGGGATCTGACCAACGCTACAGTGACCCAGAGTCAGCCAAACGCGGTGAAACTTCGCAGGAAGGTCTTCGCCGTGTTGCACTCGGTCTCCCTCACGAGGAGGATCTGGGACTCGTTAGTGGGTTCGCTGAATTGGGCCGCTCTGACCATTCCCTTAGGGAGGCTCAGGCTGCGCCGCCTAATACTCATGGGCAACAAGGTGTTTCCGTTGGCCCCTATGGATCGGCTCATGCCGATCCCGCGTACCATTCACAGACACTTAGGACACTGGGTTGCTCGGGGCACGCTCTCTGCGGCTGTGCCCAGGACCGCCCCCCCGCCGACGATCTGGGTAGATACAGATGCGTCGAGCGAGGTAGGGTGGGGTTACCAATCCAACCTGGGACATCAACATCACGGCAGATGGGTGGGACACACACACCTACACATCAATGCCCTCGAACTGTTGGTTCCCTTGTTCTTCCTGAGGGACCACGCGCTGGCCCTTCGGGGAACGTCGGTGGCCTTCAGGATGGACAATCAGACAGCTGTCCACTGTATCCAAAAGCAGGGGTCCTCCAGGTCTTTGACTCTGTTGGGGATCTCAGAGAAGTTGTTCTTCCTCGCGAACCGACACAACATCTCCCTGCACGCCTCCTACCTGCCCGGGACTGCCAACCTGTGGGCGGACGCCCTGTCGCGAGGACGGGGCGTTCTTGTAGAATGGGCAATGAAACAGACTGTATTCGACGACCTCGCAGCTTCCTGGGGTGTTCCGGAGGTCGACTTGTTCGCATCGAAGGAGACGCGCAAGTTGCCTCAGTACCTGTCCCTCCGGACTCGCACTCCGGAGGGGGGTCCGGACGCTTTCATGGAAGACTGGAACAGGTGGCAGTCGATATACATATTTCCGCCACCAGACGCACTGTTGATGTGCAAAGTCCTCGCGCGGCTGCGGCTGTACCGCGGCAGAGTCTGGCTAATAGCGCCTCTGTGGCCAGCCCAGGCTTGGTACTCCCAGTTGAAGCGGTGGTGCCCGAGTCCGGTCCCTCTCCCTCTCTCAAACTTCCACTTGAGCCAGGTTGGCGACCTGCGGACCTCGTTGGCCTTCGCATCGTGGATGTTCGTGAGGCACGGTGGCTCCCAGTCCACGGACGGGACCTGACTGACTTCCTGAAGCGTTCATGGACGTCTTCGACTTGGGGGACTTACGAGTCCCACTGGAGGTCTTTTACTAGGTGGATACAGGACACTCACCAGACTGTTAGCTCTCCTTCCCTCGTCCTACACTACTTGTTTCACCTCTTCCGTACACGTCGCTCTCAAGTCAACACTATACGTAACCACTTGTCTGCCATCCGGGAGGTCTTTGAGTCCGTCACTGGGCTGGTCGTTCCACCGAAGGAGCTGGATTCCTTCATGAAGGCTGCCTTCAGGGAACGACCGCCTCCGCGCCAGATCCCTCCTCAGTGGGATCTGGGGCGTGCTCTGGACCTTCTGGCTTCACACACATATACACGGGACACTACACCGGTTCAGTTGCTCGAGCGTACACTCTTCCTTGTCGCTCTGGCCACTGGGGATAGGGTGTCTGAACTAGCTGCCATGTCGCGGTCCCAGGAATGCATGCGATTCTCCCCGTCCTTGAATGTCGTCACGTTAGCCCCCTCCCCTCATTTTGTTGCCAAGAATGAGAGAGAGACCCACATTTTCAAGCCTTTCACCATCCAGGCTTTAAAGCGTGGGCATACTCACCATGTGTTGTGCCCGGTGCAGGCCTTGCACTCCTATGTTGAGTCTGTGGCTCCGACTTCGGGTACTGCTGTGTGGGTGTCTCCTCGGACTGGTAGGAGGCTCTCGAAGGTACAGATAGGACGCCACATTTGTCGGGTCATTCGTGCCAGTAACCCTGCTTGTCGGGGTTCTGCGCACGATGTGCGATCCTTTGCTGCCTCCTTACGGTTCCTGCAGACTCGTTCGTTGCCTGACGTCGCCTCGGCGGGTTTGTGGTCTTCTGTCCATACCTTCGTCTCCTCCTACCTCTCCATGTCCATTGTTAGACCCCCTCGGCCTGTGATAGCTCTCGGGAGTCGTGTTTCCTAGGGCTCTCGCGAAGTTGCCTGGTCTTCCCCCCTCGTCACTTTTCTTTTCCTTTGTTTTCTTTCGAAAAGGGGGGAGGGAAGTACGGGTTTGCAACACTGGATTACAAGTTTGGGGTTATGTTATATGTATACAGTACATAAGTGTTTTGGGCCTCATTGATAATTGTGTTTTGTTTTTGTGATCAGTGTTTTTGTTCATTTTGGAAGAAAAGGGATTTTGTGTACAGTACTTTTTGGTTTAAGACAAGTCTATGGTTTTGCAGTACTATGAATGACGGGCACGTGTTAAAACTGCTCTTTTTAGCTACTCCTCAGTTTTTCACTCTTTTATTAAACTCTCTTGTTTAAATTGTGTTTCTTTGTCATTCATAATTTTGTCTTATGCATTGTTTTTTTTGGTAGGTTGGGCTTGGATGTCCTCCTCCTATTTGTTATGCAGCCTTGACGTTGGATTTGCCAAGACTACTAACAAATTGGGAGGTTTGACGTACCTCCCAACCTACCAAATAGGAAAACCTACTATTTGGTAGTAGTCTTGGAAAATCCAACGTACATAATACCCTCCCTCACGCCGGACCCCTGCCCATCCGCGTTCTTCTGCTGACGTGAGATGTGATAACAAGAGAGGGTCGCTCATGCGCACGTTCGACAGGGATCGGCGCATGACGGAACACGGGATGGGCCTTGAGCGGTAACTAAGGTAAACCCCTTTTTCTTCTCTTCTATACTTTTTTCACCTTCGGTGGTAGTTTTGGTTAATGTACAACGTCTCCTAGAGCAAGATAAGGAGTAGACTCTAGACGTTTTCTTTTTAACCGCGGTTGGAATGACGACATAGCAGTCAAAATAGACAAGTCGTCATTGCAATTAGGTTAATAGCCTTGACGTTGGATTTTCCAAGACTACTACCAAATAGTAGGTTTTCCTATTTGGTAGGTTGGGAGGTACGTCAAACCTCCCAATAGATAACATATTTTATTTACCATGATTTATTTAGAGTTAGGCCTGGTGAGACGAGCTTTCGGGCGGTGCATTCTGGGCCGACGTCATTCCGTGATGTCAGCATTCCCGCCAAAAGTGTATTTCAAGCGCCAAATTCGGATGTACCATATCCAACCTATCGCCAATACTGTGTTTCACCAAGCTGAAACTCGCCAAATGCGAGGGACCACTGTATATCCTTAGTGTTGGGTATTGTTGATGTCGACAGTCATAGCTCTGGCACTAGTTCGGAAGCGTCCACCAGAGGTCTCAGGTGAATTCTTGGTAGGGTCAATTATCCGGTATTTTCCCTATTATTCCCGATATTTATAGAGTATTTTCGTGCGAGGACAGGTGGGAGAGAGTGGGGAGGATGGCGGATTGTATCTCCGACTCTCTAAGCCAGTCTGAGAGCTCTCCTTGTCTCTCAGTACCATGCCAGACACAAGAGAGGGAGGGTGTTTCTCACTCGCCGGTCAAGGTCAGATTACGACCGTGGGGCTAAAATATACAATTTTCACCAGCCAATTGCTGTTACCACTTGTTTTATTGCTTTCCAATGTTCATATGTTCATATTAAAAGTAAAATAGGCGTATATGGATAAGTATTAATTATATATATGGTAAATTGAAGATTTTTGTAAGGAATGTACCAAATACCTTCTCATGGCGGGCACTTTCAAATACCATAGCTGCGCAGCTGAAGAGTTAGTGGCCAAAATATAATAAAAATAATGCTATTGTATTGAAGAGGTTAAGTTCAATTTAGTTTCTTGATGAACTGGCTGACAGCCGTTCTAGGGCAATGTGATGTTAATGGGGTAGGGGAAAAGAGTTAGGATAATATAAGGAAATTAATGCTGTTACATATGACAACACTTCACTGACCCCTATCAACATCATCCAAAATTAATACCTGCTTAACTTAACCAAAGAACTGCATGTTTTGGTTTTCCCACTGCCTCTACCAGGCATATTCGCTGGCATAAAAAATAACCCCGTTGAAATGCGATCAAATGTACCTCAAAGTGTTCGATATTGGTCTGTTCAAATGGTCCTAAAACAGTCATGTTCTGGTTATCAAATAATAGTGATTGTATAGGGTAAGACGGGGTAATTTCGCGGCGGCGCTAATAATTTTCATTCAAACGCCGATATCTCCGAAACTATTGCATGGATTCGGCTGCAGTTTGGCTTAGGTTGTAGAGCAGTTTTGGTTTAGGTTGTAGAGCAAGTTTGGTTTAGATTGTATAGCTAGTTTGGCTTAGGTTGTAGATCTAGTTTGGCTTAGGTTTTGTTGCAGTTTCGCGGGGCCTGGAGCCGGGGCTAACTGTGCGTCTGACGGTATGGTCGGGTGTGTGTGGGGGTGTTTGTATGTGTGTGTGTTTGTTTGTATGTTTGCGTGTGACACAGTGTTGGCAGTAGCCGTCAGCTGCTGCCTGGTACTTTGTACTAGCAACCTACACGAGACACGTCCACACCCGCACTAAATAGTTCCACACCCGTAGGCCTAATAAATACGTCCACAACCGCACTAGACACATCCACACCCGCACTAAATGTTCACAACTCCACACCCGCAGTAGACACAGTGGCGCCTAGGCCTACACATGTGACACACCTGCATCTCTGCCCGCCCTGTTCAGTTGTGTGTGTGTACAAAGGAAATCAAAGGAAATCAAGCAACAACAGGTCTAGTGACCCTTCTAGGCTGCTTGTCCTCCAAAACACTGAGGATCAAGTGTCCAAACAGTGGTTTAGAGTGGGTAAGGGAACATTGGAAAGGGAACTACTGGCCTGGAACTAATGTCTGTGGCAGGATTAGGAAGTTAGTAGGGGACAGATGGGTTAGTAACTGAGGGGGGGATAAAATAAAGTTATTCATTTACAAACGCAGTCAGTCGCGGGTTTGATGCGAGATATTTGTCTAAGCGGAGTTTAAATGAATCAACGGTGCTGCAGTCTATAACGTCTCGGGGAAGCCCATTCCACAAGTTGACAACTCAATTGAAGAAGAAATTCTTAGATTCGTGTGAGTTAAAAGATTTACCAATAATTTTGCAACCGTTTCCCCGCGTGTAATTAGATTGGTCGATAGTGAAGTACTTACTACAGTTCATATTGTCGATGCCTTTGATGATTTTGAACACTTGAATTAAGTCACCTCTTAATCTGCACTGGGTTAAAGGAAATAATTTAATTCTCTAAGACGCTCTTCGTATGGTTTGTTCTTTAGGCTAGGTATCATTTTGGTAACTCTATGTTGAACTCGTTCTAGCTTGTTTATACTGTATCTTTTTGGTAATAAGGGCACCAGGATTGAACGCAGTCTTCCAGAAGAGGGCGGACTAAGGAATTGTAAAGGGTTAGGATAACTTCTTTGGATTTATGCTCAAATGACCTGCCTATAAAGCCAATTATTTTGTTTGCCTTCTTAGCAACTTCTGAACATTGTTGACTCGGTTTTAGGTTACTCGATATTGTTACTCCCAGATCGGTTTCTCTGTTTACATTCTTAAGCTGAGTGCCATTCATCGAATAGTTTGCTTTCTCATTTAGGTATCCGATATGTAGTACTTTACATTTATCCGCATTGAAACTCATTTGCCAAATTTGGGCCCAACATGACATTTATCTAGATTGTGTTGCATATCGTCAACTTGTTCTTTTGAGAGTACGCTATTTGCAATTTTTGTATCGTCAGCAAATTTTGAGATTGTACAGGTGAGACCCTCATCTATGTCGTTGATGTAAATTAGAAAGAGAATTGGTCCTAGTACCGATCCCTGGGGTACCACGCTACTTACATTGGTCCATTTAGATGCCGTACCGTTTATGACTACTCTTTGCTTTCTGTCGCTGAGCCAATTTTCTATCCATTTCAACACACCGTCTTGTATTCCATGCGCTTTTAGTTTTAGCAGTAAACGTTTGTGGGGAACTTTGTCAAAGGCCTTTTGAAAATCAAGGTATATAATATCTACAGCTTTACTCTCATCGTAGAGGTTGAGGATATCGTGGAAGAAGTCTAAGAGGTTTGTTAAACAGGAACGTTTTTTACGAAAGCCGTGTTAAGTATCTTTAAGTAAGTTATTTGCCTCTAAGTGATTTACGAGTCTGTCTCTTATGACCGTTTCTAGCATTTTACATACAATTGAGATTAAGCTACAGTAAACTTCCGTTAATCCGAAGGGCAGCGGACCGGCCCTCGTTCGGATTAGTGGATTTTTCGGATTATCGGACTTTACCCCTATGAACCTGTGTATAACGAAAACATTGAGACATTAGGCCACCCAAATGACACAATGGTGCACACACACATATCATATGTTCATGAAATCACTTCAAAAGTTAACCATTGTCATTGTAGCCTATTACCTACTTCAAAACATTCAGATTAATGGTCAAAGGAATCTGCTGATATAAACGTCTTCTTCTTCTTCCGTCTACTAGCGAGTTTGTCTTGCTCTTGAAGATCAGATGTGGTTCGGAAGTAATGCCTTAACAACGGCACTTCCCTGAGAGGTTCTTGTAATTTTCCTTTTGTGATTTTCCTTTTGTGACGTGCTGTGTTATATTATATTGTATTGAAAGCACCCTTGTCTTGTTGTCTTGAAAGCACCCTTGGGACGCTCCGATCACTGAACTATAAATAGTAGCGTATCGGAATGTCCAAAGGTGCGTTTTCAAGCTCAAGACTAATACGTCCAAAGGTGCATTTTCAAGCTCAAGACTGAATGCGCTTCCAGAAAATGCGGTGCAAGCCAGTAGCGCATCGGAGCGTCCCAAGGATGCGTTCAAGAGCAAAACAAACTCTCTAGCAGACGATGTGGAAGAAGAAGAAGGTGTTTACGTTTATATCAGTAGCTTCCTTTGACCATTAATCTGAATGTTTTGAAGTAGGTAATAGGCTACAATGACAATGGTAAACTTTTAAAGTGAATTCATGAACATATGATATGTGTGTGCTCCATTATGTGTCATTTGAGTGGCCTAATGCCTCAAAAAGGGGACTTTGGGACTTCTTGAAATTCGGACCATCGGGTGAATTCGGATTTGGCCTCAAATTGAAAAATTCGGACTATTGGGAGATTCGAATCATCGGTCGTCGGATTAACGGACTTTTACTGTAATTGGACGATAGTTACTGGGTAGGGATTTGCTGCCTTTTTTTAATATCGGTGTTACGTTGGCTAGCTTCCACTGATCAGGCATAGTCCCAGACTGCAAGGATTCATTGAATAGCAATGTCAGTGGTTTGGAGAGCTCATCCTTAGCTTCCTTTAGAACTCTAGGCGAGATTGTATCAGGTCCAGGCGTTTTATTTACCTTGAGTTTATCTAAACAATTCAATACTTCTCTCTCTGTAACGGTGATATTGCTTAGAACATCTGAATTATCAATCTGAATCAGCGATGGTGTAGGGATATCACTGAGGTCTTCGGTTGTAAAAACTGATGCAAGAAGGTATTGAGGGCATTACTCATTTGTACTCGTCTTTGGTGTATTCTCCATTTTCATCGACTAACGGTCCAACAGTTGAAGTAATTACTTTTTTCTTTCTGATATAACTATAGAATTCTTTCGGGTTTGTTTTACTTTGATTCGCAACATGTAACTCTAGGGTCTTTTTACTTTGCTTAATTAACTTTTTGGCTTTGCGTCGTAGCTCTACAAATTTCACCCGTTCTTCGTCATTTTGTGAGGATTTTAATCTATCATTAGCAAATTTTTTAGCAAGCAGACAGTCTGAAATATCTTTATTCCACCATTTGGGCTTATCATTATGGCCTGGACGCCGTATTTTCGATGGTATGCAGTCTTGCACTGCCTTAACCCTCCAGCCCCGGGGGCTATAGCTTGCGACTGTGCTCCGGTACCGGGTGTTTTGACGATATTTGGCCTATGTTAACTACTCTGCAAGTCAATGAATATGGCATGTAATGTTGTGAATAAAAAAGAATAATGTTCCACAAACCTTCCTCTGTCGAATGGCGTTGAGTAGAGGTCTCTAGCCCCTCTGGTTGCATAATGGTGAGCGCGGGAAGACGAGTGCTTTTCGGCGGCAAATTCTTCCCGCGTTCGGACGCGTCGCCCCGGCCATGGCTACGACGCACCTAGCCGCTCGTCGCGCCAAAGTATTTATCTCCCTTAGACGATTTTAGTGTTTGATATTGAGAATGTGATGTTTATTTGATATTTTCTAGTTATTTTGAGGCCAATTATATAAAATATGTTTATTAGGGTATCACTGTCACTGATATTGCTAATTTTCACTCGATACCGTACATTTTATTAGTAATTGAGGTAGCTTATTGTTGTATTAGGCACTGATTATTCGTTATCACAGGTGTTTATTATACTTTGGCCATCATATATTAGGTCTTGTGTCACTTTCACTTTGACAAATATGCTTTAGAGAGTGTCACTGTCACTGATAATGCTAATTTTCACTCGATACCGTACATTTTATTAGTAATTGAGGTAGGTTATTGTTGTATTAGGCACTGATTATTCGTTATCACAGGTGTTTATTATACTTTGGCCATCAAATATTAGGTCTTGTGTGACTTTCACTTTGACAAATATGCTTTAGAGAGTGTCACTGTCACTGATAATGCTCATTTTCACTCGATACCGTACATTTTATTAGTAATTGAGGTAGGTTATTGTTGTATTAGGCACTGATTATTCGTTATCACAGGTGTTTATTATACTTTGGCCATCAAATATTAGGTCTTGTGTCACTTTCACTTTGACAAATATGCTTTAGAGAGTGTCACTGATAATGCTCATTTTCACTCGATACCGTACATTTTATTAGTAATTGAGGTAGGTTATTGTTGTATTAGGCACTGATTATTCGTTATCACAGGTATTTATTATACTTTGGCCATCAAATATTAGGTCTTGTGTCACTTTCACTTAGTTATATGATTTGTAAACGTTTTATATACAATTTATTGTGTCTTTTTTCACTGATTTCTATATTTCTATAGGTTCTAATCATATGAATGTCACTTGGTATATACATATGTGTCACTTTCACATATTATTATGGTGTAATTGTATTTGTATCAATGTTCTCATAATACATGACTTTTGTATTACAATAAATTAGTTTTCTTCCACTTTTTGCCTATATATAATTATAGTGTACATATTGTCATTTTATTTGGCAATTTCAGTATGATTATTAGAACTCCAGCTTGGAGTGGTAATCAAAGAAGCACTCTAAAGCACAGAGTGCCACCTTGCACTCCACACACTCCATGGTTGACTTTTTACCTGACCTCGGCCTCACCCTGCTGTTGTAGCAGACATGGCACCACTTCTGCTGTGTTCTTCCTGATTCATTCTGAGGCAGGGAACCAAGCCTGTGCCTAATCAAGTATTGAGCACACTGCAAGCGGTCAATAACGGCGGGCCCAGGATGTGCCACTGCCCTCTAGCATACTTCTCCAGGAGCTCCGTCAACACCTGCTTTTGGAACCTCCGCAGGCTATTGAACTTCATGGGTGTGTTCACATTCCGAAGCTTGTATATGTTGTAAGCATTCAGAACTGACATGTCCACCATATGCAGAAAGAACTTTTTGTACCATCTGCACGAGGTACACAGGCAGTCAATGAAGCCTATCTGCATGTCGGACTTGTCCACCAGCCTCATGTTGATGTTGTAGTCCAGGACAGCATCGGGCTTGGTCACCCTGGCCTGGGTGCGGCGATCCACCTTGCCAGTCTCCACCATTTCCCCCTTGTGGATGGTGGTCAGGAGGTTGACCTTCCGCTGGTCGTGCCAGTGGATAGCCAGAATGGGCCCCGACTTCTTCTTGAACACATCACCTTTTTTGGTCTTTGGAGGGAAAGGTGGCATGCCCTTCCTTTTCCCTCGTACTGTGCCTACAGTCCCCGTTTTGCGCTCATGCAGGTACTGTGAGAGAGTGGGGGACGTGTAATAATTGTCCGTGTAGAGGACGTGATTCTTGTGAAAGTAGCGGTCCATCATGGCTTGCACCACTGCTCCGCCAAAGCCAATGAGGGGGTCCACAAGCAAGTCCCCTTCCTTCCCGCTGTAGACCAGTAAGTCCAGGACATAGCCAGTTTGGCAGTCGCACAGCACAAAGAATTTTATGCCAAAGCGATGTCTTTTTGAGGGGATGTACTGCCGGAAGCTGAGTTTTCCCCGGAACAGCACAAGAGACTCGTCAATGACGACCTTGCGGAAGGGCTTGAAGTAGGAGGTGAAGCGTTCTCGCATCATCTCGTACAACGTCCTAATCTTCCACAGCTTGTCTGGGAGGTGGACGTCAAGGTTGGTGACAAGATGGAGCGCTGCGAGGATATCAAGGTACCGGTCGCGAGACATATATTTCCCGAAGGCAGGGGTGGATATCAGATCATTGGTGATCCAATAGTCAGGCAACCTATGCTTCTTGACATGAGGCATTAGCATGGTGAGTGTCAGGAACACCATGAACTCTTTATGAGTCACTGGGGTCCACTGCCTCATGTGGCCCTTGGTCACCTTTCCCAAAAAGTGGACCTGGAATTGGTGCTGCTTATTTGTCTCTTTGACAACATAGCCCACCACCTCCTCATCAAAGAAGGCCTCAAATAGTTCGTGTGGTGGAGCATTGGGGCCTGCAGGAAAATTGGGGGTAATGCCTGAACCCTCCAGTACCTCATCAAAAGCTGGCACATCAGGGTTGTATCCATCCTCATCAACTACGTCTTGCCACTGAAAAACGTAGAATGGGTCTTGTCTACGCTGACGAGGAGCTCCAGCTGGTGGCCCAGCACGCCCACGGCCAACTCGGGAGGCGCGCGCCCTAGGGCGGCGAGGGCAGCGGCCAGGGCGGTGGGCAGCACGACGCCGGGCCAAGCGGATGGGTCGAGGGTCGTCGATGTCCATATAGTCATCGTCAGAGTGGTCATTTTGCCCTGACGGTGGACCTATGTAATCATGGCCAGAGTCTTCAGAGAGGTGCCCTTCATCATCAGTGGCCCCCACATAATCTGGCGGGGAACCAGTAATGCGTGGGCGGCGTGCGGGTGGGCGAGGTGGGGAAGGAGTGGCAGGTGAGGCTGTGTCCCCCCGAGGTCCTGGGCTCCTTGGCCTGCGACGAGTGACAGAAAGCAATGTTTCACTGTCACTAGGCCCAGGTATTGGTGATGCGAGCTCAAAGACTTCTTCAGGAAGACATGTTGAAGGCGGGAGAGGTGGGGAGGACCGTGGGGAAAGTTGCGGGGACGTATGGCTGGGGCCGGCCGGGGTGGACGCCGCGGGAGCCTCGAACAAAACTCTCTTACTTTTCTTAATTTTTTTGGTATATTTCCTACCTTTCCCCTTTTCGGCAGCAGTATGTCTCCTGTCGGGGGACCTAGGAGGCAAATAGGCCGAAAGTGTGGGGTCCTCAACCCTTGGCAATGGTGGGGGTGGTGGGGAAGAATGCGGGGCATCCGGGTCATCTTGGGTGGCGTGGGTAGATAAGGGAGACAATGGCGGACGAGAAGGGTCACCACACTGACCCTCACTCACAGCCTCATCCTCACCAAGTAGTTTTGCTTGTTCCCTAGCTGCCGCGGCCGCCTTCTCAAGTATTTTCTGCTTATACAAATATAGCTTGAAAGGCGATTTACCTGGGGAAGGGCTTGGCGTCGTGTCACTTATGCGAAATTTGGTGAGTGACCTTGAACTCTCCCACTCACTCACTCTCTCAAGTTCACTGTCTTTAGGTAAACCAGCTTCCTCAACAACTGGTACATCACCTTCATCACTCTCATCACTGTCATGTTCTCTCGCAAATCCCAGGAATTGCTCTTCTTTGTCACTCTCATGGCCATAATCACTCGACTTATAATTACTGGAGTCGTCACTGACTTCATCATCAACATTATGCTTGGCATCAGCTCGCTCATAAAGTCTCAATGTCGTCTCAATACCTCCGGGAGATAACACATTTAGGCGATGGCGTCGGGGTAAGGCGCGACGAACTAGCAAGGGCGTCGTAGGAAGCACGGTATCGGACACAGCGGAATCACTATTTGGCGTACTGTCCATGATGGCGTCGGGGTAGATACTGTTGCTGTGGCGTAGTTTACGCCTGGTGGCGCCACCTACCGTCCCACGATACCGAAAATGTACGCGCGGCATTCGAAAGCACGCACGCAATGGGCGTTCAAGAGCCCTTCCGGGTTGCGCGGGCCGAGGTTGTTATGGGCGTTCAAGAGCCCTTCCGGGTTGGAGGGGTTAAGGTAAGTGGTTGTGAAACACTCCCAAGATGTGTTTATGTCGTTATTGTTAGTCAGAAAGCTCCAGTCAGTTTCTTTAAGCTTTGATTTAAGTTTATGAAAATTTGCTTTCTTGAAACGAAGGACTTTCTCAATGCTGCTATTTGATTTGTTACTAGTAAACTTTAAAGTTAAAGTTATCGTACGATGGTCGCTGTTACTGAATTCATCACCAACATTCAAATTCTCTATTAATTCTTTTTTTGTTGCGAGTACAAGGTCAAGCACATTATTACCACAGGTCGGAGATTGTACAAATTGAAAAAGTGAACTCTCTTGCAAGTTAGCATAGAGGTGTGCGTGCAACGTTTTTCTATTGGCATGTTTAGTGTCAGTTTGGGTTTGTGAATGGTTTCATTGCTTTTACCTGCGCGCTAGTGTTTTGTCTGGCCATTAATCATATTTATGTTATCTAGTTTACTAGCTAGATGATGCGTAAAATAGGTCGCGGCGAAATTACCCCACCGGGCGGGGTAATTTCGCCGCGAGAGTGACTTTTTTCAAAAATTCGGCAGCATGACCAAAACATTATATTTTGTTTTAGTTTTTTGGGCATCTATAGCAGAAAGGCTGAATGTATAGATAAAAAATTTAAAATTTAAAAATTCCATTTGTGGCAGTTTCTATTCGTCAAAATACGCGATTTTCGGCGAAATTACCCCGTCTTACCCTATTTAGAAATGGCATCAAATTACAGTACTACTACAGCTACAATGTTTTCATAAGTCAAGCTGAAATTTTTCATTCAGTATGGTAATTTTTAATAATTTTATTTTTACTGGCCCTTCATAAGATGACCTTAATTGTCTGGAGTAAGCCATAGAGTGTAACAAAAATAAATTGGGAGGTTTAACGACCCTCCCAATACCAAATAAGGTAAACCTCCTATTTGGTTGTAGCCTCGGAGAATCCAACGTAGAGCTTATACTATGACGATGTAATCTGCTTCGCTCTAGAGCGGCAATTATCGTATACACATAGCGCGAATTAAATCGATAACATCTAGAGTAGCACCTTACTCTCTCTACTAGGTACGTTGTACATACTTTTGAGGTCTTTTTAATAGAAAATTGAAAAGAGAAACGAGAAAGAAAAGAAAAAGTTGTCGACTAGGCCATTCCATCTGGCTCTTCACGCCGCTATCAGGGGCGTACCTTCTAACCCGGTCCGGATTAAAGGGCATCTCGATATCAAGCTACAAAAGAGGCAAGATTGGATGGACAGGGGTACGGTCTGTGGGAGGGAGACTGACGTTGGATACTCCGAGGCTACAACCAAATAGGAGGTTTACCTTATTTGGTATTGGGAGGGTCGTTAAACCTCCCAATTTAGTAGTAGCCTCTACGTTCCAACGTAGAGCTTAGAGTACCAAAATTGGAGGCGGACATCCAAGCCGAGAAAACTCAAACAACAGCAAGTAGTCAAGGATCATGATAAAGAAAAGAGAGACTTAAACAAGAGAGTTTATATAAAGAGTGTACGGACAGGTGCATATTAAGAGAGGCCACGTACAGTCATGTCATGTTCTTTTAGATCTTAACCTAATCGTATGAATGCTAACTATAATGGTGGATATGGAAGACAGGATGCCCCCCCCCCCACCCCCCCTTTTATATGGAGTAAAGTAGGAAGTACTACACCGGATAAGACCAAGTGTAAACATCGCTAACAGCACAGCGCACAATGAAAAAAAAAAGTGCCGGAGGTGATAAGCGACACCCAGTAGATAAGGGACTGAACACTTAATTCTGTGGACTGCTAGAAAACAGTAGGACAAACACCCCAACGACAATGCTTGAGCATGACACAAGCGGGTGATGCATAACAAACAGAATGTGATGACGGGAAGAAAGTAATGAAACAGACAGTAACATCTACCTTTCAAACATATAATGTAATAATGAAGGAAATGAAAAACCAGATCCTTAAGCCTAGGTAAGGTCCTTAACCCTAGGTGACATTATATACATATATGTGTAACCCATTGTCCCACCCCTCTCCCCCCTCCCCCCAATATAGGAGCAGACAGGATAGGAGAAACAACAGTAGGGGGAAGGACAAGCATAGAGGAATTATAGGTTTGACTCCTGTAAGGAGATAAAGAAAACCTAATATTTAGTAGTGGCCCCGTAATCATTGACGAACATGCCTATTACATAAGGCATCCTCTTCAAACACTAATCCGCCGTAGTTTTGAATCTACCGCGCAGAGCATTTAAAAACTGAGGAGCCTTCATCATGAGTGCACGCGACCTCACTCATGGCTTCAGTCATTATGAATTGGGTTCTCACTACGAAAAAACTTCGTAAAAAATAAAAACAAAAAGAAAATAAGAATAACTATCCAATAAGCTTTCCATCATATCGTGGATGTACTTGTGTGGATTTCTGACCAGACGCTGATTCAGGCGTCATTCTTCCTTCACTGACATATCAAGTAAATCAAAATCCTTAATACATCAACGAATGGGAAGGGGACGGTCGGGAGGGCCCCAGTCGTCAATGATTACGGGGCCACTACTAAATATTAGGTTTTCTTTATCTCCTTACAGGAGTCAAACCTATAATTTATTAGTGGCCCCTCCATCATTGACGAACATGCCTGATTTCTAAGACTGGAGGGGGACATTCGTAATCATATCATAACTCTAGAAAAGCAGATAATAAAAACAACCACATAGTATTCTTACTTTGAAAATATATTTAATTAACGGCGTAGCCGAACAAATACAAGAAAAAGGGGGTTCAGGCAGGTGCGTGCTTCAAAGAAGCCTGCCTGACAAACAATTGGTAACCCTGAAGATTCTGAACACAGATCTGTAGTTACAAAGGCACCCCACTCAACGAGTGGTGACAAAAAATAACAAGTTATAAGTTTACATGTGCACATAATAAACCCCAACATAAACTTGGAGATAAATTGCAAAGGAACTCCAATAATCTAAAACTAAATTGCTTTCGCAGCTAAACTACTCTAACAACACCGTTGTTTTGTACTTAACATTGTACTAGCACAATTTCTCACTGAGAAATTTTCATAACACATTTTAACCTTAAATTGTATCACAGCTCTCATACTCCGGCGGGGTCTAGGGTGTCCTGTGTCAACTGACTGCACCCCCCCCCCCCCCCCTTTCCCATGAAAGTAAACAAAAGTGACTGCAGGGCCGCCTAGACCCTCTGCCTTAAAGCTATACATGGTAAGGAAGGTTTGTCTAGAGCAACTGACAAGTATCTAGACAGAAACGTATGATTAGACGCCCACAACTGCGTGGACGCTATGTCTTCAACTGAAATTTTTTTCAGGAAACGTAAAGAGGCTGCCCATTTGCGTAAATCGTGGGCCCGACCCACAACGCCGGGATTACTTTCTTTAATGACTTCTACCAGAAGAGAGGCTAATCGCCGTTTAAGTAAGCGTTTACCCGTACTTGCTACCCATAAAGCACCTTGGGGGTTGTGAGGAGCTACTCTCAAATATTTGGTTAGAGCTTGTACTGGACATAAATTATGATGCACCTTTCCCCTTTTTAACGCCGGCACCGTGAACTCAGAAAACACGTGTGCACTATGCTCATTCTTGGCTACAAAACCTGGGGAGGGTGCAATGGAAATACATTCATTAAGTCTACCAAACCTAAGACAATTAGGTGTGTTGCTCATCGCCGCCAGCTCAGACACTCTGTTTCCGGTGGCTAAAGCCAAAAGGAAAACCGCCTTTTTTAAGATTAATGAAAAGTCTGCAGTATTTTGGTACAGACGAGAGTGAAGCAAAGACAAAGCTTTGTCCAGAGACCAAGTAGGCATGAGCTGACGGGGAGGTGGGCGGAGTTTAAAACATGCTCTCATAAAACCTGTTTCCTCCGCCACCGGTATGGAGAGACCTGTAAGGTCTAAAAAGGGCACTCTAATCGCAGTTAAGTGATTTTTTAATGTTACCACAGATAAACGTTTCTGCTCAAACAGATAATTTAAATAATTAAAAACTAATGCCACTGAGGGTACAGTTTGTTCTGTCCTAACGATCCAAGAAGTAAAGGCTTGCCAATGTGATTGATACTGTCGTTTTGTAGACTGAGTATATTGATTAAGTAATTTATTTGTCACATCTCTACCGTATGGTGCTAGCCACTTGGCCTCCTGAATGTCCATAATGCAAAAGTCAGCGAGGTCGCGAGGTTGCCAATCGCGTCTAAGTGGAAATACCCGACCGGGAGCGATACCGGGTCCGGGCACCACATTTTCAATTGCTGGTACCACAACTGCGCCGGCCACAGTGGCGCGATTAGCGAGACTAAGCCTCGATAATCTCGTAGTTTGTTCACTACGTGGCACATTAGTGACGCATCTGGCGGCGGAAACAGATAGATGATGCTCCATCTGTTCCAGTCTGTCACTAGGGCGTCTGGCCCCCCTGCCGGCGTTTTCGCCCGGCTGGTGAGGTATAGATGGAGTTTGTGAGTCTCCTCGGACGCAAAAAGATCCACTTGTGGATGGGAGAGCTCTGCAATCATTAGGTTGAAAATGGGTTGCTTGAGCTCCCATTCTACTGTCGTGCTCTGTCGCCGGGATAGAGCGTCTGCCCAGACGTTCGCTACGCCTGGGAGATAAGAAGCGTGCAGATAAATATCTAGACTGTTGGCTAGAGCAAAAATCTCTTCTGACACGTTTAGCAACTTCCTTGACCTCGTTGACCCTTGTTTCTGAATACAGTGGACTGCATTCAGATTGTCCATTCTGAAGGCCACCGACTTGTCCCGTAACACCGGGCCGTGAGCCTGAAGGAAATATAAGGGGACTAGTAATTCTTTGACATTGATGTGCGAGATTTCTAAGTGGGACCAAAGCCCCTGACCCTGGTGCCCCTGATTTGACTGAAATCCCCAACCTATTGTGCCTGACGCATCCGTGTCTACCCATACCGTTGGTGGAGGAGAGGTCCATGACATTATTGAGTGCAATGTTTCCCTCTTCGCCCAGACCGCTAGCAAGGTGTGGATTAATTTCGGGATGGGCCATAATTTTCCCGCCGGTAAGAGCGGGAAATATTTGTTGCCTTCCAATATTAATCGTTTTACTTTCAACCGGCCCAACTTGACAGTTAGTTGAATCCAGTTGAGAGAGCCGACCAGAGACTCCAAGACCCTCCGTGTCGTAGTCAGACTGTGAAGAAACCTGAACAGTTTCCTGCGAAACCTGTTGCGATTGTCCACACTCTGACTCAGAGTGAGAGCGGCGGTGTCCCAGACCAGCCCTATCCACTGAATTACTCGTGAGGGAACAAGGTTTGACTTTACCAGATTTACCTTGAAGCCTAGAGTTTTGACATGATTCAAAATGATATTGACATGTTTTATGCATAATTGTTGTGTCTCTGCCACCACCAGCCAGTCGTCCAGATACCACAACACTCTGATCCCTTGTTTTAACAATGGCATCAGGGCTTGCCGGACTAGTTTTGTGAATAATCGAGGTGCTAGGTTCAAACCGAACGGCATCCTCTGAAAAACAAAATTTTGGTGCCTGATCCGTAAGGCCAAAAACCTTTGAAATCTTTTGTTGACCGATACGTGCCAATAGGCGTCTGTCAGGTCTAGTGAACACATCCAACCTCCCGGCAGAAGTGTTAGCCTGATTTGGTGTACTGTTAACATTCTGAAAGATTCGTTGTGAATGTGAAGATTCAGATAAGACAGGTCTACGACCGGCCTCATCTGAACACTGTCCCTTTTGGGAACCAAAAATAGTTTGGACGTGAATACAGGGTAATTTGGGGGGACCGGGATGATGACATTCTTGGCAATCATTTCCTGGGCTAGTGACTCCACCTCTAAAGAAACAAAATTCGCCGTTGTCGGCTGACGTAATCGAGGTCGCCGGAGCCACTGCCAAGTGATGCCTTTGCGTGCAACCATCCGTGCCCAAGTGTTTAACGGCCATGCTTGGTGACACGTTCGGAACGACCCAGTTAGCAGACAAGGGTTCGCCGGCTGTACTACCCTCGGTTCCTCCGGCCTTAAGGTAGGCGCCTGGAGTGAGAGAGACTTTAGTTTTTTGATGGTGGGGTTGGTGCTGGACGCTTCGCCGGCTGGCTGGTGTTGGTCGAAGACTGGCCCTGACCTGGTTTATTTTGGCCGCGTCCTCTCTGAACTGAAAACCTATTCTGTCTATGCCTGTACTGACCCTGGGGGGAGTGGGAGGACTTAGGCGGAAGAAATGGTTTAGATCCCCCTGGCTGGGCTTTAGTAGTAGGCCTGGGTTTGGGGAAGTTAAATGCAGGTTTCTTAGAAGGGGTGGGACTGTGCTTAACGGCCTGTGCCATATTGAACACCGTTCGCCATACTTCAGGGGACATTAAAGAAGGGGTAAGTACTGGTGACATCACCACCTGGTTAGCAATGCGCTCAGGTAGCTTGCGAACTAACGACATCCTAAGATCTTGTCGTGCTCGCACCGCCTCAAGCAAGGCGGTGCGTATGTCACCTAAGGATTGGATTGACGACTGAAGAATCAGTCGCCGGGATAACTCAACCGATCTTCGAGCATCCGCGTCTGCGATTGCCTGAGTAGATCGTAGTAAAGACTTAGCCACCTGCTGAGATACTATGTACTGTGAAAACAGGCGAAAAGCTTTTCCTCGTAGCCTAAATTCTCTGTCTAGGTGAGTAGGGGTAGGGGTAGTGAACGGGTCCTTCAGTTCACAAAGATTAATCTTAGGGGCAGCTAGGAATGCAAACAAAGCTGCCGGGACTCCGCCGGCAGAACCCACCGGCATGGAAAACCATGAATGTGAGTCCTGAGGGATCTGGTGGGAAGATTTAGAAGTGAAAGTGGTTGCAAAGTTTTGAGCCTCTACCTCCCAATCCACCCAAGGTCCTGGACCCAACTGTCCCACCTTCAAAACTGGATTAGCTGCGTCGTCTGTGACGGTCCGTAAATCTAGTTCAGGAGTAAGAGCTGACAGAGTCTTAATATCATTAAACCCATCCAGCTTAGACCAGTCTGAAAATAATTTTAAAGCTGAGGCAGGGGGTAAAGCAGGCTTAGAAGCATACACAAAATAATCCTGGTGATAATAACTAGGTATAGCCTTAATGTTTACGTCCAGAACATTACCTAAGGCATCCATGGCCCTTAATTTCTTTGACTTGTTGCCCTGGATAAACCACTCCCGCGGTACCGGGAGTTCCCCTGACAAGGTAGGTTGGGCAAGCTCTGGTTTAGAGGGGTTCAAAAGAACCCATGACTCGTCTGGCCCATAAAGGAGGGGCATAGCTACCTTTCTAAGAGGTGCTTTGTCTAGAGGGGGTGGATTAACATCCGTTATGACCCTGACATTTGAAGTTGTCAATGCTGCCGTGGCAGGCTTAGTGCTCCTTGCAGGTGACAGAGTAGGAGGGTTAGGAATCTTAGATAAATCAATTGACGTCATCAGAGGCCGTACCGTAGAGCTTGTCGAGGGAGCCCCCAAGTCCATTGTGGGGTTTTCTTGTTGCTGACCAAAAAATTTAGATAAAGCATGAGTAAGCAACCCATCAATTTCTTGTGCTGTAACAAACTGGTTAGATGAAGAACTTATAGGAGAATCATTATTATCTCTTGCGGCGTCCAAGCCTGAGCCTGACCCTTGTCCTTCCATATCCGAAATTATTGAAACTTCGTCTTTTTCCTCCCGATCCTCCTGAGAAGACCCCGCCGAGGCAGGGGTACCTTGTTTCCAAGATAAATCTGGGATAGAGGATGGGGTCGCCGCGTCCCTGTGGACGTCGGCTACTGTGTGACTCGTATGAGTCGGACGTGGGTGGTCAGACCGTGGTTGGGCAAACCGCCAAACACCAAGGCCCTGGCCTACGCTCTCTTGAGAGTCTGAAACATTCTCAATTATTGACCCTCCTGAACTTTCCATTTCCAGGGTTAAAATATTAATTGGCAACTCCTCTTTAGGGACAGGTGCTGCACTGGACTCAGAGGCCCTAACACAAACTCTGTCAGGTGTAGAGGTACGATGAGATGCACTAGACTTAGGGGAATGTCGAGAGGACTTCCGATGTGAATCCTTTTTTGAGGATTTATGGCTGCGGTGTGACCGCGAACTAGTCTTAGATCTGGAAGAATCTCCGCCGTGACCACTGGTGGAATCTTCCGTCTTACTCTTCTTACTCTCCGGCGAAGAGGCCCGACTAGAAGACTGTTGTCTGAGAGGTGACCTTGACCTAGATCTCGCCTGCGACGAGGAGGCGGATGCCGGGGGTGTAGGCTCTCTCGGGCGTTTAGTTGTAGTCGCAGACGATACAGAACCCTGACTAGTCTCCGTCGGCTTAACACTCGTGACTCTAGAGGAATGTTTAGGGGGAGGGTGTTCTGACAGCAATCTATCCCAAAGTGGGACGTTGTCACATTGAAGTGACTTATGCGCGACAATGGTAGTGTAGGCCGACATTTGTTGTCGAACCTCTCTCAACGCTACCGCCGCGGTCTTATCATTATCACAAAGGACTTTAACAGCTAATTGAGAACAAAAGGAACAATTATGCATCACCCAGAGACCCCTTGAACGGTCTAGACATTTAACACACCTTATGCAAAGGGTGTGTGCAAAAATAGGGATACCAGCACAAGTAGGGGTAATGCACAGGGCAAAAACTGGGGCCACGGTAGCCATGACAGAGACTGGTGGGTGAAAACTACCGCCGGGTCTGTATTGGTCCGCCGGAGCTCAGCTCTGGAAAAAACAAGAAAATTTCCAGGAATTAATGCTCATAAGGGTAATCCAACATGATCGCACACCAGTGTTAATAACCCGCCGGGCAACGAGATGCAAAGACACAACTAACACATCTCGCTACGCGGCGGGGTGTAAAGTCTAAACAAATCTTTTGCTAAAGAAAGTGAAGAATACCCTCTGATATAATGGTCCAGCATGGCACTTATAGTCTCTCGGAGGAGGTGACTGTCTCAAGATTCAATTTTGTAACAAAGCAACCCCCAAAAAAGACGCCGGCCCTTGAATTATTATAGTAGAATAGCCCAGGGCAGGATGATACGAGATCTAATGTTTAACGAATTGTCACAAAAGATCGCCGTAAGATCGAAGGCGGCGATACCTGATAGTATCACTAAATTAAATAGGTTAAAATGAATTTTGTAAAATTCCTTAATTCCTCCACCTAGGAGCACCCGCCGGGTGTGAGAATCGATATATAACCTAATTGAACCTTCAATCGCCGTAAATAGTAAAGGCAGCGAGACACAGAGTATCACTATAATGGATCGGTTAACTAACTGGAAGACCTAAGTCGTTCATCTCACCCTACCCAGGTGCACCCGCCGGGTGAGAAGTTTTAAAAGTTAACCCCATAAGTTCCTGTCCCCGCTTCTTTGTAAAAGATCGCCGGGGAGGAAAGCCTAAACAACAGCTAGGTTTTTTCATGTGGTTGTCGTAAAACCAGGTAGAAAAAACTCCTAAAACGTATGTCCACAAGGACGCCGTTTTATATGGATAGGTACAGCCATCCCGCCGGGAATCAAAGGAGGCCTGAAACCAGGCACCCACAGAGACGCAGTCCTGGAGAGCCACAGACACCCCACCCGCCGGGGATACAAGCCAGTGTCAACAACCACGTGTGGCCCAACACTGCTCTCGGCCAGGATTTTTTCACGGTGAAACCGAGAAAAAACCCGCCGGAAGGAAACCCACCCTGAACAGATACCATCTGAACAACACACGACACGAGGAAAGCCACGCACGGCTAACCCAAGGTCACAGCATAATCCGTGGAATTAGCCAATACACAACTAAACCAGGAAACAATTATAGTCCGAGGAATTAGCCAATACACAACTAAAACCCGGATACACATGACACAGTAGGGCATATTTATAAATAATAAATAATAACACTAGTACATGTGGCAAAGCTACGAGCGGCTGGCTAGGCCTAGGCAGACGGCATAAAAACAGTTGAAATATACACACACACTGGAAATATCACAACAGGAACCACCGCCAACACACCACCGAGCAACAACTTCCAACCCAGGGAAGACTGACTCGGGACCCAGAAAAAACTTCACTAAGTGAAGAAAAATACGCTGGGAACGTCAGAAAACACAGCTTACCTCATCAGAAAGATAAAAGGCAGCAATAATTAACGCGTAGTGAAAGCCGCCTGCATCACAAACTAACTCAACTGTGAAAAAGTTCACATGTCCACAACGTGACCACGAGGGTACATCCGAAATAGATGCCCCATACACTCGACCCAAAATACACTGCACTGCGGGCAACCAGCCCAGGACACTCCTGCTACGCCTATCCTAACCTTACTAGATACATCCTGGAGTAAACAAATGAGAAAAAACTCACTAGGGACGCAACGAATGCGGAACCAGCGGAGCGTGGGGAGGCACGTCCGGGCGGGCTGAGCGCAGAGCAGAGAAGGAAGAATGACGCCTGAATCAGCGTCTGGTCAGAAATCCACACAAGTACATCCACGATATGATGGAAAGCTTATTGGATAGTTATTCTTATTTTCTTTTTGTTTTTATTTTTTACGAAGTTTTTTCGTAGTGAGAACCCAATTCATAATGACTGAAGCCATGAGTGAGGTCGCGTGCGCTCATGATGAAGGCTCCTCAGTTTTTAAATGCTCTGCGCGGTAGATTCAAAACTACGGCGGATTAGTGTTTGAAGAGGATGCCTTATGTAATAGGCATGTTCGTCAATGATGGAGGGGCCACTAATAAATACCCCAAAGTAACCCTTTAGTCCTACGCAACACAAGGACGCCCCGGCCTGTCGGTGGACATGGACAAATAGGAGGAGACAAAACGGGACGGGGGAAGAGCACAGCCCTGTGTCAGCAAGATCCCTGAGGGAGTGAGTGGGAAGGAAGCGGAGCGTGGCCGCAGAAGACTGAATGTCATGCGCCGAACCCCGAACCAGAGGATTGCTATCCTTAATGACGCGAACACAGGCGTAGTCCCACAGGACGTTTGGTCAACCTCCTACCGGGCTTAGGCGCCACCCAGAGCGCCAACCCCTTACGTCGGCACAGTGGAATGAACAATTGAATGAAGCGAAAGAACAGGGCACAACGTGTGACGACGACGGCCGCGCTTAAGAGCGGGGACCGGGAAAGGCTTAAACACGTGTGCCTCTCGTTCGTTCTTAGCAAGAAAATGAACAGACTTAGTCAAAGTTACCGACCCGAGGATGGGAGCAAACCGCAAGCGGTTCTGGGCCCCGAGACATGGCAGCCCACTCTGATACCCTCTCACCCGTAGCGAAAGCGAGAAGAAACAGTGGCTCGCCAAGGAATCTGTCAGGTGTGGGGTGAAGAGTGGATGCCGCAGACGAGAGCCATGTGAGAGCCGCCGCAAGAGACCACTGATGGGGAATCTGACGTGGGGTTGGTCTGAGCCGAAAGTAGGCTTGCATTAAAAACTCCAGTTCAGTCTGAGGAACGACCAACCCTGTGAGGGTCTCAAAAGGCACGCGAATGGCAGATAGGTGGGTCCTAATTGTGTCGTATATGGAGTGACGCTCCTCAAATAAACAAGGGAGGGAGCGAAACACAAGCGCCACTGACGGAGTAGTGTAACCAACAAGTAAAGCAGCGCCAGGGAGATTCATATATCATCCACGTAGATGGCGTCCAAAGTACAGTGAATTTGGTAGGTAATGATCGTCCAAACCAGGGGAGCCACCCAGCCGCACAAACATCCACGATGCGAATGCTAACGAGGGCCCTAGGTCTCCATTCGACCCCAAGTGGAAGCTCGAGACCGACATGGGCACGGGATCCGGGCAGCATCGTATCAGCTGAGTGTACCAGGCTTGGGCCGGCCATAGGGGCGCGAACAACCAAACTATGCCCTGGTACTCTCTCAGCCTGTGGAGGACCTTGCACCACAAAAGTGCGTCGGTTGGCGGAAACACGTACAGTGACTGCCACCTGGTCCATTCCTCGCTGAAAGCGTCCGGGCCCCCCGCTGGAGTGTGAAGCCAGCGGGTCAGGAACACTGGCAACTTGGTCGTCACGTGAGAAACGAACAAGTCGACCTGTGGAACATCCCAGGAGGCTGCCAGGTCGTCGAATACGGTTTGTTTGAATGACCATGCAACCTGGGTGCTCCGTCCCTTAGACAGAGCATCCGCCCACAGGTCGGTAGACCCGGTTAGGTAGGTCGCAGGCAGCGTAATGTTGTAACGATCTGCCTGAAAAAACAGTTCCTCCGCCAGACCCTGAAACACCGCGGATCTGGAGGAGCCCTGTTTCAGCATTCAATGAACTGCAGTCATGTAGGCCATCCGGAAGGCCAACGACCTGCCGGGAAGGGCGAGCCCTTGACCCCGCAGGAAGAACAACGGGACCAACAGTATCAAGACGTGTAAGTGTAAGGGAGTGAGACCTGACCACTTGCCTAGGTGTTGGTGACCCATGGTGGACTGGGAGCCCCATCCCACCTCGCTCGACGCATCGTTGCCTATCCAGATGGTCGGCGGGGGCGAAGTCCAAGGCACAGCTCTCGCGAGCCTGCCCGAAACCACCCAGTGTGTCAAAACAAATGGAACGAGCGCAGAATCGGACAAAGCCGACGTGGAGGCAACAGTGGGAATGCTGAGTCGCCCAGTTGAATCAGGCGTGTTGATCCCGAACCTCCCTAGGGGAATGGTCAGACACGCCCAATGGAGCGACCCGATCAACGAGTCCCAGAATGACCCGGTAATGGAGACCGAGTGCAACGCAGCGAAAAGTTTCCTTCGAAGCTGCGAGGCGGTCACCTGACTCTGTCCGACGGTCACGCTCGCCATGACCCAGTCCAGGCCCACCCACGTCACGTCTTGGGACGGGGTGAGGCACGACGTGGGAACGTTTATCTGGAAACCTAAACTTGTGACGTGGTGGACGACAAGGAGAGTGTGTTGTGCACATTGAGTGGGAGAGTCTGTGGAAATGAGCTAATCGTCCAAGTAAAACAGGAGCTGAATCCCCTGACGGAGCAGGGGAGTCAGAGCCTGCTGGACGAGTTACGTAAATACTCGTGGTGCGATATTGAGACCGAAGGGCAGCCTGTCGAGCGTGAATACCCTTGCATGCAGCTGGAGCGCCAGATAGCACTGGAACCGAGGTGCAAGCGGCACATGCCAATATGTGTCCTTGAGAACCAGGGATATCACCCAGCAGCCGGGACGGAGCGCCAACCACACCAGACTGATGGTGAGCATCCGAAAGCGGTTGTTCACGATATGCAAATTGATGCATGACAGGTCGACCACCGGTCTCATCGCATCGCAGTCCTTCTGCGGGACCAGAAACACATGTGAGAGGAAGACTCGCCTGAGTGGTGACAGTACCCGAACAATCCCATGCTCGAGTATTGACATGACAACCGTGGCCACGTCTGGAGAGAAGTGCCGATGTCGGGGAGGACGTCTGAGAGGGGGCCTAGACCGCCCCCTCCAGAACACCCTGGGAGGAAGCAGCTGCGGGAGGTCGCGACACCCCAGAAACACGGGGTGCGAAGTGTCCCGCAGTCGCAAAGAGGTAAGTCTTTTGCCACGCACCATCCGAGAAGAGACCCTCAGTTGCGAGCTCAGAGAGGAGTAGCTTCGTCCTGACCTCCGCGGGCGCCTTCTTACAGAAGGTCACCCTTTAGCGACGATCGACACGTAGCAGCCTCATGAACGGCACCCTGAAGGTCACCCACTGAGGTCAGGGCGAGCTGCAGGCGCATGCGCCGCAAGGTCTCCCAACCCTTCTTGAGGTCACCAGCAGGTTCGGCATCAAGAAGCCGGAGGTGAAACCTCGCCATTTGGAACAGCAGGAGGAGGGTGGAGAGCCAGCGAGCGGCGCGTTGCCGGAGCCGGAGATCCTGATCGAGCGCACTCTTCTCCGATAGCACGAAGAAAGACGTGGGCAACTGGTCGAACACAATGTAGGGGCATTCAGCCATGACCAAGATGTGGGAGAGACCCCGGACGATGACAGGACTAGCCCAGACACAAAGTATAGTCAGGGGGCGGGAGAGAAACAAAGCCCTCAGCAGACATGACGCCAAAACCAACCCCCTCCGCCAGCCACCGATCCCAAGGCCCGTCCTCAAGATTGGCGAGCTCGAGCATGACGTTGCCTGCATCATCGCGAGCACTCTTCACCAGAGGAAGACCGGCAATGGCCGACAGAGCGGGAGCATCAGCTAAGATGTCTTAGCGGGCGTAGTCCGACCAGAAACGTGGAGACCCAGAGGGAGATACCCTAGGACGGTATGTAAAAACTTCAAATCCGACCTACTGGGGTGAGGCCGGATATCCACCTCTGGGACGATGCCGTCCGGAGTCAGTGCCCGGAAGATACCCGGAGCACGAATCTGCATTTTCCAATTATCAGCAACTGGCCGTTCACCCCCGTGCATGAGTGGCGGCACGTTCCGGTTGAGTAGCCACCACATTCAGCCAAGATGCAGGCTCGCCGTACAAAGAAGGGAGGACACGTTTGGTAATCTTAAACTTAGACAGTGGGGGAACACTAACGGGCTGGCCAACCATCCCCAGCCCGAACCCAGGCAGCACGCCGAAAGACGGTGAAGGAGCCAGAGAGGGGGCTGGCGCAGGCAGAGCCGCGGCCGCCACCACAGGGGTTGCTGGGCCAGTAGGCAGTTGACCTTAGTAAAGGGGAAAGGCCAGTAAAATCATCAGGCATCTACATCCAAGCGGCCCAGCCGAATTGTCTAGCATCACAGCTGACGTGGGAGCGTCCGTGGGAAAAGAGAAGAGAGGCAAAGCATAGGTCCGACCTAGAGTAGGAGAGAACCCACCCGAGGGCGGAACGGGCCCCGGGAGGCCCTAACCCAGATGCCAGAGGCTCGTAAGAGAGCTGACCTGTAAGAGAAGGGGTCGAGTCAGAGGACCGACCTGGAGCGGGAGTCATCCACGCACCAGGGCGGAGCGAGCCGATTGCAGCCCGTCCTAGAGATCCGCGGCACCGGTGAGGGTGGAAGGAAAAAACCACTCAAGACACCGGTGAGCACAATGTAGGTTAAGACCGTGGCTTAGGAACCTCAAGGCATTGGTGAGGCCAAAATAGGGGAAGACAGCGTCTCAGGAACTCAAGGTATTGGTGAGTTCAAGGTAGGGAAGACCGAGTCACAGGAGCTGGAAGCAGACGAAAACTGGTGCCCCCAAGATGGTTTAGAAAAACCGTAGACAGGCAAGCAAGAGCAAGCCGAGGAGGCAACAGTGTCTGACATCCAAAACCCCCCCCCCCCCCCCCCCCCCTAAAAGTGAGGCTAAGCGAAAAGTCAGCCTAGCCTAAAGAGGGGCAGGGAAAAAAGAAGCTCGACGTCGGAACGTAGAGCCCACTGCAAAACCGCGGTTTTGCAGGAATGTCAGTCCGACCAGCATGTCGGACGGCAGAGAGCGGCCAAACAATCATAGGATCACTGAAGACCACATGTGCGGGGATCCAGGGGTATACGGCAGACGAACCTGAGAAGGAACTCTGACACTGTTGCCAACCCAAAAAATACCAAGAAGATGGTTTCACATTTCTGAGATTTCGCAGGAGCCGTGCATGACATGCCGGACCGAATTGGCAACAGTGTGAAGAGTGAGCAACAGCCCTCCATCGACGAAGGCTAGGCCACGAACGCCCCCTGCCAACAAACGGAAGGGCGATCCACTAACGGAGGTAACCAGGGCTCAGCACTAGGCCTGTATGGGCGAGGAAGAGACCCCAATAGGGAAGGGAACCCGATGAGGAGGCTAAATGAAAGAGAAAGAAGAGGACTGTGCCCCCCTTTCATACATTAAGGTAGCCTAGCCTAGGAAAACTCCGATAGAGTGACAGCACTTCGCGAAACGAGCTCCCCCCCCCCCATGTAAACCCCAAGCAGGTCAACAAATAAGGCGACAGTACGTGTAGGCCTTAGGCGGACGTGAGGGAGGCAGAGGAGAGCATCCAAAGTGGAGCGGAGCACAGCCTGGGAAACAGGGGAGAAGAGTATGAAACACCAGAAGTGACGCATCAACAGGCATGGACAAGTAGCAATGCACTCTTCAACCCAAAACCCAGAGAGGAGCGGACCATCAAGGTACCCTCCAGTCGGGGGCGGAACAACAGGACAGGCAAAAAAGCGTGAAACACACGCCGCTGTAGGGCGGTGTAAACACGCCCTGGAGCGGTCTTGTTAGACCAAAATAAAAAAGTCGTAAGGTAAACCGATCACAAGGCAGGGAGACGCCCAAAAGCGCTCACTAGACCTTGAGAAAGAAACCTCCGCTGCATAACGGAGAGTGTAGACATGTAAACCCCCAAGCTGGGGAACAAGGAAGGTGACATTACCCGTAGGCTTAGGCGGAAGCGAGGGAGGCACAGGAGAGCACCTAAAGTGTAGCGTAGCACAGCCTGGGAAAAAAGGGAAAAGAGCATTAAACACCAGAACCGATGCACCAACAGGCATGGACAAGTAGCAATGCACCCCCTAACCCAAACCCAGAGAGGAGCGGACCATCAAGGGACCCTCCGGTCTGGGGCGGGACAACAGGACAGCCAAAAAAAAAACGTGAAACACACGCCGCTGTAGAGCGGGGTAAACACGCCCTGGAGCGGACACCGATACGCTCCAGAGCGGGCTACAGCCACCAGTAGCACAAGACAAGTAGGACCGACCCAGAGCGGGTGAAGAATCCGCGCTCTAGGGCGGGGGTAAACACGCTCTGGAGCAGACACCGATACGCTCCAGAGCGGGCCACAGCCACCAGCACCACAAGACGAGGGCATTAACAAGGAGCAATGCACTCTGCAATCCAAACCCAGAGAGGAGCGGACCATCAAGGGACCCTCCGGTCAGGGGCGGGACAACAGGACAGCCAAAAAAGCGTGAAACACACGCCGCCGTAGAACGGGGTAAACACGCTCTGGAGCGGGCCACAGCCACCAGCACCACAAAGACGAGTAGGACCGACCAGAGCGGGCCACAACCACCAGAACCTTACCGAAGCACCTCAGAGATAAGGAGGACCGACCCAGAGCATGGGAAGAACCCACGCTCCAGGGCGGGTGAAGACACATGAAGAGAGGGAGCCGAAAAACCAAACAAACCGAACTGGAGCGTGAACAACCAGCGCTCCAGGGCGGGGTGGTCACACATGAGCGGGAGGACGATATAGCGGCCTCACGCTCGGTCCAGAGCGGCACCAAAGAAGGAGAAGACATCGCCGAAGCGACGTACGCACGCCCGGGAGCGGGAATACCTACGCTCCAGGGCGGAGCGGCGACCTCCTATTAAAAGTCTGAGGGCCAGGGTAAGTGAAAGAAGACAGGTGAGAAGCGTCAGACGCTCGCCCTGGAGCGGTAAAACCGAACGCTCCAGCACGGAGCGGCGAGCCAGGTCCAAGTAACAGAGGACCGAAGCGTCACTCACGGACGACACTTAATACAAAAAGTAATGTAAAGGAGAAGTGTCACGTCTGCCAAGAAGGCCCCCCCCCCCCCAGGGACTCGAGAAAAGGAAAACGCCAACCAAAGACCGACCCGGCGTGGGACGTGACCCACGAACAGAGAGGAGCAGAGGAAGACATAGCCTAAACGCAAGTCCCCAAGCAGGCAAAATAAGGTTAGGGAGCCGTAATGAAAATGTAGAATACAAATTGGGGATCTGGAAAGCCAGAGGTAGCCAGATAACTGGTGCGAACCCCACAAAATATAATAAGGGGGGTCAAGGGACATCCCCAGGGTTTGCAACAGAATCGAACGACAAAACGCCCCCTGTAGGCTAGGCTACCCACAAAAAGTTAGCCTAATCGGCACTAGGGGATAGGAATAAAATAAAAAGAAGGACGCCACTAGCAACCGCACACCCAAAGAGATGTGAGTGCGACATTAAAAGACCAATCATGGGGCAAGTGACATCCCGGGTCGGCGCCCCCCACCATAACCAGTGTTTGGAGGATATATTGGTGTGGTGGAGGGGTGATATATAGTGTAATAAGAGTGTGTAGTGACGGGACAGCGGTAGGGTTGTGAGTTGTTGAGTTTGTAAACAAACATGGCAGAGGGAATTTCGGGTATGACGGAGGCGGAAGGAAGGTTACAACGTTTTCGGGGATTTAAGAGCACAGATAAGAAGTTAGAAGAGGTTAGTATTATTGTGAAGGATTTGGAAAAGTGGATGAGTGATACGGAGAAATGGAAGGGGGATATTGGTGAGAAAGTTAAGGCACTGTGTGTAATGTGTGGTGTGATAGGTGGGGAAGGGAATAGGCCTAGCGAAGGAAGCGAATGCAGGCCTTTTTTGGCAGTTAATGAGAGCCTAGAGATGGTATTGAAAAGGGTAGATGAACTGGGAGCAGAGAATATGGCATTGAAGGAGCAGCTGAAGGAATACGAAGGACGTTTCACGGAAGTAAAGGAGTCGACTGCATGGACGGTGGTAGGTAAACAAAAAGTCAAGGATTTGGAGGATATTATGAAAGAGCAAAAGGAAGAAATGAATATGACCAAAAAAAGTTTTGAGAGTGCAGTTGTAGGGGTCATGAAGAACAAGGAGAGTGTCGTGAGGGAGGCCATGGACAGGGATAGGGGTGTAATCTTGTATGGAGATATAGAGACTCATATGAATGATAATGGAGTGAGAAAAGTGAGGGATATGGAGACAGTGAAGGAGGTCTTGAAAGGTGTGGATGAGGACGAATATGGATGGGAAGGGCAGGTGGAGGAGATCAGTAGGATAGGTAGATATAAAAGGGGAGAGATGAGACCTATAAGGGTACAGTTTAAAACTAGGGTAGTGGCGGAGACTGTGACAAATTTTAGTTGGAGGCTAAATACAAATGATAAACTGAAACACATAAGACTAAAGAAGGATTTGAGTATAGAACAAAGGAAAAAAATTAAGGAATTACAAGAAAAGGCTGATGAAAATAATGGAAAGTTGGATGAGGATAAGAGAAATTTTTACTGGAGAGTGAGGGACGGAAAAGTGAGGAAGTGGTTTATAAAAGTAGAAAGGAGGGGGAGATCAGGGAGGGGAGAGAATGTGATGAGAGTTGTGACGGAGGAGGAGAACGGGGTGGAGGTGTCACAGGGAGAGACAGGAGACAAAGAGGCAGACCCAGTAGTGCTAACAGGGGAGTAGGGTACGGACTGGAGGAGCGGGATGGTGTAATTGCTGAAGGAATGGTAGATGGATTAAGGATTATGTTTAGTAATGTGGATGTGTTTACTCAGGACAAGAAAAGAGAACTGATATGTAGGTTGCAGGATGAAGAGGAAAAACCTGATGTCATAGCCCTACAGGAAGTAAGACCAAAAAATTTAGAATTGAAAGGGAACTGGTGGAATATAGTTTGGAGGGTTTTGAGTTATATGAGAGAAATGCTATTAGAGCAGAGGTTGGAAGAGGACTGTTTATTTATGTAAGAAAAGAGCTCAAGGTTAATGAGGTGGATATGAGACAGCAGTATTGTGAGTATTTGTGTATTGAAGTAAAATGTGTAAGAGGATCAATTCTAATTGCCTCTATATATAGAAGCCCAAATAATAGCAGGGGAGAGGATGATAACCTATTGAAAGCAATGGAGGAGATAGATAATAGAGAGAACAAATATAAAATTTTGATTGGAGATTTCAATTTGCCAAGGATCAACTGGGCAAATTGTACTACTCCAGCGGGACAGGGTAGCCTGGAAAATAAGTTTATAGAGAAAGTGAGAGATTGTTTTTTAACGCAACATATTGTAGAGATGACAAGATATAGAGATGGGACGCAGGGGAGTGTACTTGATTTGATTTTTAGTAATGAAGAGGATATAGTGGAACATGTTAATGTGGACAGCCCTATAGGTCGTAGTGACCATGCCTGTATAAGCTTTAGTTGTAACATTAAATCGGAGAGGGATAATAGAAGCAATAGAAAAATATACATGTATGATAGAGCAGATTATGAGCTGCTGAGACGGTGTTTGGACATTGACTGGGGGGAATATTTGAACGGTGAAGACGCTGAAGGAATGTGGAGGAAAATTAGAGTCAAACTGGAGAATGCTGTATCCAAAAGTGTACCAGTAAGGGAATATAAGGATAAAACAAAATTGAGGAAAAGAACTAACTCAGAATTGCCAATGAAAAGAAAGCTTTGGATATTGATTAGAAGAAAGAAACGATTGTGGGAAAGATTAAAATTGTTAAAAAAGAACAGGGGTCTAGTATAGAGGCTAAGGAAGTGGATCTGGAACGCAGACAAATAAACAATAAAATAAGGTGGGAAACAAGGAGGGGGGTGAAGGAGAGGGAGAGAGAGATAGCTAGAAATGTGAAGGATAATCCAAAAATATTTTGGAAGTACATTCAGGAAAAGTTAACAAGAAGAGTAGGGATCCCAGAGCTGGTGGGGGGTTGAATGATGGGAGTAGAGCGGAGACTGATAAGGAGAAAGCAGAGGTGCTGGGGAAATACTTTGGGGGGGTACTAACAGTGGAGTCGGAGGATGCAGTGCCTACTATTCCCATCAAACAGGCACCGGCACTAGAACTAGTAGAGTTTTCCCATGCTAGAATAAGAAGGGCTATAGAAAAAATGAACAGAAGTAAGTCACCGGGACCGGATGGGATACACCCAAGAATCATAAAGGAAGGAGGGGAGATGTTAGTAGAGCCATTGAAAATGTTATTTGAGGTATCGTTTAATACAGGACAAATCCCGATGGACTGGAGAGAGGCGAACATAACAGCTATATTTAAGAAGGGAAAGAGAAATGACCCAGGGAATTATAGATCAGTCAGTTTGACAAGTGTTGTGTGTAAACTAATGGAAACGGTAATTAGAGAAGGAATAATGGATCATATGAAGTCAAACCAACTTTTCAGTGGGAGACAGTTCGGATTCTTGCCGGGGAGGTCGACGGTACTACAGCTAATTAAGGTGGTAGATGATTGGATGCAAATTCTAGAAGATGGTGATGTAATAGACGTGGTATATTGCGATTTTATGAAGGCCTTCGATAAGGTCCCACATAAAAGGTTAATAGAGAAAGTTAGAAGCTATAATATAGGGAGAAATGTGTGAAATGGATAGAAGCCTTCCTGAAAGATCGGAGACAGAGGGTACTGGTGAATGGAATAGGCTCGGGGTGGAGGGAAATTACAAGTGGGGTACCTCAGGGATCTGTGTTGGGACCACTGCTGTTCGTTATATTTATCAACGACTTGCCTGAAGTTATAACTAATGGAAGTGAGGTATACCTGTATGCGGATGACACTAAACTGTATAGAAGAGTGAGGAGTAAGGAAGATATGGGTTTGCTTCAAGGAGATGTGGAGGGCATGAAGGGATGGTCTGAGCATTGGTTAATGCCTTTTCATCCAAAAAAATGCAAGTACATGCGGATTGGGACCAGCAAGATAGACAAGGTAGGATACAGTATGTATGAAGCGATGGAGGAAGTGAGTGCAGAAAAGGATATAGGAGTAGTGATAGACAATAAGTTAAATTTCTCAGAACATTTAGCGGAAAAGATAAACAAAGCCAATAGAATTGTAGGGCTGATAAGGAGGACATTTGTGTCACTTGACGAAGAAATCTTCAGGAATCTATATACAGCGCTGGTTAGGCCGCACCTGGAATATGCAAACCAGGTGTGGGCTCCATATATGGTAAAGGATATAGAAGCAGTGGAGAAAGTGCAGAGGAGAGCTAGCAAGCTGGTACCAACGTTGAAGAACGCGGGCTATGAGCAGAGGTTGAGGACACTGGGGCTTCCGACACTGGCATATAGGAGAAAGAGAGGGGATATGATAGAGACTTTTAAGATAGTGTCAGGAAAGTACGATGAGGATGTGTGTGAAGGTATCTTCTTGATGCGGGAGGGAACAAGAACGAGAGGACACTCTAAGAAAATTTACAAAGAAAGAAATAGGCTTGAGAAGGCAAAGAACTAATTTTGTGATAGAGTGGTAAATGAGTGGAACGCACTGCCCCAGTATGTAGTCGATTCCGAATCAATAAGGGAGTTTGAAAGTAATCTTGATAAAGCATGGGGAAGACAAGATTTGAAGTTTGATTATAAAACAAAAATACAGAATAGTAAAAATGTTGCGTCTGCTACCGCCGCCGCCAACACCGTGAACGACCGCAGCAGTGCAAGTACTGGTACTGAGCTGGATACACAGGCATAGTTTGCCTTTTTCCAGAGGATCTACTGTAAGAAACTGTAAGAAATAACATCACCCGAAAAACCGAAGTTAGCCGAAAAAATGCGCGTAAGTCAGAAACTAAGTAAGTGACAAGAAGCCCTAAATGAATAGAACCTATCAAAACCTAAACTAAAGTCACCGCAAAGAAATTAAAAGCAATATAAGGCAAAGGCCTTTCAACACTAGCGTCGTCCCAAGACACGCATGCGCAGAGGGCTGAAAACATGAGAGACCTCCACTTTCAACGCAAACACTCGAATAAAACACCTGAGTGCCCATTTTACGTTGTGCCTACAACACGGATCATCTATCTATAATTCCAGGCGCCAATTAAAGGCCCTAAAACTCACCAAAGGTGACAAAGATAGGAGTGGAAGGCACTAAAAAGACGGAGCACTACAAAAAACACGTGTGCACCCGAGTGGTAGCGCGAAAGAGATGCCCTTTAATCCGGACCGGGTTAGAAGGTACGCCCCTGACAGCGGCGTGAAGAGCCAGATGGAATGGCCTAGTCGACAACTTTTTCTTTTCTTTCTCGTTTCTCTTTTCAATTTTCTATTAAAAAGACCTCAAAAGTATGTACAACGTACCTAGTAGAGAGAGTAAGGTGCTACTCTAGATGTTATCGATTTAATTCGCGCTATGTGTATACGATAATTGCCGCTCTAGAGCGAAGCAGATTACATCGTCATACTGGTAGTATAAGCTCTACGTTGGATACTCCGAGGCTACTACTAAATAGAATTGTTTTGAGTGAGCCATAGAGTATAACAGAAATTGTTATTTGATTGAAAGAATTAATCACCTTTTGGGTCATTTTATATGTCCATTGATTTCAGGTGTGGTACCAGTACTACATTTTTTTTTTTATATTTGTAGTATTTAGATTCACTAACAAATGCCTTTACCAGTACTTGCACTTTTGTAAGCAATTAAACAATTGGACTGTGATTAATTGCCTATTCAGGGTCGTCTTTCCCGTCAAGAAAACAGGACTTCTCTTAGGTGATATAAAACTTCCTTTTCAAAGATGACTTTCATAGACTTCTCTGGGGCTACGAGACTTGGACACATCAGCATCATTGCACAAAAATAAGTGTCCGTAAAATTACTTGATAATGCCGACACAGTGCTGAGTGAATGACTAAAGAAATATATTGTAGCCTGCAGTGCATCTGTAGGCCTCCAATAAATTTGTGCACTATTTTATGTAGTGATCCATACATTGAACTATATTATCTACTCTAATTTTATAGATTTACATTTCAAGGACATAATAGTGTACAGTACCTATAATGGTACCGGTAAGTACTGTACGATACATTGTAGGATTTTATAGATAATTTTTTCATAAAAACAGGAAAATCCCAAAACCGGCAACTCTTTGGTCTCGAAGATCCCTAATTTGTAGTCGAGCACCTGATATTATAGATTTATAAAAGCCCACCTTGATTGTAGACCTCTGTGCTCTTGAGGTGTTCTGCTAGATCCGCTCTTGTTCTCCAGGGGTAGAGTGTTTTGTACAAATGACCACTGTTCCTCTCATTCTCTTCCTGGAATAAAGTGATATGTGAGTATCCTAGGTTTGAGTCCTTGGAGTGCCACACATATTTGTTTATTTCATTAATTGAATTTGGAAGTAAAGTTGGTTGGTAAAAAAATATGAACCAATACTATCTCTAAAACCTTTCACCTGTAGGGAGAGATTATATAAATTTACAACTACACTGTCGGCCCAGAGAGGATCCTTTACAGTCCACTGGTTCAGAGTACAGTACTGTACAAGATGGCAGTGCAAGTCAATATAGACCTTGGTTCAAATCTTGTGCCAGGCGCCCTGCCTGTGAAAGAAAAACAATGTATCCTCCCCTCATCCCTCCGCCTTTTTCCCCCTAAAGCGGGTATCACACGGGCACTAATCTGGCCAACCAACTGGAATCTGGACAATATGTTGCCGAGATTGTGTTGCTCCGACGTCAATCGGAGCAACCAACTGTCGTCGGTTGTGAGCGAAAACCATTGGCCAAGTCGCCAACCTATATTCAAATAAATCGGTTAGCATTGCTATTTACCGATATATTATGCTATGCTAAGCAATTCAGTCTTCACTTTAACGAAATAATGCCTAGTCTGTCGAAGTACACACCATAAATAAATATATCTAGTACGAACGTTCGGGAAAATATGATTAAACTCGTCACATCACGAAAGATGGCAAACATTGCCACAACTGTCAGGGTATATTGTCTTATTTAAAATTATAAGTGCTTTATTTTTTATTTGTGACCTTGGAGACATGTTATGGTGATATATAGTGATATTATATCTGCAGATGTCGTTAATTGACTTCCTATACAGTATTTTCATACATAATGCACTGCTTGTTATTAGGCTATAGCCTAGCCTACTACATGCAGCCTCTCTAGGCTTCACTCGCTGCTGCATTTCTTTTACACAATACCAGCAGATAAATTTAAATGTATCATAATTATGACAGTGTTATATTAGTTCAATCTTTTTTATACATACATTCGTTTGACTTAAATAATGTTTGTTGTAATAGTAATTGTATAATGTACGTTACAAGATAGATTACCATAAACTGGGATAGGTTTCTCTAGGTTAGTTTGTATTTAATGTAATAGAAATTAAGAAACTAAAACCCACATAGATATTATATAATTATAACATTGGGTATAAATTAGTCTAGATAAGATGAATATGCATAGCGTTATTCTATTAAAATGTGCAATTAGTAGTCTACCAAACATTTCATCGCCGAATGCACACTGTAACCATCATCTTATATAGTTCATATGTGCATTTGTTATGTAGACAGAACCGAGTAATTGTTAGACTGTCTTATATATAATATTATTTACAATATACCATATATTACATAATAATTATAAGGCATTGATAATTTATAAGCATTCCCTATGTAAGGAGTGACTAATATCGCATTATTATTATTCCCTGCCTTTGAGTTATCAGCATGTGTGTTTTCATGTAGTCCCTCTGGTAGACCTATTAACCATAATACGCTCTTGATCGACCAGTAGTAAAAGGATTATTACAAAATAATATAGTTAGGCAGGGCGCGACCAGTTAAACTCCATGAGTAAGCTATGCGAGCCTCTCGCAACAACAAACAAAGCATGTCTACGTCACCGAGAACTCTGTTTTGTAATGCCATAGCTATCAATGTATTCAGATTGGTAAATATTGTTAGGTGGTCATTCTAATAAACTAGTTTACTCATCCACGGCCTTGACTATGTACACACCTTATAAAATGCAGTACATAGGCCAAGGAACCGTAGATGCGCAATCCTTCAATTTTTCAAACTCTGAATACTAACCTCCCGTAAGCGACATTTAACAGTTAAATATTACATTTCCTCTATAATTTCATTTATTAGATATGATTATGTATAGTTATTACAATTACATAAAAAAGTATTGCGTGTTTTAAGCAGGTTTTGAAGCTAGGCGAACACTGTGTCGTCTGCAGTTGGTTGGTGATAGTATGATGCCGTGTGCTAATTATTACCAACGTCGATTGTCCCGATGCAAGTTGGTTGGTCGGATTAGTGCTCGTGTGATACCCGCTTCATACATTATGTGATCAATATATTTCCATACATAATAGGGAGCAGGATGATATAGCTGTTTTTTTTTTTTTTTACAAATTAATCTTATAAACTACAGTAATAAGTACTGTAGTGATGTACAGTAAATACAGGGTGTCTCGAAATAGACGTGCCAAACTTAATGATATGATTGTACAAATAAATTATAAATACAAATAAGCATACAATGTTCTATAGCAAAAATTGTAAATCTCAACTGTTTAAGAGGTATTGAAAGTTTTAGTTAGTGTCCTCCCCTACATTGCTGTAGTGGACTCTTCCATGTCAAATAGTTTCCAGCAGGTCTAAAGTGAGCTAATATGTCTGTAATCATATTGCAACTTACAGAATTGTAATATCTTGATTTTAAAATGGTACAGTACAATAATTGCAGTTAGATGGGGGTGTTGTAAGCTCTAGAACAGCTAGGCCAGCCTTATGGGAATATACTTAACCCTGTCCGACATAAGTTGCTAACTTACTGACGGGGTGGCGGAGCGCCCGGTATTTCCCCCACAACACTTTCTCTGACACTGAGGTACCGGTAGAAGTCGGAGGTATTTGGGGTTGCCACCAACCGACAGATTCTGATCTAACTTACCTAACTTACTGAGCTCAATATCACGCAAATGCGTCATATAACTTACTTATTAAGCTATTTCACTAAGTTTATATGACGCGATCACGTCATATGATACTCTTTGGGCATACCACCATATGACGCGATCGCGTCATAGATGTCGGAGGGGGTTAAGAAAATGCCATTTTCAACAGGCAATATCTCTATAACAAGTAAAATTTGGAATTTTGCTGATAGAACATTTTGTGCTTAGAATATTTTTCCTAACCTAATCCTGAAGTCAGGCACATCTAGTTTGGGACACCCTGTATATACTGTATACATATACTGTATATAAAGTACAGTATATGAAATAATATTTAAGATTATCTGTATGTCAAAGTTTTTGTTCTTAGTACAGTATTATTATACAGTGACCCCTCCATCAATGAAATACTTCCAATAATCATATTTGGCGCTCTTGCCGCTCAGGAAAGCCCTTTATAGGGAGGGGCCTTTGGTCCGGCACAAAAACTGAACCAAATAATGAACATCATAGCTGGCATGATTACTTTACCTATGGAACGTCATGTGAATCAGATGCCACTATGACAAGAAAAATAAAAATAACTGAAGAATATTAAGCTGTTGTTAGTGCGCCTCCCATTCATCACTTGCTCCAAGCCACAGCGTACTTTCCTCGAGGCTAACTCGCCCTTTCGTGGTGGACACTTGCAGAGTAAACACATCAGTGAGGGGGGCTGGTCCTATCCAGAGTGAGGTTTGGCATTCTCTACCCAACCTTAGCCATTTCTATCTGGTTTTTTTCCTGTACTGTACTACTTTTCCTTCTAGGTGCTGGCGAGATTGCCCGACTGGGGGAAAGGGGGACTGCGGGCGGTGGGGGCATTGGCCCTGGGGTGCAAGCCCGTGGGCTGATGATCCCCTCCGCTGCCCTCTCACCCAGAAGAAAACTGTATGGGAGCAACAGGTCCAATATTCAAATCCAAAGCCAACACCCCAGAACCTACAAGTTCTCCAGACGCCGAGGCTATCAAGACAGCCTTGGCCTCAGTGCCTGTAAAAAAGTGCACTATGACGAGATCAGGTGCGCTGGTGGTACAGCTTCCTTCAAAGAAAGCCAAAGAGGATGCTGGGAAGGCCATTATTCAGTGTCTTGGGAGTGACAGCATCTTTGGTGTCTCTGAACCCAAGAAGATGCTACCCAAAATGACCTTGGTAGGCATCTCTACAGACACTGACGATAATGAGATCATCCCCCAGCATCCTCAATAAGAACCCAAGAATAAGGGCTTTGGTTGATGACGGCCTAACTCTGAACTTGTTATTTACCAACCAAAAGGAGGGTGTACACACAAAGATAGCTGTAGTAAAAATGTCCCCTGAAATACGCTCTGCCATTGTAGATGAAGACAACTTGGTGTATGTTGGGTTTACAAGATGTCGTGCATATGATTGCTTCTGGGTGACATAGTGCTACCATTGTCAAGGATTTGGTCATACCACTGAAAAGTGTACTCAGAAAAATGAAGACCAAAAATGTAGCTTCTGTGCTGGTACTCATAGCTCTAAAGACTACACTAACAAAGCTTCACCTAAATGTATACATTTTGTAAAATCCACATCTGTTACAGAGCCGCCTACTCATTTCGCTTTTAGTAGGAATTGTCCTAATATGGTAACCTGGAGAAACAAACTTATTGAAAACATCAATTTTGTAGGCTCAAAAAACTGAAAAACATCCAAAGTAGCCAGTTGAAACTGGGTCTGCTGAATGTTCGTTCCTTGCGTAACAAGATGGATTATGTTAATGGAATATTGGATGAGCTCAACCTTGATATATTTGTCTCCCGGAGACTTGGTTATTAGAGTCAGATTTAGACATTATACGGGCTGCATTGCCTAAAACTCATTCAATAATAAATGTCCCTAGGCCTCGTGGAGATCATCCAGGTGGTGGGGTAGCGGTCGTCTACTTTACATCACTGCTGAATGTCTTTCAGATTAGTCATAGTCCTACCCCTCTCTTTTATGAGCTGCTGGAAATGGAAATAAAAATCCACCAACAAATCCTAAGAATGGCAGTTATCGGGGCACAGATAGGAGTTTTATGGATGAGTTTGGGCAATTTCTTGAGGAAATTTCTGCTAGAACCGGAAGACTTCTGATTTGCGGAGATATTAATTACTAGATTGACAACCCTCATCTGAAACTAATTTCCTCAGAGTTCCTTCAATTGAGTGATCAGAATTTGTTTGTAAACCATGTGTCTAACCCAACTCATATCTCAGGACATACCCTCGACTTGGTTTCCTCCCCTGTGGGGTGCAGTAGTGTTCTGGACGTTGAGGTTGAGATTGCCGATTCCACATGTTCTCTGATCATGCCCTGATTACTTTTGGCTTTGATTTCCCCAAGCCACCTACAGTATATATGAAAAAGTAATCAGATTTAGAAACTACAGAAACATAAACCAGAATTTGGCTAGCTCTGAAGTGGGACAGTATTTAGGAAATATTGATACTTCTAATCTTTCCTCAAGTGAGCTGGTGGAGATACACAATAATGCAATTAAATCTGTGTTTGATCATCATTGTCCAGAGGTAGAGAAGAGAATCATAGTGCGAGATGATTCACCCTGGTACAGCCCTCAAGTTAAGTTTTCCAAGAAGAGAACGTAGAAGAGCTGAATGTAAATAGCGGAAAAATAAAACTGACCTTACACGGTTGCCTTATTCATTAGCTAGAAGAGCTGTAGTTCACACAATCAAAGATTAAAAGAAAGCTTATTACCAAGGAAAAGTTGACTCGTGTGGCAATGATCAAAGAAAGTTAGCCTCCGCTGTTAACAGTCTGCTTGGAAAAAGAAATGTGAGCTCAAGACCTTCTGCTTCTGATGCCGAGTTGGCTGCAAACTTTGTGACAATTTTTACTAGCAAAATAACTTGTTTAAGACAAGATTTGAATGAAGTCTCCTCCAGTGAAGAACTCTCAGTTGTATTCCAACCGCGACACGTTCCTAATAACATACTGTACTCTCATAATTTCATTCAGTAGAAGTGTATGCAATTGCATCTTATATATGAAGCCTCAATAAAACATTCTGTCGGTTGGATCCTATAAATGTTTCCATATTACTGAGTGTCTATGATTATACAGTAGAGTTTATTTGTAATATAGTAAATACATGTTTCTCTGAGGGCAGCTTCCCAGAGTCAGAAAAGCATGCCTTACTCCGGCCTAGTCTTAAGAAAGTTGAACTTGATGTAGAGAACATGTCGAACTATCGCCCTGTCTCCAATTTGTCCTTTTTATCCAAGATATTAGAGTGTGCCATACTTGAGCAACTACTACCACTGCTTCAGTAGAATGAAACTATTCCTATAGTTCAGTCTGCGCATCGACAGCATCACTCCACTGAAACAGCATTGATTAGAATACACAATGATTTAGTTGAGAATACTCGTAATGGTGTGACTTCATTATTGGTCTTACTTGATCTCTCTGCAGCCTTTGACACGGTGGACCACGAGTTGCCATTGAATGATCTTTATAACTGTGGTGTGCGTGACTCTGCTATCTCACTTCTCAAGTCGTATTTATCAGGTAGATCCCAGTGTGATGATGAACCAGGCGATCTCGGACTCAGTACCACTGCTACAGTATATGGTGTCCCGCAGGGATCAGTTTTGGGTCCTGTCCTGTTCACGATTTATACTAGCAGCTTGTCTCTTCTGCTTCGTGCACATGGCGTGGCCTATCACTTCTATGCTGATGACACCCAGATTTATGTGAAAATCACAGATATAGTTGAAACACAGAAGAAAATGGAGTCACTGATATCTGATATCAAGAAATGGATGAGAGCTAGAAAACTTAAACTAAATGATGGCAAAACTGAGATTCTCATCATCCGAGGAAATAGAAGAGCAGATGATACAGTAAATGCCGTCCATCAACATGGATGAATCGCAGCTGCAACCAGTACACGCTGTTCGAAATTTGGGTGCATATGTGAATTCAAGACTAGCTTTTAAAGAGCATGTAAATCAGATTGTTGAAAGTTGTTACCTACACAATTTGTTAGTAGTCTTGGCAAATCCAACGTCAAGGCTATTAACCTAATTGCAATGACGACTTGTCTATTTTGACTGCTATGTCGTCATTCCAACCGCGGTTAAAAAGAAAACGTCTAGAGTCTACTCCTTATCTTGCTCTAGGAGACGTTGTACATTAACCAAAACTACCACCGAAGGTGAAAAAAGCATAGAAGAGAAGAAAAAGGGGTTTACCTTAGTTACCGCTTAAGGCTCATCCCGTGTTCCGTCATGTGCAGATCCCTGTCGAACGTGCGCATGAGCGACCCTCTCTTGTCATCATTTTTTCACGCGCTCCATTGAATGAAGTCGCTTTTGTTGTGCTCCTTTAATTCACCCTGTTTAGGTTCGTTTCGGCTTATCTGGCCTTCTTTTTTGTTAGACAGATGTTACGTGATCTAGGGCACACGTAAATGGGCTCCTAAGTGTGTATAATGGAGACGCGTGTGGAAATAGCCTACCGAAGGTACGGGGGCGCCTGGCGTTCCTCGTATATGTTTTTCATTCTTTCTCTTTTCATATTCTTTTTTCCTGTTAGTCTGGGCATAGTTTAGCTTTTAGCTTAATTTAGCCTAGCTCGTTTTCTCATTCAGGACTTGCTATGCCCCTATGAGTTTTCATTTTTTCATAGCCTAGGTGTACCGTTGGTAACCAATCTGAGATTTCGTTGGTGGCGGTGCTGTTTGTAGAGTTGTGTCGGCCGCATTATTAGCGTTATTCCCGAGTCCCCCCTTTCGAGTCCTTCACTGTGTCTCAAGGGCCTGGGCGACAGGTGGTTCGTGATACTCCAGGGGTACCCCACGGGGGCCCCTCTTTCACACCACAGGGTTTTTCGCCCCTGACACATTCTCTGCTCACGGCTAGGCCACCCTTTTTCTCATCAGTTTCATTTACTGGTTTTTGTTTTCTCTTCCTGTTTCACCTCCATCCTTTCATAGTCTTTTGCCCAATCCAGGAGTACCTCACGGGGGCCCCTGTTTGTGCGAAACCACCCTCCCTGCCACTTCTCCTCATGGGCTTTGCTCTATCTCTGTGGGTTGGGTGGTTCCTGGGGGATGTGCCTCCTCTCCCCTGGTGTGTCTTCCTTGCCTCTCCCTTTACCGGTTGAGTCAGGATAAATTCAAGGAAGACACTGCTCAGCTTGATGGCCATCATTGCTTGGAGTTCATAAGGAGATGACGCATTTTTTGTGGCCTTTTTTGGTATTCCCTAGACGCTCCTCTCGCTTTTTTCGGCGCCGGACCGTCTCGGCCGGTCCCGCAAATTTGCGGGAGCTTGATTCGGTCCTCTGGGACATTTCGGCTCCCCGCAAATTTGCGGAGATCGTTGGGGGGTCCCGCAAAATTGCGGGAGGGTGGTGTCGGTACGGTTATGCCTCCATTGGCCCGCAAATTTGCGGTAATAGTTGGCTTTCACTATTGACTTTTTTTGTTATGTCATCTTGTTGCCTGATACTATATTGGTGTATGCACTTTACTGGTGTTATAGGCCCTGCATGTAAGATGTTGAGTGGTGGTTAACACTTTCTCCATCTTTGCAGGTTCTGCTAGTGCTCTTCCGCCTCGGCCGCCCTCCTCACCTACCTCTGTGCTCCCAGTTTAGGGGGAGTACGGATACCTGTTTGCATGTGTGTTCCTGTTTCCCCATGCTCCTTCCCTGGTTCTTCTTGGACATTCTCTCCACTTACTCCTTCGACGTGCTGATTATGGTGTGTGTTCTTCTAGTGCAGGTAGGCTGCCTTGCTTTCGCCTTGGTTGTCGCTCCCCGTGCTTGGAGAGCCACAAGTCCTGCTTGCGCCACTCGCTCTGTGTGTCCTCTACGGCCTACCTCCCTGCTCTGTGTGGCACGTGTCTGGCCCTGGTGGTTGTGCTGCTCCATGGCCCTGGTTCCTCGGCGGCGGCTGTGGCCTCTGCTTCCCTTCCGTCGGTGTGGACGATGGTCTCCCGCCACATTAGGACTGTGGGCCACCGTTCCCCGGCCTTTGTTGCCGACCGGATCCGCGTCGCCCTGGGTATCCCTGACCCGACTGAAGGCCGTTCACCTGGCCCTCTCCCTGCTCGGGCCCTCTCCCCTGGGTCCCGCAGCCGGTCGTCCCATCGTCGGGGGGTTCCCCGGCTCCGTCCATGCTCTCGCTCGCCTCGTCGTCCTCCTGATCGCCTTGACGACGCCCATCGCCCTCGTCATGGTTCTCGCCCTGAGGCCGGGGTTAGCGGCTCTGCCCCTGTGCGCCCTCCCCTGGCCTCTACGGATAGGGGCTCTACTCCCTTCCGCCCGCTTCCCCAGCCCAGACATCTTCCTCTTTTTTTTTTTTTTTTTTTTTTTTTCTATATTCCAACTACTCCCTCTCGGGCATAGGCTGAGAGCCTGTACATTCCACCGCTCAACACGGTGAAGCCCGCGAGGTCTTGTTCCAGTCTGGGGAGTGAGACATGTGAAGCATCCATCATGGCTCGAAGCAGCTCCATCTCTGAAGCGGCTGGTTGCTTCGCTCAAGTGCTTCACCGTCTCACCCTCCAGACTCAGACCCTCACTCTCAGAACGCCACCTATTGAGCAGTGAACTCACTAGGCATTGTCCCCCTGTAACATATTTTGAATATGGGAATATTCATACAGTGTTATTTAATCAGGGAACAATGAGGGTATTTTTTTGGCATTTCGGTGGGCTTTGTGGTAATGCACTGATACTAGGTATACGTTGTCCTCTCCGCGCGTGGTTGTTCATGCTGTAGCTGGCCCTCTGCTCCCTCCTCCTACACTGTCCAGGAGGGTCCGCCTGGATGTCGTTGCTTCTCCTACTTCACCTGCTTCAGTGCCTATTCTTCCTTCACGGTCTCGTCCCACGGTGGTGGTCCCTCCCTCCTCCGCCTCGGTGTCGGGCCGCCCTGTTATCTCAGCCCCGGGGATCCTTGCTCTGTTTGCCCCCGCGGCTCCTTCTGGCCTCCTTTCACCCGGCCAGCCTTCCCACTCCCGTCGTCCTGCTCCTCCTCATTCTTCTCTTCCTGACCTTCACTTACCGTCTCGCCAGGGGGGTACCCCTCCTCTTGCCTCGGTGGGGTTTCGCGAGGTTTCGGGGTCCCCTTTCTCAGGAGCTGACGTGTCGCTGGAAGAGGGGAATGGTGCTGTTTCCCCCTCGGCCGTTCGTGATCGGGGACGAGTCCCTCAACGGCGACACAACTGTCGTCGCTCGCCTTCCTTGGGCCGCGACGCTGCTGGTTCGTGTCGTGGGTCTCGCTCCCGCTCCCGCTCGCCCCTGCGGGCCGACCAATCTGGGGGGGGGGGGTCGCCTCTCTCGGATCGATTGTCGGCTATGCAGGGCTGGGTTGTGTCACGCTTCGACGGGCGCTTGGAGTCGATGGAAGACTCCCTCTTCTCGCCCTTCTTGGCGGTGACTCACCCTCAGCGCCTCACTCTACCTACCCCTGCTACGGTCCCCCTCCCTTCTGCAGGCCTACGCTCTGGTCAGACTTCAGCCGCCCTGACATCCTTCCGGCTGTTCAGTCCCTGGCTGTGTTGACGGGTCTGTCCTCCTATGGGTGAGGTTTGTGCGACGCCGGTACGCCTGGCTTAGCCATCATGCTCGGTCACCCTCTCCCATTGGAGGCCTGGTTTGCTGAGGCCTTCGACTTCACACACCGATCCGTCGACGGCTCTCCTTCCGTCCCTCCCCCGGAGTCATCACTGATTTTGCCTCCTCTTGTGTCTGTCGGCGGGTTGGACGGCGCGTTCTGGTCCTGGATGAGCGCACCCGTTCTTGAACTTTGTTCTATTGCTACCCGGTTCTTCTCTCACCCGGATCAGCCCTCTGTCGCCAAGGTTTTTCCCTTGCGACAGAGGGTGACGGACTTATTGTCTTGTCTTTAGGTTCCCTCCAGACGTCTGTTCACCACCTGCAGCTTTTCGGGGCGTCTGCACCAGGCGATCTTCGCGAGGGTTTGGACCGCGTTCAGCGGGTCCACCTTCGGCTCGCGGTGTCTTTGGTTCCCGAGCTGAAGGCGGTTTTGTGCGCGGCAACTCGGCAACGCCCGACGGTACGGTCTTCGTTCTGCCGGCCGGCCCCCTTGGTTATTCGTCAGGGTTTGTTGTACTCTGCGCTATATACGTCGGGGTTTTTTAAGCAGGATGCTTGGGAATGCTACGCTTCTCTGTCGGCGGCCCCTGCTTCCGACACGCGACGCCGCGCTGTGTCGTTGCGGACCCTGCTTACCTCACGCACCGACGCGCTGTGCCGCGCGCGGGGTCTTCTCAGTCCCGTCCTTCTGCCGGTCCTCTTCGGGGTGCTGCTGCAAGTGCTGCCGCCTTGCACGGGCGCAGGACTGGGACGTTGCTGGCCAGTGCGTCGGTTCCGCCTCGCACTTCTGTTCTTGCCCCTTTCATCCCCTCCGTGTCGGGGCTGGCCGGCCTTCCACTTCCGGCCGCCCTTCGAAGGGGTCAGCCCCGCGCCGGCCTGGGGTTGGGGTGGCCCGCCCTTTTCGACGAGGTTGGGGGGCGCGGGGGTAGAGGAGGTCAACGTGGCGCTCATGCCCGCACAGCCCGTACCGGGGGTACCTCCACGTCAACACAATGTGTAGTTCTCTGGGTCGGCCTCCTTGTTCTCCTTCTCGCCTGGCCGACCGGGTCGCTCCCCTCCTCTCGGGTGCTCCCTCGGGTTGTTTTCGCCCTTGCGCCCCTCGGTAGCCGCGAGGGACGTTGGGGGCGGCGGGTTGCGCGGAGGGGTCTCACCTGGAGGTGGACGTCCAGACCCCCACTCCGCTCTTGTCACCGACGCCGGCCCATCTCTTCAGAGGTGGCCCACGTGTTCACTTCCATGTCCGAGCTGGGTAGCGTCGAGGGAGTTGACCGCCGGTCACCCGGTTTTCCTCTCCCGTGTCTTTCTGGTACCGTCGACGAACTGCGACGCGATGCGACCGGTGGTGGATCTGTCGGCCCTCAACGGGCACATCATGCACACACGGTTTCGGATGCTGCCGGTACCCCTGGTACGCCTGGCCCTGTGCCCTCTGTCGTGGGTAGTGTCGCTGGCCCTCCAGGATGCGTCTTGGCTCGTTCCTCTCCATCCTCGCTTCCAGCGATTCTTGGCCGTTCGGACTTCCGATCGTGTGTTCCTGTTCGACGGCCTTCCCTTCGGTCTCCACATCGCGCCGCAGATCTTCTCCGCACTGGTGGGGCAGGCTCTGGGTCCTCTCCTCAGGAGCGGGCTCCAGATCCTGTTTTCCTTGGCCGATTGGTTGGTAGTTTCCGACGCCCTAGGACTGTGCATTGGCGACGCCCTCACAGTCGTTCGCAACATCGCTCGGTTAGGGTTCCCCTTCGATGTTCCCAAGTCACGCTTGACCCCGTCGCGTGTCGTGCCATGGGTCGGTCTCGCATGGGTTTTGTCCGGCGCTACGGTGACCCGGGGTCTGCCGGCCGCGGTGCACCTTTGGTGGACGGTCTTCGCCGTGTTGCACTCGGTCTCCCTCCCGGGGTGGCTCTGGGACTCGTTCGTGGGTTCGCTGCGTTGGGCCGCTCTGCCCCTTCCCTTAGGGAGCCTCTGGCTACGCTGCCTCCTCCTCATGGGCACCACGGTGTTTCCGTTGCCCCTATGGATCGGCTCCTGCCGCTCCCGCGTACCGTTCGCCGACGCTTCGGTCGCTGGGTTGCTCGGGGCTCGCTCTCTGCGGCTGTGCCCTGGACCGCCCCCCCCGCCGACGGTCTGGGTAGCCACAGATACGTCGAGCGAGGTTGGGTGAGGTTCCCAATCGAACCTGGGACGTCCACTTCCCGGCAGATGGGTGGGTCTCCCTCCTCTTACCCGTCTATGCCCTCGGACTGTTGGTTCCTTTGTTCTTCCTGCGGGACCACGCGCTGGCCCTTCGGGGTAAGTCGGTGGCCTTCGGGTTGGACACTCAGACACGCTGTCCCCTGTTTCCTTATGCGGGGGTCCTCCAGGTCGTTGACTCTATTGGGGGTCTCGGTGGAGTTGTTCTTCCTCGCGGACCGACACCCCTTCTCCTTGCATGCCTCCTCCCTGCCCGGGCCTGCCACCCTTTGGGCGGCCGCCCTGTCGAGAGGGCAGGGCGTTCTTGTAGAATGGGCGATGAAACGGACTGTGTTCGCCGACCTCGCGGCTTCCTGAGGTGTTCCGGAGGTCGCCTTGTTCGCATCGGGGGTGCAGTGCCAGTTGCCTCTGGACCTCTCCCTCCGGCCTCGCGCTCCGGGGGGGGTCCGGACGCTTTCATGGTAGCCTGGTACAGGTGGCGGTCGATATACATCTTTCCGCCACCAGACGCGCTGTTGATGTGCCCAGTCCTCGCGAAGTCCTCGGCACGGACTTGGTCCGCCCGGGTGCCGCGGTGGTGCCCGAGTCCGGTCCCTCTACCTGTCTCCGGCTTCCACTTGGGCTAGGTTGGGGACCTGCGGACCTCTTTGGCCTTCGCATCGTGCTTGTTCATGAGGCACGGTGGCTCCCGGTCCCCGGCCGGGCCCTGACTGACTTCCTGCAGCGTTCCTGGCCGTCTTCTCCTTGGGGGACTTACGGGTCCCGCTGGAGGTCTTTTACTAGGTGGCTACAGGCCACTCGCCTGCCAGTTGGCTCTCCTTCCCTCGTCCTACGCTCCTTGTTTCACCTCTTCCGTACACGTCGCTTTCCAATCGACGCTATACGTACCCACTTGTCTGCCGTCCGGGGGGTCTTTGGGTCCGTCGCTGGGCTGGTCGTTCCGCCACAGGAGCTGGATTCCTTCCTGACGGCTGCCTTCTGGGATCGACCGCCTCCGCGCCAGGTCCCTCCGCAGTGGGATCTGGGGCGGGCTCTGGTCCTTCTGGCTTCACCCACGTATACAAGGGCCGCTACGCCGGTTCCGTTGCTCGGGCGTCCACTCTTCCTTGTCGCTCTGGCCACTGGGGATCGGGTGTCTGCACTAGCGGCATTGTCACGGCCCCGGGACTGCGTGCGATTCTCCCCATCCTTGCATGGCGTCTCGTTCGCCTCCTCCCCTCCTTTTGTTACCACGCATGGGAGGGAGGCCCCCGATTTCCAGCCTTTCGCCGTCCAGGCTTTACGGCGTGGGCATCCTCGCCATGTGTTGTGCCCGGTGTCAGCCTTGCACTCCTCTGTTGCGTCTGTGGCGCCGCCTTCGGGTACTGCTGTGTGGGTGTCTCCTCGGACAGGTGGGAGGCTCTCGCAGGTGCAGATGGGCCGCCACGTTTGTCAGACCGTTCGTGCCCGTCACCCTGTTTGTAGGGGTTCTGCGCACGATGTCAGATCCTTTGCTGCCTCCTTCCGGTTCCTGCCACGTCGATCCTTCCCTGCCATCGCCTCAGCGGTTTTGTGGTCTTCTATCAATTCCTTCATCTCCTCCTACCTCTCCGTGTCCAGTGTTCGACCCCCTCGGCCGGTGATTGCTCTCGGGGGTCGTGTTTCCTGGTGCTCTGGCGAAGATCCCTGGTCTTCCCCCCTTGTCCCTCGTTCTTTTCCTTTGTTTTATTTGACAAAGGGGGGGGGGGGGGGGTGTATGGGTTTGCAACACTGGATTGCAAGTTTGGGATTATGTATTGTTCCAGTACATAAGTGTTTTTGCCACATTGAAAATTGTGTTTTGTTCTTGTGTTCAGTGTTTTTGTTGTTTTTTGAAGAAAAGGGATTTTGGGTACAGTACCTTTTTGGTTTCAGACAAGTCTATGTTTTTGCATTACTATGAATGACGGGCATGTGTTAAAACTGTTCTTTTTAGCTACTCCTCAGTTTTTCACTCTTTTATTAAACTCTCTTGTTTAAATTGTGTCTTTGTCATTCGTAATTTTGTTTTATGCATTGTTTTTTTTGGTAGGTTGGGCTTGGATGTCCTCCTCCTATTTGTTATGCAGCCTTGACGTTGGATTTGCCAAGACTACTAACAAATTGGGAGGTTTGACGTACCTCCCAACCTACCAAATAGGAAAACCTACTATTTGGTAGTAGTCTTGGAAAATCCAACGTACATAATACCCTCCCTCACGCCGGACCCCTGCCCATCCGCGTTCTTCTGCTGACGTGAGATGTGATGACAAGAGAGGGTCGCTCATGCGCACGTTCGACAGGGATCTGCACATGACGGAACACGGGATGGGCCTTAAGCGGTAACTAAGGTAAACCCCTTTTTCTTCTCTTCTATGCTTTTTTTCACCTTCGGTGGTAGTTTTGGTTAATGTACAACGTCTCCTAGAGCAAGATAAGGAGTAGACTCTAGACGTTTTCTTTTTAACCGCGGTTGGAATGACGACATAGCAGTCAAAATAGACAAGTCGTCATTGCAATTAGGTTAATAGCCTTGACGTTGGATTTTCCAAGACTACTACCAAATAGTAGGTTTTCCTATTTGGTAGGTTGGGAGGTACGTCAAACCTCCCAATCTACAAATGTTTAAATCCAGTTGTTACAAACATTTTATGAATGGAGGATGCCTTTAGGCACATGGACCTTTTTGTTTTATCTGTGTTTTTCCTTCCTCCGTTCATTGTCTCTTTAAAAAAAAAAAAAAAAAAAAAAAAAAAAAAAGAAAACCTAATATTTAGTAGTGGCCCCGTAATCATTGACGAACATGCCTATTACATAAGGCATCCTCTTCAAACACTAATCCGCCGTAGTTTGAATCTACCGCGCAGAGCATTTAAAAACTGAGGAGCCTTCATCATGAGCGCACGCGACCTCACTCATGGCTTCAGTCATTATGAATTGGGTTCTCACTACGAAAAAACTTCGTAAAAAATAAAAACAAAAAGAAAATAAGAATAACTATCCAATAAGCTTTCCATCATATCGTGGATGTACTTGTGTGGATTTCTGACCAGACGCTGAATCAGGCGTCATTCCTCCTTCACTGACATATCAAGTAAACCAAAATCCTTAATACATCAACGAATGGGAAGGGGACGGTCGGGAGGGCCCCAGTCGTCAATGATTACGGGGCCACTACTAAATATTAGGTTTTCTTTATCTCCTTACAGGAGTCAAACCTATAATTTATTAGTGGCCCCTCCATCATTGACGAACATGCCTGATATCTAAGACTGGAGGGGGACATTCGTAATCATATCATAACTCTAGAAAAGCAGATAATAAAAACAACCACATAGTATTCTTACTTTTGAAAAATGTATTTAATACGGCGTAGGCCGGAAATATACAAGAAAAGGGGTTCAGGCAGGTGCGTGCTTCAAAGAAGCCTGCCCGACAAAAATAGGTAACCCTGAAGATTCTGAACACAGATCTGTAGTTACAAAAGGCACCCCACTCAACGAGTGGTGACAAAAATAATAAGTTATAAGTTTATATGTGCACATCATAAACCCCAAAATACATGTGGAGATCAATTGCTAATGAACTCCATTGAACTAATGTTACATTGCTTTCGCAGCTAAAACTACTATAACAACACCGTTGTTTTGTACTAAACTTTGTACTAGCACAAATTCTCGCAGAGAAATTTTCATATCACATTTTAACCTTAAATTGTATCACAGCTCTCATACTCCGGCGGGGTCTAGGGTGTCCTATGTCAACTGACTGCACCCCCCCCCCCCCCTTCCTTGAAAATAAACATAAGTGACTGCAGGGCCACCTAGACCCTCTGCCTTAAAGCTATACATGGTAAGGAAGGTTTGTCTAGAGCAACTGACAAGTATCTAGAGAGAAACGTATGATTAGACGCCCACAACTGTGTGGACGCAATATCTTCAACTGAAATTTTTTTTCAGGAAACGTAAAGAGGCCGCCCACTTGCGTAAATCGTGGGCCCTACCCACAACGCCGGGATTACTCTCTTTAATGACTTCTACCAGAAGAGAGGCTAATCGCCGTTTAAGTAAGCGTTTACCCGTACTCGCTACCCATAAAGCACCTTGGGGGTTATGAGGAGCTATTCTCAAATATTTGGTTAGAGCTTGCACTGGACATAAATTATGATGCACCTTTCCCCTTTTTAACGCCGGCACCGTGAACTCAGAAAACACGTGTGCACTATGCTCATTCTTGGCTACAAACGCCGGGGAGGGTGCAATGGAAATTGAATCATTAAGTCTACCAAACCTAAGACAATTAGGTGTGTTGCTCATCGCCGCCAGCTCAGACACTCTGTTTCCGGTGGCCAAAGCCAAAAGGAAAACTGCCTTCTTTAAGATTAAAGCAAAGTCTGCAGTATTTTGATACAGACGAGAATGAAGTAAAGACAAAGCTTTGTCCAGAGACCAAGTAGGCATGAGCTGACGGGGAGGTGGGCGGAGTTTAAAACACGCTCTCATAAATCCTGTTTCCTCCGCCACCGGTATGGATAGACCTGTAAGGTCGAAAAAGGGCACTCTAATCGCAGTTAAGTGATTCTTCAAAGTAACCACAGATAAACGTTTCTGCTCAAACAGATAGTTCAAGTAATTAAAAACCAATGCCACTGAGGGTACAGTTTGTTCCGTTCTAACAATCCAAGAAGTAAAAGCTTTCCAATGAGATTGATATTGTCGCTTAGTAGACTGAGTATATTGATTGAGCAATTTATTGGTCACATCCCTACCGTATGGTGCTAGCCACTTGGCCTCCTGAATGTCCATAATGCAAAAGTCAGCGAGGTCTCTAGGTTGCCAATCGTGTCTAAGTGGAAGTACCCGACCGGGAGCGATACCGGGTCCGGGCACCACATTATTAACTGCTGGTACCACACCTGCGCCGGCCACAGGGGCGCGATTAGCGAGACTAAGCCTCGATAAACTCGTAGTTTGTTCACTACGTGGCACATTAGTGACGCATCTGGCGGCGGAAACAGATAGATGGAGCTCCATCTGTTCCAGTCTGTCACTAGGGCGTCTGGCCCCCCTGCCGGCATTATCGCCCGGCGGGTGAGGTATAGAGGGAGCTTGTGAGTCTCCTCGGACGCAAAAAGATCCACTTGTGGATGGGAGAGCTCCGCAATCATTAGGTCGAAAATGGGTTGCTTGAGCTCCCATTCTACTGTCGTGCTCTGTCTCCGGGACAGAGCGTCTGCCCAGACGTTCGCTACGCCTGGGAGATAAGATGCGTGAAGATAAATATCTAGACTGGTGGCTAGAACAAAAATCTCTTCCGACACGAGTAGCAACTTCCTTGACCTCGTTGACCCTTGTTTCTGAATACAGTGAACTGCATTCAGATTGTCCATTCTGAAGGCCACTGACTTGCCCCGTAACGCCGGGCCGTGAGCCTGAAGGAAATACAAGGGGACTAGTAACACTTTGACATTTATGTGAGAGATTTCTAAGTGGGACCAAAGTCCCTGACCCTGGTGCCCCTGATTTGACTGAAATCCCCACCCTATGGTGCCTGACGCATCCGTGTCTACCCATACCGTTGGAGGAGGAGAGGTCCATGACATGATTGAGTGCAATGTTTCCCTCTTCGCCCAGACCGCTAGTAAGGTGTGGATTAATTTTGGTATGGGCCATAATTTTCCCGCCGGTAAGAGTGGGAAATATTTGTTGCCTTCCAATATTAATCGTTTTACTTTACAGCCCAACTTGACAGTTAGCTGAATCCAGTTGAGAGAGCCGACCAGAGACTCCCAGACTCTTCGTGTCGTAGTCAGACTGTGAAGAAACCTGAACAGTTTCCTGCGAAACCTGTTGCGATTGTCCACACTCTGACTCAGAGTGAGAGCGGCGGTGTCCCAGACCAGCCCTATCCACTGAATTACTCTTGAGGGAACAAGGTTTGACTTTACCAGATTTACCTTGAAGCCTAGAGTTTTGACATGATTTAAAATGATATTGACATGTTTTATGCATAATTGTTGTGTCTCTGCCACCACCAGCCAGTCGTCTAGATACCACAACACTCTGATTCCCTGTTTTAACAATGGCATCAGGGCTTGCCGGACTAGTTTCGTGAATAATCGAGGTGCTAGGTTCAAACCGAACGGCATCCTCTGAAAAACAAAATTTTGGTGCCTGATCCTCAAGGCCAGAAACCTTTGAAATCTTTTGTTGACCGACACGTGCCAATAGGCGTCTGTCAGGTCTAGGGAACACATCCAGCCACCCGGCGGAAGTGTTAGCCTGATTTGATGAACTGTTAACATTCTGAAAGACTCGTTGTAAATGTGAAGATTCAGATAAGACAGGTCTACGACCGGCCTCATCTGAACACTGTCCCGTTTGGGAACCAAAAACAGTTTTGACGTGAATACAGGGTAATCTGGAGGTACCGGGATGATGACATTCTTGGCAATCATCTCCTGGACCAGCAACTCCACCTCTAATGAAACACAATTTGCCGTTGTCGGCTGACGTAAGCGAGGTCGCCGGAGCCACTGCCAAGTGATGCCTTTGCGTGCCACCATCCGTGCCCAGGTTTTTAACGGCCATGCTTGGTGACACGTTCGGAACGACCCTGTTAGCAGACAAGGGTTCGCCGGCTGTACTTCCCTCGGTTCCTCCGGCTCTAAGATAGGCACTGGGAGTGAGAAAGACTTTAGTTTTTTGATGGTGGGTTTGGTGGTGTTGGACGCTTCGCCGGCTGGCTGGTGTGGGCCGAAGACTGAAATGATACTGAAAGTATCACCCAATTAAGGTTAATCGAAATTGAATTTGTTTATAAATTCCTTAGTTCCTCCACTTAGGGGCACCCGCCGGGTGTGGGAATCGATTTGGTTAAACCTCACTGATCCTTCAATTGCCGTAAGAGTAAAGGCAGCGATACACAGAGTATCACTCAAATGGATTGGTTAACTATAAGAGACCTAAGTCGTTTTATCCCACCCTGCTCAGGTGCACCCGCCGGGTGAGAAGTCTAAAAGTTAACCCCACAAGTTCCTGACCCCACTTCTTTGTAAAAGATCGCCGGGGAGGAACGCCTAAACAACAGCTAGGTTTTCCATGTGGTTGTCGTAAACCAGGTAGAAAAACCTATAAAAAACGAGTGTTCTCAAGAACGTCGTTTCTTTATATATATCTAAATATATATGTAAGGATGGGTACAGCCATCCCGCCGGGAATTTTAAAGGAGGCCTGAAACCAGGCACCCACAGAGACGCAGTCCTGGAGAGCCACAGACACCTCCCCACGCCGGGGAACCAGCCATAGTTAAAAACCACGTGTGGCCCAACACTGCTCATCGGTCAGGATTTTTCATGGTGAAACCGAGAAAAACCCGCCGGAAGGCAAACCCCACCCTGAACAGACACCATCTGAACAATACGACACGAGGAGAGACACGCACGACTAACCAAGGTCACAACATAATCCGTGGAATTAGCCAATACACAACTAAACCAGGAAACAAATATAGTCCGAGGAATTAGCCAATACACAACTAAAACCCGGATACACATGACACAGTAGGGCATATTTAAAAATAAATAATAACACTAGACATGTGGCAAAGCTACGAGCGGCTGGCTAGGCCTAGGTAGACGGCATGAAAATAGTTGAAATATAAACACACACTGGAATATCACAACAGGAACCACCGCCAACACACCACCGAAGCGATAACTTCCCACCCCGGGAAGCCTGACACGGACCCAGAAAAAACTTCACTAAGTGAAGAAAAATACGCTGGGAACGTCAGCAAACACACAGCTTACCTCATCAGAAGGATAAAAGGCAGCAATAATTAACGCGTAATGAAAGCCGCCTGCATCACCAACTAACACAACTGTGAAAAGTTCACGTGTCCACAACAGGACCACGAGGGTACATCCGAAATAGATGCCCCATACATACGACCCAAAATACACTGCACTGCGGGCAACCAGCCCAGGACACTCCTGCTACGCCTATCCTAACCTTACTCGATACATCCCAGAGTAAACAAATGAGAAAAAACTCACTAGGGACGCAACGAATGCGGAACCAGCGGAGCCTGAAAGGTACGTCCGGGCAGGCTGAGCGCAGAGCAAAGAAGGAGGAATGACGCCTGATTCAGCGTCTGGTCAGAAATCCACACAAGTACATCCACGATATGATGGAAAGCTTATTGGATAGTTATTCTTATTTTCTTTTTGTTTTTATTTTTTACGAAGTTTTTTCGTAGTGAGAACCCAATTCATAATGACTGAAGCCATGAGTGAGGTCGCGTGCGCTCATGATGAAGGCTCCTCAGTTTTTAAATGCTCTGCGCGGTAGATTCAAACTACGGCGGATTAGTGTTTGAAGAGGATGCCTTATGTAATAGGCATGTTCGTCAATGATGGAGGGGCCACTAATAAATATATCATTGCAGCTAAGTACATTTCACTATTAAGCATCACACCACTAGAATCAGCACGTTTTCACAGTCAAGAAGCACTATATTAGAACGTGAAATATTACATCGATCACCTAAAAAATAGAAAAACTGACCTGAAAACTCGGTCCGTTGCGATGTACAGTATACAATAGTTTCCTGTCATCCTCAAGCTATCCGTTTTCTTCTTTTGAGGTGTTGGGGAAACTATTTTATTATTGATAGGGCAGAAATTATGGACACTGATCGTTTCACCCCCATGTTCGTTACACCCCACCTTCACCCTACATATACTCATGTCAGTTCCCTAGGACTTTTACATGCTCTTCCTTTGCCATTTCTCTAAACGGACCCCACAAAAAAATTAAAATTAAAAAGCGTTTCCATCATATAATGACATTGTCTAATTACTTATTATCGCCGATGTCCGAAGTTACCCCACTTTACGGTAGTGAAAACAGCGAATTTTTAGCAATTTTGGCTGACATTTGCAAGATCGTTGCAAGACAACCATACGTCGTACAGAGATGATTCAGGTGTCACTGCAAAGCTCTATTAGTGTAATTGAACGGAAATATAATTGTATTAAGTTCTGGCTCTTGTATATACTGTACATGAAAATGTGCCGGGAATGTAGGTCAATTTAGGCCAAAATGCCTGCACTGAAAGAGTAGTAGTCATTCCCTAGGCTGCCTGGCCGAACAATCATTGTATTTTGGCAGTATGTCATTGAATGTTAGGTCACTGTTAAATTATAGGCTTGACCCCCGAAGGGAAGAGAAAAAACCTAATATCTATAAAGTGACCCTGGAATCATGAAGAAACAAACCCTGCCGCCATCACCTTCCCATTCTTCTGTTCTCATCGTGTGATAGCAGGAAGGGCGAGTTAGCCTCGAGGAAGGTACGCGGTGGCTTGGAACAAGTGATGAATGGGAAATACACTAACAGAAGCTTAATATTCTTCAGTTATTTCTATTTTTCTTTTCATACTGGCATCTGATTCATATGACGTTCCATAGATAAATTTATCATCCCGCCAATTATGTTTATTATTTGGTTAAGTTTTTGTGGCGGCCTGATGGTCCCTATAAAGGGCTTTCCTGAGCGGCATGAGCGCCAAATATGATTATTAGCAGTACCACATTGATTCCGGGGTCACTATATAAATATTAGGTTTTCTCTCTTCCATTTGGGTATCAAACCTATACTGTATTAGATTCCAATAATACAGTAGTTTACTGCACACCATGCAATGTAGCTACAATTTAAATGGACAAAATATAATACTGTATCTAATATAAATTACAAGCTATCTTGTAAGATAAATAGGATTCTATGAGCGGTCAAAAAAATATGGAAACATTCTGGAAAAAAAAATAAAAAAAATACAAATTTTCTGTCATCAAAATGAAAGTACTTTTGCATCACTAGTAAAAACAGCATAACATAAAGTGTATATTTAGATAACAAAGCAGTAGCCTAGTCGAGTTGGAACATTAAACAAAAATGCATGGGAGTGAGGATATTACAAATATCCCATTACCGCTACAGTATTACAATAACTCATACAATCACATAGGAAATAGAAAAATTAAATAATCTATAAGCACAAGTTCTTATCAACTTACTTTCAATAACTCATCCCTCAAAACTTGTGTGAGTCTAGCGCTGGAGGCAGATTTCTTTGAGTGAGATGTTTTCTGTCCCTTGATCTTTCTAGCCTGTCCTGCAGATGTGGTCAGGGGACGGCTGAGAAGAAACACACATCTCATCCCACCGTTACAGGCAACCTCATTAAAGGTACTGGCAATCATTTCTGAAAATATTATACAGCTGATATAAACTGTAAATCAAAGAAAATTACAGTAATGCAAATTCTGCAGTTTATTTGGCTCCATGGAAGCAATGACAAGAAAACCTCCAGGCCTCGTTCAGGAAAAGTACAATAGACACTCAGAAGCTAAGAGGGGAGGAGACTCCGAGGAGTAGCTCGTAAAGATTATTGTCTAGCTATCTATCTCCTGCCAGATGCCTTACTCCCCTTTATGAGGATGGTCATACACAAAATGCCCCCAAGCGGACATGTCCCTCATGAGAAGGTCAACCCGTGCCCGTCTATTCAAGGACTTACAGGATTGACCACTCAAGTTAGGCTCCGTCCAACACCGAGAACCTCTATGCATCTTTATAGCACTATTTTTTCAACAGTGCTAGGTGGCAAGTCCATCCACCAGGATTATAAGATTTACTCCCCTAGACAGATTGACGAAACAAAGCTGACGAGTCTCATCCACCCAGATTTTCAAATAGTTGTCTTCTCTAGATAGGTTGCCAACCAAGGCTGACGAGTCCCATCCACCCGGATAGGTGATTGTGATAACACATAATGCCCCTCAACTTTCCCTTCATAATTGCTGAGGGGCACAGGGCCTTGGGTGGGGCTTTGGTTTCCCGGGCGTTTCCGCACCCTCCTTAGCTCCCTGCCTTGGAGTGGCTTTGGTCACCCGGGCTTTGTTAGTGGTAAGCAGGGAGGGTTTTGTGGGGGCGCTCGTTTATGGCCTTGGCCTTGCTCGAGACCTTGGGGCTGTTCGGCCAGACAGCCTGGGGAACAACAACAACAACACATAATGGTTCAAGAATAAAGAACATTTGTAGGAGTGAATGGAGAACAAAGTAAAACATTCATGAGACTGGGGATATGTCAAAGAATTTTGCTACCAGAGGAACATAATCAGTCACCAATGTTAAAGCGAGAGATAAATGAAGGAGCTTAACCCACAGGAACTGGGGGCCCTCATATGAGGCGATCGTCGTGTCCGGGGGTATTCCTGAAAAATGGCTATCTTCATAATTCGATATCTACTGATTGAGACCACCTAGAGCAGTCAACTAAATTGCATAGTGTAGAACCAACCTTCGTCTGTAGAATGGCGTTGAGTTGACATCGCTACGACAAGTGGTTGCCGAGATATGATGATGGGAATGGAGGTAATTTCCCGCGTATTTTCGCCTGCGTCCGAACGCTTCGCCGCGACCCTGGCTAGCACGCACTAAATCACTCGTCGCTTCGGTGGCTTTTGTACCGGTACACGATATTATGTTTTTATGGAGATAATGTGATATTATTGTGTCATTTATTACTTGTTCAACCATTATTTGAGTTACATGAAACTTTATATAACATATTTCACTGTTATTGTAATATTATTGTGTCACTTTCACTTTTATTGTAATATTATTGTGTCACTTTCACTGTTATTACTCTTCTTGTTATGAATTATTGTCACTCTCACTGTTATTATTGAGTTATTATTACTTGATATACATTTTGTGTCCCTTTCACTTACTAGGTTAGAGGCTAGGCTACGCAAGCGTACAGTACCGTAAAGTGGGGTAACTTCGGACTTGGGTCATAACTTCGGACATCGGCGATAATAAGTAATTAGACATTGTCATTATATAATGGAAACGCTTTTTATTGTTTTTTTTGTGGGGTCCGTTTAGAGAAATGGCAAAGGAAGAGCATGTAAAAGTCCTAGGGAACTGACATGAGTATATGTACACGAAAAAAATATTATATATGTGACGAAAATATGTACATTTTTCGCTACCCTGCCAAACTTCTATCACCCTGAAGAAATTTGTTTGTATGAATGATGTTGTGACTGATATAATTTTGTAGTAACATTACCAGAGACAACATTCACCAAAGGAAATTTGTTACACTTGTATAATGCTCTAGCTAGAACAGTATCATTTAACCGATTGTGTTTAAAAAAAAAACATGGTAACTTCGGACATGGAACAAAACAATCGTTTGTTATTATTTGCCCTATGAAAATCATTCATAATACTTGTACATCATTAACATGGTGGTAAAAGATCAAATCATCATTCTCTGAGTCCAAAAACCCATAAAAATATGATACTATGCTAACCGATTTATGTATTTCGGATAATTCTGGATATATAATATAAATAAATTAGGAGAGGCATATATCTTGTCCAAAAAAAAAAAAAATCTGCCGAAAGAAACACCAACAAATACGTTATACCTATAAAAATGCTCAAATTCATAAAAGTGTATATGCATTGATATATTATACATACCTATATATTTTCACTAGGCCTAGTTAATTTTCGAGTTATTGATTGACAGCATTGGTTATTTTTCCTGCACAATATTTTCTAGGAGTGAGCTCGATGCCTAACGAGAACAGATCCAAACAGAATATATGTTAAACATCGTATATATCCCCCTCCTATACTGATTATACAGGCCTAAAAGTATTGACTGTGCATTTTCTACTATAACATCGGACAGGAATAAGCAGCAATAATAAAATATTCATATAAAATAGTAGGAGCCGAAAAATGAATGAAATAAGGCCACGAACGTAGGTCCGAAGTTCTCCTCCGTTCGTCCGAAATTATCTTAGCTTTCTTGGCAACCATTTTCCATAAGAAACACCGTATGTCCGAAGTTATCCATACATGTCCGAAGTTATCAACTTTTCAAGCAAACTTCGGACATCATTTAGGATAAGGATAGCTCTCTTCTTATGGGGGATAATTTTAGGAGGCTTCCTGGATTACGGCGCACTACCACCATACATCACTTGACCTAGTTAAATCTCTATAATGCGTTTACACTCAGGAGAAATTGTTAAAAAACATCAAAAAATGTCCGAAGTTACCGCATTTTACGGTACCGTACGGTATCGTAATTGACACTTGTAATTATTACATTTGGTTGTTTCTTTCACTTAGACATATTGTTATATTGTTTTTAGTGTCACTTTCACTTATTACAGGGTTCACTTATAAATACTTATTGAATAGTTACTCTAATACATAGTTGTTGTGTCTCTTTCACTTGCACATATTGTTGTATTGTTTTTAGTGTCACTTTCACTTGCACATAGTGTTTTATTGTTTTAGTGTCACTTTCACTAGTGTTCTCAGGGTCAGTGCCACTTAGAAGTTTACCAGGATGTGGAAATCATCGTGGCAAGGCGTGATGCACAGTGTTACCTGACATTCCTGGCACTGATACAAGGTTTTGGTGTTTGTCTGGGGTCTTCGGGTGGTGTGGCTGCAGACACGGCACCGTTTCTGGGTCTTGCGACCAGCAGCTACTGGAAGGCCGACGATCCTGTGCTTCTTGTGGTGTTCGGAAGCGTATGTGCGGTCCATGGTGCCAGCTCCTAGCATATGTTGAGCTCGTGGGGCATCCTCAGGCACGGCATATTCCCCAATGAGATCCAGAATGAGCTGTTTCTGGAATCTCCGAAGGTTGGTGTACTTCCTGGGCATTGTGGGGTTCATCAGCTTGTACAGGTTGTATGAGTTCAGCACAGACACATCCATTATGTGCAGGAAGAACTTCTTATACCACCTGCAGGAGGTCCGCAGGCAGTCGATGAAGCCGACCTGCATGTCTGAATTGTCAACCAGACGCACGTTTATGTTGTAGTCCATAACTGCGTCTGACGTCATGATGGGCTCCCTGGTCCTGTGGTTGACTTTGCCAGAGTCAACCAGGTTGCCCTTCTGGATGGTGCTGATCATGTTGACCTTCCTTTGGTCGTGCCAATGGATTGCCAGCATCGGACCATGTTGCTTGAGGAAGATGTCCTTCTTCTTGGTCTTTTGGGGGAATTCCGGCATGATCTTCCTCGTCCCCCATACTGTGCCCACAGTCTGGGTTTGCTGCCTGTTCAGGTACTTGGTGAGGATGGGGGACGTATAATAGTTGTCCGTGTAGAGTATGTGGTTCTTGTTGAAGTAGCGATCCATCTTCGCCTTCACCACTGCTCCACCGAACCCTATTTCTTGATCTGCAAGAACCTCATCCTCCTTCCCACTGTAGGCAATGAAGTCCAGCACATAACCTGTCTTACAGTCACAGAGGACGAAGAGCTTATGCCGAATCGATGTCTCTTGGATGGTATGTACTGCCGGAAGTGAAGGTTCCCCCGGAACAGCACAAGAGACTCGTCGATCACGACCTTTTGAAAAGGCTTCAAGAATGTGGAAAACTTGGCCTTCATCATGTCGTAGAATCCCCTTATCTTCCACAGGCGGTCTGTTCGGTGTACATTGGTGTTGGTAACGATGTGCAGGTTACCAAGTACAGTATGGCGAAGTAGCGGTCCCGGGACATAAGTTTGCCAAAAGCAGGTGTGGCAATTATGTCGCCTGTGATCCAGTAGTCTGCCAGCCGATGCTTCTTCACATGTGCCATGAGCATGGTCAGTGCTATGAACACATGCATTTGGGCAATGGTGACAGGCTTCCAGGCCTTCATGTGGGAACTATGGGTCTTTCCGCTGAGGTGGTCACTGAGGGCCTGCTGCTTATTGGTCTCATCGACAACATATGACATGACATCATTGTCGAAAAAGGCCTTGAATAGCTCGGCAGGTGTTGAGTTGGGTCCCCCTGGGAAAGATGAATCAATCCCTGCGGCATGTTGGGCATCATCGAATGTGGCATCTTGTGGCTGAAAGGTGGCCCCATCCTCCCACGTCCAGACATCAGCATGCCTGGCACGGGGACGGGCAGCAGGGGCGTCGGCGGCAGCAGGGGCGTCGGCAGCAGCAGGGGCATCGGCAGCAGCAGGGGCGGCCTGGCCACGGCCATGCCCATGCTGACCAGCAGGACCCCTGGCATGGCCACGTCCAAGGGCACGGCCACCCCGAGCACGGGGACGTCCACGGCAACGCCAGGGTGCTGGGTCGTCCACCCACCCAGCTTCGTCCACAATAGGGTCGTCTGGCTGGTCATAATTATCATCCCCAGAATCTGCACCGTGGTCGTCCATATATCTTGAAGGGCGGCCATATTCGTGGGTGTCTTCAGGGTCATAGGTGGAATCCTGGTCGTCAGTTGGTGGTGATACATCAGGTGGCGACTGCTGGCGTGGGCGGCTAGTGGGTGGTGAAGGTGAGCTAGTTGGCTCTGAAGTTTTTAGGCGACGACGAGAGCGTTTTGGGGGCAGTTTAGGGCCTGAGGTGCTGCTTTGTGCCCCCCCTGTGGCCATGAACAAGACCCTTCTGGAGGTGCACCACTTGTTGCACCACTTGTTGATGGCTGTGGATCATGCTGGGACAATACCGCACCACTTGCACCACTTGTTGATGGCTGTGGGTCATGCTAGGACAATACCGCACCACTTGCACCAGTTGTTGATGGCTGTGGGTCATGCGGGGACAATTCCGCACCACTTGCACCACTTGTTGAGGGCTGTGGGTCATGCGGGGTCAATGACGCACCAGCCGCGGGTGAGGAGGTCCCGGGAGACAAAGGAATAGGCCTACCCACGCTCGACTCTTCATTCTCATCCTCACTATCAGCATCTTCACCTCTTTCCCTTTCAGCCGCCTCCCGTGCCTGCTTCCTTGCACTATCCAGCACAGCTCTCCTATAAAAATAACTGGCTATTTTTGCCGGGGAACGAGTCCCCACAGCCGACGCCGGGGTCGCAAGCGTGTGCGTCGTGTCACGTTCACGTGATGCGGGTAGAACACTTCCCATTTCACTAACATTTTCATCACCTTCATGATGTTCACCGCATCCAACATTGTCATCATTATCATCATCACCATCGTCATTATCAGTGCTATGAAAGCCCTGGAATTCTTCGCCATCTTCCACTTCATCAACATCTTCACTAACCACATGCTCTTCGTCAAAATCACTCGCAATCTTAATCTCACTAAGTTCATCACTTGTTGTTGTTGTTGTTCCCCAAGCTGCCTGGCCGAACAGCCCCAATGCCCCGAGCAAGGCCAAGGCCATAACCGAGCGCCCCCACAGAACCCTCCCTGCCGACCACAATAAAGCCTGGGTGACCGAAGCCACTCCATGGCGGGGAGCTGAGGAGGGTGCAGAAATGCCCGGGAAACCAAAGACCCACCCAGGGCCCTGTGCCCCTCAGCAATTATGAAGAGAAAGTTGAGGGGCAAAGGAAAAATGTGATGCTTTGGCTTCCAATCTTGGTATATTGGGAGGTCAATCCACGGAAGAGACGCCGTCACTTGAGATCTAGAAAATATATAAGTAAAAGGAACAGTCAGACTAAGCTATGGGTATGGCAGAGATCGCTCAGTTCTCACTCTGATAGACCAGCCCATCACCACATGACTAGAACCCAATCCTCTCAGCATCAGCTAGGAAAGGCCCTAGAAAGCCGCCGTTCATCACTATCGTCACTTAACTCTTTTAGTACACGTGCAACACCACCGGGACTTCGGAATGCTTTCTTGGTCCTTTTAGCCTTGCCTTTCTTAGGCTTACGGGTCGCGGCGGCGGGCGGCGATTCGGACACAGCGATTTTTTTTGGGTTAACTCCAGCCATCATGGATGCGAGATAAGAACTGATGCTGCCTGGTAGTTTGTGCTTGGTGGCGCTGCGGTCGCCCACGCACAAAAAAAAAATCCGCCCGCGCAATTTGAACACTTTGATTTTGCCTCATATGAGGCCTCCCGGACTCCTAACCAAAATACGTTTTGCCTCATATGAGGCCTCCCGGATTCCAAGGGTTAAGGGGGGCGTCTATTAACCCTGGATAGGTATCGTAGGATTTGTGTTCCGATTAAGGTCCTCTCGTGGCAAGTGTGGCACACCGCATATAAATATTCATATAAAATCCGGTAATTGAGATAGATTTTTTTTGTCACTTGCTACAATAAATATAAAGCTTCCTTAACATTATGGAGAGTGTAATTGAAAATCAAAGTAAATTTCATATTTATAATAAATGTATCATAATATTAATTTGGGTGCGCGGTGATCATATATCGGTTTCCGCGCACCACCACGTTCCGTTTTTGGCACTATGATTCCTATCCAGGGTTAAAAATAGGGGAAAATATGGCAATCTGGGTTTATACCATTATGAAGCTAAAAGTCACCATTCCACATCCCTCTATATGTTCCAAAGTATTTTTGCCAAATACCGCTTATACATTTATCAAAATTGAGCTTATTTACTATCATGGGTTGGGTGTAGCATGCATGACAGGGAGGCATTGGTGTGGCGTTCACTCACTCCAAGTCTGGAACACATGGAAATTACACACAAAATGATTAGGAAGATCGTGCAGAACTTGAAGAGGAACAAGTCCCCTGGACCAGACGGCGTACACCCGAAAATAATAATAAAAATGGCTGAAGAACTACTTGAACCACTGAAAAGAGTATTTGAAGGTTTGCTACAGGAAGTAAAAGTACCAGATGATTGGTGTATTGCTTATGTAACCAATATTCAAGAAAGGAAACAAGAGTGATCCTGGGAACTATAGATCTGTGAGCCTGACAAGCGTATTTAGTAAAATAATGGAAGCACTGTTAAGAGAAGAAATTATGGGATGGCTGTAGTGTCCGGGCATACGGTCGTCATTGTTTACATAGGTCAATCGCTGCGGTTAAGTTCGCGTCTAGCCTATTTTGACGGCGATTTGTTTCGGTTATTTGCCCCCTGCTGGCAATATATATGATGATGACAACATGTCATGAGGGGGTGAGGGGGGGCAAACCCCCCCCCCCCCCCCCTCAACATATTATTGTATCCAATGGCATTCAAAATAGACGGGAACATGATCGCAAGCGTCCGACGCCGATGCCGTCATGTTTACATATGTCGATCGCCGTGGTTAAGTTCGCATCTATTTTGACGGCGATTTTTCCGGTTATTTACCCCCTGCTGGCAATATTATGTGGATGACAATATGTCATGGGGGAACATATTATTGTATTCAAAGGCAGTCAAAATAGACGGGAACATGATGGCAAGCGTCCGCCGCCGCTCCGCGTAGTGTAAACAAGGCTGGCGGTACGCCCGAACTCTACATTCTACCCGAAATTATGTCCCATATGAAGAGGCACAATATATTTTTGTAATACACTGTAGGCAGTTCGGTTTTATCTCGGGTCGATCAACCATGCTTCAGCTGATAAAAGTTCTGGATAAGTGGACAGAAGCCATTGATGAGGGACAGGTAATAGATGTCATCTACTGTGATATTATGAAGGCTTTTGATAGAGTACCACACAAGAGACTTATGAAAAAAGTGCAAAGTTACGGGGTCAAGGACTTCCTGACAGAAAGACGGCAAAGGGTGAGGGTAAATGGAAAGAGCTTACGATTAGAGTCCCATAAGGCTCAGTGCTGGGTCCGCTGGTGTTCGTGTTGTTTATTAATCATCTTCCCAAGGTAATCAAACACAATAGTGAAGTATACCTGTATGCAAATGACACAAAGCTTTTTAGGATTGGCGACAGCGAAGACTGCAATAGGTTACAGGAGGACCTGGAAGAGTTGAGAAGATGGATGCTTGATTTCCACCCAGACAAGAGTATAATATGAGGGTAGGAAGGTCCAACGTTGGGGAGCGAGTACTGTATTATACCGTATATACCATGTTTAACGACATCACCAAGACGGATGCGGAAAAAGATATAGGAGTTGTGATAGATGATATGTTGTCTTTCTCTGACCACCATTTACAAGGCAAACAAAATTGTAGGTCTGATCAGAAGAACTTTTATATATCTAGATCCAACAATCTTCAAGACTCTGTACTGTACATAGCTACGGTAAGTATGCGAATCAGGTCTGGTGTCGTCACCTGATAAAGGATGTCCAACGTCGGGCAACAAAGTTAGTACCCCAACTAAAGGACCTTACCTACGAAGAGAGACTTAGGATGCTGAACCTACCCTGGCCTATAAAAGATCTCGGGGTGATCAGATCGAGGCATGCAAGATCATTAATCAGAAGTACTGTATGATCAAGACTGTACTTTTTTTTTTTTTTTTTGTTTTTTTTCTATGTGATTGAGGGAGGCAAAAGGCATAACTGCCTATAGCGAGTGCCTCCCCCATAGTTGAAAGAGTGACAGGGCCAAAATCAAGGGACGTTCGAGCCAAAATGCCTGGACACACGGAGTTTGAAGCAATTTAAGTCATAGGAAGAGGGAAAGACTGATTCTGGGAGAGAGTTCCAGAGCTCAGCTGTTGAGTAGAAGAAAGTTTGAGAGTAACGTTTCACTCTTGGGTTGGAGAGTTGCACAGAGTAGGGGTGGGATTGAGTTGCAAGACGGGTACCACGTGCCCTACGTAAAGGAGGTGGTATGCACTGGGATAGCTCTGAGGAACACTGATTATTATAGTAGCGATAGAATAGCGAGAGAGATGCAACATTGCGGCGGAGAGAGAGAGATTGCAGAGAGTTGGTGAGTGGACGGGAGTTAATGATACGAAAGGCCTTCCTTTCAACTTTGTCTAGGCGGTGTGAGAGGAACCACCCTACACATGTGAACAATACTCAATACAAGGGCGCACTATGCCCCTGTACAGAGCAAGAAGCTGTGCAGGGGAAAAGCACAGCGGTTGAGCACACCCAGCTTCTGGGAGGCTGCCTTAGCAAGACTGGTAATATGGTCCTTCCAAATGAGAGCAGAAGAAAAAGAGACACCAAGAATATTGAGATAAGATGAAGGGTTGATTTTTGTATTGTTGAAGAATAAGGGATAGTCTGCTGGGAGATCCTGACGGGTAGATAGATGGAGAAATTGGGTTTTGGAAGCATTAAAGTTAACAAGGTTTTCTCTGCCCCAATTGGAAATAGTATTTAGATCAGAATTTAAGAGTTTACAGAGGGAATTTTCCAAATGAGGGAAGATGATGTTACACGAGGAAACTCGGGTAGGATGTAGAGTTCGGGCGTATCGCCAGCTTTGTTTACACTACGCGGAGCGGCGGCGGACGCTTGCCATCATGTTCCCGTCTATTTTGACTGCCTTTGGATACAATAATATGTTGAGAGGGTTTTTTTCCCCCCATGACCCCCCCCCCCCCCCCCCATGACATATTGTCATTATCACATATATTGCCAGCAGGGGGCAAATAACCGAAAAAAATCGCCATCCAAATAGACACAAACTTAACCACGGCGATCGACATATGTAAACATGACGGCGGCGGCAGCGGACACTTGAGATAATGTTCCCGTCTATTTTGACTGCCATTGGATACAATAATATGTTGAGAGGGGGCTTTGCTCCCCCTCACCCTCCCATGACATATTGTCATCATCATATACTGTATATTGCCAGCAGGGGGAAAATAACAAAACAAATCGCTGTCAAAATAGACACAAACTTCTTCTTCTTTCTTGGGTCAAAGGGCCAGAGGGTCCGTTGGCTGGACCTCTTCTCACCCTGCCACTTCGTCTGGTCTAGTAGGCTGGGCTAGCGGGCGAACCTGCCGCTCTTGGCGATGAATTTAGCCACCAGCCGGAGCACGCCAAATCTGTTGGGGGGAAAGAGAGCGCGCGCCCCCCCCCCCCCAAGAGCGTGGGGAGGGATAGCCTATTGATGCCTTGTGCATGAAGCCGCTCCCGAAGGTGGAGGCGAAGAGAGTGAAAGCGAGGACAGTAGAGTAAGAAATGATCAACAGTATCTTCAATAATACGGCACCATGGGCAGTACGGGTCAGGGAGGAGCTTTATTCGATGGAGGTCTGGGGCTAGGCCGGCGTGGCCTTTACAGAGCCTCAAGATCGCGACATCGAGTGCCCTATCTGGTAAGCGAGCCCAAGGCTGGGGTGAGGGATCAGAGCGGTACTGCCCAAGGGTGGTGCGGGAGAGGGATTGTGAAGAGGACGTATTCAAGTTCGACCAACAGGCGTCGAAGAGGAGCCTGGAGAGTGAGGCTTGGTCTAGCGGGAATGGTTCAATGGCGGGTGAGGAGTGTGCTAGGGTGGCAGTTTTATCAGAGATTTCATTGCTTCGAATACCAGTGTGTGAAGGGACCCACTGGAACTGCAGAGTAAAGCCTTTGGAGTGCAGGGAGTAGGCAAGTGAAAGAGAGAAGAAGACTAGGCGGCGATAGGAGCGAGGATATTGTGAGGAAAGGAGGTGCAGGGAAGAGAGAGAGTCAGAGAAGATGGCTACTGGTTGAGGGGGAAGGAAATCGTGTAGGAACTGCAGGGCCATCAATATTGCAAAAAGTTCTGTGGCTAAGACCGAGTGTCTTGCCGACAGACACCAGGTACGGGTCAGGGAGAGGTCTTCCACATAAAATGCGGCTGAGGTGGAGGGAGAGAGAGGAGTGAAGGAGCCGTCTGTAAAGACCCTGACGAAACCAGGGAATCGAAAAGAGAGGAATTCGAGAAAGAGTCGCGGGGCAAGGGATCCGTCACTAGATTTGAGGAATGAGACATGGAAGGAAAGATGAAAGAGAGAGGAGAGCGGAACCAGGGGGAGATCGGAGTGGGGGTACATACATACATACATACAAGTTTAAAGACCGTTTGTCCACAGAGAATGTGGTTACAGTCTCACGTCCTAAATGGCAGCTTTCCAGGCAGCCCTGTCAAGGGCTGCCTCTGTTGTCAAGTTCTTTATTTTGAGATCGGACCAGAGTACCCGAGCCCATATCATTCTAGGTCCATTCTAGGTGTAGGAGAGGGGCTTGAGAGTAGTTGGAGTGATTGCAAGGCATTGACTAGGAAGGGTGCGCGGGATTTAACAGGCCAGGAGTGATTAAGGGTATCAATGGGGGTGTGAGAGAATAGAATAGAGAGGGGGTGTTATGACGGTAGGGAGGAAAACCTATACAGAAGGGAGCCAGCATGCAAATGCCGGCAATATTCAAGTGGGAGAAGGCCACTCTACGCCTGGAGGGCGATGACTGGGGAAGTGCAAAAATCCCCTGTAGCAATTCGCAAAGCAGTATTGTGTATGGAGGATATATTGGTGTGGTGGAGGGGTGATATATAGTGTAATAAGAGTGTGTAGTGACGGGACAGTGGTAGGGTTGTGAGTTGTTGAGTTTGTAAACAAACATGGCAGAGGGAATTTCGGGTATGACGGAGGCGGAAGGAAGGTTACAACGTTTTCGGGGATTTAAGAGCACAGATAAGAAGTTAGAAGAGGTTAGTATTTTTGTGAAGGATTTGGAAAAGTGGATGAGTGATACGGAGAAATGGAAGGGGGATATTGGTGAGAAAGTTAAGGCACTGTGTGTAATGTGTGGTGTGACAGGTGGGGAAGGGAATAGGCCTAGCGAAGGAAGTGAATGCAGGCCTATTTGGCAGTTAATGAGAGCCTAGAGATGGTATTGAAAAGGGTAGATGAACTGGGAGCAGAGAATATGGCATTGAAGGAGCAGCTGAAGGAATACGAAGGACGTTTCACGGAAGTAAAGGAGTCGACTGCATGGACGGTGGTAGGTAAACAAAAAGTCAAGGATTTGGAGGATATTATGAAAGAGCAAAAGGAAGAAATGAATATGACCAAAAAAAGTTTTGAGAGTGCAGCTGTAGGGGTCATGAAGAACAAGGAAAGTGTCGTGAGGGAGGCCATGGACAGGGATAGGGGTGTAATCTTGTATGGAGATATAGAGACTCATATGAATGATAATGGAGTGAGAAAAGTGAGGGATATGGAGACAGTGAAGGAGGTCTTGAAAGGTGTGGATGAGGACGAATATGGATGGGAAGGGCAGGTGGAGGAGGTCAGTAGGATAGGTAGATATAAAAGGGGAGAGATGAGACCTATAAGGGTACAGTTTAAAACTAGGATAGTGGCGGAGACAGTGACAAATTTTAGTTGGAGGCTAAATACAAATGATAAACTGAAACACATAAGACTAAAGAAGGATTTGAGTATAGAACAAAGGAAAAAAATTAAGGAATTACAAGAAAAGGCTGATGAAAATAATGGAAAGTTGGATGAGGAGGATAAGAGAAATTTTTACTGGAGAGTGAGGGACGGAAAAGTGAGGAAGTGGTTTATAAGAGTAGAAAGGAGGGGGAGATCAGGGAGGGGAGAGAATGTGATGAGAGTTGTGACGGAGGAGGAGAACGGGGTGGAGGTGTCACAGGGAGAGACAGGAGACAAAGAGGCAGACCCAGTAGTGCTAACAGGGGAGTAGGGTACGGACTGGAGGAGCGGGATGGTGCAATTGCTGAAGGAATGGTAGATGGATTAAGGATTATGTTTAGTAATGTGGATGTGTTTACCCAGGACAAGAAAAGAGAACTGATATGTAGGTTGCAGGATGAAGAGGAAAAACCTGATGTCATAGCCCTACAGGAAGTAAGACCAAAAAATGTTAGAATTGAAAGGGAACTGGTGGAATATAGTTTGGAGGGTTTTGAGTTATATGAGAGAAATGCTATTAGAGCAGAGGTTGGAAGAGGACTGTTTATTTATGTAAGAAAAGAGCTCAAGGTTAATGAGGTGGATATGAGACAGCAGTATTGTGAGTATTTGTGTATTGAAGTAAAATGTGTAAGAGAATCAATTCTAATTGCCTCTATATATAGAAGCCCAAATAATAGCAGGGGAGAGGATGATAACCTATTGAAAGCAATGGAGGAGATAGATAATAGAGAGAACAAATATAAAATTTTGATTGGAGATTTCAATTTGCCAAGGATCAACTGGGCAAATTGTACTACTCCAGCGGGACAGGGTAGCCTGGAAAATAAGTTTATTGAGAAAGTGAGAGATTGTTTTTTAACGCAACATATTGTAGAGATGACAAGATATAGAGATGGGACGCAGGGGAGTGTACTTGATTTGATTTTTAGCAATGAAGAGGATATAGTGGAACATGTTAATGTGGATAGCCCTATAGGTCGTAGTGACCATGCCTGTATAAGCTTTAGTTGTAACATTAAATCAGAGAGGGATAATAGAAGCAATAGAAAAATATACATGTATGATAGAGCAGATTATGAGCTGCTGAGACGGTGTTTGGACATTGACTGGGGGGAATATTTGAACGGTGAAGACGCTGAAGGAATGTGGAAGAAAATTAGAGTCAAACTGGAGAATGCTGTATCCAAAAGTGTACCAGTAAGGGAATATAAGGATAAAACAAAATTGAGGAAAAGAACTAACCCAGAATTGCCAATGAAAAGAAAGCTTTGGATATTGATTAGAAGAAAGAAATGATTGTGGGAAAGATTAAAATTGTTAAAAAAGAACAGGGGGTCTAGTATGGAGGCTAAGGAAGTGGATCTGGAACGCAGACAAATAAACAATAAAATAAGGTGGGAAACAAGGAGGGGGGTGAAGGAGAGGGAGAGAGAGATAGCTAGAAATGTGAAGGATAATCCAAAAATATTCTGGAAGTACATTCAGGAAAAGTTAACAAGAAGAGCAGGGATCCCAGAGCTGGTGGGGGGGTTGAATGATGGGAGTAGAGCGGAGACTGATAAGGAGAAAGCAGAGGTGCTGGGGAAATACTTTGGGGGGGTACTAACAGTGGAGTCGGAGGATGCAGTGCCTACTATTCCCATCAAACAGGCACCGGCACTAGAACTAATAGAGTTTTCCCATGCTAGAATAAGAAGGGCTATAGAAAAAATGAACAGAAGTAAGTCACCGGGACCGGATGGGATACACCCAAGAATCATAAAGGAAGGAGGGGAGATGTTAGTAGAGCCATTGAAAATGTTATTTGAGGTATCGTTTAATACAGGACAAATCCCGATGGACTGGAGAGAGGCGAACATAACAGCTATATTTAAGAAGGGAAAGAGAAATGACCCAGGGAATTATAGACCAGTCAGTTTGACAAGTGTTGTGTGTAAACTAATGGAAACGGTAATTAGAGAAGGAATAATGGATCATATGAAGTCAAACCAACTTTTCAGTGGGAGACAGTTCGGATTCTTGCCGGGGAGGTCGACGGTACTACAGCTAATTAAGGTGGTAGATGATTGGATGCAAATTCTAGAAGATGGTGATGTAATAGACGTGGTATATTGCGATTTTATGAAGGCCTTCGATAAGGTCCCACATAAAAGGTTAATAGAGAAAGTTAGAAGCTATAATATAGGGGAGAAATGTGTGAAATGGATAGAAGCCTTCCTGAAAGATCGGAGACAGAGGGTACTGGTGAATGGAATAGGCTCGGGGTGGAGGGAAATTACAAGTGGGGTACCTCAGGGATCTGTGTTGGGACCACTGCTGTTCGTTATATTTATCAACGACTTGCCTGAAGTTATAACTAATGGAAGTGAGGTATACCTGTATGCGGATGACACTAAACTGTATAGAAGAGTGAGGAGTAAGGAAGATATGGGTTTGCTTCAAGGAGATGTGGAGGGCATGAAGGGATGGTCTGAGCATTGGTTAATGCCTTTTCATCCAAAAAAATGCAAGTACATGCGGATTGGGACCAGCAAGATAGACAAGGTAGGATACAGTATGTATGAAGCGATGGAGGAAGTGAGTGCAGAAAAGGATATAGGAGTAGTGATAGACAATAAGTTAAATTTCTCAGAACATTTAGCAGAAAAGATAAACAAAGCCAATAGAATTGTAGGGCTGATAAGGAGGACATTTGTGTCACTTGACGAAGAAATCTTCAGGAATCTATATACAGCGCTGGTTAGGCCGCACCTGGAATATGCAAACCAGGTGTGGGCTCCATATATGGTAAAGGATATAGAAGCAGTGGAGAAAGTGCAGAGGAGAGCTAGCAAGCTGGTACCAACGTTGAAGAACGCGGGCTATGAGCAGAGGTTGAGGACACTGGGGCTTCCGACACTGGCATATAGGAGAAAGAGAGGGGATATGATAGAGACTTTTAAGATAGTGTCAGGAAAGTACGATGAGGATGTGTGTGAAGGTATCTTCTTGATGCGGGAGGGAACGAGAGGACACTCTAAGAAAATTTACAAAGAAAGAAATAGGCTTGAGAAGGCAAAGAACTCATTTTGTGATAGAGTGGTAAATGAGTGGAACGCACTGCCCCAGTATGTAGTCGATTCCGAATCAATAAGGGAGTTTGAAAGTAATCTTGATAAAGCATGGGGAAGACAAGATTTGAAGTTTGATTATAAAACAAAAATACAGAATAGTAAAAATGTTGCGTCTGCTACCGCCGCCGCCAACACCGTGAACGACCGCAGCAGTGCAAGTACTGGTACTGAGCTGGATACACAGGCATAGTTTGCCGTTTTCCAGAGGATCTACTGTAAGAAACTGTAAGTATGACATCTAGGCAGGAGAGGACAGTTTTTGATGCAGATCCATAAAGTGTACAGTACTTCCATAGGCTAATTTGCTCAACACATAGGTTTTGTAGAACTTGAGTAGAACATCTCTATTAGCTCCCCACCGTACACCTTTTTCTTTCTATGTGAATGAGGGAGACAAAAGGCATAACTGCCTGCAGCGAGTGCCTCCCCCAGATTTCAAGGAGTGACAGGGCCGAAATCAAGGGACGTTCGAGCTAAAATGCCTGGACACACAGAGGTTGAAGCAATTCAAGTCATAGGAAAAGGGAAAGACTGATTCTGGGAGAGAGTTCCAGAGCTCAGCAGTTGAATAGTAGAAAGTCTGAGAATAGCGTTTCACTCTTGGGTTGGAGAGTTGCACAGAGTAGGGGTGGGATTGTGTTGCAAGGCGGATACTACGTACCCTACGTAGAGGAGGTGGTATACACTGAGAAAGCTCCGAGAAACACTGAATATTGTAGTAGCGATAGAATAGCGCGAGATGCAACATTGTGGCGAAGAGAGAGAGATTGCAGAGAGTAGGTGAGTGGACAGTCGTTAATGATACGAAAGGCTTTCCTTTGTACTTTATCTAGGAGTGCGGTGTGAGAGGATCCTCCTCGCACATGTGAACAATACTCAATACAAGGACGCACTGTGTCCCTGTACAGAGCAAGAAGCTGCGCAGGGGTAAAGAACCCCTTGAGGCGGTTGAGCACACCCAGCTTCTGTGAGGCTGCCTTAGCGAGACTGGTAATATGGTCTTTCCAAGTGAGAGCAGAAGAAAAAGGGACACCGAGGACATTGAGGGAAGATGAAGGGTTGATTTTTGTATTGTTGAAGAATAAGGGATAGTTCTCTGGAGGTTCCTGACGGGTAGTAAGATGGATAAATTGAGTTTTGGAAGCATTAAATGCAACAAGGTTTTCTCTACCCCAATTGGAAATAGTAGCTAGATCAGTAGATAAGTATTTTATGGCTTCATTACGTTTACTTTTGAGGGACTGCTGGCTGGGGCATTCTGGAAAACTAATTGAGTGGTGTAAGGTAGAGTCGTCTGCATATGAATGGATGGGACTGGATGTACAGTTGAGAAGATCATTTATGAAAATTAGAAAGAGAATAGGAGATAGGACAGAACCCTGAGGAACACCGGAGTTGATAGGATGAGGAAATGAGCGATGGCCGTCCACAACCGCAGCTATGGAACGTCCGGAAAGGAAATTAGAGACAAAGGCACAGATGGAGGGACAGAAACCGAAGGAGGGCAGTTTGGAAATTAAAGATTTGTGCAAGACTCTATCGAACACCTTCGATATGTCTAGTGCAACAGAAAAAGTCTCACCGAAGTCCCGAAAGTTGGATGACCAAGAGTTAGTAAGATATGAAAGAAGATCACCAGTAGAGCGACCCTTAACCCTTCCTACCCGGTCTGCCTTAGGTAAGGACAGCACGAAAGAAGGGCCGCTACCCGGTATGCCTTATCTAAGGCATGAGCTTAATAGCCTAATTAAGCTTGGTCCGAACGCCGTGCGTACGACGTATGTCAACAAACCCAAGCGTTCGTCACCGCACCTCCGAAAACAAGAAGGAGAAGACTCCTCAATGTTATTGTTCTGACGTCATGACGAAATTAGTGTCTAAAAAGCCCCCATATTGGCAACATCTCTGCAATATTGGCTCCACTGAAATCGTCATCACAACTGAACCAGTTGACTTACAGAGCTCTACTCAATGCCAAAATACAGATTGAAAACCGCACTACGATTATAGATGAGTGGGAAAGTTCTAGCAGTGAAAATAAACATAAATACGGTAGCCTAGGCCTAGACGTTTTTCAGCCATATCGCCCGGGTAGGGGCGACCGTCATTTGGTAAGACAGCCCGGGGAGGAAGGGTTAAGGAAGCCATACTGGCGATCTGAGAGCAGATTATGAGAAGAGAAATGCTAAAGAAATTTGGAAGCAAGAATAGTTTCAAAAACTTTAGAGATGCAAGAGATGAGAGCAATTGGACGATAGTTGGAGGGTTGAGAGCGGTCACCCTTCTGTGGGACAGGTTGAATGAGAGCAAACTTCCAGCAAGAAGGAAAGACGTTAGAGGAGAGACAGAGACGAAAGAGTTTGCCTAGGCAGGGGGTCAGCACGGAAGCACAGATTTTAAGTACAACAGGAGGAACACCGTCCGGACCGTACGCCTTCTTAGTATTAAGCCCAGAGCTTTTCATGATATTGAGCCTCTTGAAACAGGATTCACGAAGGTAGTCTATGTGAGATCGCCAGGTCAGGACGGGTCCATTGAATCGTAGGCCAAGGAAGTTGTGCTGCCTACGCAATGGGACCGGTACACCTGAGATGGAGATGGTGGGAGAGCAGGGAGGGAGCGTTTTAGTGTGAAGAACATGAGGGCACATTGCTGTGGATTAACTGTGAAGCCCCAGGTGGTGAACCATTGTAATAGGGCATCAGCACCCTGTTGCAGGATGCGTTGGGCCTCTTCCGCTGTGGGGGCCGAGGCGGTTATTGTGATATCATCGGCATAGACATGGAGGGAGGTGCCACAAGGGCGAGGGAGACAGGATAGGAGGGCGTTAAAGAGGAAGGGACTGAGACCAGAACCTTGGGGAGCACTCCGGCAAACATTGTGTGATGAGGATGTTGCTCCAGTAACGGAGACTGAGAAGGTACGTTTCGAGAAAAAGCTACGCAACCACGATAACGGCTGACCCTGGACCCCCATGGTAGAGAGGCTGGAAAGGATACCTTCGTGTGGTGCCGCATCAAAGGCGCTGGCAACGTCAATGAACAGGCACAGCAGGACTTCTTTGTTTTGATAAGCTCGATGGATAGAATGGTCCAATTGGTGGAGGACATCAAGCGTTCCTCTACCTGGATGAAAGCCACTTTGTTCTGGGAGGAGAAGGTGCTTCGATTCAGCCCACCAGGAGAGTCTGTTGGCAACAAGGCGTTCCATGAGCTTACCGACACATGGGAGAAGGGCAATAGGGCGGTAAGATGATGGGAGCGATAGATCCTTCCCAGGCTTGGGGATTGGGACAATAATGGACGGTTTCCAAGCTTGAGGGAAAACTCCAGTAGACCAGCTAGTGTTAATGAGGGAGAGGAGGTGAGGGAGGTGCTGAGAGGGGAGGTGTCGAAGAAACTTCTATGGGACAAGGTCTGGGCCGGATGCCTTACGGGGAGGGAGAGAAGAGATGGCTGAGGACATCTCATCTGGGGTGAAAGGGCAAGACAGTCCAGGCGTAGAGGGAGCTAAAAAAGCCCGTTCCAACACGGCTGTATGGCGGGCGACGTCTGGGAGGTGTGCTTAGAGTGGAGGAAAAATATTCTGCAAGATAAACAGCTTTTGAATGGTCTGACAGGAGGGCGACCCCATTTTGGCGAAGTAGAAACGAGAACGAGGATGCTCGTCCCTTCATTGCCCTGAAGAATCTCCAAGTTCGTGAAGAGGGGGAGGAGAAAGTGAGGGTGGATACAAAGTTTGCCCACGCAGAGCGCTGTGCATCACGGATGATACATGTAGCCTACACTTGGCATCCAATTGTCTATAACCGAGCTTGTTGGGAATAGTTGGGTAACGGAGCCAGGTGCGCCACGCCTGTCGCCTAGCACGGACCGCCTCTTGACACGCATCCGACAACCATGGAAGTCCGCAGCGAGGGGGGGTTCGTCGACAGCTCAAGTGAAAAGCAACGTGCCCAGCACTGACCAACCAATCTGAAAACGAATCAGTAGTCACTTCCAGGAGGCCAGAGTGGTCTGGTGGAGGTTGCTCGAGGGCCTTTGAAAACGTGACCCAACCTTCGCCGTGGAGGTTCCACCTAGGCCAAGTTTGGGAAAAAGATTTTGAGGGAGGGTTAGAGAGGCAGATGACAACTGGCAAGTGGTCAACTACCCATATAAGGGCCAAGGGTGAATTCCGCATCCAGGAACTCCTGGTCCCCGAGGCAGAGGTCTAGGACCGACCCTGATCCGGTGTGGGGATCTATCCGGGTATGGAAACTGGGAGGGGAAATGAGAGAAAATCGGACAGAGTCTAATAAAAATTGAAAGAGAGAGATACCTGAGGGGTTGCGCACAGTACGAGGCAGATTCGGGTCCCAACTGGGATGGCGGGCGTTGAAGTCCCCTAGAATGAGGGCAGGGGCAGGGAGCTGAGTGAAGATATGGGTAAGCTCTGGCAAGGAAACATCGCGGCATGGGTTATAGATGGCCGCGACTGTGGTCCAGGACCCTGAGAGCGCCACCCGTACCACCATCACCTCAAGGACACCTCCCCGATAGGGAGTGAGTGGATAAAGGGAGCACTGGACATTATTGCGCACAATGATTGCGAGATCCCCTCCTACACTCATGGCACTCATCTAAACCCTGTGGGTTCAGCACGCATGGGTCGTCTCCTACACGAAGCAGTCCGCAGCCATGGATCAAAAAACGCCATCCGAGAAGAAGCAGCAGTGACATAAATCATCCAACGCCAAGAAAAAAACAGAGGCAACCGAGGACCACCAGCGATAAGGACCGAAGACAGCGAGGACCGAGGACAGCCATGAACATAAATGTAGATCCGACAAGAACCAAAAATATTATTAAAGAGCGTTCCGTGAGTTCTAAAATAACAAATTTAAAGGTTTTCTATGCAAACGCTCGTAGCATACGCAATAAATTTTCAGATTTAGAGGAGCTAGTGTTTACAGAAAATTATGATGTGATTGGCATAACAGAATCTTGGCTCAATACAGAAGATAGAGACTTTTTAGCAGAGTATTCACTTCCCGGTTATGTAATGTTTGAGAAAAGCCGAATAAATCGAAATGGAGGTGGCGTTTTACTTTATATCAAAGAAAGTCTTAACCCTACCCTCTTGTCAAAACCTCAAATTGTGAACGTCGACGCATCTTTTGTGCTAATAAAGAATAATAAAGGTACAAAAATAATACTTGCATTAATATACAGACCTCCAGCTCAATCAGTGCAAACTGACCGAGAAATTTACGAACAAATTGCAGATGTAAGTAACTCACAAGATACCGTAATTTTTGGCGACTTTAATTTACCCGTGACCAAGTGGGGCAATACTCTTATTTCACACTCCGGACATGACTTGTATACGAACTTGCAAGAGAGTTCGCTTTATCAATTTGTTCGAACGCCGACCCGTGGTAATAACGTTCTTGACATTGTACTTGCAACAAAAGAAGAATTAATAGAGAATTTGAATGTTGGTGATGAATTCAGTAACAGCAACCATCGTACGATAACTTTCACTTTAAAGTTTACTAGTAACGAACCAAATAGTAGCATCGAAAAAGTCCCTAATTTCAAGAAAGCAAACTTCCATAAACTTAGAGCTATGTTTAAAGAAACTGACTGGAGCTTTTTAATTAACAATAACGACATAAATACATCTTGGAAGTTATTCAAAACCACTTACCTAAAAGCAGTGCAAGACTGCATACCATCAAAAATACGGCGTCCAGGCCATAATAATAAGCCCAAATGGTGGAATAAAGATATTTCAAACTGCCTGCTTGCTAAAAAATTTGCTAATGATAGATTAAAATCCTCACAAAATGACGAAGAACGGCTGAAATTTGTAGAGCTACGACGCAAAGCCAAAAAGTTAATTAAGCAAAGTAAAAAGACCTTAGAGTTACATATTGCGAATTAAAGTAAAACAAACCCGAAAGAATTCTATAGTTATATCAGAAAGAAAAAAGTAGTTACTTCAACTGTTGGACCGTTAGTCGATGAAAATGGAGAATACACCAAAGACGAAGTACAAATGAGTAATGCCCTCAATACCTTCTTTGCATCAGTTTTTATAACAGAAGACCTCAGTGATATCCCTACACCATCGCCAATTCAGATTGATAATTCAGATATTCTAAGCAATATCACCGTTACAGAGAGAGAAGTATTGAATTGTTTAGATAAACTCAAGGTAAATAAAACGCCTGGACCGGATACAATCTCGCCTAGAGTTCTAAAGGAAGCTAATGATGAGCTCTCCAAACCACTGACATTACTATTCAATAAATCCTTGCAGTCTGGGACTATGCCTGATCAGTGGAAGCTAGCCAACGTAACACCGATATTCAAAAAAGGCAGCAAATCCCTACCCAGTAACTATCGTCCAATTAGCTTAACCTCAGTTGTATGTAAAATGCTAGAAACGGTCATACGAGACAGACTCGTAAATCACTTAGAGGAAAATAACATACTTAAAGATACTCAACACGGCTTTCGTAAAAAACGTTCCTGTTTAACAAACCTCTTAGACTTCTTCCACTATATCCTCAACCTCTACGATGAGAGTAAAGCTGTAGATATTATATACCTTGATTTTCAAAAGGCCTTTGACAAAGTTCCCCACAAACGTTTACTGCTAAAACTAAAAGCGCATGGAATACAAGACGGTGTGTTGAAATGGATAGAAAATTGGCTCAGCGACAGAAAGCAAAGAGTAGTCATAAACGGTAAGGCATCTAAATGGACAAATGTAAGTAGCGGGGTACCCCAGGGATCGGTATTAGGACCAATTCTCTTTCTAATTTACATCAACGACATAGATGAGGGTCTCACCTGTACAATCTCAAAATTTGCTGACGATACAAAAATTGCAAATAGCGTACTCTCAAAAGAACAAGTTGACGATATGCAACACAATCTAGATAAATTGTCATGTTGGGCCCAAATTTGGCAAATGAGTTTCAATGCGGATAAATGTAAAGTACTACATATCGGATACCTAAACGAGAAAGCAAACTATTCGATGAATGGCACTCAGCTTAAGAATGTAAACAGAGAAACCGATCTGGGAGTAACAATATCGAGTAACCTAAAACCGAGTCAACAATGTTCAGAAGTTGTTAAGAAGGCAAACAAAATAATTGGCTTTATAGGCAGGTCATTTGAGCATAAATCCAAAGAAGTTATCCTAACCCTTTACAATTCCTTAGTCCGCCCTCTTCTGGAATACTGCGTTCAATCCTGGTGCCCTTATTACCAAAAAGATATAAACAAGCTAGAACGAGTTCAACGTAGAGTTGCCAAAATGATACCTAGCCTAAAGAACAAACCATACGAAGAGCGTCTTAGAGAATTAAATCTATTTCCTTTAACCCAGTGCAGATTAAGAGGTGACTTAATTCAAGTGTTCAAAATCATCAAAGGCATCGACAATATGAACTGTAGTAAGTACTTCACTATCGACCAATCTAATTACACGTGGGGAAACGGTTGCAAAATTATTGGTAAATCTTTTAACTCACACGAATCTAAGAATTTCTTCTTCAATCGAGTTGTCAACTTGTGGAATGGGCTTCCCCGAAACGTTATAGACTGCATCACCGTTGATTCATTTAACCCTCCAGCCCCGGCTATGTATTATATATATATTCCTCGAAACCCGGGTGTTTTGGCCGAAAAACTTCTAGGCTAGGCTACCGTATATGTGTTAATCTGACTGCTTCCTGCATTCCCGCGCATACCCAAGCGTAGCTGTGTTATTTACCTGTAGAATGGCATTAAGTAGAGCTCTCTAAGTCAACTGGTTGAGTTGTGATGATGATTTCATTGGAGATAACTTTATGGCCAAAACAGCCACTTTACACTACTTTTCGATACTTAACAACAACATACAGGCACACACGAACAAGCGACGCTCTCCTTCTTGTGGCCGGAGATGCGGGGCGTCGGTCCAGCCGGCTGTTGTTTACATGCGTCGGACCGACGCCTCGCACACGAAGCTCACAGGCTTTCAACCACTGGGCGTTCAAGAGCCCTTCCGGGCAGCTGTTATATGCTTTTTTATGGGCGTTCAAGAGCCCTTCCGTGGTGAGAGGGTTAAACTCCGCCTAGACAAATATCTCGCATCAAACCCGCGACTGACTGCGTTTGTAAATGAATAACTTTATTTTATCCCCCCCTCAGTTACTAACCCATCTGTCCCCTACTAACTTCCTAATCCTGCCACGGATATTAGTTCCAGAGCAGTAATTCCCTTTCCAATGTTCCCTTACCCACTCTAAACCACTGTTTGGACACTTGATCCTCAGTGTTTTGGAGGACAAGCAACCTAGAAGGGTCACTAGATCTGTTGTTGCTTGATTTCCTTTGTACTCCTTTGTACACGAGGTAGGCGGTCCTCGCGAAAAATGGTGTAGCCACTAATACTAAGCCTAATGGAGGGACGAAGCCAGGTCTCGCATAGACAGATTACCGACGGGCCAAGCTCATCTATGTACATTTTGAACTCTTGAGACTTACGGATGAGGGAGAGGGCGTTCCATAGAAGAAAAAAGAGGGATGATGAAGAGAGGGATGGGGATGAAGAAGAAGAGGTTACTGGGTGGTGAGTAGGGCTATGAAGCGCGGGAGAAGTTGAGTGCAGACATCACTGAGGGATGACTCGTGGAGCAGGAGAGTGAGAGCGTTGATGCACAGGCTGAGGAATGAAGGGCAGGGGTGAGGGTCTGAGAGGCGGGGAGGAGGGTGGGTTGGGGCTGCGGGAGGATGGCGGTTCGCTGTCTGGGCTGAGGGAGGGAGGTTGGAGGAAGGGGTGAAGTGTGGCATCCTGTCCGCAGGGGGATCGGCACGGTTACTGTCGTGAACTTAACCGCGGCGATCGACCTATGTAAACATGACGACCATACGCCCGGACACTACATCCATCCCGGAAACTCTAAAACAATTTTCATGTCAAGGACAAGACTCAACCTCAGGAAGTACTCTTTCTCAAACAGGATTGTAAACAATTGGAAAGAGTTGCCAGTGTGGGTGTGAGTGCCGAAACAGTGAAACAGTTTGAATCTTATCTAGATAAGGTGTAGATAGGCCAGGAGAAAAAGTTCAGTTACAGGGCACATATAATCACCACATGCAGCCAACACCGTAGTGATGACCAGGCTATAGAGCTGGAGTCACAGGCATAGGCCTCTTCCAGAATGACATCTGTTAAAATCTGTGAGTATAGTGTCATAAAAAAAAAAAAAAGAAAAGAATACAAGACACTCCGAAGCTATTTTATTAGTTTAGAATTTTTTTTTTTTTTTTTTTTTTTTTTTTTTTTAAAGAGACAATGAACGGAGGAAGGAAAAACACAGATAAAACAAAAAGGTCCATGTGCCTAAAGGCATCCTCCATTCATAAAATGTTTGTAACAACTGGATTTAAACATTTGTTGATTGTAAGTTTGTGGAAAGCAATTCGAGGGAAGTGAATTCCAAAGAGTAGTAGCTCTGGGGATAAATGAATTCTGATAAGCAGAAGTTCTGCATTGTGGAGGAGAAAGTGTAAATTTATTGTGTGAGAGTTTGTGTTTTTTATCTGTGTTTATTTTTTGTTTTATGTTGTTTTTGTGTTTTCCCTGTTCTTGCTCTGTCTTGAGTCGGCTACCCCCAAAATGGGGATTGGGCCTGAGCATATAGATAGATAGATAGAATTTTATTTTATTTTAGTTGTTTACTATTGCGGAATCTGGCAACTCTACTCATGGTCACACACTACCCCTAGTCCCCACACAAGAAGCATGGTATAGAGAAGGGAGAGGGTCTGTGTCAACCCTTGCTTTTGTCACTGCTTTTCCTGACCTCTATCCACACTTCCACACAGTTTTTTGGATATCTCCCCTTTCCCCACGACTTTGGCAAACTAATGAACCATCAAGATGCCCAAAATAAAGCAGACAACGCTTTAGAGAGCTGCTGTAATGAGAAATACTCGCTGCCTCGCTATCACCCTACCGACGCCGCCCACCTCCCCGTCACCACCACCCACTACCCCGCCACCACCAGTAGACTCGCAGCCTTCTGCTTCGTCTGCCACAGCTCCTGTGACTTTTAGAACTCCTGCAGAAGAACCTGTGAGGCTGTGAATGTCACAAAGCCTCAAGGCATCAGGAGGAAAATACTGAAGGATATCATAACACCTGCTGAGTGAATGTCATGTCTGACTTGTCTGTGTCTGTTTGTCTGTGTAAGTCTGTCTGCATACATTGCCTGTCTGCATGAAAGTTTTTTTGTGATGTCCCCGTGGTTGTTTACTGTATATATGGATGAAGTCATGAAAGAAATACAAGGAAGAGCAGTGGATGTTGGTGTATCGCTGATAAGGGAGGGAAATGAGTGGAAGCTACCTGTACCGCTGTTTGCTGATGATACAGTTCTGATGAGCGATAATGAATGGGAGTTGCAGGGTCTGGTAAATATGTTTGGAACAGTGTGCGAAAAACGGAAACTGAAGGTAAATGCGGGGAAAAGCAAGGTTATGTTTTTCAAAAGGGGTGAAGTCACAATTAAGTATCTGGGCAGTGTGTTGAGTAAAGATGGGACTATGGATGAAGAAGTGCAGGAGAGGGTGCAACAGGGGAAGAGGGTTATAGGAATGCTGAAAGCAGTAACAAGAAATAGGGTGGTCAGTATGGAAGTGAAGAAGTCCTTGCATGACAGTGTGGTAATCCCGACACTAACTTACGGAAGCGAAGCATGGACATTGGTGGAGAGACTCAGACCAAGAGTGAGACGGGTGGAAATTAGTTACTTGAGAAGTGCGAGCGGAGTTACATGGAGGGATAGACAGACAAATGAGGAAGTAAGAAGGAGGTGTGGTGTGGAGGTAGAAATGCTGGAAAGTGTGAAAAGGAACACCTTGAGATAGTTCAGCCATATGGAACGTATGGGAAGCGAGAGAATGACTAAGAGGGTGTACGAGAGCGAGGTGGAAGGACAGAGAGGGAGAGGTAAACCGAAAGAGAGGTGGAAGGATGGAGTGAAGAAATATATGGATGAAGGTGGTGCTGGTTGGGAGGAGGGACGTCGACTGATTGGGGACAGAGGTGTATGGGGGCGTTTCGTTCGTGGCCACCTCTTCGGGGATCACAGCGTCAGGCTGCAGCAATAGATAGATAGATAGGTTATTTTGCTGTATACTATATCTTTGTGTTTAGTTTCTAAATTAGCCTAGTCACTTCTATTTTGTTTATACTTCTGTATATTATCATAAGACCTCCTCCTTTTTTATCTTTATTTTCTCTATATTGCTCAATTTTAGATAGGCTAGTCCTTGTGATAAAATATATTTGTCAAATTTTAGGTGGGTCTCTTTAACCCTTTCTCTGTGGGGTGTTTTGGGCTATTTAGGGCATATTCAGGCACTCCTGAATGATAAATCAAGCATCTGCATTAAATGAACTGTATTCTGCCGAAAACTAGTCGAAAATAGCTTCAAAATGAGACTAGAACGGGCCTCGTACGTGGCCTGGTTCACCCGCAGCGGTGCCATAGAAACGCAGGAAACCCGCTATTTGTTAGCACTCGCTCGCTCGGCAACACTGTTGTGAGAGGCAGTGAGAGACCCGCGCGAGACACAGTCTACCTCAGTGAGCCGCTCGCTGCTCTGAGGGTCGGAGGTGGGCCCCTCACGCTCCCGCCCACTGACACTCGATTTCTACGGTTTTTACAGGCTTTTAAAGCCTGGAAATTGCTGTAACTTGCCAAAACATTCCAGAACGTCACCCGCAGCGAAAGGGTTAAGGCACATAATGTCTTGATAATTTTCTATCAATTTCTCTAATTCTACTAATTTACTTAAACTTAGTCCTTGGGTATTAAATAACTGGTAAATAGCCTGTTTAACACTGGGGACAATGCTTACAAGTATTTTTGATTTGTTTTCCTTGTTTTTTGTTTTGTTTTTGTTTTTTTGGTGTGTTATTTTATGAACCCCGTCAGAAATAGCAAAACAAACATTATCCATCAATCTTAAGACACCAAAGTAACAAAACATATTCGCTAGCTCGCGATCACATTTCCGGCAATTTTGACTGCCGTGGGATACAAAAATAAGTTGAGGGGGGCTTTGCCCCCCTCACCCCCCCATGACTTATTGTCATCATCATATATATTGCCAGTAGGGGGCAAATAACAGAATAAAACAAAAACAAAAGCGAAACCGCAAGCGTACGACCTATGTAAACATGAGGACCGTAGCCCGGCATTTGATAAGGTACCACATAAGAGATTGTTATCTAAGCTTGAGACGCAAGGATGTGTCAGGGGGAGTTTGCTGAAATGGATGGAGAGCTATTTAACAGATAGGGAAATGAGGACCAACATTAGAGGAACTTACTCATCGTGGCGGAAAGTTGAGAGTGGTGTGCCGCAGGGATCTGTGTTGGCACCTCTCATGTTCCTAATGTACGTGAATGACCTGCCGATAGGCATAAACTCCTACATGTCAATGTTTGCATATGACGTAAAAATTATGAGACAAATAAAAAATAAAAGTAGTTGTGAGGAGCTGCAAGGGGATTTAGATAAAATATACGAATGGAGCACCAAGTGGAAAATGAAATTTAATATAAGTAAATGCCATGTGTTAAATATGGGAAGAAGTGTGAATAGACCAAATTGGGAGTACAGGATGGGAGATAATATAATTAGCAAGGCCGAAAAAGAAAAGGATTTAGGGTTGATTATACAAGATAACTTGTCGCCAGAGAAACATATTAACAAGCTCTTTAGCGGAATGTATGCAATGGCCGGGAATATGAAAGTTGCTCTGAACTACTTGGATGAGACCATGGTAGCGAAAATTATGAATAGTATGATTAGACCAAGATTGGAGTATGCAGCAGTGGTGTGGTCCCCGCATCTAAAGAAGCATATTCACAAGTTAGAAAGAATCCAGAGAGCAGTTACTAGATTGGTTCCAAGTCTCAGAGAACTGCCATATGAAGGGAGGCTAGACAAATTAAATCTACCGAGTCTAAAAGAGAGGAGAGAGAGGGGAGACATGATAATGATGTACAAATGCACCCGGGGGCTGGAGAGGCTGGATAGGGAGGATATATTAATTATGGATACAGGAATAACTAGAGGCCACAGCTACAAAGTAAAAAGACCTACCTGCAAGAACGATATCAGGAAGTTTAGCTTCCCCTATAGATGTATTGACAAATGGAATGGGCTGGAGGAGGAGTTGGTAGGGGCAAGGAACATCCATATTTTCAAGAAAAAATTGGATAAAAAGTAGACTGAGAGACGGGACACCACGAGCTTAGCTCAATTCCTGTAAACTACAATTAGGTAAATACAATTAGGTAAATACTACATCCTTAGATTTTTTTTTAGTGATTTAGGGCGTATATTATAATAAATTACCAACGGTTTGGACATATAAGCCAATGAAGTACATGATATAACAGCCTAAATAATATATCGATGGTTTCGACCCGGTGTTAAAACTAGAAAAATTCCAAATAACTTAATACTAAATTGACATTTCTGTTTTCGGTCAATATGTAGCACGCGCGACAATATAGGTAGAAAATTAAGGTATTACTGATTTTTAGCACCAACAGTTACCTCATATATCTGTTTATGCCTATTAGATCCGGTAGAGCATATACATCATTGCTATATTTGTCATTAACCTCTGAAGTGCGCATGGGGGTACAGTAAACTTCCGTTAATCCGAAGGGCAGCGGACCGGCTCTCGTTCGGATTAGTGGATTTTTCGGATTATCGGACTTTACCCCTATGAACCTGTGTATGACGAAAACATTGAGACATTAGGCCACCCAAATGACACAATGGTGCACACACACATATCATATGTTCATGAAATCACTTCAAAAGTTTACCATTGTCATTGTAGCCTATTAACTACTTCAAAACATTCAGATTAATGGTCAAAGGAATCTGCTGATATAAACGTCTTCTTCTTCTTCCGTCTACTAGCGAGTTTGTCTTGCTCTTGAAGATCAGATGTGGTTCGGGAAGTAATGCCTTAACAACGGCACTTACCTGAGAGGTTCTTGTAATTTTCCTTTTGTGATTTTCCTTTTGTGACGTGCTCTGTTATATTATATTGTATTGAAAGCACCCTTGTCTTGTTGTCTTGAAAGCACCCTTGGGATGCTCCGATCACTGAACTATAAATAGTAGCGTATCGGAACATCCAAAGGTGCGTTTTCAAGCTCAAGACTAATACGTCCAAAGGTGCGTTTTCAAGCTCAAGACTGAATGCGCTTCCAGAAAATGCGGTGCAAGCCAGTAGCGCATCGGAGCGTCCCAAGGATGCGTTCAAGAGCAAAACAAACTCTCTAGCAGACGATGTGGAAGAAGAAGAAGACGAAGGTGTTTACGATTATATCAGTAGCTTCCTTTGACCATTAATCTGAATGTTTTGAAGTAGATAATAGGCTACAATGACAATGGTAAACTTTTAAAGTGAATTCATGAACATATGATATGTGTGTGCTCCATTATGTGTCATTTGAGTGGCCTAATGCCTCAAAAAGGGGACTTTGGGACTTCTTGAAATTCGGACCATCGGGTGAATTCGGATTTGGCCTCAAATTGAAAAATTCGGACTATTGGGAGATTCGAATCATCGGTCGTCGGATTAACGGACTTTTACTGTAATTGGAAACGTCCCCCTGGGCTGACGTATTTGAGGTGTTTCCGTCACTAAAATATTCATTGTGCCATTAATAGCATTAATACTTATCCATATGCGCCTATTATGGGTTGATTATAAAGGTATTAACCTGAAACAACAATAAAACGAGTGAAAACAGCGTTTGGATGGTCAAAATCGGAGATATAGCCCGTGAGTTGTATAATGTATGGGTGAGGCAACCTGCTTTCCCGCCAATTTCCCCCAAGGCCACTGAGACACAGTCGATCGATACTCTCTCTCTCTTTTGCACTCGCTTGCCATCAGTGATGACAACACCCTGCTTGCAACTCGCTAATGTTAGCACGAAAATATACCTCAGAATAAGGGAATAACAGGGAAAATAGGTGATAACTGAAGGAGAGGAGGAAAGTGGGGAAGGAGGACTGAGATTTTGCATGGCCCAGGGGCCTAATTTTTTTTTTTTTTTTTTTTTTTTTTTTTTTTTTTTTTTTTTTTTTTCGATGTCAAAAGTTGATTTTTTTTTTCACTCACTCATAAGAGTCTCCCCGCAGTCCGCCGGGGGAACTCTTAAGAGTCTCCCCGCAGTTCCCGGGTTAAGAGCAGAAATTTATTATAAGGGAGATATATAAGAAAACAAAAATACTCTCCCTATGTACGGCACTGCCACTCCCCATCATCACCTGTTCATCTAAACTGTGTGCCGTCTATAGGACAGTTTGACAAAATTTTTACAGTAGGTAGACATACCGGTACGTAGCAGGAGTGTCAAGGGCGTGTTGCCCGCAGTGCAGTGTATTTTGGGTCGTGTGTTTGGGGCATCTATTTCGGGTGTACCCTCGTGGTCCCGTGGTGGACGCGTGAAACGTTTTCGCGGTTAGCCAGCTTTGTGATGTAGGTGGCTTTAACTACGCGTGTTAGGCTTCTTCTTATCTTTCTGAGGAAGTGGCCTTTTCCTTTTTCCCTGACGTTCCCTGCTTTTTCTTCACTTAGTGAAGTTTTTTCTGGGTCCCGAGTCAGTACTTCCCTTTGCCGGGATTTTTGTGCTACGATGGTGTGTTGGCGGTGGTTCCTGTTGTGATATAATTCAGTGCTTTTTGTTTATATTACGACTTGTTTAAATGTTGTTGTTGTTGTTGTTGCTGCCTGGCCGAACAGCCCCGAGTCCCTGAGAAAGGCCATGGCCACGATCGGGCTTTCCCACAGAGCTCTCATTGAGTGTGGATTGTGTTGTTGGCGTAAGTGGTTGTGTGAAATGCAGTCTTCTATGATGTGTTTAATGGTATGGGGTGCTGTGTTACATCCCGGCCAGGCGTCGACAACGGAGTCATCCAGTCTCTTCTGATAGCTCAGGAGAGCTGGATGGTGTCCGCATCTCAGCCTGGCCAGGTGGACTCTGTCCTCGCGAGGAAGGGAGGATTCGGAAGGATGGATTTCGGTAGGTCGTGCATGCAGCTGCGTGTTGTCTGTGAGTGAGTGGATGGATCGGTGAGAGTATAGGTTTGACTCCTGTAAGGAGATAAAGAAAACCTAATATTTAGTAGTGGCCCCGTAATCATTGACGAACATGCCTATTACATAAGGCACCCTCTTCAAACACTCATCCGCCGTAGTTTGAATCTACCGCGCAGAGCATTTAAAATTTGAGGAGCCTTCATCATGAGCGCACGCGACCTCACTCATGGCTTCAGTCATTATGAATTGGGTTCTCACTACGAAAAAACTTCGTAAAAAATAAAAACAAAAAGAAAATAAGAATAACTAATCAATAAGCTTTCCATAATATCGTGGATGTACTTGTGTTGATCTTTGACCAGACGCTGACTCAGGCGTCATTCTTCCTTCACTGACATATCAAGTAAACCAAAATCCTTAATACATCAACGAATGGGAAGGGGATGGTCGGGAGGGCCCCAGTCGTCAATGATTACGGGGGCACTACTAAAAAATAAGGTTTTTTTTTTTTCTTTCAGGAGTCAAACCTATAATTTATTAGTGGCCCCTCCATCATTGACGAACATGCCTGATTTCTAAGACTGGAGGGGGACATTCGTAATCATATCATAACTCTAGAAAAGCAGATAATCAAACAACCACATAGTATTCTTACTTTGAAAAATATATTTAATGGCGCAGCACATATATACAAAAGGGGGTCAAGCAGGGGCGTGCTTCAAAGAAGCCTGCTTGATACAAAAGGTTAACTCTTGAGACTCTGCGAACAGATCTGTAAGTTAAAAAGGCACCCCACTCAACATAAGTGGTGAAAAATAAAAACTTATAAGTTTACATGTGCACATATAACCCCATAATACTCGTGGAAATATCTTGCAAAATATATCCAATGCTTAAACTAAATTGCTTTCACAGCCAAACTACTATAACAACACTGTTGTTTGTACTATCATTGTACTAGCACAATTTCCTGCACTGAAAAGTACAGAGAAATTTTCAAATCAACAATACCCATAACTAGTATCACAGCTCTTATACTCCGGCGGGGTCTAGGGTGTCCTATGTTACACTGACTGCACCCCCCCCCCCCTTTTCCTTGAAATTAAAACAAAAAGTGACTTAAGGGCCACCTAGACCCTCTGCCTTAAAGCTATACATGGCAAGGAAGGTTTGTCTAGAGCTACTGACAGGTATCGAGTCAAAAACGTATGATTAGAGGCCCACAAATGCGTGGACGTAATATGAGTATGGATGTGCTTCTGGAAGTTGGTTTGGGGTGGGCAGGGAGGGAGAGAGGACAATAATTGTGTGTGATACCGTGTGCTGGGTGTTGTTTTGATACTTCTTGGTGTCTGTGGGTGTGTTGCCATGTAGTTTAGTGGGTGGTCTTGGTTCGTGGAGGCTGCTGCCAGGAATTGAGTGCCTCTCATGTCCAGATGGTCTTTCACTTTGAGGATTTTGGTTTCTTGATGTAGGTGATCTGTGGGTGCTTTTTGTTTAAATGTTATTTCCGTCTGCTTAGGCCTAGCCAGTCTCGTAGCTTTTCACATGTCCAAGTGTTATTGATTTATGTTATAAATATGTACTACTGTGTCATGTGTGTCCTGGATTAGTTGTGTATTGGCTAATTCCACGGACTAATTATGTGTCCTGATTTAGTTGTGTTTTGGCTAATTCCACGGTCTATTTGTGCGTTCAGATTGAATCTGGGTGGTGTGGGTTGCCTTTCCGGCGGGTTTTCTCGGTTGCACCGTAAAAACCCGGCTGGTTGCCGAGTTTTAATCACGCGTGGTTAAAATAGGCTAGTGTCCCCCGGCGAGTGGTGGCTTGGGGCTCTCCAGGACTGCGTCTCTGTGGTGGAGCCCTGTGTTCAGGCTTACTGTGTTTTCCCGGCGGGATGGCTATACCCATTTAACTAAGTGTTCAAGCGGCCACTTGTTGAGTATAGTTTTTCCCGGTTTTTGCAAAGCCATTTAAAAACAGCTGTTTTGTTGATATTTCCTCCCCGGCGATCTTTTGCAAAGAAGTGGGGTTAGGACCTATTGGGGTTAACGTTAAAATTAATTTCACACCCGGCGGTTGCACCTTGGTGGGTGGGATTAACGAATTTGCAATTCTGTGTAGTTGACCAGACAATTGGGGGATACATTCAAGTATCGCCGCCTTCAACTTATGGCGATCTATGAAGGCTTCGGGAGAAGTCAGATCTAGATTTTGAGACAGGCTAGACGGCGATCTATGAGGGCTTCTGGGCGAAGCCGGATTAGAGATTTCGATAGGCTTAGACTTTTTATGGGATAAAAAGATGCCTGAATCTTACTAGGGTTTCAAGTGTAAAGGGATACTTGAAAGACCTCATCTTGAATAAAGATATGCTTCATCTTTATGAGGATTCAGAAGATATGATTAAATCTTTTGGACAGGTAAAGATATGCTGAAATCTTTAATATGAAACTAGTCGGATTAGAGATTTAGATAGTCTTAGACTTTTATGGGATAAAAAGATGCCTGAATCTTACTAGTGTTTCAAGTGTAAAGAGATACTTGAACGACTTCATCTTTTATAAAGATATGCTTCATCTTTCTGACGATTCAGAAGATATGTGTAAATCTTTTGGACAGGTAAAGATATGCTGAAATCTTTAATATGAAACTAAAGGAAAACGAAAAGTAGTGGCTGAGGGCTACGGTTCGTTGACCAGCGGTTTTGTGACACATGTTTGTGTACCTTTTTGGGGTAACCTTACGAGCCTGGGAGCAGGCTTCCTGTGATATTCCCGGCGAAGTGGGCTCCACACATTTATCCAGGGGATCATGCTGACACCTGTTGGTTATGGTTTTCTCGGCTTTTCAACGCCATTAAAAACAATGCTGTTTGTTTGTTTGGTCTTGCCCTCCCGGCGACCTTTTTACAAAGAGGTCTGGGGCAGGTACAATTGGTTTGACATTGAATATAAAACCCGGCGGTTGTACCTTCGGGTGGTTATATTAACGAATTTGCAATTCACTATGGTTTGCCAAACGATTGATTGATACAATAGGGTATCACGGCCTTCAAGACGGCGATCTATGAGGGCTTCTGGGAGAAGTCGGATTAGAGAATAAGATAGGCTTAGACTTTTTATGGGATAAAAAGATGCCTGAATCTTACTAGTGTTTCAAGTATAAAGGGATACTTGAAAGACTTCATCTTTAATATAGATATGCTTCATCTTTATGACGATTCAGAAGATATGCTTAAATCTTTTGGACAGGTAAAGATATGCTGAAATCTTTAATATGAAACTAAAGGTGTACCTTTTTGGGGTAACCTTATGAGCATTAATTCCTGGAAATTTTCTCTTTCCAGGGCGGAGTACCGGCGTTGCGCCAGGTGATCAGGTAGATCCCGGGGGTGGGGTAGATTTCCCCCAGTCTCTTGTCATGTCGGCACTTGAACCTCTCATTGCTGTATGTTCAACGCCGTTGTGCTCAGGTCTCCCTAATTTTGCTCACAAGCTTTGCATTAAATGTGTTAAATGCAGAAATCAGTCACGGGGGGATATAGGTGACAAAGAATTGCACTATTTGTAACCTCTTAAGTGTTAAAGTTTTAATTCAAAAGGATAACACTGCGGCGGTGGCTTTGCAAGAAGTGAACCAACATCTCGCTACTTATTCAACGAATGTAGCACATAAAGCATTGCAATGTGATAACCTTGAGCTTTGGGAGCTTCTAATTATCAAACATGCCCCCCCCCCTCAGTGTAAGATACGTGCACGTAAGACCTCAGAGTCTGGGCGGGGACAGGTTGCCACACCCTCCCCCGGCAAATCTAAGAGGCCTCGCTCACCGTCACCATCGGCAACGGAGACGAGGTCCACATCAAGGTCACCCCTGAGGAAGCAGGTGACAGCTTCGGGCCACTCTGCTTCACCTTCAAAGAAGAAGAAAAGGAAGAGAGTGGGGGACCTCAAGACCTTACTAGTACTAAGCATAAGTCAAGTAGGAGTCATCAATCTTCCACAAAGGGATCCTCCGGTGCGAAAGGACTCACGGCTATCGCCGGAGCCTGGTACCCCGCTTTCTGCCTCTACCCCCACCAAGTCTAACGTCCAATCTGACAGGTCGGGGGTGGAGTCAGCGAATGTGGTGGAGGATGCCCCGGCGGACATTTCATCACCTGATATTCATGCTTTTCTACCAGGTCACGTGTGTCAGCCTCAGATTTAGTAGTATCTTACAGAAACTATAAACCTCTAGAGTGCTCGGGTGAGGGCTCCCATTTGGAGAGTATACCAAGCTTGCAAGCGAGTGTCAGCCACAGCCAAGGTGTATGGCGATACTCAGAGCCCTGGCAGGACGGAGCACATCCTTTTGTGACTCAAGTGGTGGCTGACGTCCACCGGGATGCCGATGTACCATCTTCTATCCCAGATTTCACATGGCGGCATGGGGAGGTCCCGGCTTCGGCGGGATCTTCCCATAATAGGCCAGACTTAAGGGATGAAGAACGGCGTTCTCTGGTCTCAAAGATGGAAGTTGAAGAGTCGAGTCACCTTCTAGACGACTCTCAGGGTACTGTCGAATCTCCACGGAGTTCGTCATCTGCTAGGTATGTAACTACGGAAGAGATTGATGTATTACTATTAAATGCACTTAATAAGTTCTTTGGCCCTACGCCGGAAACTCCTACATTTGGTATGGGAGCTCCCGCGACGTCGACGAATGTGCGACCTCTGGCTACATCCATTGCTTTAGCTAAAATACCTAACCCTCCTCTTGTGTCAGATCCAATTTCCAATGTGCCAGGCACAGCAGCTCTCACTACTTCCAATGTGCGAGTCATCTCAGACATAACTACCCCCCCCCCCCTTTAGACAAGGCACCAGTCAAAAAAAAGGAGCTATGCCCCTTTTATACGGGCCTGATGAGTCATGGGTAGCATTGTTCCCAACTAGGCCTGAGGCAGCACAAGCTACTAGGTCGGGGGAGCTCCCTGTACCACATGAGTGGGTAATCCAAGGCGATAGTCAATGATTACGGGGCCACTGCTAAATATTAGGTTTTCTTTATCTCCTTGCAGGAGTCAAACCGATAATGTCGGGGGAGCTCCCTGTACCACATGCGTGGGTAATCCAAGGCAATAAGTCTAGAAAACTCAGAGCTTTGGATAGTCAAGGAAAGGTTTTGGATGTTCCTATTAAGGCCGTTCCAAGTTATTATAACCATGACTTTTTGGTGTATGCATCAACACCAGCCCTACCCCCTGCCTTAGCTTCAAGCTATTTTCTGACTGGAATAAGAATGATGGCTTTAACGACGTCACGGCACTTTCTGCTTTGACGCCGGAGTTGGATATGTTTCCGATCACAGACTCGGCCTCTAATCCAGTCTTGCAGGTGGGGCAGTTGGGTACGGGACCTTGGGTGGAATGGGAAACAGAGGCTCAAAATTTTGCCACTACCTTCACTTCAAAATCTTCTCACCACATCCCTCAAGAAAACCATTCTTGGTTCTCTCTTCTGGTTGTTGGTGCTGGAGGAGTCCCCTCTGCTTTGTTTGATTTCTTGGCTGCCCCTAAAAAAAATCAATTTGTGCGAATTAAAAGATCCGTTTAGCACGCCTTCCCCAGCTCACCTAGACCGTGAGTTTAGGTTAAGAAGAAAAACGTTTAGACTGTTTTCGCAATATATTGTTACCCAGCAAGTAACAAAAGTATATGGTACGCTCGGCTCAGGCGATCGAAGCTGCGGAAGTCAGGAAAGCCGTTGAATTTTCCCGGCGCTTGCTTCTCCAAACTTCCATTCAGTCTTTAGGAGATATTCGGCCGGCCTTATTAAGAGGCAGTTCGAGCAAGGCAGGATCTGAGTGAAGAAACTTCCTGACCGTATTGCAAGCCAAGTAGTTCTGTCTCCAGATCTAACTCCTTCTTTGATTTCACCAGCAGTTTGGAAGACTGTTTTCAATATGGCACAAGCTTTCAAACAAAGTCCCGGCAAGCCCTGATGCCCATGTTAGAACAAGGGATCAGGATCTTGTGGTATCTGGACGACTGACTGGTGGTGGCAGAGACAGAAAAGTTATGCAACACTCATGTCTACATTACGTTAAACCATCTCAAATCTCTAGGATTCAAGGTCAACTTAGTAAAAGTCAAACCTTGTTCCCTCACAAGTATTTCAGTGGATAGGGCTGGTCGAGGACACAGCATCTCTCACTCTGAGTCAGAGTGTGGACACTCGAAACAGATTTCGCAAAAAAATGTTTATGTTTCTCCACAGTCTGACTACAACACAGAGACTTTGGGAATCTCGTCGGTTCTCTCAACTGGGTTCAACTAACTGTGAAGTTGGGCCGGTTGAAAGTCAAACGTTTAATCTTGGAGGGCAACACATTTTTCCCACTATTACCGGCGGGAATATTATGGCCTATCCCAACATTATTACACAGCTTACTAGCGGTTTGGGCGAAGAGAGAAATGTTGCACTCAGTCATGTCATGGACCTCTCCTCCGCCGTCGGTATGGGTGGACACGGATGCGTCAGGGACGATAGGTTGGGGCTTTCAGTCAAAGCTCGGGCATCAGGGTCAAGGGCTTTGGTCCCATTCAGAAACCTCCCACATAATTGTAAAAGAGTTATTAGTCCCCTTGTATTTCCTTCAAGTTCACGGCTCTACTTTACGGGAAAAGTCGGTGGCCTTCAAGTTGGAAAATCTCAAGACAGTTCACTGCATTCAGAAACAAGGGTCAACGAGGTCTCGGAAGTTGCTAGACGTGTCAGAAAAGATTTTTGTTCTAGCCGACAAGCTGCACATTCATCTTCATGCATCTTATCTCCCAGGCATAGCAAACGTCTGGGCAGACGCTCTGTCTCGAAGACAAGAGCACAACAGTCGAGTGGGCACTCAAGCAGAACATTTTCGATCAAATGATTGCAGAGCCTTACCGTCCACGTGTGGATCTGTTTGCGTCAGAGGAGAATCACAAACTCCCTCGGTACCTCACACGCCGGACATTAACGCCGGCGGGTGGGCCCGATGCTTTGGTGACGGATTGGAACATGTGGAGTTCCATTTATCTGTTTCCGCCACCAGCCGCTTCTCTAATGTGCCACGTAGTCAACAAACTACAGGATTATTTATTAGTGGCCCCTCCATCATTGACGATTATGCCTATTACATAAGGCACCCTCTTCAAACACTCATCCGCCGTAGTTTGAATCTACCGCGCAGAGCATAACAAATTTGAGGAGCCTTCATCATGAGCGCACGCAACCTCACTCATGGCTCAGTCATTATGAATTGGGTTCTCACTACGAAAAAACTTCGTAAAAAATAAAAACAAAAAGAAAATAAGAATAACTATTCAATAAGCTTTCCATAATATCGTGGATGTACTTGTGTGGATCTTTGACCAGACGCTGACTCAGGCGTCATTCTTCCTTCTCTGCTCTGCGCTCAACCGACCCGGACGTGCCTCCCCACGCTCCGCTGGTTCCGCATTTGCTGCGTCCCTAGTGAGTTTTTTCTCATTTGTTTACTTCGGGATGTATCGAGTAAGGTTAGGATATGCGTAGCAGGAGGGTTGCCCGCAGTGCAGTGTATTTTGGGTCGTGTTTTTGGGGCATCTATTTCGGGTGTACCCTCGTGGTCCTGTTGTGGACATGTGAACTTTTTCACAGTTAGCTAGCTTTGTGATGCAGGCGGCTTTCATTACGCGTTATTATTGCTTCCTTTTATCTATCTGATGAGGTAGCTTATGTTTTGCTGACGTTCCCAGCGTATTTGTCTTCACTTAGTGAAGTTTTTTCTGGGTCCCGAGTCAGTTCTTCCCTTTGCCGGAAGTGTGTGCTACAGTGGTGTGTTGACGGTGGTTCCTGTTGTGATATAATTCAGTGCTTTTTGTTTATATTACGACATGTTTACTTTTATGTCCGTCTGCCTAGGCCTAGCCAGCCTCTCGTAGCTTTGCCACATGTACAAGTGTTATTGATTTATGTTATAAATATGTACTACTGTATCATGTGTGTCCTGGTTTAGTTGTGTATTGGCTAATTCCACGGACTATTTATGTGTCCTGGGTTAGTTGTGTATTGGCTAATTCCACGGACTATTTTGTGGGCCCGGGGTTAGTTGTGTTTTGGCTAACTCCTCGGTCTTGTGATGCGTTCAGATGGAATCTGGACGGGGTGGGTTGCTTTTTCCGGCGGGTTTTTTCTCGGTTACACCGTGAAAAACCCGGCTGGTGGCCGAGTTTTAGCCACGCGTGGTTTTAAAAACAGGCTTGTTTCCCCGGCGAGTGGGTGTTTGAGGCTCTCCAGGACTGCGTCTATGTGGTGGAGCCTGTGTCAGGCTCCCTATGAATCCCGGCGGGATGACTGTACCCACCTAAACTGTGTTCATGCGGACACGTGTTGTGTGTAGTTTTTTCCCGGTTTTGCAAAGCCAGTAAAAGCTAGGCTGTTGTTGTTTGGTTTTCCTCCCCGGCGATCTTTTACAAAGAAGTGGGGATAGGAACAATTGGGGTTAACGTTATAAACTTATAATCACACCCGGCGGGTGCACCTTGGAAGGGTGGGATGGACGAATTTGCAAAATTCAGTTTAGTTGACCAGACAATTGAGGGATGCTTTTTGTATCGCCGCCTTCAACATACGGCGATTTAGGGCACAATTGGGGTTAACGTTTTTTAAATTCACACCCGGCGGGTGCTCCTTGGAAGGGTGGGAATAACGAATTTGCAATTCAGTATAGTTGACCAGACAATTGAGGGATACGTTTTGTATCGCCGCCTTCAACATACGGCGATCTAAAAAACACTTCGGGAAAAGTCAGATCTCGTATTTTGTCAGGCTTCCCAGTTTTTTATCTGCGAGATAATACGGGGGCCGGCGTCTTTTTTAGGGGTTTTTCCAAATGAAATCTTGAAACCACCACCACCGGGAAGACTAAATCAGCTATTTAGTAGTAGCCTCTACATTCCAACGTAGAGCTATATACTTATCGTATAATTTTGCTCCTCTCTAGAGCGGGCAATTATCGAAATCACTAGCGCGATAAAACGATAACATCTAGAGTAGCACCTTACTCTCTCTACTAGGTACGTTGTACATACTTTGGAGGCCACTATTTGAAAAGGAAAATAAGAAAATATTGATGAGAAAGAAGAGAAAATTACAGGATTTTAGGCCATCCTATCTGGCTCCTTCAGCCGTCTTCACGGATCCACCCCACTACCCGACAGGGTTCATTGGGCATTCCTTTTCGCGCTACTCAAGCCTTCACACTCGCTGTTTTCTATGCGCCCGATTTTTGTGCTTCTACTCCTGTCGCCTACCCTTTGGGTGAGTTGTGGGCCTTATTTATGGTACCTAAGGTTATTAGACAGATGATCTGTGATGTAGGCACGCTTCAAATGGGCTCTTAGGTGTGTTACTTTGAGTATGGCGTCGAAACTGGTTGGTCACGCTTCTGCGCATGCGTCGCCCTTCGGCGAGTGTTATTATTTAGGCCTTTGCCTGTTTTTATCTTCCTTTTCACTTGCGGTGGCTTAGTTTTGTTTACCTGGTAGGTTCTATTACGCTTTGTGCTTATTTTCTGCTTTCATTGCGTTGTTTTTGCGAAAAGTTAGGCTAACTTGTGCACTTTCGTTTGTGATGAAGGGGGCATAGCCCCCCTTGCCTTGACAGGTTATTTTGGCCTTATGTTTTGCTTACCTTCACATGAATGTTTCGCATTGGAGTGTGCCCTGTGTTTTTTGTTTTTATCTGCCACTCAACCAAGGCTTGGCCCCCTGTTACTAGCCTAACTTTTAGTTGGAGGGGGGCGCCAGGGCTAGGCCTCATGTTCCTAGCCTAACTTTTTAGAAGGGGGAGCAGGGACTTTTGGTAGACCGTCAATGTTGCCTCGTCGCTCTTGCTTGCCGATCTATGGTTTTACTAAACCACCTTAGGCTCGCAGGGGTATGACGCTTTAGTTTTCTAAACCTTCTGTGGGGCACCCTTTTTTCGTCTGACGCTCGCTCCCGCGCTGTCTCTCCCTTATTTTGTTGGCGCTCCCCTAGGCCTTGAGTTCATGAGACACAGTCTTCCCCTTAATTGAACTCCCTCATCCTTTGAGGTCCCCGCGGCACGGTCTTCACCTCCTTTGAGCTCTACGATGCCTTGAACTGTCGTCCCTTCCACCCTTTTTGTTGACGCGGGTCTCTGGGAAGGGCTCTGCGACCGCTCCGCCCTGCAGCGTGGACAAATCCCGCTCCAGGTCGGTCCTATGCTTCCGACATGTTCTCTTTTTTGGCTGCTGTGGTCGGGTCACTTTGGACCCGCTCCGCCCTAGGATGGTCCTATCCGTCTCTAGGTCGGTCCTCTGCATCGCACTGTTTTCTTTTTGCTCATGCAAGCTCCCCTGCCAGCTGTCCTGCTGTGCTCTTGGGTTGAGCCTTTTGGTTGGTATTTACCTCCATCTCCCTTTCCGCTCGAGGGCGGACACCTCCGCTCTGGAGCGGACATCTCCGCTCTGGTGCAAGCATCTCCGCTCTGCAGCGATGTCTCTTCCGCTCTGGACTGGGCCCCCTTGGGCTCCTTCTTCACTTTGGCTTCTACACTGGGTCTCTCCTCCACCTGTTCCGCTCTGGAGCGGACACCAGTCCCGCTCCTGGTCGGTCCTAGGCCTTCCCTCCTGCTGCCCTAGCCCTCCTGTTTTCACCTGGTTCTACTCTACGATTGTTCCGCTCTGGAGCGGACGCCAGTCCCGCTCCTGGTCGGTCCTAGGCCTTCCCTCCTGCTGCCCTAGCCCTCCTGTTTTCACCTGGTTCTACTCTCCGATTGTTCCGCTCTGGAGCGGGCGCCAGTCCTGCTCCAGGTCGGTCCTAGGCCTTGCCTTCTGATGCCCTGGCTCTCTTGTTCGCTGTGCGCTTGCCTTTCTCCTTTGCCTAGACTGCCATTGTCATGCATACATGCCCCGCTCTGGAGCGGGAGGGTGTAGTCCGCTCTGGAGCGGGTCTGTCTGCTCCGCTCTGGAGCGGACTTTCCCGCTCTAGAGCGGACTTGCCCTCTCGGCCATGGCACTATTTTTTGGCCAATATTGCCTTGTTTGTACTTGGGGTTTGTCGGTTACTGTGTCTCATAACCTTCTCCTTTACATCAGGCTGTGTTCCCGCTCTGCACTGCTGGGTCCCTTGGCCTGCCATCTCCTCTTCGATCCCTTCACCCTCAGGTACCCTTTTCGGTTCTTCTCTGGCTGTCATGCTTTATTTCAGGGTGTTTGAACCTGCACCTTGGTCTTTTCTGACCTGGGTTTTTGGGGTTCTTCGGACTGTTGCTGCTTATGCTGGGCCCTCCCACATGGGGGGGTTCGTCTCCGTCCTTCTCCACATGGGGGGGGGGGTTTATTACTTTTATGTACTGTACCTACATAATGCATGGTATCTTTTATGTGTTTTTTGCGCATCCTGTCATACCTTCCTTCAATTTATGCATCTTCTTTCTCTGAGCTTCGTCTGGGACATCTTTCATTTCTCCCTTCGCTTACTGTGCGGATGTCGCTCCCTGCCTGCGCGCGCCATGGTTGTGCCCGTCCGGCTATGGGAGCTGGGCAACCTGAGTGCCCCGCCCATGCTGCGTGCTACTGCCGTGATGGCTTCCCCCCAGTCGGTGTGGCCCGTGTCTCGTCCACTTTATGACGATTGAGTCTCGCCCTACTTCACCGGATGCTGAGACGGCACGGGTCACCCTCACCGCTGCATGGTCGGGCGTGGCTCGGTCTGTTAAGGACCGTTTGCACCGGGTCCCCCGCTTCATGGACGGAGGGGTTCGCGCCTTGCTGAACCTTCCTCTGGTGTCTCCGCGCCCTGTGGTCACCGTTTCGCCGGTCCCTCAGTCTGGTGTGACTCCGTTATCGGCGGACACAGCGGGGTCGATGCGGCACCACTCAGCTTCTCCACGTCGCCGGAAGTCTTCGACATCCCGCTGCCCTGCTGCTTCCGACCACACGTCTCTGGGCTCAACGACTTTTCGCCCTAAGATGGCGATGCTTCCCCCGGTCCGTGTTCCTGCTGGTGTTTCGGCCTTCTCCCCTGGTCGTCGTCCTGCCCATGGGCTGCTCGGGGAGATTGGGGCGTCACAGGCCGCCGGACATCTACCGTCGGCTCCTCCGCCATCGTTGCCGTTGGCTCTGCTACCACCGTTACCGCCTACTCCACCTCCTACGACGGCGGGGGCTCTGTTTGCTTCGGCCTCTCCTCTTCTTGTCCGCGATGGTCTCCCGGATTCTCCTGGCTTTGTCGGGTCTGACATTCCGTGTGGCCTGCCTTCTCCTGCTCGGAAGTGTGGACCCGTACCTCTGGCAGTGCAAGGCGCCAGGGTGACGTTTTCGGGTCTGGTCAGGTGGAGGCTGCCTGTGACCTTGTGGAACTGAGTGGCGGGAGCGATGAAGTGTACGATGCCGTAGTGGTTGAGGACTCGCCACGGGAGTCTTTCTCCTATACTCCGTCGCCTCGTCGGTCGCCCAGCCGTAGGAACCGTCGCCGGACCATCTCTTCATCTTCCTCGTCACCGACCGAAGACCCTGGATGGGTCCTTCCTATTCGGGCCATCCAGGAGGCCCAGGTTAGGGCTGAGGAGGCTAACGCTGCACGGTTTGCCTCCCTGCACGAGATGCTTGCACTGATGGCGGGAGGCTTGGAGCGTCCTCCTCCCATTCCTCCTGTGCTTCAACCTTGCGTTTTGGTTGTTCGACACTATTGCCTCCTAGGCTTGCTCTTGCTTGCCTATCTCCGGATTTACTAAACCTTCTTGCAGGGCACCAGTTTTCGTCTGCTTCCAGCTCCTGAGCCACAGTCTTACCCTCCATTGAACTCACCAATACCTTGAGTTCCTGAGCCGCAGTCTTCACCTATCTGGTACTCACCAATACCTTGAGGTTCCTGAGGCGCGGTCTTAACCTCCTTTGCGCTCTCCTGTCCCTTGAGGTTCCTGCGACACGGTCTTACCCTACTTTGCGCTCACCAATGCCTTGAGTTCCTGAGACACCGTCTTCACCTACTTTGACCTCGCTCATACCTTGCGGTTCCTCGGGCACAGTCTTCCCTACATTGGGCTCCCCAATACCTTGAGGTTCCTGAGACACTGTCTTACCCTCCATTGTGCTCACCAATCCCTTGGGATGTCTTTTTCCTTCCATCCCCGGTGCCGCAGGTCTCTCGGACGGGCTGTACTCAGCTCGCTCCGCCCTGGTGCGTGGATGACTCCCGCTCCTGGTAGGTCCTATGACTCGCCACATTCTCTTATAAGACCGCTCCCATTCTTACTGCAATCTGCCTGACGTCCTTCGACGGTGTCTTTGGCTTTGCTGCGCGGGTCCCTTTCGGCCTCTCCACTTCAGTTGGGAATGTTTTTCTTACAGGCCTCTGGCGTCTGGGCTCGGGCCTCACGGGGCCCGTTCCGCCCTAGGGTGGGCTCTCTCCTCCTCTCGGTCGGGCCTCTGCTTTGCCTCTGTTCTTTACCCACGGACGCTCCCACGTCAGCTGTGATGCTAGACCATTCCGTTGGGACGCTTGGATGTACATCTCTGATGTTTTTACCCAGGGAGGCTCCCACGTCGGCTATCGTGCTAGACGATTCTTTTGGGACTCTTGGATGTTCCTGGCCTTTCACCTTTACTGGTACCTACGGGCCTCTGCCGTTTGGCTACCCTACGCCCGCTCCTCCCTGGTGCGGCGCCTCCGCTCTGGAGCGGAAGATCTGCTCTGGAGCGGTGACTGTCTTTTTATTTCCGTGGATGCTTCCACGTCAGCTGTCCTGCTAGTCTATTCTGACGGACCTCTTGGGTGTTTTCCCTTTCACCCTTCCTGATGCCTCAAGCCTCTCCCATCCGACTGCACGACATCTGCCCCGCCCTCGAGCGGAAATTCCCGCTCTTGGCCAGTTCTCTTCCATACTTCTCCTGACACCATCCCGGTTCCTCACCTGTCCTATGCCACTCTCCGCTCTGGAGCGGAGCTCACTTTCTGCTCCGGAGTGGGATTTCCGCCCCAGCGCGGAGCGGGCCGTTCGGGGCCCCCTCCACTCTGGGTCGGTTCTCGGTGGACTTTGTCTTGCCTCGGGATGGGCCCTCCGTTGCCGTCATTCATCTTACTACTGTTGCAGTCATTCATCTTCCTACTGGCTCAGTCTCGCTCCCTTGCCTCCCTAGGCTAGGTCATTCATCTTCCTACTGGCACCATCACGCTCCATTGCCTCCCTCGGCCTCCTGGGCCGCTCCTGCAGCGTGCAACGCTCTCCGCTCTGGTGCGCAGCTTCCATTTCCGCTCCAGGGCGGCGAGGGCCCTTCCTCCTCCATTCCGCTCCTGAGCGGTTTCCGCCCTGGAGTGGAGGGGACCATTCTGGACCACTCCGCTCTGGGTCCGTGCTAGGGTGCTTTGCTTTACCTCTGGATAGGGACTCCGTTGCAGTGGTTCCCGGACTTCTCTTTTTTATCAGACTGTGCTCCCACTCTACTCTGATGGTAGGGTGGAGAAGAGGCGTCTTCTCCTCTTCAGTGCCTTCACCCTTTGGGTATTCTTATTATCCTCTTCCATTATAAGGCTTTCATGCCTTCCTTCTGGGGATTTGCACCTGCCCCTTGGTCGTTTCTGACCGGGGTTTTTCGGGGTTCTTGCTCTTGCTGGTTCGCCTGGTCTCTCCCTGACCCTCCGCATGGGGGGTCACTCTTCACCCCTCGCCTCGCACAGGGGGGGGGGGGGTTACTCACTTTCATGAAAGGTGCTCCATTTTCGAGGTGTAGTGAGCACTTTTGTGCGTCCTTCGGCCCTTGTGCCTGTTCATTTTCAGGAGTTTTTATTCCATTATTTGTGCACCCATGCATTATCCTCCTGCATAGCCCTCCGTTCGACGGGTCCCCCTTTTTCGTCCTTTCCTTCCTACACAAGGGAAGGGGGTAATCTCCTGTCACGGATTTACCGGTTTTTCACATTATTGTGCTTACACACAATTCCTGGGCTTCCTACGTGGGACGGCAGTATCTTTTTCCTTTCCGATTGCAAGGAGGATATCACTTCCTTCCTGCGCACACCATGGGTGTGTCCGTCCTGCCATGCCCGTTGGACGTAGAGAGTGTCCTCCCCTTATCTCATGCTACAGCCGTGATGGTTTTCACCCACGGGGTTATAGCTTGTGGCTCGTGGATATTGTCCTTTGTGTCTCGTCCTCCTTCCCCGGAGACGGATGAGGCGAGGTCTCGCCTCTGCACTATGTAGTCGGGAATTGCTCTCTATGTCAAGGACCACTTCCATTGGATTCCACACTTCGTAAGACGGAGGGGTACGCGCCATGCGTCCTCTTCCCTCTGCTGTCTCCGTGGTGCCAGGCCGCCTTTCCTCCTGTGCCTCGTTCGGGCGTCCTCGCGGTTTCCGAGGACGCCGAAACGACGGTGTGACGTCGCTCTCCTTCCCCATATCGCCGACGATTCCCGCCTCCTACGTCCGGTTCATGCCATACATGTGGCTCTGGATGAGGCTCGGGAGCCCGTCACACTGCGTGCGACATCCCTGCCCGGGCCTGCCGCCCTATGGACGGATGCTCTGTCGAATGGACAGAGCGCCCGGGTAGTATGGTCTTCCCGACACACCGTGTTCGACGACCTAGCGGCCTCCTGGAGTGTTCCACAGGTGGCCTGGTTCGCCTCCTGCGAGGCGACCGGGTTGCCTGTGTTCCTGTACCGCTGGATTACTCCTCCGGCGGAGGTACCGGTCGCGTTCAGCAAGGACTGGCGCAGGTGGCGGTCGGTTTATGTGTGTTCCACCAACCGCCGCCCTTTTTGATGTGCAAAGTCCTCCACAGGCTGAGAGGGTACCAGTGCTTCGTTTGGTTGTCACGCCCATCCGGCCGGCCCGAGCCTGGTCCGCTCGGCTGAAGCGGTGGTACCCGAGTCCAGTTCCCCTAGCGGTCTCCGATTTCCACTTGGTATCGATTGGTGTCCTAGGGACCTCGTTAGCCTTCACATCGTGGATGTTGTGGGGCAGGGTGGATGCCTAAGTTTAGTCGTTCTTTGAATGTCAAATCCTCTCCCCTGGATTCATTTTACATGGCTGACTTACGGTTCTCCCTGACACAGTTTTCCTTCTTGGTTTCCTACCCATCACGGACGCGCCCATCGGTGGCGTTCGTGTTTCACTACCTCCATTGGTTCATCTTGAGAAGCGTCCCAACATCTGCACCGCTCTTACGAACCGCCTGTCGGCCATTCGGGTACCGTTTGAGCCTTTCACTGGGTTGGTCGTTCCTCCCTAGGACTTGGGTTCTTTTTGCGATCCTGCTTTATGTTTCGTCCGACGCCGCGTCAGCTTCCTCCTCAGTGGTTTCTGGCGGAGGCTCTCGAACTGCTCTCGTCTGCCTCTTACGCTCATTACCCCGTGCCTGCACACTTCCGTGACATGACATTGTTCTTTATGGCTTTGGCGACAGGTGAAGGAGTCCCCGGAGATGACTGCCAGGTCTAGGGTCCGACATTCCTTACATCGTTCTCCCGTCCTTGAGCCAGTTACTTTGGCTCCGTCTGTTCGCTTGGTTGCTACGACCGTACGCGACACTCCCGTTTTTATGCTTTTCCTGTACCGGCTTTCAAACATGATAGGGTTCATCATCCGTTATGCCCGGTTCAAACCCTGCATCTGTATGTGTACTCGACCAGGCCAGTGTCGGGGTTGCCTTTACGGGTGGCGCCTCCGACCTGTAGGAGACTAGGTCGACGTGCTGTGGGACTTCGCCTGTGTCGGTAGTTTCGGGCCAGTAACCTTTCCGTTCTGGACGTAGCTCATGTTGTCCGTTCGTACGCTGCTACGTTCAGATTTGACATAATCTTTCTTGACCGAACGTTGCCGACACGGGGCTTTGGTCTTCCCCCACCACGTTTGTCTCCTCCTCTCTGGCCGTGTCCACAGGCAGGCCGGGACGTCCTTGTAGTGCGTTGGGCCAGCAGGTTCACTCGGGGTCTACCTGCAGCGTTCCTTCTGTCTCTTATCCATCTCCCTTCTTGTTCTTCTTTTGTTGGGGGAAGGGGGGGGGGGGGGGGTATTGCACTATACCCATACTTGCACCTAAGTTAAAGGATTAATAACTCGGTTAGATTTTGATATAATTTCTCGTCTTAAAGTATACTACGTTCTGTTGGTAGGTCTTGGCCTCATACCACTAAACTTTTCTCATAGCTTTCAGTGCTGGTCACTGTGTCTGCTCATGTCTTTTCTCGTCACCCCCTGTACTGTCCTCCTCTTCGACGTATGTCAGTCTTTACTCATTACATTCTGGGTCTTCCTGCCTTCGTCCGGAAGACGGGGTGGAGTGCATCCTGGACTTCATATTTTATGATGAAATGCAGCAATTTGTTAGTAGTCTTGGCAAATCCAACGTCAAGGCTATTAACCTAATTGCAATGACGACTTGTCTATTTTGACTGCTATGTCGTCATTCCAACCGCGGTTAAAAAGAAAACGTCTAGAGTCTACTCCTTATCTTGCTCTAGGAGACGTTGTACATTAACCAAAACTACCACCGAAGGTGAAAAAAGCATAGAAGAGAAGAAAAAGGGGTTTACCTTAGTTACCGCTTAAGGCCCATCCCGTGTTCCGTCATGTGCAGATCCCTGTCGAACGTGCGCATGAGCGACCCTCTCTTGTCATAATTTGTTCACGCTCTCCATTGAATGAAGTCGCTTTTGTTGTGCTCCTTTAATTCACCCTGTTTAGGTTCATTTCGGCTTATCTGGCCTTCTTTTTTGTTAGACAGATGTTACGTGATCTAGGGCACACGTAAATGGGCTCCTAAGTGTGTATAATGGAGACGCGTGTGGAAATAGCCTACCGAAGGTACGGAGGCGCCTGGCGTTCCTCGTATATGTTTTTCATTCTTTCTCTTTTCATATTCTTTTTCCTGTTAGTCTGGGCATAGTTTAACTTTTAGCTTAATTTAGCCTAGCTCGTTTTCTCATTCAGGAATTGCTCTGCCCCTATGAGTTTTCATTTTTTCATAGCCTAGGTGTACCGTTGGTAAACAATCTGAGATTTCGTTGGTGGCGGTGCTGTTTGTAGAGTTTGTGTCGGCCGCATTATTAGCGTTATTCCCGAGTCCCCCCTTTCGAGTCCTTCACTGTGTCTCAAGGGCCTGGGCGACAGGTGGTTCGTGATACTCCAGGGGTACCCCACGGGGGCCCCTCCTTCACACCACAGGGTTTTTCGCCCCTGACACATTCTCTGCTCACGGCTAGGCCACCCTTTTTCTCACCAGTTTCATTTACTGGTTTTTGTTTTCTCTTCCTGTTTCACCTCCATCCTTTCATAGTCTTTTGCCCAATCCAGGGGTACCCCACGGGGGCCCCTGTTTGTGAGAAACCACCCTCCCTGCCACTTCTCCTCATGGGCTTTGCTCTATCTCTGTGGGTTGGGTGGTTCCTGGGGGATGTGCCTCCTCTCCCCTGGTGTGTCTTCCTTGCCTCTCCCTTTACCGGTTGAGTCAGGATAAATTCAAGGAAGACACTGCTCAGCTTGATGGCCATCATTGCTTGGAGTTCATAAGGAGATGACGCATTTTTTGTGGCCTTTTTTGGTATTCCCTAGACGCTCCTCTCGCTTTTTTCGGCGCCGGACCATCTCGGCCGGTCCCGCAAATTTGCGGGAGCTCGATTCGGTCTTCTGGGACGTTTCGGCTCCCCGCAAATTTGCGGAGATCGTTGGGGGGTCCCGCAAAATTGTCGGTACGGTTATGCCTCCATTGGCCCGCAAATTTGCGGTAATAGTTGGCTTTCACTATTGACTATTTTTATGTCATCTTGTTGCCTGATACTATATTGGTGTATGCACTTTACTGGTGTTATAGGCCCTGCATGTAAGATGTTGAGTGGTGGTTAACACTTTCTCCATCTTTGCAGGTTCTGCTAGTGCTCTTCCGCCTCGGCCGCCCTCCTCACCTACCTCTGTGCTCCCAGTTTAGGATGAGTACGGATACCTGTTTGCATGTGTGTTCCTGTTTCCCCATGCTCCTTCCCTGGTTCTTCTTGGACATTCTCTCCACTTACTCCTTCGACGTGCTGATTATGGTGTGTGTTCTTCTAGTGCAGGTAGGCTGCCTTGCTTTCGCCTTGGTTGTCGCTCTCCGTGCTTGGAGAGCCACAAGTCCTGCTTGCGCCACTCGCTCTGTGTGTCCTCTACGGCCTACCTCCCTGCTCTGTGTGGCACGTGTCTGGCCCTGGTGGTTGTGCTGCTCCATGGCCCTGGTTCCTCGGCGGCGGCTGTGGCCTCTGCTTCCCTTCCGTCGGTGTGGACGATGGTCTCCCGCCACATTAGGACTGTGGGCCACCGTTCCCCGGCCTTTGTTGCCGACCGGATCCGCGTCGCCCTGGGTATCCCTGACCCGACTGAAGGCCGTTCACCTGGCCCTCTCCCTGCTCGGGCCCTCTCCCCTGGGTCCCGCAGCCGGTCGTCCCATCGTCGGGGGGTTCCCTAGCTCCGTCCACGCTCTCGCTCGCCTCGTCGTCCGTCCTCTACTGCCCCTCGTCGTCCTCCTGATCGCCTTGCCGACGCCCATCGCCCTCGTCATGGTTCTCGCCCTGAGGCCGGGGTTAGCGGCTCTGCCCCTGTGCGCCCTCCCCTGGCCTCTACGGATAGGGGCTCTACTCCCTTCCGCCCGCTTCCCCAGCCCAGACGACTTCCTCTTACGTTGTCCTCTCCGCGCGCGGTTGTTCATGCTGTAGCTGGCCCTCTGCTCCCTCCTCCTACACTGTCCAGGAGGGTCCGCCTGGATGTCGTTGCTTCTCCTACTTCACCTGCTTCAGTGCCTATTCTTCGGCTGTTCAGTCCCTGGCTGTGTTGACGGGTCTGTCCTTCTATGGGACAGGTTTGTGCGACGCCGGTACGCCTGGCTTAGCCATCATGCTCGGTCACCCTCTCCCATTGGAGGCCTGGTTTGCTGAGGCCTTCGACTTCACACACCGATCCGTCGACGGCTCTCCTTCAGTCCCTCCCCCGGAGTCATCACTGATTTTGTCTCCTCTTGTGTCTGTCGGCGGTTTGGACGGCGCGTTCTCGTCCTGGATAAGCGCGCCCGTTCTTGAACTTTGTTCTATTGCTACCCCGTTCTTCTCTCACCCGGATCAGCCCTCTGTCGCCAAGGTTTTTCCCTTGCGACAGAGGGTGACGGACTTATTGTCTTGTCTTTAGGTTCCCTCCAGACGTCTGTTCACCACCTGCGGCTTTTCGAGGCGTCTGCGCCAGGCGATCTTCGCGAGGGTTTGGACCGCGTTCAGCGGATCCACCTTCGGCTCGCGGTGTCTTTGGTTCCCGGGCTGAAGGCGGTTTTGTGCGCGACAACTTGGCAACGCCCGACGGTACGGTCCTCGTTCTGCCGGCCGGCCCCCTTGGATATTCGTCAGGGTTTGTTGTCCTCTGCACTATATACGTCGTTTTTTTTTAAAGCAGGATGCTTGGAAATGCTACGCTTCTCTGTCGGCGGCCCCTGCTTCTGACACGCGACGACACGCTGTGTCGTTGCGGACCCTGCTTACGTCACGCACTGCCGCGCTGTGTCGCGCGCGGGGTCTTCTCAGTCCCGTCCTTCTGCCGGTCCTCTTCGGGGTGCTGCTGCAAGTGCTGCCGCCTGGCACGTGCGCAGGACTGGGACGTTGCAGGCCAGTGCGTCGGTTCCGCCTCGCACTTCTGTTCTTGCCCCTTTCATCCCCGCCGTGTCGGGGCTGGCCGGCCTTCCACTTCCGGCCGCCCTTCGACGGGGTCAGCCCCGCGACAGCCTGGGGTTGGGGTGGCCCGCCCTTTTCGACGAGGTTGGGGGGGGGGTAGAGGAGGTCAACGTGGCGCTCATGCCCGCACGGCCCGTACCGGGGGTACCTCCACGTCAAAACAATGTGTAGGTTCTCTGGGTCAGCCTCCTTGTTCTCCTTCTCGCCTGGCCGACCGGGTCGCTCCCCTCCTCTCGGGTGCTCCCTCGGGTTGTTTTCGCCCTTGCGCCCTTCGGTGGCCGCGAGGGACGTTGGGGGCGGCGGGTTGCGCGGAGGGGTCTCACCTGGAGGTGGACGTCCAGACCCCCACTCCGCTCTTGTCACCGACGCCGGCCCATCTCTTCAGAGGTGGCCCACGTGTTCACTTCCATGCCCGAGCTGGGTAGAGTCGAGGGAGTTGACCGCCGGTCACCCGGTTTTCCTCTCCCGTGTCTTTCTGGTACCGTCGTCGAACTGCGACGCGATGCGACTGGTGGTGGATCTGTCGGCCCTCAACGGGCACATCGTGCACACACGGTTTCGGATGCTGCCGGTACCCCTGGTACACCTGGCCCTGCGCCCTCTGTCGTGGGTAGTGTCGCTGGCCCTCCAGGATGCGTCTTGGCTCGTTCCTCTCCATCCTCGCTTCCAGCGATTCTTGGCCGTTCGGACTTTCGATCGTGTGTTCCTGTTCGACGGCCTTCCCTTCGGTCTCCACATCGCGCCGCGGATCTTCTCTGCACTGGTGGGGCAGGCTCTGGGTCCTCTCCTCAGGAGCGGGCTCCAGATCCTGTTTTCCTTGGCCGATTGGTTGGTAGTTTCCGAAGCCCTAGGACTGGGCATTGACGACGCCCTCACAGTCGTTCGCAACATCGCACGGTTAGGGTTCCCCTTCGATGTTCCCAAGTCACGCTTGACCATGTCACGTGTCGTGCCATGGGTCGGTCTCGCATGGGTTTTGTCCGGCGCTACGGTGACCCGGGGTCTGCCGGCCGCGGTGCACCTTCGGTGGAAGGTCTTCGCCGTGTTGCACTCGGTCTCCCTCTGGGGCTCTGGGACTCGTTTGTGGGTTCGCTGCATTGGGCCGCTCTGCCCCTTCCCTTAGGGAGCCTCTGGCTACGCCGCCTCCTCATCATGGGCACCGCGGTGTTTCCGTTGCCCCTATGGATCGGCTCCTGCCGCTCCCGCGTACCGTTCGCAGATGCTTCGGTCGCTGGGTTGCTCGGGGCTCGCTCTCTGCGGCTGTGCCCTGGACCGCCCCCCCGCCGACGGTCTGGGTAGCCACAGATACGTCGAGCGAGGTTGGGTGAGGTTCCCGATCGAACCTGGGACGTCCACTTCCCGGCAGATGGGTGGGTCTCCCTCCACTTACCCGTCTATGCCCTCGGACTGTTGGTTCCTTTGTTCTTCCTGCGGGACCACGCGCTGGCCCTTCGGGGTAAGTCGGTGGCCTTCGGGTTGGACACTCAGACAAGCTGTCCACTGTTTCTTAATGCGGGGGTCCTCCAGGTCGTTGACTCTATTGGGGGTCTCGGTGGAGTTGTTCTTCCTCGCGGACCGACACCCCTTCTCCTTGCATGCCTCCTCCCTGCCCGGGCCTGCCACCCTGTGGGCGGCCGCCCTGTCGAGAGGGCAGGGCGTTCTTGTAGAATGGCCGATGAAACGGACTGTGTTCGCCGACTTCGCGGCTTCCTGAGGTGTTCCGGAGGTCGCCTTGTTCGCATCGGGGGTGCCGCGCCAGTTGCCTCTGGACCTCTCCCTCCGGCCTCGCGCTCCGGGGGGGGGGGGGGGGGGTCCGGACGCTTTCATGGTCGCCTGGTACAGGTGGCGGTCGATATACATCTTTCCGCCACCAGACGCGCTGTTGATGTGCCCAGTCCTCGCGAGGCTGCGGTTGTACCACGGCTGCGTCTGGCTCCTCGCGCCTCTGTGGCCGGCACGGGCTTGGTACGCCCGGTTGCCGCGGTGGTGCCCGAGTCCGGTCCCTCTACCTGTCTCCGGCTTCCACTTGGGCTTGGTTGGGGACCTGCGGACCTCGTTGGCCTTCGCATCGTGCTTGTTCATGAGGCACGGTGGCTCCCGGTCCCCGGCCGGGCCCTGACTGACTTCCTGCAGCGTTCCTGGCCGTCTTCTCCTTGGGGGACTTACGGGTCCCGCTGGAGGTCTTTTCCTAGGTGGCTACAGGCCACTCGCCTGCCAGTTGGCTCTCCTTCCCTCGTCCTACGCTCCTTGTTTCACCTCTTCCGTACACGTCACTTTCAAGTCGACGCTATACGTACCCACTTGTCTGCCGTCCGGGGGGTCTTTGGGTCCGTCGCTGGGCTGGTCGTTCCGCCACAGGAGCTGGATTCCTTCCTGACGGCTGCCTTCCGGGATCGACCGCCTCCGCGCCAGGTCCCTCCGCAGTGGGATCTGGGGCGGGCTCTGGTCCTTCTGGCTTCACCCACGTATACAAGGGTCGCTACGCCGGTTCCGTTGCTCGGGCGTCCACTCTTCCTTGTCGCTCTGGCCACTGGGGATCGGGTGTCTGCACTAGCGGCATTGTCACGGCCCCGGGACTGCGTGCGATTCTCCCCATCCTTGCATGGCGTCTCGTTCGCCTCCTCCCCTCCTTTTGTTACAACGCATGGGAGGGAGGCCCCCGTTTTCCAGCCTTTCGCCGTCTAGGCTGTACGGCGTGGGCATGCTCGCCATGTGTTGTGCCCGGTGTCAGCCTTGCACTCCTCTGTTGCGTCTGTGGCGCCGCCTTCGGGTACTGCTGTGTGGGTGTCTCCTCGGACAGGTGGGAGGCTCTCGCAGGTGCAGATGGGCCGCCACGTTTGTCGGACCGTTCGTGCCCGTCACCCTGTTTGTAGGGGTTCTGTGCACGATGTCAGATCCTTTGCTGCCTCCTTCCGGTTGCTGCCACGTCGATCCTTACCTGCCATCGCCTCGGCGGTTTTGTGGTCTTCTATCAATTCCTTCATCTCCTCCTACCTCTCCGTGTCCAGTGTTCGACCCCCTCGGCCGGTGCTTGCTCTCGGGGGTCATGTTTCCTGGTGCTCTGGCGAAGATCCCTGGTCTTCCCCCCTTGTCCCTCGTTCTTTTCCTTTGTTTTATTTGACAAAGGGGGGGGGGGGGGTGTACGGGTTTGCAACACTGGATTGCAAGTTTGGGATTATGTATTGTTCCAGTACATAAGTGTTTTTGCCACATTGAAAATTGTGTTTTGTTCTTGTGTTCAGTGTTTTTGTTGGTTTTCGAAGAAAAGGGATTTTGGGTACAGTACCTTTTTGGTTTCAGACAAGTCTATGTTTTTGCATTACTATGAATGACGGGCATGTGTTAAAACTGTTCTTTTTAGCTACTCCTCAGTTTTTCACTCTTTTATTAAACTCTCTTGTTTAAATTGTGTCTTTGTCATTCATAATTTTGTTTTATGCATTGGTTTTTTTGGTAGGTTGGGCTTGGATGTCCTCCTCCTATTTGTTATGCAGCCTTGACGTTGGTTTTGCCAAGACTACTAACAAATTGGGAGGTTTGACGTACCTCCCAACCTACCAAATAGGAAAACCTACTATTTGGTAGTAGTCTTGGAAAATCCAACGTACATAATACCCTCCCTCACGCCGGACCCCTGCCCATCCGCGTTCTTCTGCTGACGTGAGATGTGATGACAAGAGAGGGTCGCTCATGCGCACGTTCGACAGGGATCTGCACATGACGGAACACGGGATGGGCCTTAAGCGGTAACTAAGGTAAACCCCTTTTTCTTCTCTTCTATGCTTTTTTCACCTTCGGTGGTAGTTTTGGTTAATGGACAACGTCTCCTAGAGCAAGATAAGGAGTAGACTCTAGACGTTTTCTTTTTAACCGCGGTTGGAATGACGACATAGCAGTCAAAATAGACAAGTCGTCATTGCAATTAGGTTAATAGCCTTGACGTTGGATTTTCCAAGACTACTACCAAATAGTAGGTTTTCCTATTTGGTAGGTTGGGAAGTACGTCAAACCTCCCATTCTTTGTCTTAGGTTAGTTATCCCATGGCATCAGACTTGACTGTACTTGACCTCTCTTGATATGCACCTGTCAGTACACTCTTTCTATAAACTCTCTTGTTTAAGTCGGTCTTTCCATGGTCCTGCTATTTCCTAAGGGCTAAAGTTTGTGTTTTCAGCTTGTATGTCCGCCTCCAATTTGGTACTCTAGCTCTACGTTGGAACGTAGAGGCTACTACTAAATTGGGAGGTTTAACGACCCTCCCAATACCAAATGAGGTAAACCGCCTATTTGGTCGTAGCCTCGGAGTATCCAACGTCATAGTATCCCGCCCTCGCGCCGTACCCCTGCCCATCCAATCTTGTCTCTTGTAACTTGATACCGGGAATGCCCAATGAACCCTGTCGGGTGGATCCGTCAAGACGGCTGAAGGAGCCAGATAGGATGGCCTAAAATCTTGTAATTTTCTCTTCTTTCTCATCAATATTTTCTTATTTTCCTTTTCAAATAGTGGCCTCCAAAGTATGTACAACGTACCTAGTAGAGAGAGTAAGGTGCTACTCTAGATGTTATCGTTTTATCGCGCTAGTGATTTCGATAATTGCCCGCTCTAGAGCGGAGCAAAATTATACGATAAGTATATAGCTCTACGTTGGATACTCCGAGGCTACGACCAAATTGGGAGGTTTGACGTACCTCCCAACCTACCAAATAGGAAAACCTACTATTTGGTAGTAGTCTTGGAAAATCCAACGTCAAGGCTATTAACCTAATTGCAATGACGACTTGTCTATTTTGACTGCTATGTCGTCATTCCAACCGCGGTTAAAAAGAAAACGTCTAGAGTCTACTCCTTATCTTGCTCTAGGAGACGTTGTACATTAACCAAAACTACCACCGAAGGTGAAAAAAGTATAGAAGAGAAGAAAAAGGGGTTTACCTTAGTTACCGCTCAAGGCCCATCCCCTGTTCCGTCATGCGCCGATCCCTGTCGAACGTGCGCATGAGCGACCCTCTCTTGTTATCACATCTCACGTCAGCAGAAGAACGCGGATGGGCAGGGGTCCGGCGTGAGGGAGGGTATTATGTACGTTGGATTTTCCAAGACTACTACCAAATAAGGTTTACCTCATTTGGTATTGGAGGGTCGTTAAACCTCCCAATGGGTTTGTTTGATTATCTGCTTTTACTAGAGTTATGATATGATTACGAATGTCCCCCTCCAGTCTTAGATATCAGCATAATCGTCAATGATGGAGGGGCCACTAATAAATTATAGTTGACTCCTGTAAGGATAAAGAAAACCTAATATTAGTAGTGGCCCCTAATCATTGACGACTGGGGCCCTCCCGACCATCCCCTTCCCATTCGTTGATGTATTAAGGATTTTGGTTTACTTGATATGTCAGTGAAGGAAGAATGACGCCTTAGTCAGCGTCTGGTCAAAGATCCATACAAGTACATCCACGATATTATGGAAAGCTTATTGAATAGTTATTCTTATTTTCTTTTTGTTTTTATTTTTTTACGAAGTTTTTTCGTAGTGAGAACCCAATTCATAATGACTGAGCCATGAGTGAGGTTGCGTGCGCTCATGATGAAGGCTCCTCAAATTTTTTATGCTCTGTGCGGTAGATTCAAACTACGGCGGATGAGTGTTTGAAGAGGGTGCCTTATGTAATAGGCATAATCGTCAATGATTACGGGACCACTACTAAATATTAGGTTTTCTTTATCTCCTTACAGGAGTCAAACCTATAATCGATGCGTAGTCTCGTTACTCGCGCCCCTGTGGCCGGCGCAGTTGAGGTACCAACAATTGATAACGTGGTGCCCGAACCCGGTGTCGCTCCCGGTCGGGTATTTCCACAGACACAATTGGCAACCTAAAGTCCTCGCTGACTTTTGCATTGTGGTCATTCAGGAGGCCTAGTGGCGAATGCCGTATGGTAGAAACGTGACAGATAAATTTATGAATCATTACACACAATCTCCCAAGAGGCAATATCAATCTCATTGGCAGTCCTTTACTTCTTGGATAGTTAGAACAGAACATACGGTACCTTCGGTGGCATTAGTTTTTAATTCTTTAAACTATTTATTTAGTAGTAGCCTCTACGTTCCAACGTAGAGCTATATACTTATCGTATAATTCTGCTCCGCTCTAGAGCGGGCAATTATCGAAATCACTAGCGCGATAAAACGATAACATCTAGAGTAGCACCTTACTCTCTCTACTAGGTACGTTGTACATACTTTGGAGGCCACTATTTGAAAAGGAAAATAAGAAAATATTGATGAGAAAGAAGAGAAAATTACAGGATTTTAGGCCATCCTATCTGGCTCCTTCAGCCGTCTTCACGGATCCACCCCACTACCCGACAGGGTTCATTGGGCATTCCTTTTCGCGCTACTCAAGCCTTCACACTCGCTGTTTTCTATGCGCCCGATTTTTGTGCTGCTACTCCTGTCGCCTACCCTTTGGGTGAGTTGTGGGCCTTATTTATGGTACCTAAGGTTATTAGACAGATGATCTGTGATGTAGGCACGCTTCAAATGGGCTCTTAGGTGTGTTACTTTGAGTATGGCGTCGAAACTGGTTGGTCATGCTTCTGCGCATGCGTCGCCATTCGGCGATTGTTATTCTTTAGGCCTTTGCCTGTTTTTATCATCATTTTCACTTGCGGTGGCTTAGTTTTGTTACCTGGTCGGTTCTATTACGCTTTGTGCTTATTTTGCTTTCATTGCGTGGTGTTTGCGAAAAGTTAGGCTAACTTGTGCACTTTCGTTTGTGATGAAGGGGGCATAGCCCCCCTTGCCTTGACAGGTTATTTTGGCCTTATGTTTTGCTTACCTTCACATGAATGTTTCGCATTGGAGTGTGCCCTGTGTTTTTTGTTTTTATCTGCCACTCACCCAAGGATAGGCCCCCTGTTAATAGCCTAACTTTTAGTTGGAGGGGGGCGCCAGGGCTAGGCCTCATGTTCCTAGCCTAACTTTTTAGAAGGGGGAGAAGGGACTTTTGGTAGACCGTCAATGTTGCCTCGTCGCTCTTGCTTGCCGATCTTTGGTTTTACTAAACCGCCTTAGGCTCGCAGGGGTATGACGCTTTGGTTTTACTAAACCTTCTGTGGGGCACCCTTTTTTCGTCTGACGCTCGCTCCCGCGCTGTCTCTCCCTTATTTTGTTGGCGCTCCCCTTGGCCTTGAGTTCATGAGACACAGTCTTCCCCTTAATTGAACTCCCTCATACATTGAGGTCCCCGCGGCACGGTCTTCACCTCCTTTGAGCTCTCTGATGCCTTGAACTGTCGTCCCTTCCACCCTTTTTGGTGACGCGGGTCTCTGGGAAGGGCTCCGCGCCCGCTCCGCCCTGCAGCGTGGACAAATCCCGCTCCAGGTCGGTCCTATGCTTCCGACATGTTCTCTTTTTTGGCTGCTGTGGTCGGGTCGCTCTGGACCCGCTCCGCCCTAGGATGGTACTATCCGTCTCTGGGTCGGTCCTCTGCATCGCACTGTTTTATTTTTGCTCATGCAAGCTCCCCTGCCAGCTGTCCTGCTGTGCACTTGGGTTGAGCCTTTTGGTTGGTATTTACCTCCATCTCCCTTTCCGCTCGAGGGCGGACAAATCCGCTCTGGAGCGGACATCTCCGCTCTGGTGCAAGCATCTCCGCTCTGCAGCGATGTCTATTCCGCTCTGGACAGGGCCCCCTTGGGCTCCTTCTTCACTTTGGCTTCTACACTGGGTCTCTCCTCCACCTGTTCCGCTCTGGAGCGGACACCAGTCCCGCTCCTGGTCGGTCCTAGGCCTTCCCTCCTGCTGCCCTAGCCCTCCTGTTTTCACCTGGTTCTCCTCTACGATTGTTCCACTCTGGAGCGGACGCCAGTCCTGCTCCAGGTCGGTCCTAGGCCTTGCCTTCTGATGCCCTGGCTCTCTTGTTCACTGTGCGCATGCCTTTCTCCTTTGCCTCGACTGCCATTGTCATGCATGCATGCCCCGCTCTGGAGCGGGAGGGTGTAGTCCGCTCTGGAGCGGGTCTGTCTGCTCCGCTCTGGAGCGGATTTTCCCGCTCTAGAGCGGACTTGCCCTCTCGGCCCTGGCACTATTTTTTGGCCAATATTGCCTTGTTTGTACTTGGGGTTTGTCGGTTACAGTGTCTCATAACCTTCTCCTTTACATCAGGCTGTGTTCCCGCTCTGCACTGCTGGGTCCCTTGGCCTGCCATCTCCTCTTCGGTCCCTTCACCCTCAGGTACCCTTTCGGTTCTTATATGGCTGTCATGCTTTATTTCAGGGTGTTTGAACCTGCACCTTGGTCTTTTCTGACCTGGGTTTTTGGGGTTCTTCGGACTGTTGCTGCTTATGATGTATGCTTGGCCCTCCCACATGGGGGGGTCCGTCTCCGTCCTTCTCCACATGGGGGTGGGGGGGGTGGGGTGTTATTACTTTTATGTACTTATCATAATGCATGGTATCTTTTATGTGTTTTTTGCGCATACTGTCATACCTTCCTTCAATTTCTGCATCTTCTTTCTCTGAGCTTCTTCTGGGACATCTTTAATTTCTCCCTTCGCTTACAGTGCGGATGTCGCTCCCTGCCTGCGCGCGCCATGGGTGTGCCCGTCCGGCTATGGGAGCGGGGCATACTGGGTGCCCCGCCCATGCTGCGTGCTACTGCCGTGATGGCTTCACCCCCAGACGGTGTGGCCCGTGTCTCGTCAACATTATGACGATTGCGTCTCGCCCTACTTCACCGGATGTTGAGACGGCATGGGTCAACCTCACCGCTGCATGGTCGGGCGTGGCTCGGTCTGTTAAGGACCTTTTACACCGGGTCCCCCGCTTCATGGACGAAGGGGTTCGCGCCTTGCTGAACCTTCCTCTGGTGTCTCCGCGCCCTGTGGTCCCCGCTTCGCAGGTCCCTCAGTCTGGTGTGTCTCCGTTATCGGCGGACACAGCGGGGTCGATGCGGCGCCGCTCAGCTTCTCCACGTCGCTTGAAGTCTTCGACGTCCCGCCCCCCTGCAGCTTCTGACCCCACGTCTCTGGGCTCGACGTCTTTTCGCCCTAAGATGGCGATGCTTCCCCCGGTCCGTGTTCCTGCTGGTGTTTCGGCCTTCTCACCTGGTCGTCGTACCACCCATGGGCTGCTCAGGGAGACTGGGGCGTCGCAGGCCGCCGGTCATCTACCATCGGCTCCTCCGCCATCGTTGCCGTTGGCTCTTCTACCACCGTTCCCGCCTACTCCACCTCCTAAGAAGGCGGGGGCTCTGTTTGCTTCGGCCTCTCCTCTTCTTGTCCGCGATGGTCTCCCGGATTCTCCTGGCTTTGTCGGGTCTGACATTCCGTCTGGCCTGCCTTCTCCTGCTCGGACAAGTGGACCCGTACCTCTGGCGGTGCGAGGCACCAGTGTGGCGGTTTTAGGGTCTGGTCAGGTGGGGGCTGCCTGTGACCTCGTGGAACTGAGTGGCGGGAGCGCTGAAGTGTACGATGCCGTAGTGGTTGAGGACTCGCCACGGGAGTCTTTCTCCTATACTCCGTCACCTCGTCGGTCGCCCAGCCGTAGGAGCCGTCGCCGGACCATCTCTTCATCTTCCTCGTCACCGGCCGACGACCCTGGATGGGTCCTTCCTATTCGGGCCATCCAGGAGGCCCAGGTTAGGGCTGAGGAGGCTAACGCTGCACGGTTTGCCTCCCTACACGGGATGCTTGCTCTGATGGCGGGAGGCTTGGAGCGTCCTCCTTCCATTCCTCCTGTGCTTCAACCTTGCGTTTTGGTTGTTCGACACTATTGCCTCCTAGGCTTGATGTTGCTTGCCTGTCTCCGGATTTACTAAACCTTCTTGCAGGGCACCAGTTTTCGTCTGCTTCCAGCTCCTGCGACACGGTCTTACCCTCCATTGCACTCACCAATACCTTGAGTTCCTGAGCCGCAGTCTTCACCTATGTTGAACTCACCAATACCTTGAGGTTCCTGAGGCACGGTCTTCACCTCCATTGAGCTCCCCTATACCTTGCGGTTCCTGCGACACGGTCTTCACCTACGTTGAGCTCACCAATCCCTTGAGTTCCTGGGACACGGTCTTCACCTACTTTGACCTCGCTCATACCTTGCGGTTCCTCAGGCACAGTCTTACCCTACGTTGAGCTCCCTTATACTTTGAGGTTCCTGTGACACAGTCTTAACCTCTATTGTGCTCACCAATCCCTTGGGATGTCTTATTCCTTCCACCCTCCCCGGTGCCGCGGGTCTCTCGGAGGGGCTGTACTCGGCTCGCTCCGCCCTGGTGCGTGGATGACTCCCGCTCCAGTTCGGTCCTATGACTAGACACATTCTCTTATGCGACCGCTCCCTTTATTACTGCAATCTGCATGACGTCCTTCAACGGTGTCTTTGGCTTTGCTGAGCGGGACCCTTTAGGCCTCTCCTCTAAAGTTGGGAATGTTTTTATTACGGGCCTCTGGCGTCTGGGCTAGGGCCTCACGGGGCCCGTTCCCCCCTAGGGTGGGCTCTATCCTCCTCTAGGTCGGGCCTATGCTTTGCCTCTGTTCTTTACCCACGGACGCTCCCGCGTCGGCTGTGATGCTAGGCCATTCAGTTGGGATGCTTGGATGTACATATCTGATGTTTTTCCCCAGGGAGGCTCCCACGTCGGCTATCGTGCTAGACGATTCTTTTGGGACTCTTGGATGTTCCTGGCCTTTCACCTTTACTGGTCCCTACAGGCCTCTGACGTTTGGCTACCCTACGCCCGCTCCTCCCTGGTGCGGCGACTCCGCTCTGGAGCGGAAGATACGCTCTGGAGCGGTGACTGTCTTTTTATTTCCGTGGATGCTTCCACGTCTGCTGTCCTGCTAGACTATTCTGACGGAACTCTTGGATGTTTTCCCTTTCACCCTTCCTGCTTCCTCACGCCTCTCCCATCCGTCTGCACTACATCTGCCCCGCCCTAGAGCGGAACTTCCCGCTCTTGGCCAGTTCTCTTCCATACTTCTCCTGACACCATCCCGGTTCCTCACCTGTCCTATGCCGCTCTCCGCTCTGGGGCGGAGCTTACTTTCTGCTCCGGAGCGGGATTTCCGCCCCAGAGCGGAGCGGGCCGTTCGGGGCCCCCTCCACTCTGGGTCGGTTCTCGGTGGACTTTGCTTTGCCTCTGGATGGGCCCTCAGTTGCTGTCATTCCTCTTACTACTGTTGCAGTCATTCATCTTACTCCTGGCTCCGTCTCGCTCCCTTGCCTCCCTTGGCTAGGTCATTCATCTTCCTACTGGCACCATCTCGCTCCATTGCCTCCCTCGGCCTCCTGGGCCGCTCCTGCAGCGTGCAACGCTCTCCGCTCTGGTGCGCAGCTTCCATTCCGTTCCAGGGCAGTGAGGACCCTTCCTCCTCCATTTCACTCCAGAGCGAATTTTCCGCCCCGGAGCAGTGGGGACCTTTCTGGACCACTCCACTCTGGGTCGGTGCTAGGGTGCTTTGCTTTACCTCTGGTTAGGGACTCAGTTGCAGTTGTTCACGGACTTCTCTTTTTTATCAGGCTGTGCTCCCACTCTACTCTGATGGTAGAGTGGAGAAGAGGCGTCTTCTCCTCTTCAGTGCCTTCACCCTTTGGGATTCTTATTATCCTCTTCAATTATAAGGCTTTCATGCCTTCCTTCTGGGGTTTTGCACCTGCCCCTTGGTCTTTTCTGACCGGGGTTTTTCGGGGTTCTTGCTCTTGCTGGTTCGCCTGGTCTCTCCCTGACCCTCCGCATGGGGGGTCACTCTTCACCCCTCGCCTCGCACTGGGGGGGGGGGGGATACTCACTTTCATGAAAGGTGCTCCATTTTCGAGGTGTAGTGAGCACTTTTGTGCGTCCTTCGGCCCTTGTGCCTGTTAATTTTCAGGAAGTTTTCTTCCAGTATTTGTGCACCCATGAATTATCCCCCTGTATAACCCTCCGTTCGAAGGGTCCCCCTTTTTCGTCCTTTCCTTCCTACACAAGGGAAGGGGGTATTCTCCGGTCACGGATTTACCGGTTTTTCACATTATTGTGCTTACACGCAATTCCTGTGCTTCCTACGTGGGTCGGCAGTATCTTTTTCCTTTCCGATTGCAAGGAGGATCTCACTTCCTTCCTGCGCACACCATGGGTGTGTCCGTCCTGCCATGCCCGTTGGACGTAGAGAGTGTCCTCTCCTTATCTCATGCTACAGCCGCGATGGTTTTCACCCTCGGAGGTATAGTTCGTGGCTCGTGGATATTGTCCTTTGGGTCTCGTCCTCCTTACCCGGACACGGATGAGGCACGGTCTCGCCTCTGCACTATGTAGTCGGGAATTGCTCTCTATGTCAAGGACCACTTCCATTGGATTCCACACTTCGTACGACGGAGGGGTACGCGCCATGCGTCCCCTTACCTCTGCTGTCTCCGTGGCGCCAGGCCGCCTTTCCTCCTGTGCCTCGTTCGGGCGTCCTCGCGGTTTCCGAGGACGCCGAAACGTCGGTGTGACGTCGCTCTCCTTCCCCATATCGCCGACGATTCCCGACTCCTACGTCCGGTTCATGCCATACATGTGGCTCTAGACGAGGCTCGGGAGCCCGTCCCACTGCTTGCAACCTCCCTGCCCGGGCCTGCCGCCCTATGGGCGGATGCTCTGTCGAAAGGACAGAGCGCCCAGGTTGTATGGTATTCCCAACACACCGTGTTCGACGACCTAGCGGCATCCTGGAGTGTTCCACAGGTGGCCTGGTTCGCCTCATGCGAGGCGACCGGGTGGCCTGTGTTCCTGTACCGCTGGTTTACTCCTCCGGCGGAGGTACCGGTCGCGTTTGGCATGGACTGGCGCAGGTGGCGGTCGGTTTATGTGTGTTCCACCAACCGCCGCCCTTTTTGATGTGCAGGCCTCCACAGGCTGAGAGGGTACCAGTGCTACGTTTGGTTGTCGCGCCCATCCGGCCGGCCCAAGCCTGGTCCGGTCGGCTGAAGCGGTGGTACCCGAGTCCAGTTCCCCTAGCGTTCTCCGAATTCCTCTTGGTATCGGTTGGTGTCCTAGGGACCTCGTTCGCCTTCACATCGTGGATGTTGTGCGGCAGGGTGGATGCCTCAGTTTAGTTGTTCTTTGAATGTCAAATCCTCTCCCCTGGATTCATTTTACATGGCAGACTTACGGCTCTCACTGACGCAGTTTTCCTTCTTGGTTCCCTACCCATCACGGACGCGACCATCGGTGGCGTTCGTGTTTCACTACCTCCATTGGTTAATATTGAGAAGCGTCCCAACATCTGCACCACTCTTACGAACCGCCTGTCGGCCATTCGGGTACCGTTTGAGACTTTCACGGGGTTGGTTGTTCCTCCCTAGGACTTGGGTTCTTTTTTGCGATCCTGCTTTATGCTTCGTCCGACGCCGCGTCAGCTTCTTCCTCAGTGGTTTCTGGCGGAGGCTCTCAAACTGCTCTCGTCTGCCTCTTACGCTCATTACCCCACGCCTGAACACTTCCGTGATGTGACATTGTTCTTTATGGCTTTGGCGACGGGTGAAGGAGTCCCCGGAGATGACTGCCAGGTCTAGGGACCGTCATTCCTTACATCGTTCTCCCGTCCTTGAGTCAGTTGCTTTGGCTCCGTCTGTTCGTTTGGTTGCTACAACCGTACGCGACACTCCCGTTTTTATGCTTTTCCTGTACCAGCTTTCAAACATGGTAGGGTTCGTCATCCGTTATGCCCGGTTCAAACCCTGCATCCGTATGTGTACTCGACCAGGCCAGTGTCGGGGTTGCCTTCCGGGTGGCTTCCGACGTGCTGTGGGACTTCGCCTGTGTCGGTAGTTTCGGGCCAGTAACCCTTACGTTCTGGACGCAGCTCATGTTGTCCGTTCGTACGCTGCTACGTTCAGATTTTACATACTCTTTCTCGACCGACCGTTGCCGACACGGGGCTTTGGTCTTCCCCCACCACGTTTGTCTCCTCCTCTCTGGCCATGTCCACAGGCAGGACGGGACGTCCTTGTCGTGCGTTGGGCCAGCAGGTTCACTCAGGGTCTACCTGCAGCGTTCCTTCTGTCTCTTATCCTTCTCCCTTCTTGTTCTTCTTTTATTGGGGGAGGGGGGGGGGGGGGATTGCACTATACCCATACTTGCACCTACGTTAAAGGATTAATAACTAGGTTAAGATTTTGATGTAATTTCTCGTCTTAAAGTATACTACGTTCTGTTCAGGCTGGGAAATTAGGTATAGCCCGGCAGCCCGGACTGGCCTGGACATGTAGCCGGGCTAGTGATTTTCAACGTAAGTCTGCCCGGCAATTGCCCGGGAGATAAGTGAATTGTTTGTAATACTTCCTTACATAACGCTTCAATAAAATAAATAATAGTAAACATATAATATCAAATTATTCAAATACCGGTATATAATGTATGTACGAAATCATTGCTGCGGCCACCAACCAACATTACTCGGTGTGCGGTGACCTTTAAGTAAACAGTAAACAGCTGATCGGTTGTCGAATACTATACTGCCAATATTGATTTTTATCGGATACAATAACATAAACAAGTTCAATAAACAGATAAATATAACAAAAACCGGAAAATTGAAACAAGTTAGGCTAAATTTTTGCCGTGTAAATCCTATGATTACATGGCCTAAGATGTGTTGTTATTGCATTGCCGTGAATTTCGTAATGTTACTAACTTGAATTGAATTGGGGATACTTGTTAAGCTTGTAGATGGTGTTGGTGGCATAGTTGTTGGTCTGTGGTCAATATGTTATACGATAATTAATGTAAATCGATAAATGCTGGTTGGGGGTAGCATATTGGCATCGTCTGCACCTAAGCATGTCTCCACTTCGTCGATATTGGCGTGCATTTTGATTATTTTTTCTATTTTTCCCAAGTTTATTGTAATTAATTATTATCTTCAAAAAATCGGGCTATGGGGATTTTTGGATTATCCGTGTTCGAATTATCAGATTTTTTGTAACAGACAAACAAATCTTCCTTAAGTCAGTGGTGTGGTTTCATATTCAGTATAGCCGTAAACCGTAATACATCAATGATGAAGTATGAATTTGTAATGTGATTCAATTAAAATATGACTTAGACTAAGGCTACCTGTTCCTAGAAATGTTTTTTGCCTTATCCAATATACATCAATAATGAACTATGAATTTGTAATGTGATTCAATACAAATATGGGACAGATTAAGGCTGCCTGTTACTAGAAATGTTTTTCGCCTTATCCAATTTATATATTTAAATACGGCTATAGACATGAAGTCTGTTATTGGAGAGTGTAGGCACCAGCTGTCGAGCAGGGCAGTACCCAGAGGAGGCCACATAGCCATATGATAATGAGTTACTGGAACGTGGTGACAAAACAAAGCCATACCAAAGGAACTGTAAAAGGAATATTCATAAGATAATTTAAATTAAATATAACCTACTTTATATTGGAGTGAGGGGATAAAGTGGTATTGCCATATTCCAAGGAAGAGAAGGGGAGGGAGAGTGGAGAACAAACGTTTAAATTGAAAAGACCTGCGCATCCCGGAATGGGAGAGGTTTAATTAGGTTATTAAATGGAAACCTTTAATGTCCTCCTTTTATATTCAATGTTTTTACCATAAACGTGCCATAGAAAATACTAGTGTTATTTCCAAAACATTAGTGATGCAAAACTTCATAAGTACTGTGGAGGTAAAATAGGCAATTTAGTAGTAGCCTCTACGTTCCAACGTAGAGCTATATACTTATCGTATAATTATGCTCCGCTCTAGAGCGGGCAATTATCGAAATCACTAGCGCGATAAAACGATAACATCTAGAGTAGCACCTTACTCTCTCTACTAGGTACGTTGTACATACTTTGGAGGCCACTATTTGAAAAGGAAAATAAGAAAATATTGATGAGAAAGAAGAGAAAATTACAGGATTTTAGGCCATCCTATCTGGCTCCTTCAGTCGTCTTGACGGATCCACCCCACTACCCGACAGGGTTCATTGGGCATTCCTTTTCGCGCTACTCAAGCCTTCACACTCGCTTTTTTCTATGCGCCCGATTTTTGTGCTGCTACTCCTGTCGCCTACCCTTTGGGTGAGTTGTGGGCCTTATTTATGGTACCTAAGGTTATTAGACAGATGATCTGTGATGTAGGCACGCTTCAAATGGGCTCTTAGGTGTGTTACTTTGAGTATGGCGTCGAAACTGGTTGGTCACGCTTCTGCGCATGCGTCGCCCTTCGGCGAGTGTTATTATTTGGGCCTTTGCCTGGTTTTATCTTCATTTTCACTTGCAGTGGCTTAGTTTTGTTTACCTGGTAGGTTCTCTTACGCTTTGTGCTTCTTTTCTGCTTTCCTTGCGTGGTTTTTGCGAAAAGTTAGGCTAACTTGTGTACTTTCGTTTGTGATGAAGGGGGCATAGCCCCCCTTGCCTTGGCAGGTTATATTGGCCTTATGTTTTGCTTACCTTCACATGAATGTTTCGCATTGGAGTGTGCCCTGTGTTTTTTGTTTTTATCTGCCACTCTTCCTAGGCTAGGCCCCCTGTTAATAGCCTAACTTTTAGTTGGCGGGGGGCGCCAGGGCTAGGCCTCATGTTCCTAGCCTAACTTTTTAGAAGGGGGAGAAGGGACTTTTGGTAGACCGTCAATGTTGCCTCGTCGCTCTTGCTTGCCGATCTATGGTTTTACTAAACCGCCTTAGGCTCGCAGGGGTATGACGCTTTGGTTTTCTAAACCTTCTGTGGGGCACCCTTTTTTCGTCTGACGCTCGCTCCCGCGCTGTCTTTCCCTTATTTTGTTGGCGCTCCCCTAGGCCTTGAGTTCATGAGACACAGTCTTCCCCTTACTTGAACTCCCTCATACATTGAGGTCCCCGTGGCACGGTCTTCACCTCCTTTGAGCTCTACGATGCCTTGAACTGTCGTCCCTTCCACCCTTTGTTGGTGACGCGGGTCTCTGGGACGGGCTCCGCGCCCGCTCCGCCCTGCAGCGTGGACCAGTCCCGCTCCAGGTCGGTCCTCTGCTTCCGACATGTTCTCTTTTTTGGCTGCTGTGGTCGGGTCACACTGGACCCGCTCCGCCCTAGGATGGTACTATCCGTCTCTAGGTCGGTCCTCTGCATCGCACTGTTTTCATTTTGCTCATGCAAGCTCCCCTGCCAGCTGTCCTGCTGTGCACTTGGGTTGAGCCTTTTGGTTGGTTTTTACCTCCATCTCCCTTTCCGCTCGAGGGCGGACAAATCCGCTCTGGAGCGGACATCTCCGCTCTGGTGCGAGCATCTCCGCTCTGCAGCGATGTCTATTCCGCTCTGGACAGGGCCCCCCTTGGGCTCCTTCTTCCCTTTGGCTTCTACACTGGGTCTCTCCTCCACCTGTTCCACTCTGGAGCGGACACCAGTCCCGCTCCTGGTCGGTCCTAGGCCTTCCCTCCTGCTGCCCTAGCCCTCCTGTTTTCACCTGGTTCTACTCTACGATTGTTCCGCTCTGGAGCGGACGCCAGTCCCGCTCCTGGTCGGTCATAGGCCTTCCCTCCTGCTGCCCTAGCCCTCCTGTTTTCACCTGGTTCTACTCTACGATTGTTCCGCTCTGGAGCGGACGCCAGTCCCGCTCCTGGTCGGTCCTAGGCCTTCCCTCCTGCTGCCCTAGCCCTCCTGTTTTCACCTGGTTCTACTCTACGATTGTTCCGCTCTGGAGTGGGCGCCAGTCCTGCTCCAGGTCGGTCCTAGGCCTTGCCTTCTGATGCCCTGGCTCTCTTGTTCGCTGTGCGCATGCCTTTCTCCTTTGCCTAGCCTGCCATTGTCATGCATACATGCCCCGCTCTGGAGCGGGTGGGTGTAGTCCGCTCTGGAGCGGGTCTGTCTGCTCCGCTCTGGAGCGGACTTTCCCGCTCTCGAGCGGACTTGCCCTCTCGGCCCTGGCGCTATTTTTTGGCCAATATTGCCTTGTTTGTACTTGGGGTTTGTCGGTTACTGTGTCTCATAACCTTCTCCTTTACATCAGGCTGTGTTCCCGCTCTGCACTGCTGGGTCCCTTGTCCTGCCATCTCCTCTTCGATCCCTTCACCCTCAGGTACCCTTTTCGGTTCTTATATGGCTGTCATGCTTTATTTCGGGGTGTTTGAACCTGTACCTTGGTCTTTTCTGACCTGGGTTTTTGGGGTTCTTCGGACTGTTGCTGCTTATGATGTATGCTTGGCCCTCCCACATGGGGGGGTCCGTCTCCGTCCTTCTCCACATGGGGGGGGGGGTGTTATTACTTTTATGTACCTATCATAATGCATGGTATCTTTTGTGTGTTTTTTGCGCATACTGTCATACCTTCCTTCAATTTATGCATCTTCTTTCTCTGAGCTTCGTCTGGGACATCTTTCATTTCTCCTTTCGCTTACTGTGCGGATGTCGCTCCCTGCCTGCGCGCGCCATGGGTGTGCCCGTCCGGCTATGGGTGCTGGGCATCCTGAGTGCCCCGCCCATGCTGCGTGCTACTGCCGTGATGGCTTCCCCCCAGACGGTGTGGCCCGTGTCTCGTCAACTTTATGTCGATTGAGTCTCGCCCTACTTCACCGGATGCTGAGACGGCACGGGTTAACCTCACCGCTGCATGGTCGGGCGTGGCTCGGTCTGTTAAGGACCATTTACACCGGGTCCCCCGCTTCATGGACGAAGGGGTTCGCGCCTTGCTGAACCTTCCTCTGGTGTCTCCGCGCCCAGTGGTTACCGCTTCGCTGGTCCCTCAGTCTGGTGTGTCTCCGTTATCGGCGGACACGGCACCACGTCGCCGGAAGTCTTCGACGTCCCGCCGCCCTGCAGCTTCCGACCACACATCTCTGGGCTCGACGACTTTTCGCCCTAAGATGGCGATGCTTCCCCCGGTCCGTGTTTCTGCTGGTGTTTCGGCCTTCTCACCTGGTCGTCGGCCCACCCATGGGCTGCTCAGGGAGATTGGGGCGTCGCAGGCCGCCGGACATCTACCGTCGGCTCTACCGTCGGCTCCTCCGCCATCGTTGCCGTTGGCTCTCCTACCACCGTTACCGCCTACTCCACCTCCTAAGAAGGCGGGGGCTCTGTTTGCTTCGGCCTCTCCTCTTCTTGTCCGCGATGGTCTCCCGGATTCTCCTGGTTTTGTCGGGTCTGACATTCCGTGTGGCCTGCCTTCTCCTGCTCGGAAGAGTGAACCCGTACCTCTGGCAGTGCACGGCGCCAGTGTGGCGGTTTTAGGGTCTGGTCAGGTGGGGGCTACCTGTGACCTCGTGGGACTGAGTGGCGGGAGCGATGAAGTGTACGATGCCGTAGTGGTTGAGGACTCGCCCCGGGAGTCTTTCTACTATACTCCGTCGCCTCGTCGGTCGCCCTGTCGTAGGAACCGTCGCCGGACCATCTCTTCATCTTCCTCATCACCGACCGCAGACCCTGGATGGGTCCTTCCTATTCGGGCCATCCAGGTGGCCCAGGTTGGGGCTGCGGTGGCTAACGCTGCACGGTTTGCCTCCCTGCACGGGATGCTTGCACTGATGGCGGGAGGCTTGGAGCGTCCTCCTCCCATTCCTCCTGTGCTTCAACCTTGCGTTTTGGTTGTTCGACACTATTGCCGCCTAGGCTTGCTCTTGCTTGCCTGTCTCCGGATTTACTAAACCTTCTTGCTGGGCACCGGTTTTCGTCTGCTTCCAACTCATGAGACACAGTCGTACCCTCCATTGAACTCGCCAATACCTTGAGTTCCTGAGCCGCAGTCTTCACCTATATTGAACTCACCAATACCTTGGGATGTCTTTTTCCTTCCACCCTCCCCGGTGCCGCAGGTCTCTCGGACGGGCTGTACTCAGCTCGCTCCGCCCTGGTGCGTGGATGACTCCCGCTCCAGGTCGGTCCTATGACTAGACGCATTCTCTTATAAGACCGCTCCCTTTCTTACTCCAATCTGCCTGACGTCCTTCAACGGTGTCTTTGGCTTTGCTGAGCGGGTCCCTTTAGGCCTCTCCACTTCAGTTGGGAATGTTTTTATTACGGGCCTCTGGCGTCTGGGCTAGGGCCTCACGGGGCCCGTTCCGCCCTAGGGTGGGCTCTCTCCTCCTCTCGGTCGGGCCTATGCTTTGCCTCTGTTCTTTACCCACGGACGCTCCCACGTCGGCTGTGATGCTAGACCATTCGGTTGGGACGCTTGGATGTACATATCTGATGTTTTTACCCAGGGAGGCTCCCACGTCGGCTATCGTGCTAGACGATTCTTTTGGGACTCTTGGATGTTCCTGGCCTTTCACCTTTACTGGTACCTACGGGCCTCTAACGTTTGGCTGCCCTCCGCCCGCTCCTCCCTGGTGCGGTGCCTCCGCTCTGGAGCGGACGATGCGCTCTGGGGCGGTGACTGTCTTTTTTCTTTCCGTGGATGCTTCCACGTCGGCTGTCCTGCTAGTCTATTCTGACGGAACTCTTGGGTGTTTTCCCTTTCACCCTTCCTGATGCCTCACGCCTCTCCCATCAGACTGCACTACATCTGCCCCGCCCTCGAGCGGATATTCCCGCTCTTGGCCAGTTCTCTTCCATACTTCTCCTGACACCATCCCGGTTCCTCACCTGTCCTGTGCCGCTCTCCGCTCTGGGGCGGAGCTTACTTTCTGCTCCAGAGCGGGCTTTCCGCCCCCGCGTGGAGCGGGCCATTCGGGGCCCCCTCCACTCTGGGTCGGTTCTCGGTGGACTTTGCCTTGCCTCTGGATGGGCCCTCCGTTGCGGTCATTCATCTTACTACTGTTGCAGTCATTCATCTTACTACTGGCTCCGTCTCGCTCCCTTGCCTCCCTAAGCTAGGTCATTCATCTTCCTACTGGCTCCATCTCGCTCCTTTGCCTCCCTCGGCCTCCTGGGCCGCTCCTGCAGCGTGCAACGCTCTCCGCTCTGGTGCGCAGCTTCCATTTCCGCTCCGGGGCGGCGAGGGCCCTTCCTCCTACATTCCGCTCCAGAGTGGCTTTCCGCCCCGGAGCGGAGGGGACCATTCTGGACCACTCCACTCTGGGTCGGTGCTAGGGTGCTTTGCTTTACCTCTGGATAGGGACTCAGTTGCAGTGGTTCACAGACTTCTCTTTTCATCAGACTGTGCTCCCACTCTACTCTGATGGTAGAGTGGAGAAGAGGCGTCTTCTCCTCTTCAGTGCCTTCACCCTTTGGGTATTCTTATTATCCTCTTCAATTATACGGCTTTTATGCCTTCCTTCTGGGGATTTGCACCTGCCCCTTGGTCTTTTCTGACCGGGTTTTTTTGGGGGTTCTTGCTCTTGCTGGTTCGCCTGGTCTCTCCCTGACCCTCCGCATGGGGGGTCCCTCTTCACCCCTCGCCTCGCACAGGGGGGGGGGGGGGGGATACTCATTTTCATGAAAGGTACTCCATTTTCGAGGTGTAGTGAGCACTTTTGTGCGTCCTTTGGCCCTTGTGCCTGTTAATTTTCGGGAGTTTTCTTCCAGTATTTGTGCACCCATGAATTATCCTCCTGTATAGCCCTCCGTTCGAAGGGTCCCCCTTTTTCGTCATTTCCTTCCTACACAAGGGAAGGGGGTAATCTCCTGTCACGGATTTACCGGTTTTTCACATTATTGTGCTTACACACAATTCCTGGGCTTCCTACATGGGACGGCAGTATCTTTTTCCTTTCCGATTGCGGGGCGGATATCACTTCCTTCCTGCGCACACCATGGGTGTGTCCGTCCTGCCGTGCTCGTTGGACGTAGGGAGTGTCCTCCCCTTATCTCATGCTACAGCCGCGATGGTTTTCACCCTCGGAGGTATAGATCGTGGCTCGTGGATATTGTCCTTTGTGTCTCGTCCTCCTTACCCGGACACGGATGAGGCGAGGTCTCGCCTCTGCACTATGTAGTCGGGAATTGCTCTCTATGTCAAGGACCACTTCCATTGGATTCCACACTTCGTACGACGGAGGGGTACGCGCCATGCGTCCCCTTACCTCTGCTGTCTCCGTGGCGCCAGGCCGCCTTTCCTCCTGTGCCTCGTTCGGGCGTCCTCGCGGTTTCCGAGGACGCCGAAACGACGGTGTGCCGTCGCTCTCCTTCCCCATATCGCCGACGATTCCCGACTCCTCCGTCCGGTTCATGCCATACATGTGGCTCTGGACGAGGCTCGGGAGCCCGTCACACTGCATGCACCCTCCCTGCCCGGGCCTGCCGCCCTATGGGCGGATGCTCTGTCGAATGGACGGAGCGCCCGGGTAGTATGGTATTCCCAACACACCGTGTTCGACGACCTAGCGGCCTCCTGGAGTGTTCCACAGGTGGCCTGGTTCGCCTCATGCGAGGCGACCGGGTTGCTTGTGTTCCTGTACCGCTGGTTTACTCCTCCGGCGGAGGTACCGGTCGCGTTCAGCAAGGACTGGCGCAGGTGGCGGTCGGTTTATGTGTGTTCCACCAACCTCCGCTCTTTTTGTTGTACAACGTCCTCCACAGGTTGAGAGGGTACCAGTGCTTCGTTTGGTTGTCGCGCCCATCCGGCCGGCCCAAGCCTGGTCCGCTCGGCTGAAGCGGTGGTACCCGAGTCCAGTTCCCCTAGCGATCTCCGATTTCCTCTTGGTATTGGTTGGTGTCCTAGGGACCTCGTTCGCCTTCACATCGTGGATGTTGTGAGGCAGGGTGGATGCCTAAGTTTAGTCGATCTTTGAATGTCCAATCCTCTCCCCTGGATTCATTTTACATGGCAGACTTACGGTTCTCACTGCCACTGTTTTCCTTCTTGGTTTCCTACCCATCACGGACGCGCCCGTCGGTGGCGTTCGTGTTTCACTACCTCCTTTGGTTAATCTTGAGAAGCGTCCCAACATCTGCACCACTCTTCCGAACCGCCTGTCGGCCATTCGGGTCCCGTTTGAGACTTTCACGGGGTTGGTCGTTCCTCCCTAGGACTTGGGTTCTTTTTGCGATCCTGCTCTATGCTTCGTCCGACGCAGCGTTGGCTTCCTCCTCGCTGGTTTCTGGCGGAGGCTCTCGTCCTGCTCTCGTCTGCCTCTTACGCTCATTACCTCGCGCCTGCACACTTCCGTGGCTTGACATTGTTCTTTATGGCTTTGGCGACAGGTGAAGGAGTCCCCGGAGATGACTGCCAGGTCTAGGATCCGCCATTCCTTACATCATTCTCCCGTCCTTGAGTTGTTGTTGTTGTTGTTGTTCCCTAAGCTGCCTGGCCGAACAGCCCCGAGTCCCTGAGAAAGGCCATGGCCACGATCGGGCTTTCCCACAGAGCTCTCATTGAGTGTAGATTGTGTTGTTGGCGTAAGTGGTTGTGTGAAATGCAGTCTTCTATGATGTGTTTAATGGTATGGGGTGCTGTGTTACATCCCGGGCAGGCGTCGACAACGGAGTCATCCAGTCTCTTCTGATAGCTCAGGAGAGCTGGATGGTGTCCGCATCTCAGCCTGGCCAGGTGGACTCTGTCCTCGCGAGGAAGGGAGGATTCGGAAGGATGGATTTCGGGAGGTCGTGCATGCAGCTGTGTGTTGTCTGTGAGTGAGTGGATGGATCGGTGAGAGATATGAGTATGGATGTGCTTCTGGATGTTGGTTCGGGGTGGGCAGGGAGGGAGAGAGGACAATAATTGTGTGTGATACCGTGTGCTGGGTGTTGTTTTGATATTTCTTGGTGTCTGTGGGTGTGTTGCCATATAGTTTAGTGGGTGGTCTTGGTTCGTGGAGGCTGCTGCCAGGAATTGAGTGCCTCTCATGTCCAGATGGTCTTTGACTTTGAGGATTTTGGTTTCTTGATGTAGGTGATCTGTGGGTGCAGTAGCTGTGCAGCCTGTAATGATCTTCAGGGCTTTGTTTTGAATAGTCTGTAAGGTCTTATGATGTGTTTCAGCTAGGTTAGAAGCCCAGGCTGGGCTTGCGTATTCCATCACTGATCTTATGTATTGTTTATATACTGTGGTGGTAGTTTCTTTGTTGTGTCCAAATTTTGTGTGAGCAAGTGACCTGAGGGCGTTAAGTCTGGGTGTCAGTTTCTTTTTAATGTTTGTGGTGTGCTGTTTGAATGTCATATGAGTATCATATGTTACTCCTAGGATTTTGGGTGTGTGTGTATGTGTTAGGGGTGTGTTGTTTATGGTGAGTTGAGGGATGTATTCGTGTTCTCCTGTCCAACTTGTGAGCAGGGTTGCGGTGGATTTGGCTGGGCTAGATTAAGTCTGTTTGTAGTGCACCAGCCATGTAGTGTGTTGAGATAGGGTTGAAGGAGATCTGTTGCTCTTTTTGGGTCATGGTGTGTGCATGTGAGTGTTATGTCATCTGCATAGGAGGCTAAGTTTATTTGGGGCGTATTGGGTGTAGTTATATCGTGCATGTACAGATTGAAGAGTGCGGGCGATAGGACGGATCCTTGTGGGACTCCGTTTGGAAAGTTTCTGATTTTAGATGACTGACCGGCAAAAGATACGTGTGCACATCTGCCTGCTAGGAAGTTGGCCAGCCACCGTTTTGTGTTGTTGTGCATGTTTGTGTTGTAGATTTTGTTTGTTAGGTTGTGGCGGGGGATGGCATCGAAGGCTTTACTAATGTCGAGTGTGGCTAATAGTGATCTGTGTGGTGGTCTAGCTGAATTGATGCCGTCGAAAGCTCTTTGTGTAAGGTCTGTGAGAAGAGTGTTTGTGGAGTGCAGTGGCCTAAAGCCATGTTGTGTTGGAGCTAGGGGTAGGTCAGGTAATTAGTTGTAATACTAGGCGTTCCATGACTTTGGAGGGGGAGCAAAGGAGTGTGATGGGGCGGTGCGAGGAGGGTAGCGTGGGGTCTTTGTTGGGTTTGGGGAAAGTGATGATGATACCATGCTTCCAAATGTCTGGTATTGTGTTGTGTGAATAGCTGTAGTTTGATATGTTAGTGAGTGCTTGTATGCCTTGTGGTCCCAGGTGTCTGAGGTGTATGTTGCTTATGTTGTCTAGGCCACAGGCGGGTGAGTGCTTGAGATTGTTGATGATATGCTTTGTCTGGTGATTGGTGAAGGGTGTATAGTCAGGGTCTGTGGGGAATTGTCTCTTACGTCGGATGACACGTCGGTCGTCTTTGTGAGGTTTTAGGTGGCTGACATGTGAAAAGTGATTGATGAGAGTGTTTGCTTGTTGTTTACATGAAGGAGTAGAGTCTGTTGTTGTGATTGCAGCATGTGATTGTGTTGTGTTGCTGTTGGAAAGTGTGATGCTGTTTAGTGTTTTGTATAGTTTTTTGGGGTTTGTTTTGTGATCAAGTGTTTGTAGGAAGTTATTCCAATTTAGTTTTTGTTGTTCTTGTATTTTGTTGTTAGTTTGGGTGTTGAGTGCTTGAATTTGTTGTGTGATGTCTTGTGTGTGGGGTGCTGGGGAGTGTTTCAGTATGTCGCGTTGTCTGATGAGGTTTTGAATTTCTGGTGTGAAGTTGGGGTTGTGTCTTTTTCTGTTACCTCTTGGAATGTGTTTCTTGTCAGCGTTTTGGATAGTTTTATTGAGTATGTGTACAGCATTGTTGATGTTAGTGATGGGTGTACTGTTTAGAGTTGTGAAGTGTTGTTCTGTCTCATTTGTGAATGCTTCCCAGTTAGCTCTTTTATAATTGGTGTATGTGTGTTTGTGGCTAGCTGGGGTGAGTCTGGTTTTGGTGGTGATAATGATCGGGAGGTGGTCAGAGCCTAAGGTTCTGACCACCCTCCAGGATGTTGTGGGGGCGAGTTCTGGGGAGCAAAAGGTGATGTCTGGAGATGATGGGTTATAGAGGGCTTGGTGAGGAATATGGGTATGTTGATGGATGTCGTTAAGGATGATGAGGTTATCGGTTTGGTTTTGTAGTACCAGCCCTCTGTCTGTGTCGGGGTTGTCGACAAACCAGGCCGACGTCTTGGCGTTGAAGTCACCACCCAGGATGATGTGTGGGGTGTGTGGGGTGTTTGTGATGTGTTGTAAGTGTGGTCTGTATTCATTTGGTACTGTAGGGGATGTTTGGGGAGGGATGTATGTGTTTATGATGGTTATGTTGGAGTTGTTGCCAGTGCGTATTTTAATTGACTGTATTTCTGTTGTGTTATCATTTGGGGGGAGGAGTGATTTGGTTTGTACACTGGTTACTATGTATGATATTTCTTTGTGTACCAGGGTGATGAGTCCACCGCCCCCGCCGACAGCCCGGTCTTGTCTGATGGTGGTGAAATTATGAAATGTGGGTGTTTTTTGTGTTGTGCGGAGTTTTGTTTCTTGTAAGATGGCAATGTGTATGTTGTGTTGTTTGATGAAGTGTGAGAGTTCGTGTTTCTTTGTGTTGATGCCATCTATGTTCAGTTGAAGAATGTTAATGTTATGTGCACGATGTACGTTGGGTGCTGCTGCACGAGGATGGGGTGGGGGTGGGGGTGATGGGGGGGGTGGGGGTGAGGGAGGGGCTGGGGGTTGGGATGGGTGAGGTGGGGGTGGGGATTGGGGAGCAGGAGATGGGGGTTGGAATGGATTAGGATGGGGTGTGGTGTGTTGAGTTGAGGATGTGGATGGTATGGGAAGGTTAGGTGGGTTAGGGAGGAGAGGTGGACGGGTTTTAGGGGGGGGAGTGGATGATATGGGAAGGTTAGGTGGGTTGGGGAGGAGAGGTGGACGGGTTTTAGGCGAGGGATTTGACTGGGAGAGGGAGGGGCATGAGGAACAGGTCCAGGTGTTTGTGTAGTGTTTCTTGGAGGCAAGTGTTGTGCAGGTGAAGTGGGTCCAGTTCCCACATGAATTGCAGAGAACTGAACCCTTAGTATGGCGACTCGAAGTGATGGGTTTTGAGCAAGTTGGACATATGTATGTGAACGTGGGTCCTGGGTTGCTCTCAATGTCTCCGGCTAGAAGAAGTCTTCGAGAAATGACAGCCGGAGAGTCATTTCTCGGTGTAGGAAAAACTGTGTGATGTGTGTGTGTGTGGTGTGAGAGGTGTGGAAATTCCCGGCGCGACCGAAGCCGCTCCAAGGACCCGTGCCCCCAGGGAGGGGGCAGGGGATGGTTGTGACGGTTTGGCTCCCGAAACTGCTCCCCGCGGCCGGCATCCGGTTTTCCTCCACTGGTCGTTGATTTTGTCTTCGGCTGTGGAGGGTCGGCAGCCATCCGCGGTTGGCAGCCTCGGGAGGTGGCCCCACGGCGTAGACGCCGCCACATCAGGTCCTTGAGTCAGTTACTTTGGCTCCGTCTGTTCGTTTGGTTGCTACAACCGTACGCGTCACTCCCGTTTTTATGCTTTTCCTGTACCGGCTTTCAAACATGGTAGGGTTCATCATCCGTTATGCCCGGTTTACACCCTGCATCCGTATGTGTACTCGTCCAGGCCGGTGTCGGGGTTGCCTTTACGGGTGGCGCCTCCGACCTGTAGGAGACTAGGTCGACGTGCTGTGGGACTTCACCTGTGTCGGTAGTTTCGGGCCAGTACCCCTTCCGTTCTGACCGCGGCTCATGTTGTCCGTTCGTACGCTGCTACGTTCAGAGTTTACATGATCTTTCTCGACCGTACGTTGCCGTCACGGGGCTTTGGTCTTCCCCCGCCACGTTTGTCTCCTCCTCTCTGGCCATGTCCACAGGCAGGCGGGGACATCCTTGTCGTGCGTTGGGCCAGCAGGTTCACTCAGGGTCTACCTGCAGCGTTCCTTCTGTCTCTTATCCTTCTCCCTTCTTGTTCCTCTTTTGTTGGGGGAGGGGGTATTGCACTATACCCATACTTGCACCTAAGTTAAAGGATTAATAACTAGGTTAAGATTTTGATATAATTTCTCGTCTTCAAGTATTCTACGTTCTGTTGGTTGGTCTTGGCCTCCTACCACTGAACTTTTCTCATGGCTTTCAGTGCTGGTCACTGTGTATGCTCATGTCTTTTCTCGTCACCCCCTGTACGGTCCTCCTCTTCGACGTATGTCGGTATTTCCTCGTTACATTCTGGGTCTTCCTGCCTTCGTCCGGCAGGAGGGGGGGGGGGGGGGGGGCATCCTGGACTTCATATTTTATGATGAAATGCAGCATTCTTTGTCTTAGGTTCGTTATCCCATGGCATACGACTTGACTGTACTTGACCTCTCTTGATATGCACCTGTCAGTACACTCTTTCTATAAACTCTCTTGTTTAAGTCGGTCTTTCCATGGTCCTGATATTTCCTAAGGGCTACAGTTTGTGTTTTCAGCCTGTATGTCCACCTCCAATTTGGTACTCTAGCTCTACGTTGGAACGTAAAGGCTACTACTAAATTGGGAGGTTTAACGACCCTCCCAATACCAAATGAGGTAAACCTCCTATTTGGTCGTAGCCTCGGAGTATCCAACGTCATAGTATCCCGCCCTCGCGCCGTACCCCTGCCCATCCAATCTTGTCTCTTGTAACTTGATACCGGGAATGCCCAATGAACCCTGTCGGGTAGTGGGGTGGATCCGTCACGACGGCTGAAGGAGCCAGATAGGATGGCCTAAAATCCTGTAATTTTCTCTTCTTTCTCATCAATATTTTCTTATTTTCCTTTTCAAATAGTGGCCTCCAAAGTATGTACAACGTACCTAGTAGAGAGAGTAAGGTGCTACTCTAGATGTTATCGTTTTATCGCGCTAGTGATTTCGATAATTGCCCGCTCTAGAGCGGAGCATAATTATACGATAAGTATATAGCTCTACGTTGGATACTCCGAGGCTACGACCAAATAGGAGGTTTACCTCATTTGGTATTGGGAGGGTCGTTAAACCTCCCAATGTATAGAAGCTGGTGGCATGTTTGTGAATGTACAGTATGTGGTACTTAACGAGTGAAATTCTTTAAAATATATCAGGGCAAGTAAAAAACTGTCAGGGCAAGTAAGTTTCAGAAGTCACTAGCCCGGGGCAAGTAGATCCTCAACACTAATTTCTCAGCCTGGTTCTGTTGGTGGGTCTTGGCCTCATCCACTGAACTCTTCTCATGGCTTTCAGTGCTGGTCACTGTGTATGCTCATGTCTTTTCTCGTCACCCCCTGTACGGTCCTCCTCTTCGACGTATGTCAGTATTTACTCATTACATTCTGGGTCTTCCTGCCTTCGTCCGGAAGGAGGGGGGGGGGGGGGGGGGAGCATCCTGGACTTCATATTTTATGATGAAATGCAGCATTCTTTGTCTTAGGTTAGTTATCCCATGGCATAAGACTTGACTGTACTTGACCTCTCTTGATATGCACCTGTCAGTACACTCTTTCTATAAACTCTCTTGTTTAAGTCGGTCTTTCCATGGTCCTGATATTTCCTAAGGGCTAAAGTTTGTGTTTTCAGCTTGTATGTCCGCCTCCAATTTGGTACTCTAGCTCTACGTTGGAACGTAGAGGCTACTACTAAATTGGGAGGTTTAACGACCCTCCCAATACCAAATGAGGTAAACCTCCTATTTGGTCGTAGCCTCGGAGTATCCAACGTCATAGTATCCCGCCCTCGCGCCGTACCCCTGCCCATCCAATCTTGTCTCTTGTAACTTGATACCGGGAATTATACGATAAGTATATAGCTCTACGTTGGATACTCCGAGGCTACGACCAAATAGGAGGTTTACCTCATTTGGTATTGGGAGGGTCGTTAAACCTCCCAGTTTGAACAGCAACGTCTATCTGTAGCGACTCTAGATAATCACTTAACAGCTATCAGGGTGCCATTCTTTGACCTTACAGGTCTAACCATACCACAAGCGGAAGAAACAGGTTTCATGAGAGCATGCTTCAAACTCCGCCCACCTCCCCGATTCACATTGCACCTTCTCCAGGGTTCAGCGCCAAGAATGAGCACAGTGAACACGTGTTTTCGGAGTTCACAGTGCCGGCGTTGAAAAGGGGTAAAGTGCATCATAATTTATGTCCAGTGCAAGCTCTAACCAAATATTTGAGGGTGGCACCTCTGCATCAACAGGGTGCTTTATGGGTAGGTAGTACGGGCAAACGCTTAATGAAACGTAAAATAGCTTCTCTCTTGGTCGAAGTCATTAAAGAGAGTAATCCCGGCGTTGTGGGTAGGGCCCACGATTTACGCAAATGGGCAGCCTCTTTGCGTTTCCTTCAGAATTTTTCTGTTGAAGATATTACGTCCACATATTTGTGGGCCTCTAATCATACGTTTTTGACTCGATACCTTTCAGTAGCTCTAGACAAACCTTCCTTGCCATGTATAGCTTTAAGGCAGAGGGTCTAGGTGGCCCCTAAGTCACTTATTGTTTAATTTCAAGAAAAAGGGGGGGGGGGGGGGGTGCAGTCAGTGTAACATAGGACACCCTAGACCCCGCCGTCACATACTGTTCATGGGTGTTGTGATATGAAAATTTCTCTGTACTATTCTTTACAGGAAGTTGTGCTAGTACAATTGTAGTACAAACAACAGTGTTGTTGTCAGTAGTTTTGGCTGTGAAGCAATCTAATTTTAAGCTTGGATATGTTTTTTCAAGATATATCCACTAGTTTTATGGGGTTTATATGTGCACATGTAAACTTATAAGTTTTTATTTTTTCACCACTTAATTTAAGTGGGGTGCCTTCTTAACTGGCGGATCTGTGTTCAGAGTCTCAGAGTTAACCTTTTTATCAAGCAGGCTTCTTCGAAGCACGCTCCTGCTTGTACCCCTTTTTGGTATATATGTGCTGCGCCAAAATATATATCTCTTTTTTACAAAGTAAGAATACTATGTGGTTGTTTGATTATCTGCTTTTGCTAATAATAATAATAATAATAATAATAATAATACAGTGGGCCCCACAAGGGTGCGGTTACCTAAGTCCGAGACATGCGCGCACCCTTGTAAAACGCACCCTTGGAGCTTAAGAACCTATGGGAAATTCACTATGTAGTCCGGGGACTCTTCAAACTTACCCTTTTTTCGCCCAATAACCCCTAAAAAACATGAACTAAGGAAAGAATACCTGCACAGTATAGAAATGTGATTAGATATTAGATAGAATAGGGGTATTACACTCACTTTGGATGGTTTATGTATGCGTGGAGGTTGGGATGTTGGTCTTACTGAGGAGCCTCGGACCCTCAGTAAGACCAACATCCCAACCTCCACGCATACATAAACCATCCAAAGTGAGTGTAATACCCATATTCTATCTAATCACATTTCTATACTGTACAGGTATTCTTTCATTAGTTCATGTTTTTCAGGGGTTATTGGGCGAAAAAAACGCACGCTTTGCTTTTTTCGCGCTTTTTTCGCACCCTTGGATTATACGCACCACACGGACATCTGCTGCACGGTTGGAGAATCGCACCCTTTTAGTGCGCACCCTTGCGGGGCCGACTGTACTATTTATTCAGTCAGCAATTTACAGAGTTGGTACCACATAGTTTGTTACAAATATGACATGTACCAACCTTGCATAATTCCAACTAAGGATAGCCCAATAAGGCCGTTAGGCGTATTTCCATTGGGGTCCTTGTGGGATTAGGTTAGCTGGGGAAAAGGGGAGGATAAAGAAATAGATACTTTAGAAAAAGTATTTCTAGGGGGTTATTTTAAGATACCTTACATCCTATAGTAAATATCAGTAATCCGTAATCAGTAATCATTTCAGTTTGGTTTGTCTATCTCTTATGTCGTATTTAGTAGTAGACATAAGCTTGGTGCTCCCTTCTCGCAGCTGTCCGGTTCAGGTGTTCCTTCAGGCTACGTCTGAAGGAATACAGTGTTCTCTTTTCACGGACTGACTGGGGTAGGTCGTTCCAGTCTTTGATGGCAGTGAAGAAGAATGTTTGCTTACCCTGTCCTTGGATTCTCGGGACCTTAAAATTAAACATCATGTTTCTTGTATTATGTCCACTCCTCTCATTTGCTTTAACAAAATCATTCTTTAGATACTCTGGAGCTCTGGCATAGAAAATTTTGAAGGCATTAGTTATCCTGATTTGTTTGGCCCTGTCAGAAACATTGAGCATACCTAGTGACTGAAGTTGTTCATGGCCAACATGTGATCTGGGTCCTAGGTTCAGCATGAACCTAACCATTTTATTTTGAGTGACCTGAAGTTTGTGCTGTGCTGATTTAGATGATGCAGAGTACCAGGATGACACAGAATAGTCAAAATGACATTGAACAAGCGCTTGGCAGAGGGTCTTTTTGGTCGCCGCGGGCAAGCATCCCACCTGTCTATACAGGTATTTTATACGTGCTCTACACTTACTCAGGATAGATTCCAAAATTGTTTCACCTGACAAACTCGCGTCCAGTTTCAGTCCGAGATATTTAACTTGTGACACTGTTGTTATAGGAATATCATTACAGTTGACCGAGAAGCCCACAATGTCTTTCAGTTTGCGTTTTGTTCCACATAAGATGGCTTCCGTCTTGCCCAGGTGAAGAGATAGTCTATTGTCCACTAGCCATTCACTACATGATGCTAGTTCTTTGGAAAGTGAAGCGGCAATACTTATTGGGTCTTTTCCTGAAACCAGAAGCACGCTGTCGTCTGCATACAGTAATAATTTACATGAGACGCTCAGTTCCATGTCGTTCACATAACAGAGAAAGAGTAAGGGACCAAGGATGCTTCCCTGCGGGACCCCACAGTTAATTGGCATAGGATCAGATATATTATCATCAATTTTGACTCTTTGGGTTCTACCACTAAGATAAGATTTAAACCAGTTCACAGACCCTATGCCCATAGCTTGTAGTTTATTACATAGGATATCATGGTCTACTGTGTCAAACGCTTTTTGTAGATCAAGAAGAACCATACCGGTGTAGTTACCTTTAGACATTTCTTTACGAATGTGATCCGTTAAGTGGATGAGACAGGAGTCTGTCGAGTACATGCATCTGAAACCTGATTGAAACTTATAGAATAGATCATTTTGTTTGAGGTAGTGTTCAATTTGGGTGTATACCGCTCTTTCAAGGATTTTAGATACAATACATAATATGCTAACTGGTCTGTAGTTGCCAACTTCTAGTTTATTTCCTTTCTTGAATAGAGGGGTTACAATAGCTTCCTTCAGTTCAGCAGGTACTGTGTTGGTGTTAATTGACAAGTTGATGATGTGGGTTAGGGGGCCTGCTATACCAATGGCTCCATCTCGTAGAAATTTGGCAGGAATTTTGTCTGGTCCTGTGCTCTTATGTACATTTAGGTTAGACAGCTCGTCAAAAGTGTATTTTGGTGTAACATTTTGCAATCTAAATGTGTTCGGGTGTATGTCTTTATCTCTGTAGAAATTACGAAAGGTGGCCGTTGTTGTCATGTATTTATTGAGAGGTTGAGGTAGGTTCTGTGCAAGTGTGTTTGCTATGGAAGTGAAGAAGGAGTTGAAGTAGGTTGAAATTTGTCGTTTATCGTGGCAAACCTGATCATTAATGGTGAGAGCAATATTAGTGTTAGACGAATCCCTTGTCTTGTTGATGTAGCCTGTTTTTTTAGGTGCCTCCATAGTTTCTTTGGGTTATTCTGATATTCCTCTGCCTTATTGTGAAAATAATTATTTTTCGCTGATTTCATTTTCCTACTTAGTTTATTCCTGGCCCTGTTGAACTCATGTTTCAGACCTTGATCCTGTCTATGTTTCGCTAGCCTTTTTAACAGATTGTCTCTGTGTTCCAGATGGTGTAGTATGTCATTGTTGATCCATGGGTCTGACCTTGCTTTAATTCGTATGTCTTTCAGAGGAGCTATTTCGTCTAGGATGTTTGTGATGATGGTTCTGAAGCCAACCCATGCGTCATTAACGTTTGTACTTCCAAACACTGGAGACCAGTCTGTATTCCATAAAATGTCCAGAAATGTTTCCTTATTGTAGTTTCTGAGTGACCTTGTTTTGATAATCTTGTTATTGCTAGAGTTATGATATGATTACGAATGTCCCCCTCCAGTCTTAAGATATCAGGCATAATCGTCAATGATGGAGGGGCCACTAATAAATTATAGGTTTGACTCCTGCAAGGAGATAAAGACAACCTAATATTTAGTAGTGGCCCCGTAATCATTGACGACTGGGGCCCTCCCGACCATCCCCTTCCCATTCGTTGATGTATTAAGGATTTTGGTTTACTTGATATGTCAGTGAAGGAAGAATGACGCCTGAGTTAGCATCTGGTCAAAGATCCACACAAGTACATCCACGAATATATGGAAAGCTTATGAATAGTTATTCTTATTTTTCTTATTTTTCTTTTTTTATTTGTTACGAAGTTTTTTCGTAGTGAGAACCCAATTTCATAATGACTGAACCATGAGTGAGGTTGCGTGTGCTCATGTTGAAGGCTCCTCAATTTTTTATGCTCTGCGCAGTAGATTCAAACTACGGTAAATGAGTGTTTGAAGAGGGTGCCTTATGTAATAGGCATAATCGTCAATGATTACGGGGCCACTACTAAATATTAGGTTTTCTTTATCTCCTTGCAGGAGTCAAACCTATAATTGTTACTATCTTTTTTATTGTTTTACCGAGGGTTGAAACAATTTTTAATATGTTGAACAAAAACATGTGTGGTTGTCTCATAAATAAGTACCATAATGAGTTGTTGGTCCCCTACTGACAAAATAGATGAACATTTTGGTAAAAAATTTAAAATACCCCGGACAGCCCTTTTACTAGTTATGCGGGGGTGGCAGCCCCCACCCATTCTACTAGGATAGGTTAGGTAAGGTTGTTAGGTTAGGCTAATTAAAAGGTAAATCTACAGTTATACTACCCCTCCCCCACTACCCCCCACCACCTCCCCCTTCAAAACACGCCTTTTAGCGTGTTTTTGGATGGTTCAGCAGACGCGGAAACTGGAAAAAAACTTATTTTGATAAAAATTTATCACCAACCAGATACGAGTTTTTCAGGTAATTTGTTGTTTTTTATTTTTCATTTGATATACAGTGTTGTTTAATACCGAGAACCGTCACATTTTAGTATTTTTAACATTAGCCTAACCTAACCTAACTTAACCTAACCTAACCGAAAACTAACCTGTCTCGCGACCGGTCTAAACCCCGCTCATGTTCCCTGTTTATGGGTGCGCGACGGTCTAAACCCAGCTCACGTTCCCTGTTTATGGGTTCGCGAAGGTTTGTAATACTTCAATGTATCTATTTCAAGTCAAATATACATTTCCGCGCATCATCAAACCATACTAAGTCTACTACTAATAATATTAACCCATTAGTACCAACAGAATAGCGACAAAATAGGGGTAGTATAACTGTAGATTTATCAATTAAAACACTGTTTATAAAAAAAAAAAAAAAAAAAAAATAGCCTAAAAAGGATTTCCGGGGGCTGTGTTATTAGATAGTTGGAAAATGGGTAAATACTAATTTCTGCTCCAAATCTTTATAATACAACACTATACTGTATATGAAGGACAAGAACACACACAACCAAAAATACTTACTAAAATCGTTGTTGGTGCTAAAAGTCAGGTTTACCAAAATTAATCTCAATGGCATCTGATTAAGCATTTTTTTCCAAACTATTGACATAGGTGTCAGTCCCAGGAAACTATCATACTACATATTATATAATTTATATGGATATTTACCTTTCAATGGTTTGTTTACACTGGGAGAGCTCTTTTCCGTGTCTCCCCTCAGTTACTAACCCATCTGTCCCCTACTAACTTCCTAATCCTGCCACGGACATTAGTTCCGGGGCAGTAGTTCCCTTTCCAATGTTCCCTTACCCACTCTAAACCACTGTTTGGACACTTGATCCTCAGTGTTTTGGAGGACAAGCAGCCTAGAGGGGTCAATAGACCTGCTGTTACTTGATTTCCTTTGTACTCCTTTGTACTCTCAGTCAACAACTGAGACATCTGGTGGCGAATGCAATGCACCCTACCGTAAGTCTTGCCAAGTATAATCGCATCTCAACCAATTACGATGCAGTCCACTGACACGTGATGTCTATCGACCAATCAGGTGATGCCATGCTTGGGTAGAGAGGTCCGGATTTAACCCGCTTAGTTTGACGATGGCCAGCCTGTGTACAGGGTGTGAGGGAGCCGATCAAACTTTTTTCCACCGTCTTTAAAAACAATCAGGCTGCTTTAGACATTTTCACCTCCCATAGTTGCCTTCCAATAAGTGTAACCTGTCCAAAGTGCAATAACCAGTGTTACATATACGGCCGACGAGGACAGGTGGTTTTGAAATGCACACACATTTTTTTGCCGTGGAAGAAATCGAAAAAAAAAAACCACCACCTGTTGAGCAGGATGAGCTTCCAGCCATTCAACCCGACGACCCTCAGCCAGCGACTCAACCCAATGACCCTCAACCCAGTACCTCCTCTGCTCATTAAGGTTAATTGGTTGGTTGCCCACCAGCGGGGGTGTGGGGGCGGCAGCCCCCACCCAGGCTAATGTTAACCCCATTCTTACTAGGTTAGGTTAGGTTGTGAGGTTAGGCTAATGTTAACCCCATGGTTGGTTGCCAACCAGCGGGGGTGTGGGGGCTGCAGCCCCCATCCATAATATTAGGATAGGTTAGGTAAGGTTGTTAGGTTAGGCTAATGTTAATCCCATTCTTACTACGTTAGGTTAGGCGAATGTTAACCCCATGGTTGGTTGCACACCAACGGGGGTGTGGGGGCGGTAGCCCCCACCCATAATATTAGGGTAGGTTAGGTAAGGTTGTTAGGTCAGGCTAATGTTAACCCCATTCTTACTACAGTACGTTAGGTTAGGCTAATGTTAACCACATGGTTGGTTGCCCACCAGCGGGGGTGTGGACTGTTGGGGCGGCAGCCCCCACCCATAATATTAGGATAGGTTAGGTAAGGTTGTTAGGTTAGGCTAATGTTAACCCCATTCTTACTACGTTAGGTTAGGCTAATGTTAACCCCATGGTTGGTTGCCCACCAGCGGGGTGTGGGCTGCCGCCCCACCCATAATATTAGGATAGGATAGGTATTTGCCCCCTACTAGCAATATATATGATGATGACAATATTTCATGGGGGGGTGAGGGCCTCAACATATTATTGTATCCAATGGCATTCAAAATAGACGGGAACATGATTGCAAAGGTCCTCCGCCTCCTCCGCCGCCGTCATGTTTACATTTGTCAATCGCCGTGGTTAAGTTAGCGTCTATTTTGACAGCGATTTTTTCGGTAATTTGCCCCCTGCTGGCAATATATATGATGATGACAATATGTCATGGGGGGGGGTGAGGGGGGGCAAAGCCCCCCTTTAACATATTATTATATCCAAAGGCAGTCAAAATAGACGGGAACATGATGGCAAAGGTCCGACGCCACTACACGTAGTGTAATCAAGGCTGGCAGTACGCCCGAACTCTACATTCTACCCCCAACTTTTTATTAGGGTTACTGTGTAATTTTAAAATGAAAATTAGTAAAATCCGAGCAAACTTTCGTCACAAGTTGGCTCGGATTTTAAATTTTGGGGGTTTTATGGGTCTCAAATTGTCCAAAACCCGAGCCAACTTTTTAATAAGGTTACCGTGTTATTTTCATCTGGAAATTTGTTAAATCCGAGCCAATTTTCGTCAAAACTTGGCTCGGGTTTTCAAAAAGTCGGGTTCTATGGGTCTGGAAAATGACAAAACCCGAGCCAAATTTTAGTTACAAATGTGTATTATCGTCTTCTATACGCTTTTTACCCCTCAATTTCCCTGATCTTCATAGCCCTCCTCACTATCGGGGGGCGTGTCTTTAGGTTGATGGATAATGGGTAAATGCTTAACCCCTGGTTCCCGGAAGAGCTCTGAGGCACCCATAACAAACTAGGGCCCGGAACACGGATGGGCTCTTGAGCACCGTAAGCTTGAAAGCCTATTAACCCTTCTGGCCCGGGCAGCATTTTAAAATGACAGTGCGGCAGATGGGCCGGAGCCCGGCTGTCCTTTTAAAATCCCTATGCTTGAAAGCGTGCTTTGAAATTCGCGCGGCGAAAATTTCCTTTGCAGGGGCAATCGCAGCGCCACCAAGCTTCAACTACTACCGTTATCAGTTCCTATGTGCCCGCCATGGCGAGTTATAGTGAAATAATTAATTCCGACGCGTCCGATTCTGTGCAACCTCCCGCGCACCCCAGTGATACCCCGCTCGCTACGTCTTTTTTTTTTTTTTTTTTTTTCTATGTGATTGAGGGAGGCAAAAGGCATAACTGCCTATAGCGAGTGCCTCCCCAATAGTTGAAAGAGTGACAGGGCCAAAATCAAGGGACGTTCGAGCCAAAATGCCTGGACACACGGAGTTTGAAGCAATTTAAGTCATAGGAAGAGGGAAAGACTGATTCTGGGAGAGAGTTCCAGAGCTCAGCTGTTGAGTAGAAGAAAGTTTGAGAGTAACGTTTCACTCTTGGGTTGGAGAGTTGCACAGGGTAGGGGTGGGATTGAGTTGCAAGACGGGTACCACGTGCCCTACGTAAAGGAGGTGGTCTACCCCTACAGGTCTACCCCTGTTGCAAGCAAGAAAAAGGCTCAACGCAAGAAAGCAAAGGTATTGTTGAGTGATAGTGCGATAGAGAGAGAACTTTTTGCCATTGAAGAAAGCAGTGGCGAAAGCTTGATTGATAAAGAAGTTTATTAGTAGTGCAAGTGAAGACGATGATTTTGTGGGGTTTGGGGATGATGACAATGTTGACTTGTTTGAGGGAGGAGATAGTAGTGATGATCCTGATGTGGAAGTGTTGCAGGAAGGTGCAGTCGAACTTCCGAGTGTGTTAGAGCCTAGGCCTACCCCGTCGCCATCTTTGCGTGGTGAGCCTAGGCCTAGCCCTAGCCCTAGCCTGGGACCTTCCCCTTTGCATGCCCGTACGCCCTTGAAAGTGGGTAAATACTTTTACAAATAATCTTTAGTGAAAAGTGCAGCCAAGAAAGCACGCAGGGCAGCAGAGAAAGCTAGGGACGGCGAAGATAGTGATAGTGACGCCGACCCTGGTCTAGCAACCACCCGCATTCCTTTGTCCCGACGCCGCGCGGGTCACCCACAGCCCTCGGCTTCATCTCTCCCTCACGATGTTCAAAGGGCCTCTACAAGTGGTACTAGTGGGGAGGCATTGTCCTCCCACAGTGTGCCACCACAGGCCCCGCATCATAGGGCATTATTTCCTGCGGAGAAGCCTCGGCTCGCCGCAAAAGGAGCCCAACTCCCGAGGCTGAGGCTCCCATTGTTCAACCTCCCACAGCCTCCCGCCCCCGACGCCCGGTCACTTCTTCACCGGAAATGTCTCCCGAAGAAGATGCCGACGACCCCAACATTGCCCCAGATGTCCTGACATCGCCTGAGGAGGAGGAGGACGACGAAGAGGATGTGGCAGAGGAGGAAGTCCCGACACGACGAGTTCGAGGGCGAGGTCGTGGGCGTGCGGCTCAGCCTGCCGACGCCGCTGCCCCTGGGCGTGGGCGTGGGCGTGGGCGTGCAGGGCATCCGCGTGGGCAAGGGCGTGTGCCTGGGCGTGTGCCTGCTGCGCCTGCACGTGCGCGCTCATCCAACTTGTTTGTGTGGCCGGATGGGGCGGATTTTGAGCCAGATTGTCCTGCCTTTGACGAGCAGCAGATTGGTTCCGGTGTGTCACCAGCATATCCGTGTGGCCCAAATGCTACCCCCAGTGAACTTTTCTGTGGCTTCTATGACAATGAAGTCATGGAATACCTCGTTGAGGAGACCAACAACCATCATGAGATCTGTGCCAACTTTCTTGGCAGGAAGACCAGTGCCAAGATGGTGGCATGGAGAGCTGTCACTGTGGCAGAACTGTATGTGTTCTTGGCACTGACTATGCTGATGACACATATCAGGAAGCACGCTCTGGCAGACTATTGGATCACTGCCGACCTCATCACGACTCCAGCATTTGGCAAGTACATGTCCAGGGACAGGTACATTGACATCCTCTCCTATCTCCACCTGACCAACAATATGCATGTCCACCTTCACGATCCATTATGGAAAATCAGGCAGCTGTATGACATGATACGTCATCGGTTTACCACCTACCTGATTCCATTTCAGAAGATGTGCCTCGATGAGTCTCTGGTCCTGTTCCGTGGTAGGCTGCATTTCAGGCAGTATATCCCGTCAAAGAGACACCGCTTCGGCATCAAGCTCTTCGTCCTCTGCGATTGTAAGACGGGGTATGTGCTGGACTTTGTGGTCTGCAGCGGCAGTGGTGGCGAAATTGTGACTGACCCCGACATTGGTTTTGGCGGCGCTGTTGTACAGATGATGAAGAAACACTTCCACAAGAACCACATCCTGTACACAGACAATTATTATACGTCGCCAATCCTCACCAAGTACCTCCATGACCGCAAGACCGGAACTGTCGGCACAGTCAAGGCAAAGAGGAAGGGCATGCCAGTGTACCCGACCAAGACCAAGAAGACGGATATCTACCACAAGAAGAGTGGCCCCATCCTCTCCATCCACTGGCATGACCAGTGCAAGATCAACCTCCTCACCACATGCCACAAGGCCGAGATGGTCGCCACAGGGAAGGTGGACCGAAGAACGAAAAACCCCGTCCAGAAACCAGCTACTGTCCTGGACTACAATATCAACATGCGTCTCATCGATAAGTCCGACATGCAGATGGGCTTCATCGACTGCCTGCGAATATCTTGCAGGTGGTATAAGAAGTTTATCCTGCATACGGTAGATATGTCGGTCCTCAATGCCTACAACATCTACCGTCTGTGGACTCCCAGAGCCAAGAAGTACAAGTCCCTACGGAAGTTCCACAAGCAGGTGATACTTGAGCTCCTGGCTAAATATGCGGAACCTGGGAGACCACTACAAGGACCAGGCCAGCTGGACCGCACGGGATGTGCCGACTTCTTCAGGAAGCACCAGCTCCACCCACTTCCTTTCAAAGCACCCGGTAGTAAAGTTAGGAGTCAGAAGAGGTGCCATGTGTGCAGCCATACAACTCGCAGACCCCACAAAGTGAGCAAAACTACATGGGAATGCCTCGAGTGTGAAGTGGCACTGTGCGCTGGACGGTGCTTCAACGACTTTCACACTCTAGTACAATATTGAAGTGCCCATGACAATGACAGTGAAAGTGACACTCTAAAATGTAGGCTAATAGTAATAATAAAACTAAGTATAAGTGAAAGAGACACACATAAGTAATAATAAGTGCCTTCATAACAATATGAACAAGTGAAAGTGACACTAAAATATATATTATAGCTTACCTCTAACAATAAATAAGTGAAAATGACACTGATCAATTATCCTAGTCCAGTGAAAGTGACACTATAATAATAATAAAACTAAGTATAAGTGAAAGAGACACACATAAGTAATAAGCGCCTTCATGACAATATGAACAAGTGAAAGTGACACTATAGGCCTAGGCCAATATATTATTAGCTTACCTAACAATATATAAAAGTGAAAATTACACTATCAATTATCCAGCATCAAATACATTTTCTACAGGTCCAAATGTGCCAGATCCTCCAGCAACTGGCTCAGCAACAACAAAGGGTAGCCCAAACACAGCATCCAACGGCATCAGTGCAGCTACCGGTACACACAATGCCCCAAGCGCACCAACAAACAGTGAAAGCAATGATGCCACAAACCCACCAAGCCCAGTGGCACCCTCATCACCAATGGGTAGCACAAGTCCTAGCAAGACCAGTGAACTGCTAGAAAACTTTCTAATGTGTAACATACAGGTACTGTATCCCATGAAAAACCAAAGTAAAGTGCCGTACATTGCAGAACTGGCAAAAGAAAAAGACTATTTGTTTATGGGATTCACAGAAACACACTTAAATAAGGAAATCCTAGATGTGGAAGTGAAAATTGAAAACTACACCCTGTTCCGCACAGACAGAAAAGACAGAACACATGGTGGTGTTGCACTATATGTACGAGATGACGTATCATCAAGTGTAAAATCAGTGTTCTCCTACGCAGATGGTACCAACGAGTTACTAAAAATTGAAATAAATGCAGAAAAACTCATTATCGCACTAGTTTACTGAGCACCAAAATCAGAAACAACAAATTTCTTAAACATGCTGGCCAAACTTTCCGAAAACTTAGGTACTGGTACTGAACAATCCAAAGAACTACTTCTGCTGGGTGACTTCAATTTCCCAGTAATCGAGTGGCCTTCTAGAAAAATAAGTGGTGGAACAGTTTGCGAACAAAATCAAGCAAAGGAGCTTTTGGAATTAGCAGAGAATCAGTTCCTATAGAAAAACCCACAAGGAAAAATAACATACTGGCAAGATTGGAAGCCAAAGCGTCACATTTTTCCTTTGCCCCTCAACTTTCTCTTCATAATTGCGGAGGGGCACAGGGCCCTGGGTGGGGCTTTGTTTCCCGGGCGTTTCCGCACCCTCCTCAGCTCCCCGCCATGGAGTGGCTTCGGTCACCCAGGCTTTATTGTGGTCGGCAGGGAGGGTTCTTTGGGGGCGCTAGGTTATGGCCTTGGCCTTGCCTGGGGCCTTGGGGCTGTTCGGCCAGGCAGCTTGGGGAACAACAACAACAACAACAACAACAACAACATACTGGATCTAGTTTTTCTGAATAACAAGGACATGCTGCATAGCTACCAGGTGATAAAAACTATAATTTCAGACCATGATATTGTGGAAGTGAATTTAAATAAACACAAAAAGAGCTCCCAATAAAAAAAAATGTTAAAATACACAGAGAAGGGTCTTAGACAAAATTAACTTCTTCAGTAAAGTGGCTAACTGGGAGGCTCTAAATGCAGAACTAACAAAAGTAAATTGGGATTTACTTACAGAAAGTGAGTCAATAGAGGAAATGCTAGAGTTATTTATGGGGATTTGTGAAGAACTTGTGAAGAAACATATCCCACTGAAAAAGGAATATGTGCAGAAAAACAAAATTCCCCGAAACCGCAAAATTATGAAGAGGAAAAGAAACAAACTAACAAAGAAACTTGCCTCAAAATTAAATACCAGTGATAGTGTACGGCAGAACACAGAGAAGGAAATTGAAGAATTAGAAAATAAACTGAAACTCTCATACCAAAAAGAGAGGGAATATGAAGAATCTATGGCAGTGTCTGCAATTAAGCAAAACCCTAAATATTTCTACAAATATGCCAAGAAAAATCTCAAAACCCGGACAAAGGTCGGACCTTTGGAGGATAAGAGTGGTAGTGTAATCGAGAATCCAGTGAACATTGCAAAATTACTCAAAAAACAATATGACAGTGCGTATAGTGTTCCGGTAGCAGAAAAGAAAATAGTATCCCCTGTACAATTCTTCATGAATGCAGATGAGGTTGCCTTAAACGACTTCACTTTCTCAAAGGAGGATATCACAGAGGCCATAGACAATATTTCACTAAATTCATCAGGGGGACCGGACAACATTCCCGCAATTCTATTGAAGAAATGCAAGGACTCCCTGGCAACACCTATCTATATGATATGGAGAAGATCCCTTGACTCTGGAGCTATCCCAGCACAGCTAAAGGAAGGAATGGTCACCCCAATATTCAAAGGCGGATCATGAGGGTTACCATCAAACTACAGACCTGTTGTTCTTACTTCGCATATTATCAAGATATTTGAGAGAGTCATTAACCTAAGAAGTGCGCATGGGGGGTATGAGACACCACACTCCTGTGCTGACGTATTTGAGCTGTTCCCATCACTAACATCGTTATTTTACCATAAATAGCATTAATACTTATCCATATGCACCTATTATAGGTTGATTATAAAGGTATTTGTTAGTAGTCTTGGCAAATCCAACGTCAAGGCTATTAACCTAATTGCAATGACGACTTGTCTATTTTGACTGCTATGTCGTCATTCCAACCGCGGTTAAAAAGAAAACGTCTAGAGTCTACTCCTTATCTTGCTCTAGGAGACGTTGTACATTAACCAAAACTACCACCGAAGGTGAAAAAAGCATAGAAGAGAAGAAAAAGGGGTTTACCTTAGTTACCGCTTAAGGCCCATCCTGTGTTCCGTCATGTGCAGATCCCTGTCGAACGTGCGCATGAGCGACCCTCTCTTGTCATCATTTTTTCACGCGCTCCATTGAATGCAGTCGCTTTTGTTGTGCTCCTTTAATTCACCCTGTTTAGGTTCGTTTCGGCTTATCTGGCCTTCTTTTTTGTTAGACAGATGTTACGTGATCTAGGGCACACGTAAATGGGCTCCTCAGTGTGTTTAATGGAGACGCGTGTGGAAATAGCTACCGAAGGTACGGGGGCGCCTGGCGTTCCTCGTGTGTGTTTTTCATTCCTTTCTCTTTTCATATTCTTTTTTCCTGTTAGTCTGGGCATAGTTTAGCTTTTAGCTTATTTTAGCCTAGCTTGTTTCTCATTCAGGAATTGCTATGCCCCTATGAGTTTTCATATTTTCATAGCCTAGGTGTACAGTTGGTTCACGATCTGAGATTTCGTGGTGGCGGTGCTGTTTGTAGGGTTTGTGTCGGCCGCATTATTAGCGTTATTCCCGAGTCCCCCCTTTCGAGCCTTCACTGTGTCTCAAGGGCCTGGGCGCTTGGTGGTTCGTGATATCCTGGGGTACCCCACGGGGGCCCCTCCCTCACACCACAGGGTTTTTTCGCCCCTGACACATTCTCTCCTCACGGCTAGGCCACCCTTTTTCTCGCCAGTTTCATTTACTGGTTTTTGTGTTCCCTTACTGTTTTCACCTCCATCCTTTCATACCCTTTTGCCCAATCCTGGGGTACCCTACGGGGGCCCCTGTTTGTGCCAAACCACCCTTCCTGCCACTTCTCCTCATGGGCTTTGCTCTATCTCTGTGGGTTGGGTGGTTCCTAGGGGATGTGCCTCCTCTCCCCTGGTGTGTCTTCCTTGCCTCTCCCTTGACCGGTTGAGTCAGGATATTATCAAGGAAGACACTGCTCAGCTTGATGGCCATCGTCGCTTGGAGTTCATAAGGAGATGACGCTTTTTTCTGGGCCTCTTTTGGTATTTCCTAGACGCTCCTCTCGCTTTTTCGGCGCCGGACCATCTCGGCCGGTCCCGCAAATTTGCGGGGTGCTCGATTCGGTCCTCTGGGACATTTCGGTTCCCCGCAAATTTGCGGAGATCGTTGGGGGGGTCCCGCGAAATTGCAGGAGGGTGGTGTCGGTACGGTTATGCCTCCATTGGCCCGCAAATTTGCGGTAATAGTTGGCTTTCACTATTGACTTTTGTTATGTCATCTTGTTGCCTGATACTATATTGGTGTATGCACTTTACTGGTGTTATAGGCCCTGCATGTAAGATGTTGAGTGGTGGTTAACACTTTCTCCATCTTTGCAGGTTCTGCTAGTGCTCTTCCGCCTCGGCCGCCCTCCTCACCTACCTCTGTGCTCCCAGTTTAGGGTGAGTACGGATACCTGTTTGCATGTGTGTTCCTGTTTCCCCATGCTCCTTCCCTGGTTCTTCTTGGACATTCTCTCCACTTACTCCTTCGACGTGCTGATTATGGTGTGTGTTCTTCTAGTGCAGGTAGGCTGCCTTGCTTTCGCCTTGGTTGTCGCTCCCCGTGCTTGGAGAGCCACAAGTCCTGCTTGCGCCACTCGCTCTGTGTGTCCTCTACGGCCTACCTCCCTGCTCTGTGTGGCACGTGTCTGGCCCTGGTGGTTGTGCTGCTCCATGGCCCTGGTTCCTCGGCGGCGGCTGTGGCCTCCTGCTTCCCTTCCGTCGGTGTGGACGATGGTCTCCCGCCACATTAGGACTGTGGGCCACCGTTCCCCGGCCTTTGTTGGCGACCGGATCCGCGTCGCCCTGGGTATCCCTGACCCGACTGAAGGCCATTTACCTGGCCCTCTCCCTGCTCGGGCCCTCTCCCTGCTCGGGCCCTCTCCCCTGGGTCCCGCAGCCGGTCGTCCCATCGTCGGGGGGTTCCCCGGCTCCGTCCACGCTCTCGCTCGCCTCGTCGTCCTCCTGATCGCCTTGACGACGCCCATCGCCCTCGTCATGGTTCTCGCCCTGAGGCCGGGGTTAGCGGCTCTGCCCCTGTGCGCCCTCCCCTGGCCTCTACGGATAGGGGCTCTACTCCCTTCCGCCCGCTTCCCCAGCCCAGACGACTTCCTCTTACGTTGTCCTCTCCGCGCGCGGTTGTTCATGCTGTAGCTGGCCCTCTGCTCCCTCCTCCTACACTGTCCAGGAGGGTCCGCCTGGATGTCGTTGCTTCTCCTACTTCACCTGCTTCAGTGCCTATTCTTCCTTCACGGTCTCGTCCCACGGTGGTGGTCCCTCCCTCCTCCGCCTCGGTGTCGGGCCGCCCTGTTATCTCAGCCCCGGGGATCCTTGCTCTGTTTCCCCCCGCGGCTCCTGGCCTCCTTTCACCCGGCCAGCCTTCCCACTCCCGTCGTCCTGCTCCTCCTCATTCTTCTCTTCCTGACCTTTACTTACCGTCTCGCCAGGGGGGTACCCCTCCTCTTGCCTCGGTGGGGTTTCGCGAGGTTTCGGGGTCCCCTTTCTCAGGAGCTGATGTGTCGCTGGAATAGGGGACTGGTGCTGTTTCCCCCTCGGCCGTTCGTGATCGGGGACGAGTCCCTCAACGGCGACACAACCGTCGTCGCTCGCCTTCCTTGGGCCGCGACGCTGCTGGTTCGTGTCGTGGGTCTCGCTCCCGCTCACGCTCGCCCCTGCGGGCCGACCAATCTGGGGGGGGGGGGGGGGGTAGCCTCTCTCGGATCAATTGTCGGCTATGCAGGGCTGGGTTGTGTCACGCTTCGACGGGCGCTTGGAGTCGATGGAAGACTCCCTCTTCTCGCCCTTCTTGGCGGTGCCTCACCCTCAGCACCTCACCCTACCTACCCCTGCTATGGTCCCCCTCCCTTCTGCAGGCCTACGCTCTGGTCAGACTTCAGCCGCCCTGACATCCTTCCGGCTGTTCAGTCCCTGGCTGTGTTGACGGGTCTGTCCTCCTATGGGACAGGTTTGTGCGACGCCGGTACGCCTGGCTTAGCCATCATGCTCGGTCACCCTCTCCCATTGGAGGCCTGGTTTGCTGAGGCCTTCGACTTCACACACCGATCCGTCGACGGCTCTCCTTCCGTCCCTCCCCCGGAGTCGTCCCTGATTTTGCCTCCTCTTGTGTCTGTCGGCGGGTTGGACGGCGCGTTCTGGTCCTGGATGAGCGCGCCCGTTCTTGAACTTTGTTCTATTGCTACCCCGTTCTTCTCTCACCCGGATCAGCCCTCTGTCGCCAAGGTTTTTCCCTTGCGACGGAGGGTGACGGACTTATTGTCTTGTCTTTAGGTTCCCTCCAGACGTCTGTTCACCACCTGCGGCTTTTCGAGGCGATCTTCGCGAGGGTTTGGACCGCGTTCAGCGGGTCCACCTTCGGCTCGCGGTGTCTTTGGTTCCCGAGCTGAAGGCGGTTTTGTGCGCGGCAACTCGGCACCGCACGACGGTACGGTCTTCGTTCTGCCGGCCGGCCCCCTTGGTTATTCGTCAGGGTTTGTTGTCCTCTGCGCTATATACGTCGGGGTTTTTTACGCAGGATGCTTGGGGATGCTCCGCTTCTCTGTCAGCGGCCCCTGCTTCCGCCACACGACGCCGTGCTGTGTCGTTACGGACCCTGCTTACGTCACGCACTGACGCGCTGTGCCGCGCGCGGGGTCTTCTCAGTCCCGTCCTTCTGCCGGTCCTCTTCGGGGTGCTGCTGCAAGTGCTGCCGCCTTGCACGGGCGCAGGACTGGGACGTTGCTGGCCAGTGCTTCGGTTCCGCCTCGCACTTCTGTTCTTGCCCCTTTCATCCCCTCTGTGTCGGGGCTGGCCGGCCTTCCACTTCCGGCCGCCTTTCGAAGGGGTCAGCCCCGCGCCGGCCTTGGGTTGGGGTGGCCCGCCCTTTTCGACGAGGTTGGGGGGGGCGGGGGTAGAGGAGGTCAACGTGGCGCTCATGCCCGCACGGCCCGTACCGGGGGTACCTCCACGTCAACACAATGTGTAGTTCTCTGGGTCGGCCTCCTTGTTCTCCTTCTCGCCTGGGCGTACCGGGTCGCTCCCCTCCTCTCGGGTGCTCCCTCGGGTTGTTTTCGCCCTTGCGCCCCTCGGTAGCCGCGAGGGACGTTGGGGGCGGCGGGTTGCGCGGAGGGGTCTCACCTGGAGGTGGACGTCCAGACCCCCACTCCGCTCTTGTCACCGACAACGGCCCATCTCTTCAGAGGTGGCCCACGTGTTCACTTCCATGCCCGAGCTGGGTAGCGTCGAGGGAGTTGACCGCCGGTCACCCGGTTTTCCTCTCCCGTGTCTTTCTGGTTCCGTCGCCGACCTGCGACGCGATGCGACCGGTGGTGGATCTGTTGGCCCTCAACGGGCACATCGTGCACACACGGTTTCGGATGCTGCCGGTACCCCTGGTACGCCTGGCCCTGTGCCCTCTGTCGTGGGTAGTGTCGCTGGCCCTCCAGGATGTGTCTTGGCTCGTTCCTCTCCATACTCGCTTCCAGCGATTCTTGGCCGTTCGGACTTCCGATCGTGTGTTCCTGTTCGACGGCCTTCCCTTCGGTCTCCACATCGTGCCGCAGATCTTCTCCGCACTGGTGGGGCAGGCTCTGGGTCCTCTCCTCAGGAGCGGGCTCCAGCTCCTGTTTTCCTTGGCCGTTTGGTTGGTAGTTTCCGACGCCCTAGGCCTGTGCATTGGCGACGCCCTTACAGTCGTTCGCGACATCGCACGGTTAGGGTTCCCCTTCGATGTTCCCAAGTTACGCTTGACCCCGTCGCGTGTCGTGCCATGGGTCGGTCTCGCATGGGTTTTGTCCGGCGCTACGGTGACCCGGGGTCTGCCGGCCGCGGTGCACCTTCGGTGGACGGTCCTCGCCGTGTTGCACTCGGTCTCCCTCCCGGGGTGGCTCTGGGACTCGTTCGTGGGTTCGCTGCGTTGGGCCACTCTGCCCCTTCCCTTAGGGAGCCTCTGGCTACGCCGCCTCCTCCTCATGGGCACCGCGGTGTTTCCGTTGCCCCTATGGATCGGCTCCTGCCGCTCCCGCGTACCGTTCGCCGACGCTTCGGTCGCTGGGTTGCTCGGGGCTCGCTCTCTGCGGCTGTGCCCTGGACCGACCCCCCCGCCGACGGTCTGGGTAACCACGGATACGTCGGGCGAGGTTGGGTGAGGTTCCCAATCGAACCTGGGACGTCCACTTCCCGGCAGATGGGTGGGTCTCCCTCCTCTTACCTGTCTATGCCCTCGGATTGTTGGTTCCTTTGTTCTTCCTGCGGGACCACGCGCTGGCCCTTCGGGGTGAGTCGGTGGCCTTCGGGTTGGACACTCAGACAAGCTGTCCCCTGTTTCCTTATGCGGGGGTCCTCCAGGTCGTTGACTCTATTAGGGGTCTCGGTGGAGTTGTTCTTCCTCGCGGACCGACACCCCTTCTCCTTGCATGCCTCCTCCCTGCCCGGGCCTGCCACCCTTTGGGCGGCCGCCCTGTCGAGAGGGCAGGGCGTTCTTGTAGAATGGGCGATGAAACGGACTGTGTTCGCCGACCTCGCGGCTTCCTGAGGTGTTCCGGAGGTCGCCTTGTTCGCATCGGGGGTGCCGCGCCAGTTGCCTCTGGACCTCTCCCTCCGGCCTCGCGCTCCGGGGGGGGTCCGGACGCTTTCATGGTCGCCTGGTACAGGTGGCGGTCGATATCCATTTTTCCGCCACCAGACGCGCTGTTGATGTGCCCAGTCTTCGCGAAGCTGCGGCTGTACCACGGCTGCGTCTGGCTCCTCGCGCCTCTGTGGCCGGCACGGACTTGGTCCGCCCGGTTGCCGCGGTGGTGCCCGGGTCCGGTCCCTCTACCTGTCTCCGGCTTCCACTTGGGCTAGGTTGGGCTCCTGCGGACCTCTTTGGCCTTCGCATCGTGCTTGTTCATGAGGCACGGTGGCTCCCGGTCCCCGGCCGGGCCCTGACTGACTTCCTGCAGCGTTCCTGGCCGTCTTCTCCTTGGGGGCCTTACGGGTCCCGCTGGAGGTTTTTTACTAGGTGGCTACAGGCCACTCGCCTGCCAGTTGGCTCTCCTTCCCTCGTCCTACGCTCCTTGTTTCGCCTCTTCCGTACACGTCGCTTTCCAGTCGACGCTATACGTACCCACTTGTCTGCCGTCCGGGGGGTTCTTTGGGTCCGTCGCTAGGCTGGTCGTTCCGCCATAGGTGCTGGATTCCTTCCTGACGGCTGCCTTCCGGGATCGACCGCCTCCGCGCCAGGTCTCTCCGCTGTGGGATCTGGGGCGGGCTCTGGTCCTTCTGGCTTCCTCCACGTATACAAGGGCCGCTACGCCGGTTCCGTTGCTCGGGCGTCCACTCTTCCTTGTCGCTCTGGCCACTGGGGATCGGGTGTCTGCACTAGCGGCATTGTCACGGCCCCGGGACTGCGTACGATTCTCCCCGTCCTTGCATGGCGTCTCGTTCGCCTCCTCCCCGCCTTTTGTTACCACGCATGGGAGGGAGGCCCCCGTTTTCCAGCCTTTCGCCGTCCAGGCTTTACGGCGTGGGCATCCTCGCCATGTGTTGTGCCCGGTGTCAGCCTTGCACTCCTCTGTTGCGTCTGTGGCGCCGCCTTCGGGTACTGCTGTGTGGGTGTCTCCTCGGACAGGTGGGAGGCTCTAGCAGGTGCAGCTGGGCCGCCACGTTTGTCGGACCGTTCGTGCCCGTCACCCTGTTTGTAGGGGTTCTGCGTGCGATGTCAGATCCTTTGCTGCCTCCTTCCGGTTCCTGCCACGTCAATCCTTCCCTGCCTTCGCCTCCGCGGTTTTGTGGTCTTCTATCAATTCCTTCATCTCCTCCTACCTCTCCGTGTCCAGTGTTCGACCCCCTCGGCCGGTGATTGCTCTCGGGGGTCGTGTTTCCTGGTGCTCTGGCGAAGATCCCTGGTCTTCCCCCCTTGTCCCTCGTTCTTTTCCTTTGTTTTATTTGACAAAGGGGGGGGGGGGGGGGTGTATGGGTTTGCAACACTGGATTGCAAGTTTGGGATTATGTATTGTTCCAGTACATAAGTGTTTTTGCCACATTGAAAATTGTGTTTTGTTCTTGTGTTCAGTGTTTTTGTTGGTTTTTGAAGAAAAGGGATTTTGGGTACAGTACCTTTTTGGTTTCAGACAAGTCTATGTTTTTGCATTACTATGAATGACGGGCATGTGTTAAAACTGTTCTTTTTAGCTACTCCTCAGTTTTTCACTCTTTTATTAAACTCTCTTGTTTACATTGTGTCTTTGTCATTCGTAATTTTGTTTTATGCATTGGTTTTTTTGGTAGGTTGGGCTTGGATGTCCTCCTCCTATTTGTTACGCAGCCTTGACGTTGGATTTGCCAAGACTACTAACAAATTGGGAGGTTTGACGTACCTCCCAACCTACCAAATAGGAAAACCTACTATTTGGTAGTAGTCTTGGAAAATCCAACGTACATAATACCCTCCCTCACGCCGGACCCCTGCCCATCCGCGTTCTTCTGCTGACGTGAGATGTGATGACAAGAGAGGGTCGCTCATGCGCACGTTCGACAGGGATCTGCACATGACGGAACACAGGATGGGCCTTAAGCGGTAACTAAGGTAAACCCCTTTTTCTTCTCTTCTATGCTTTTTTCACCTTCGGTGGTAGTTTTGGTTAATGTACAACGTCTCCTAGAGCAAGATAAGGAGTAGACTCTAGACGTTTTCTTTTTAACCGCGGTTGGAATGACGACATAGCAGTCAAAATAGACAAGTCGTCATTGCAATTAGGTTAATAGCCTTGACGTTGGATTTTCCAAGACTACTACCAAATAGTAGGTTTTCCTATTTGGTAGGTTGGGAGGTACGTCAAACCTCCCAATTAACCTGTTACAACAATAAAACAAGTGGAAACAGTGTTTGGATGGTCAAAATCGGCGATACAGGCCGGGAGTTACATAATGTATGGCTGAGGCAACCTCCCTGCCCTCCACCCCTCCCCTTGTCTGGAGAGACACTGTTCCGCAATAGTCTCTCTCTCGCTCTTTCCCACGCTTGGTAACAGTGATGACAACGCCCTGCTACCAACTCGCTAATGTTAGCACGAAAATAAACCACAGAATAAGGGAATAACAGGGAAAATAGGTGATAACTGAAGGAGGGGAGGAAAGTGGGGAAGGAGGGGAGCTGGAGGAGTGATATTTGGCATGGCCCAGGGGCAAAAAAAAAAAAAAAAATTTGTGTGTTTTAAATGGATGTTTTTTTCCCTTACTCTTAAGAGTCTTCCCGCAGTCCGCCGGGGGAACTCTTAAGAGTCTCCCCGCAGTTCCCGGGTTAAGAAGCGTATTGTCGAGCACATGGACATCACAGAGCAATTCAACTCCGGACAACATGGTTTTCGGAGAGGGAGGTCCTGTCTGTCACAACTGCTCGACCACTATGCAAATATCTTGGATGATGTAAAGAATGGCAGAAATGTGGATGTGGTGTACCTCGATTTTGCCAAGGCCTTTGACAAAGTCGATCATGAGGTGCTCCTACATAAACTGAAAAAGATGGGAATTTGTGGGAAACTTGGAATTTGGATACACCAGTTCCTAACAGGGCGGAGACAGACCGTAGTAGTTGATGGCGCTCGCTTTGAAGGCTCAGAAGTTATCAGCGGAGTCCCACAGGGATCAGTGCTCGGCCCACTCCTATTCCTCATAATGATAGGAGATATAAATCAACAAGTGGAATTCTCCCGAGTAACATCTTTTGCTGACGACACCAGAATAAGCCATTCCATAAACACCAAGGATGATGCAGAAAACCTACAGAAGGACCTGGAGAAAATTTATAGCTGGGCAGAAGAAAACAACATGAAATTCAACAGCAGAAAATTTGAACTCTTAAGATATGGCACAAATGAGCACCTTAAAGAATATGAATATAAAGTGGGCGACGACCAGATTGAAGACAAAGAATCGCTCAGAGACCTGGGAGTAAGTATGAACAACGACTGCACCTTCAGTGAGCACATCCATCAAGCAGCCAGGTCAGCTCGACAGATGACTGGGTGGATTCTTCGAACATTTCTGACCAGAAACCCAGAACACCTTCTACCCCTTTGGAAATCACTTGAAGTCTCTAAAATGGAGTAGGCCCTACGCATGTCAGCTGTGGTCTCCCTATAAAGTTAAAGAGATACAGGAATTAGAACAAGTACAAAGGGTGTTCACTAGAAAAATATCCAGAGACTCCTTGAACTACTGGGAGAGACTGAAACACCTAAAGTTGTACTCCCTACAAAGACGACGGGAGCGCTACATTGTGATCTACACCTGGAAGATCCTTGAGGGCACAGTACCAAACCCATCGCCAAGAGAAGGGGAAGGCATCAAGAGCCAAAGCCACCCCAGGTTTGGCAGAACCTGCACAAGAAGGTCGTTAAACTGTGTCTCTCAAAGGCTCAGGACCATCCAGGCAGAAAGCTTCAGTAACACTGGACCCAGGCTCTTCAACTGTCTCCCTAGACCAGTTAGAGACATGACTGGGTGCAGTACAGAAGCGTTCAAGCGGAGGCTAGATGGAATCCTGGAGCACATACCAGATGAGCCTCCTATACCACACGGCCCGACCAACAGAGGAGCTGGGTCAAACTCGATCATTGACCAAATCCAGTACCTCAAGATCGAGAGGATGTGTGGAAGCGGCAGATCCCCAGATCGACCGTGGTGATTTCACCTAAACACCTACAAAGTAACAAAGTAAGTATCCTAGTCCAGTGAAAGTGACACTATAATAATAATAAAACTAAGTATAAGTGAAAGAGACACACATAAGTAATAATAGGTGCCTTCATAACAATATGAACAAGTGAAAGTGACACTATATATATTATTAGCTTACCTAACAATACATAAAAGTTAAAATGACACTATCAATTATCATAGTCCAGTGAAAGTGACACTAGGCTATAATAATAATAAAACTAAGTATAAGTGACAGACACAAATAACTTCATAAAAATAACTTTATTGAGTGAAAATAACATAATAACTATCATAAATGGCATAATAAACAATAAAAACTCTCAGATCGCTTCCCGGCATAATTGCGGGTAGGGCGACGAGTGCAACAGGGCGTCGTAGCCGGGGCCGCGGTTCAGTGTTCGGACGCGCCGAGGTAAATATGCGGCAAAAGTTACCTCCACTAACATCGCCATAACTCCGGAACCAGTTGAGCTAGAGAGCTCTACTCAAAGCCAGTCTACGCAGCAAGGTAAGGCGCACATTTTAATGTTACTTTGACAATTCTACCTCTTATATTAAGGGAGATAGGCCTTTGTTTACACTAGTCATTTTTCAGCCAGATCGCCCGGATACGAGCTCCGTCCTTTAGAAAGGCAGCCCGGGCCACGAGGGTTAAGCTTGTTTTGAAAGCCGTCCGTCCGACGCATGTAAACACAGCCGGTCGGAGCGACGCCACGCACCTCCAAGCACAAGAAGAAGATTGGTGTTTGTTATTGTGTTGTCTGCTAAGCCAGATTCAGTGTTGAAAAGTGTGTGACGTCATATTGCTAACATCGCCTCGAAACTCTCTCCACGGAAATCGTCATCACAACTGAACCAGTTGATTTAGAGAGCTCTACTCAACGCCAGTCTACAGGTACAAAACAGTACTACGTTTGGAGATGCGTGGCAATTCGGTAGCAGTTAAAATAACAAAGATACAGTAGCCTATTAACCCTCCAGCCCCGGCTATGTATTCTATATATATTCCCCGAAATCCGGGGGTTTTGGCTGAAAAACGTCTACGCCTAGGCTACCGCATCTTTGTTATTTGGCTTGCTTCCGCATTCCCGTGCATCCCCAAGCGTAGATGTGTTTCGTACCTGTAGAATGGCGTTAAGTAGAGCTCTCTAAGTCAACTGGTTCAGTTGTGATGATAATTTCATTGGAGATAACTTTATGGCAAAAACAGCCACTTTACACTATTTTTCGATACTTAACAATAGCATACAGGCACACACGAACAAGCGACGCACTCCTTCTTGGTCCAGCCGGCTGTTGTTTACATGCGTCGGACGTACGCCTCGCACACCAAGCTTACAGGCTTTGAGGTCATGGGTGTTTAAGAGCCCTTCCGGGTAGCTCGTGTATGTTTTTTATGGGTGTTTAACCCTTCCTACCCGGTCTGCCTTAGGTAAGGACAGCACGAAAGAAGGGCCGCTACCCGGTATGCCTTATCTAAGGCATGAGCTTAATAGCCTAATTAAGCTTGGTCCGAACGCCGTGCGTACGACGTATGTCAACAAACCCAAGCGTTCGTCACCGCACCTCCGAAAACAAGAAGAAGACTCCTCAATGTTATTGTTCTGACGTCATGACGAAATTAGTGTCTAAAAAGCCCCCATATTGGCAACATCTCTGCAATATTGGCTCCACTGAAATCGTCATCACAACTGAACCAGTTGACTTACAGAGCTCTACTCAATGCCAAAATACAGATTGAAAACCGCACTACGATTATAGATGAGTGGGAAAGTTCTAGCAGTGAAAATAAACATAAATACGGTAGCCTAGGCCTAGACGTTTTTCAGCCATATCGCCCGGGTAGGGGCGACCGTCATTTGGTAAGACAGCCCGGGGAGGAAGGGTTAAGAGCCCTTCCGGGTCTGAAGGGTTAAAGAAGTTTTTCGGCCAAATCGCCCGGGTTTCGGGGATATCTTATAGAATGCGTAACCGGTCTGTGAGGGTTAATTCCTATTCAACTTCATCATTAGCCTAGATTCGACTTAAAAAAAAAAAAATAAAAAAAAAATAATAATAATAGCCTAATAGGGTAAAACGCCGATAAATACTCCGGTCTCACCTACCATAATTGCGAACCTCCAACTTCAGCTGGGGTTTATACTTCCCTTTTTTCTTCATCGGTTTGTTTACACAAAACAGCTGGAAGCACACACTATCAATTGTCACTTTAAAGGTAAAATATATCATATTTAAGCAAGTTATCCTACAAGTTATTAAGTGAATATATCTGCGAGGCAGAGGAAGATTCGCCGATTCACGGTGCGGACAAGGTCCAAAACTTTCTTCATATTCACAAAACTAGATCACCTGCATGCAAAATGGCTGCCGGGACAAGACTGGTAAGGTTTTGGCTCAGTGTGGTCGAATTCTTGAGGTATGAAATGTACCATGTGGCAACAAACATATTTTTATAAAAACGTACGCGATTTTTGCGGTCGGTCAATAAATGTACCATTGTTTTGGGTGGCCTGATGCTACCTTTATCGCATAAATCTACCTCTTATATGTTATATTCTATATATTTCAAAGTAAGATTGGGAGGTTTGACGACCTCCCTTATAACCAAATAAGGAAAACCTCTTATTTGGTAGCAGTCTCGGAGTATCCAACGTAGGGCTTATGATCTCAGCCGCTACCACAGCGGGCCGATTTATCGGTACTCACGCGAAGTAACCAAATAATCTCTAGAGTTGCACCTCAATTCACTACTAGGCACGTTGTACACACTCCGAGACGACTAAGAAGGAAGAGAAAGCGAAGGAGAGAAAGAATTGTTATAGTTACCCATTTAATCTAGCTGCTCTCCTCTAAGCCATGCTCCATGTTCTATGAGCCTGCGCCAGGACCTGCCAAAGTATCGAGGTATCAAGTAATCAGTTTAGATTGGATGGGCAGGGGATCGGCATGAGGGCGGGATACTCTGTCGTTGGATAATCCGAGACTGCTACCAAATAAGAGGTTTTCCTTATTTGGTTATAAGGGAGGTCGTCAAACCTCCCAATTTAGTAGCAGTCTCTACGTTTCCAACGTAGGGCTTGAATCCCAAATTGGAGGCGGACATCCAAGAAACCTTAAAAACCCCAAGCCTTAGCAAAAGTAGATGACCAAGAAAAGACAAATAAACAAATCAGTTTATAGGAAAAAGAGCGTAACAGTACGGTGCATATTAAGAAAGTACATGTTACAAGTGTATCAGTCTAGGGTCTAAAATGCACAGGCAGGTAAAGGAAGAGGTCATGTCGACCTTGGAATGGCACACCAACATGGGAAAGGTGAAGTCAATTGTAAAGTAGTACAATAACAAACAGCACGGCACAGCATGTGGATGACCTCCGAAGACACTCTTATGTACAAAACATGGGTATGAGGCATAGGCATACCAAGACAAAAACCCGTAGACAGGATAGTCCAAATGTAATAAACCTTAAGAGTTACATCCGTAACACTAAACAGACAGTACTGTTCAGACAAGTATTGAAAGAGAAAGTCTTTGTACAAGCATACAAACCCCCCCCCCCCTGTTTTAGGGAAAGGAAGGAAGAAAATACAGGATGGGAGGAAGAGACACAGGAGACGGTAGACGTCACCACATGACACTCTGTAGTTACACGACATGGGTAGGAGGCAGAAGCATACCAACACAAAACCCGTAGACAGTTGAGTCAGAAAGTAAAAACTGTAAGAGCGAAATCCTAAAGTGAAGCCAAGTGGAAAGTATTCACAGAAACACAAGGCACGGCATAGCAGGCGGACGCCATCAGATGACACTCTGGAGGTACATGACATGGGTAGGAGGCATAAGTATACCAACACAGAACCCGGAGACAGTGGAGTCAGAACGGAAAAAGTGTAAGAGCGAAAACCTTAAGTGAAGGCAGGTGTTAAGTGTTTACAAAACAAAATGGCACGGTAGAGCCGGCTGACGACATCATCTGACATTCGTCATGTACATGACATGGGTATGCGGCATAAGCATACCAAGGTAAAACCCGTAGACAGTGTAGTCATAATGTAAAAACCGTAAGAGCGACATCCTCCATACCAAACAGACATGTATTGAAAGAAAGGCTTTGTACAAGCATACAAAAAAGACCCCCCCCCCTTTTTTTCAGGGAAAGGAAGAAAATACAGTATGGGACGAAGACAGCAGGAAGAGAAGCAGGATGGATGACGAAGCAGGGGTCACGGTGAATGAACGCGACCCAAGGCATATGAAGCCTGGCCGTGGGCATGGAGAGGTATGTGCACACCGAAGCCCGTCCCGGCACAGTGGCACACACAGAAGCAAACAGGGCGTGAATCCGGCATAGCAGAAGTTCCATACGAGTCTACAAAACGAACAGAAGGGGTCAAAGTGACGAACCCGAGGGAAGGGGCCCAGGCTATGGGTTGGAGCCGGACGGAGCCTAAAGCAGGTCTTCAGAAAGGTGACACCCCTTGTGAGGGAGCACCAGCCCCATCAAGGCCTCTAAGGGTACCCCAAGAGCGGGCAGGCGGCCTCGAAAGATGTAGGACCGTACATGCCGGCGAGTGTCCCAAATCAGTGATGAAAGGAACGGAACACAAACGCAACCGAGGGAGCTGTGTGCTCACTACCCAGCGTCATGGAGCCAGTTAGGGAACCCAATCCAAGATGACTGAAGCCCTCCACGGAGACATCAGCCAGCGCCGATGAAGCATATCAGCCAAGCCGAGGTCAAAAGGCGGCAACCACCCAGCCACACAAACATTTATGACACAAATGCCAACAAGGTCCCTAGGGCCCCAAATCCGGCCCAAGAGGAAGCCGGAGACAGGGAGGGGAACGGAACACGGACACCATCGTTTCATCCGTTTGGCAACACACTGGCAGCGGCAACAGTGTTTACATGTTGGAGCAGCGGTGGGGCAGGACTTTAGTGTTCCATAGGCCAATTGTCTAACCGACAGGAGAGTCTTGTGAAGGTGCAGTCTCTTTGGAACACTGTTAAGGCTGGTGTGGTAACCGAGACAGCAGGAGCAAGTGCAGAGGGGGGACTCCGGCGAGTCGTGCCAAGGCACGGTTAGCACCACACCAACATCATCCACAGTGACGACTGGGCGGGGCAGTGGTGAGGTGGGACTTGATCGTCCTACAGTACACTCCAACTACCGAAAAGCAACCCGTCTGAGCCGGTACAATGCATGTGAATGGACAAATGACGGGAACCCAGTACACGTATGTATAGCGGAGCGTACCAAGCATGGGCCGGCCACATGGGCGCGATCAACCAAACCCCGCGCCAGAAATATCCCAGCCCGTGGAGGACGTAGCACATGAGGAGTGCGACGGGCGGAGGCAATGTGGACACCGACTGTCACCCACTCCAGTCCGTGCCGAAGGCATCAGCGGATAAGAAGACCAACCGAAAGGCCACCGACAAGCCCGCCAGGGCAAGACAGCGATCCCGCAGGAAGAAGAACAGTACCAACAGGATCATGGCCCGGACGCAAAAGCGAAGAGCCCTGACCACTTGCCGTGGTGGCGAAGACCCATGTTAGATCGGGAGCCCCACCCCCCTCACACGACGCATCTGTGGCTATCCAGATGGCCGCCGGGAGAGCAGGCCAGGGCACCGCTGCCGCGAGCGAGCCCCGAGCGACCCAATGTGATAGTCTCATATGTAGCAAGCGCGGTACCGGCCACAGCCAGTAAAGGGGGGGGGGGGCGATACAGGGAAGTGTTAGGGGACCAGTAGAACAAGGTAGTCGAGTCCGAGCTGGTCTAAAGGCACGGTCAGTCCCGCCCAAGGTAAAGATCCCAGCCGGGAAAACACTCAGAACACGTTCGTGAACGAGAACGGGCAGAACACGACAAGTGTTGACGCGGACACCCGACCCCGGGGAACAGGAGCACAGTGGAGGTTCCATGGCCCCCAGTGTGAAGGTGGGAGGACCGCCATGTGAAATAGCGATGGTGAACCCCAGGCTTGTGACACGGACAACTACAGCGAGTGTGTCCAGGACACGTGTGGAGATGTGATCGTGACGGCACCTCCCCCATACATGGACCGGAGTACCTGGGCCACCTCCTGAGACACTGCGCCGATGACGGGGAGGGCGCCCGAGAGGAGGTTGAGACCTCCACCTCCAGGCCAGACCCTTCTATACCACCGTCGTGCCCACGACCTGCATGGCTAGCGCAGGAAGTGGGGGCGGGAGAAGCCGGTGCGGGCGCTTTGCGGCAGGCCCACCACCAAGTCAATGAGACGGCCGGTTGAGGGGAGAGGGTATGGGCCAGGAGGAGCTACGCGTTGTGCGGAGCATAGCCTCCCTTAAGTTGTCATGGAGAAAGGAACTACCATGGCCAAACCCCCATCCACCTGGCCGTCCTGACGAAAATGGAGAGCGGGCCTCACGCTCCGGCCTGTCCCCCTCCCGTCCGAGCAAGGCAGCGGAGGACGAGGGTCCCGGAACTCGCCAGCATAGGCCACCCACAGGACGGAACGGCAAACCGGGTACGAACGGCCACAGGAGGAGCGTATACAACGCCCCCCGCGGCCCGTCCCATAGCCCAAGCCCCAGGGCTCCTTGCCGGCGATGGACCACCACTCGCATGGTTGGAGGAGGACGACGAGGGCTTCGCCACGACCTCCCATTGTGCGGAGCATATGTCACGTAGCACAAGCAAGAAAGCCTCCTGCCAAGCCACCCCCAGGAACGTCAGTCCCGGACTTAAAAGGGCCGGCAGGAGGAGCTGGCTGTGGACGTCGGCAGGGGCTGACGAGCAGAGAAACCACCCGAACCAGTCGACGGCAACGGGTGGCGAACGTCCTGGACCGGGCAGGAAAAGCGAATGCAACGTAGGGCCGAAGAACCCAGGGAAGTCCGAGGAGCGGAGCAGCAGGCCAGACACAAAAGTGGAGGCCACGGTGGGGATGGACGGTAAAAGGTCAATGAAGAAAGGAGGGAATCCAATACACACAGGACCAACGCCACGTGAGCGGAGGCCTGGGACCTGTCAGCGAGGCTCTGTGGCGATCTAGGAGCAAGAGGCCACCTGTGGAGCGGATTCGAGGCACAGAAGGAAATTAACAGAGGACACATCAAGGGGGGGAAACCCAGCTAAGCAGCCGTTCCCTGGGTGCATAGGAATGCAAAGGGCATAAAGAACCAGAGGAAAAAGACACGTGGCCGATTCCTGGTGACAGATACAGGGCACAGGGTACATCCAAGACTATAAAACCCACCTGTGGAGCGAGGTTCTATAGAAAGAGGAAGAGGCAGATGACACCCTGCCTGTTTGGCGGAAAACGTGTGTAAACACAACGCGGACTCAAGGCAGAACCCCCCTGGCAGTAAAAAGTCAAGTGTGAGCTACCCGACACCTAATTGGTACAAAAAGGAGGGGGAATCCAAGACACACAGAACAATCGCCACGCGAGCAGAGTCCTGGGACTAGGCAACAGGTCCCTGACTCCCACCTAGTACACTAGAAGGCCGCCTGTAGGGCGGAAACGAAGCACAGGAGGACACAGAGGATAGGAAATCAGCCAAGTAGCCATATCCAGGACCATATGTACATTCAAACCGAGCAGGGTGCGTCCAGAGTGCTCTGGACCTACTCTGTGCAACTCTCCAACCCAAGAGTGAAACGTTACTCTCAAACTTTCTTCTACTCAACAGCTGAGCTCTGGAACTCTCTCCCAGAATCAGTTTTTCCCACTTCCTATGACTTAAATTGCTTCAAACTCCGTGTGTCCAGGCATTTTGGCTCGAACGTCCCTTGATTTTGGCCCTGTCACTCTTTCAACTATGGGGGAGGCACTCGCTATAGGCAGTTATGCCTTTTGCCTCCCTCAATCACATAGAAAAAAAAAAAAAAAAGGAGGTGAAGGGCGGAGACAAACTTCACATCGGCGGGGGTCGTAGACATCCTTGGCGTAGCAGGCCGTGCGGAGGCAGCACCCCCGACGGTCCAGCATGGCCGACCGAAAGCATGTCAGGCGGAAGCAGGGAGGAGCCGTCAGTACGGCACCGAAAAATGGGGGAGGGGGGAGCGTCACACACTAGTGGAGGTGAGACAGGGGAAAAGTATGAGGCAGTAGAGCCAAAATAGCAGTTGAAACCCAAGTAAGACAATATCCAGGAAGCCGCCAAGGAGCAAGGAAAGTCAATTAAAAGACACCCACACAGTAGACCACAAACACCAGGGCTGGGACACAAGCCCATTTGGCAAGACCCAACCCTGGTAAACAGGTCCAAGTCCTCCGGGGAAAAAAGACCCCACCCAAAATACCTGAGAACCCTCCGGGAGAGCGGAGGGAGGAGGGGGCGAAGCGGTGTAGGTTTCGCCGGCAGTAGAGCGGGCACCAGCCGGAAGGAAAAAGGTCAAGTGTGATCAACCCAACAGTACCCTATTAGTGGAAATAGGGAAGGGGAGGGAATCCAATACACACAGGACAATCGCCACTTTGGGTCGAGTCCTAGGACTTTTCAGGAGGTCCTTGGAGCCACCTAGTGTACGAGGAGGCCGCCTGTAGGGCGGAAACTAGGTACCGAAGGAGGACACAAGGGAGAGGAAACAGCCAAGCAGCTGTTGTCCAAGGAGGCCTGTCCAGGTACAATGAAAAAAGGTGGCAGAACAGGGCGCTTAAAACTAAGTCAAGTGAAAAAGCTATGTGGCCTAGGCCTTGACAAGGTATAGGGCATGACACGTTGGCCGAGAGCAGGGAGGAGCCGGCATCACAGCACTGACAAATGGGGGAAGCATTACCCACCAGTGGAGGTGAGACAGGCAATATGAGGCAGTATAGCCAAATCAGCATGTAATACTCAGTAAGACAATATCCAGTAAGAAGCGAAGTAGTAAGTATAACAGGAAAGTCAAATAAAAACCACCCACACCGGAGACCCACAACACCAGGGCTGGGACAAGCCCCTTAGCGAGGCCCAACCCTGGGAACAGGTCCAAACCAAATTTTGGGGAAATTTGTCCCATCCGAAATACCTGAGAACCCTCTGTGAGAGCGGAGGGAGGAGGTGGCGAAGTGGCGGCGGCGTAGGGACAGCCGGCAGTAGAGCGGGCACCAGCTGGAAGGAAAAGGTCAAGTGTGAGCAACCCAACAGTACCCTATAAGTTTAAATAGGGGCGGGGAGGAAATCCAAAACACACAGGACATAGCCACTTTGGGTCGAGTCCTAGGACTTTTCAGGTGGTCCTTGGGTCCACCCAGTATACAAGGAGGCCGCCTGTAGGGCGGGAACCAGGTACAGAAGGAGGACACAAGGAACAGGACATAAGGGATAGGAAAACAGCCAATCAGCCGTTGTCCAAGGAGCCCTGTCCAGGTACATGAAATAGGGGGCAGAACAGGGCGCATAAACCAAGTCAAGTGAAAAGCTATGTGGCCTAGGCCTTGACAAGGCACAGGGCACATCAAAAAGATAAAGGCGCTTGTAGGGCGGATTTATAAAGATGAAGGAGCTGAGGACACCAGAAGACCCTTGCCAGTGTGGCGAAAAAACGTGAATTTATTAGTGGCCCCTCCATCATTGACGAACATGCCTATTACATAAGGCATCCTCTTCAAACACTAATCCGCCGTAGTTTTGAATCTACCGCGCAGAGCATTTAAAAACTGAGGAGCCTTCATCATGAGCGCACGCGACCTCACTCATGGCTTCAGTCATTATGAATTGGGTTCTCACTACGAAAAAACGTCGTAAAAAATAAAAACAAAAAGAAAATAAGAATAACTATCCAATAAGCTTTCCATCATATCGTGGATGTACTTGTGTGGATTTCTGACCAGACGCTGATTCAGGCGTCATTCTTCCTTCTCTGCTCTGCGTTCAGCCTGCCCGGACGTGCCTCCCCACGCTCCGCTAGTTCCGCATTCGTGGCGTCCCTAGTGAGTTTTTTCTCATTTGTTTACTCTAGGATGTATCGAGTAAGGTTAGGATAGGCGTAGCAGGAGTGTCCTGGGCTGGTTGCCCGCAGTGCAGTGTATTTTGGGTCGAGTGTATGGGGCATCTATTTCGGATGTACCCTCGTGGTCCCGTTGTGGACATGTGAACTTTTTCACAGCTGAGTTAGTTTGTGATGCAGGCGGCTTTCACTACGCGTTAGTTAGTGCTGCCTTTTATCTTTCTGATGAGGTAAGCTTTGTTTCTGACGTTCCCAGCGTATTTTTCTTCACTTAGTGAAGTTTTTTCTGGGTCCCGAGTCAGTCTTCCCTTGGTCGGAAGTTTATGCTACGGTGGTGTGTTGGCGGTGGTTCCTGTTGTGATATTTCCAGTGTTTGTGTATATTTCAACTTTTATTATGCCGTCTACCTAGGCCTAGCCAGCCGCTCGTAGCTTTGCCACATGTACTAGTGTTATTGTTTATTATTGATAAATATGCCCTACTGTGTCATGTGTATCCGGGTTTTAGTTGTGTATTGGCTAATTCCTCGGACTATAATTGTTTCCTGGCTTAGTTGTGTATTGGCTAATTCCACGGATTATGGAGTGACCTTGGGGTTGTCGTGCGTGGCTCTCCTCGTGTCTCTTGTTGTTCAGATGGTGTCTGTTCAGGGTGGGTTGCCTTCCGGCGGGGTTTTTCTCGGTTTCACCATGAAAATCCCGGCCGCGAGCCGTGTTGGGCCACACGTGGTTGTTAACACTGGCTTGTTTCCCCGGCGTTGGGGTGTCTGTGGCTCTCCAGGACTGCGTCTCTGTGGATGCCTGGTTTCAGGCCTCCTTTGATTCCCGGCGGGATGGCTGTTCCCATCTATAAAACGATTGTTCATGCGGACATACGTTATGTAGTTTTTCTACCCGGTTTTTTAAAAGCCACTTGAAAAACCTAGCTGTTGTTTTAGGCTTTCCTCCCCGGCGATCTTTTACAAAGAAGTGGGGACAGGAACTTATGGGGTTAACGTTTGGACATCTCACCCGGCGGGTGCACCTGGTTAGGGTGGGATGAACGACTTATGTCTTTCAGTTAGTTAACCAATCCATTTAGTGATACTATGTGTATCGCCGCCTTTACTTTTATGGCAATTGAAGGTTCAATTTAGGTTAATATATCGATTCTTCTCACCCGGCGGGTGCTCCTAGGTGGAGGAACTAAGGAATTTACAAAATTCGACTTCGATTTAACCACTTAATTTAGTGATACAAGTAGGTATCGCCGCCTTCTAACTTACGGCGATCTTTTGTGACAATTCGTTAGACATCAGATCTCGTATCATCCTGCCCTGTGCTATTCTACTAAAATATTTCAAGGGCCGGCGTCTTTTTGGGGGGTTGCTTTGTTACAAAATTGAATCTTGAGACAGTCGCCACCACCAAGAGACTATAAGCGCCATGCTGGACCGTTATATTATATCAGAGGGTATTCTTCACTTTCTTTAACAAAAGATTTGTTTCGATTTCTGAACCCCACCGCGTAGCGAGCTGTGTTTGTGCCATTACATCTCGTTACCCGGCGGGTTATTAACACTTGTGCGCGAACATGTTGGGTTAACCTTATGAGCATTAATTCCTGGAAATTTTCTTTTTTTCCAGAGCTGAGCTCCGGCGGACCAATACAGACCCGGCGGTAGTTTCCTCCCACCAGTCTCTGTCATGGCTACCGTGGCCCCAGTTTTTGCTTTGTGCACTACCCCTGCTTGTGCTGGTATCCCTATTTTTGCGCATACCCGTTGCATAAGGTGTGTTAAATGTCTAGACCGTTCAAGGGGTCTCTGGGTTATGCGTAATTGTTCTTTTTGCTCCCAATTAGCTTTAAAGGTCCTTTGTGATAATGATAAGACCGCGGCGGTAGCCTTAAGAGAGGTTAGGCAACAGATGTCAGCCTACACTACCATTGTTGCACATAAATCACTTCAATGTGACAACGTCCCACTTTGGGATAGATTGCTCTCCGAACACCCTCCCCCTAAACGTTCCTCTAGAGTCACGAGTATTAAGCCAGTGGAGACTGGTCAGGGTTCTGTATCCTCTGCGGCTACACCTAAACGCCCAAGAGAGCCTACACCCCCGGTATCCGCCTCTTCGTCTCGGGCGAGATCCCGGTCTAGGTCTCCTCTTAGACACCAGTCATCTAGTCGGGCCTCTTCACCGGCGAGTAAGAAGAGCAGGACGGAAGGTTCCACCAGTGGTCACGGCGAGGATTCCTCTAGATCTAAGAATAGTTCGCGGTCACACCGTAGCCATAAATCCTCTAAAAAGGATTCTCATAAACGGAAGTCCTCTCGACATTCACCAACTTCTAGTGCATCTCATCGTACCTCTACCCCAGACAGAGTTTGTGTTAAGGCCCAAGAGTCCAGTGCAGTGCCTGTCCCAAAAGAGGATTTGCCACTTAATATTTTAACCCTGGAATTGGAAAGTTCAGGGGGTTCAGTAATTGAGAATGTTTCAGACTCTCAAGAGAGCGTAGGCCAGGGCCTCGGTGTTTGGCGGTTTGCGCAACCAGGGTCTGATCACCCACGTCCGACTCAAACGAGTCACACAGTAGCCGATGTCCACAGGGACGCGGCGATCCCATCCTCTATCCCAGACTTATCTTGGCAACAAGGTACCCCTGCCTCGGCGGGGTCTTCTCAGGAGGATCAGGAGGAGAAAGATGAAGTTTCTATAATTTCGGAGATGGAAGGACAAGGGTCAGGCTCAGGCTTGGACGCCGCACAGGATACTAATGATTCACCTGTAAGTTCTTCATCAAACCAGTTTGTTACGGCACAAGAAATTAATGGGCTGCTTACTCATGCTTTATCTAAATTTTTTGGTCAACAACAGGAAAACCCCACAATGGACTTGGGGGCTCCCAAGACAAGTTCTACGGTACGGCCTCTGATGACTTCGATTGATTTATCTAAGATCCCTAACCCTCCCACTCTGTTAACCTCAGGGATCAATAGGCCTGCTACGGCGGCTTTGACAACTTCAAATGTCAGGGTCATAACGGATGTCAATCCACCCCCTCTAGACAAAGCGCCTCTTAGAAAGGTAGCTATGCCCTTACTTTATGGGCCAGACGAGTCATGGGTTCTTTTGAACTCCTCTAAACCAGAGCTTGCCCAACCTACTTTGTCAGGGGAACTCCCGGTACCGCGTGAGTGGGTCATCCAGGGCAATAAGTCAAAGAAACTAAGGGCCGTGGATACTTTAGGTAATGTTCTGGACGTAAACATCAAGGCTATACCTAGTTATTATCATCAAGATTATTTTGTGTATGCTTCTAAGCCTGCTTTAAAACTATTTTCAGACTGGTCTAAGCTGGATGGGTTTAATGATATTAAGACTCTGTCAGCTCTCACTCCTGAACTAGATTTACAGACCGTCACAGACGACGCAGCTAATCCAGTTTTGAAGGTGGGACAGTTGGGACCAGGACCTTGGGTAGATTGGGAGGTAGAGGCTCAAAACTTTGCAACCACTTTCACTTCTAAATCTTCCCACCAGATACCTCAGGATACTCATTCATGGTTCTCCATGCCGGTGGGTTCTGCCGGCGGAGTCCCGTCAGCTTTGTTTTCATTTCTAGCTGCCCCTAAGATTAATCTTTGTGAGCTGAAGGACCCGTTCACTACCCCTACCCCTACTCACCTAGACAGAGAATTTAGGCTACGGGGAAAAGCTTTTCGCCTGTTCTCGCAGTACATAGTATCTCAGCAGGTGGCTAAGTCTTTACTACGATCCACTCAGGCAATCGCAGATGCGGATGCTCGAAGATCGGTTGAGTTATCCCGGCGACTGATTCTTCAGTCGTCAATCCAATCCTTGGGTGACATACGTACCGCCTTGCTTGAGGCGGTACGAGCACGACAAGATCTTAGGATGTCGTTAGTTCGCAAGCTACCTGATCGCATTGCTAATCAGGTGGTTATGTCACCAGTGCTTACTCCCTCTTTAATGACCCCTGAAGTGTGGCGAACAGTGTTCAATATGGCACAGGCCATTAAGCACAGTCCCACCCCTTCTAAGAAACCTGCATTTAACTTCCCCAAACCCAGGCCTACTACTAAAGCTCAGCCAGGGGGATCTAAACCTTTTCTTCCGCCTAAGTCCTCCCACTCCCCCCAGGGTCAGTTCAGGCATAGACAGAGTAGGTTTTCAGGTCAGAGAGGACGCGGCCAACATAAACCAGGTCAGGGCCAGTCTTCGGCCAACACCAGCCAGCCGGCGAAGCGTCCAGCACCAACCCCACCATCAAAAAACTAAAGTCTCTCTCACTCCTCCCGGCGCCTACCTTAAGGCCGGAGGAACCGAGGGTAGTACAGCCGGCGAACCCTTGTCTGCTAACTGGGTCGTTCCGAACGTGTCACCAAGCATGGCCGTTAAACACTTGGGCACGGATGGTGGCACGCAAAGGCATCACTTGGCAGTGGCTCCGGCGACCTCGATTACGTCAGCCGACAACGGCGAATTTTGTTTCTTTAGAGGTGGAGTCACTAGCCCAGGAAATGATTGCCAAGAATGTCATCATCCCGGTCCCCCCAAATTACCCTGTATTCACGTCCAAACTATTTTTGGTTCCCAAAAGGGACAGTGTTCAGATGAGGCCGGTCGTAGACCTGTCTTATCTGAATCTTCACATTCACAACGAATCTTTCAGAATGTTAACAGTACACCAAATCAGGCTAACACTTCCGCCGGGAGGTTGGATGTGTTCACTAGAACTGACAGACGCCTATTGGCACGTATCGGTCAACAAAAGATTTCAAAGGTTTTTGGCCTTACGGATCAGGCACCAAAATTTTGTTTTTCAGAGGATGCCGTTCGGCTTGAACCTGGCACCTCGATTATTCACAAAACTAGTCCGGCAAGCCCTGATGCCATTGTTAAAACAGGGGATCAGAGTGTTGTGGTATCTGGACGACTGGCTGGTGGTGGCAGAGACACAACAATTATGCACAAAACATGTCAATATCATTTTAAATCATGTCAAAACTCTAGGGTTCAAGGTAAATCTGGTAAAGTCAAACCTTGTGCCCTCACGAGTAATTCAGTGGATAGGGCTGGTCTGGGACACCGCCGCTCTCACTCTGAGTCAGAGTGTGGACAATCGCAACAGGTTTCGCAGGAAACTGTTCAGGTTTCTTCACAGTCTGACTACGACGCGAAGGGTCTGGGAGTCTCTGGTCGGCTCTCTCAACTGGATTCAACTAACTGTCAAGTTGGGCCGGTTGAAAGTAAAACGATTAATATTGGAAGGCAACAAATATTTCCCGCTCTTACCGGCGGGAAAATTATGGCCCATCCCAAAATTAATCCACACCTTACTAGCGGTCTGGGCGAAGAAGGAAACATTGCACTCAATAATGTCATGGACCTCTCCTCCACCAACGGTATGGGTAGACACGGATGCGTCAGGCACAATAGGTTGGGGATTTCAGTCAAATCAGGGGCACCAGGGTCAGGGGCTTTGGTCCCACTTAGAAATCTCGCACATCAATGTCAAAGAATTACTAGTCCCCTTGTATTTCCTTCAGGCTCACGGCCCGGCGTTACGGGGCAAGTCGATGGCCTTCAGAATGGACAATCTGAATGCAGTCCACTGTATTCAGAAACAAGGGTCAACGAGGTCAAGGAAGTTGCTAAACGTGTCGGAAGAGATTTTTGCTCTAGCCAACAGTCTAGATATTTATCTTCACGCATCTTATCTCCCAGGCGTAGCGAACGTCTGGGCAGACGCTCTGTCCTGGAGACAGAGCACGACAGTAGAATGGGAGCTCAAGCAACCCATTTTCAACCTAATGATTGCAGAGCTCTCCCATCCACAAGTGGATCTTTTTGCGTCCGAGGAGACTCACAAACTCCCTCTATACCTCACCCGCCGGGCGAAAACGCCGGCAGGGGGCCAGACGCCCTAGTGACAGACTGGAACAGATGGAGCTCCATCTATCTGTTTCCACTGCCAGATGCGTCACTAATGTGCCACGTAGTGAACAAACTACGAGATTATCGAGGCTTAGTCTCGCTAATCGCGCCACTGTGGCCGGCGCAGTTGTGGTACCAGCAATTGAAAATGTGGTGCCCGGACCCGGTATCGCTCCCGGTCGGGTATTTCCACTTAGACACGATTGGCAACCTAGCGACCTCGCTGACTTTTGCATTATGGACATTCAGGAGGCCAAGTGGCTAGCACCATACGGTAGAGATGTGACAAATAAATTACTTAATCAATATACTCAGTCTACAAAACGACAGTATCAATCACATTGGCAAGCCTTTACTTCTTGGATCGTTAGGACAGAACAAACTGTACCCTCAGTGGCATTAGTTTTTAATTATTTGAATTATCTGTTTGAGCAGAAACGTTTATCTGTGGTAACATTAAAAAATCACTTAACTGCGATTAGAGTGCCCTTTTTAGACCTTACGGGTCTTTCCATACCGGTAGCGGAGGAAACAGGTTTTATGAGAGCATGTTTTAAACTCCGCCCACCTCCCCGTCAGCTCATGCCTACTTGGTCTCTGGACAAAGCTTTGTCTTTGCTTCACTCTCGTCTGTACCAAAATACTGCAGACTTTGCATTACTCTTAAAAAAGGCGGTTTTCCTTTTGGCTTTGGCCACCGGAAACAGAGTGTCTGAGCTGGCGGTGATGAGCAACACACCTAATTGTCTTAGGTTTGGTAGACTTAATGAATGTATTTCCATTGCACCCTCCCCAGGTTTTGTAGCCAAGAATGAGCATAGTGCACACGTGTTTTCTGAGTTCACGGTGCCGGCGTTAAAAAGGGGAAAGGTGCATCATAATTTATGTCCAGTGCAAGCTCTAACCAAATATTTGAGAGTAGCTCCTCAAAACCCCCAAGGTGCTTTATGGGTAGCAAGTACGGGTAAACGCTTACTTAAACGGCGATTAGCCTCTCTTCTGGTAGAAGTCATTAAAGAAAGTAATCCCGGCGTTGTGGGTCGGGCCCATGATTTACGCAAATGGGCAGCCTCTTTACGTTTCCTGAATTTTTTTTCAGTTGAAGACATAGCGTCCACGCAGTTGTGGGCGTCTAATCATACGTTTCTGTCTAGATACTTGTCAGTTTCTCTAGACAAACCTTCCTTACCATGTATAGCTTTAAGGCAGAGGGTCTAGGTGGCCCTGCAGTCACTTTTGTTTACTTTCACGGGAAAGGGGGGGGGGGGGGGGGTGCAGTCAGTTGACATAGGACACCCTAGACCCCGCCGGAGTATGAGAGCTGTGATACAATTTAAGGTTAAAATGTGATATGAAAATTTCTCAGTGAGAAATTGTGCTAGTACTGTACAATGTTAAGTACAAAACAACGGTGTTGTTAGAGTAGTTTAGCTGCGAAAGCAATTTAATTTTAGAATAATGGAGTTCCTTTGCAATTTATCTCCAAGTTTATTATGTGCACATATAAACTTATAACTTGTTATTTTTTGTCACCACTCGTTGAGTGGGGTGCCTTTGTAACTACAGATCTGTGTTCAGAATCTTCAGGGTTAGCCATTTTTTGTCAGGCAGGCTTCTTTGAAGCACGCACCTGCCTGAACCCCCTTTTTCTTGTATTTTTTCGGCTACGCCGTTGTTAAATATATTTTCAAAGTAAGAATACTATGTGGTTGTTTTTATTATCTGCTTTTCTAGAGTTATGATATGATTACGAATGTCCCCCTCCAGTCTTAGAAATCAGGCATGTTCGTCAATGATGGAGGGGCCACTAATAAATTATAGGTTTGACTCCTGTAAGGAGATAAAGAAAACCTAATATTTAGTAGTGGCCCCGTAATCATTGACGACTGGGGCCCTCCCGACCGTCCCCTTCCCATTCGTTGATGTATTGAGGATTTTGGTTTACTTGATATGTCAGTGAAGGAAGAATGACGCCTGAATCAGCGTCTGGTCAGAAATCCACACAAGTACATCCACGATATGATGGAAAGCTTATTGGATAGTTATTCTTATTTTCTTTTTGTTTTTATTTTTTACGAAGTTTTTTCGTAGTGAGAACCCAATTCATAATGACTGAAGCCATGAGTGAGGTCGCGTGCGCTCATGATGAAGGCTCCTCAGTTTTTAAATGCTCTGCGCGGTAGATTCAAAACTACGGCGGATTAGTGTTTGAAGAGGATGCCTTATGTAATAGGCATGTTCGTCAATGATTACGGGGCCACTACTAAATATTAGGTTTTCTTTATCTCCTTACAGGAGTCAAACCTATAGTAAACACGAAAATCGAGTCAACTTGTCCAAGCATATCCTCCCTGTGAGCGGGGCCCCTATCGCGTACAGTTTCCAGACATTCCCCCCCCCCCCCCCTTATTGTGATCAAGTAACCACAGGCAGGGGAAGAACAGAAACATGTAAAATGTAAGAAAAACAAGAATTTAACCGAGAGCTACGAGACCGAGACCTCCCAGTCAGTTGAGACAAAAGGAAGTCAGAAGGAAGGGACCTGTGTGGACCATTCCAACGGCGCAGCTCTAGGAAAAAAAACGATTAGCTGAAACACACAATATAATGAGAATTTTAACAAGAGCGTAGAAGACCAACCAGCAAGTCAGTTGAGACAAGAGGAAAACAGGACAGGACTGTGTGGCCCAATCCGACGGTGGTCAGCTCAAGTTAAAAAACAGGCCTAGCCTAGTTACACAATTCACATAAAAGAGAAAACACTAGGGCAGCGTCAATCCCTGAGTGAAAAAACCTAGTAACAAAGCTAAACACTGCCCGAGAAGCCCCACAATTACGTTAAATTAATAAAATAAAAGGAGGATAGCCCAGGGTTTGACCGACATTTTCACCAGAACCACGTATCCACGAGCCAAGTAGGCCCGGGGAAACGAAAAGGAACTGACAAAAGCGTGAACCAGGCGAACGAAATACAAGACCACCAACCATGGACAGGTTTAAGAAACAAGTCAGAAGGGCTAAAGGTCAGTGGAGACCAAAGCAGCATGTTTGTGAGAGAATAAAGGCTGTGTGGCCTATGCTCACACAAAAGCAGAATCCAGTGAAACCTCATTCTCAAGTCTTGTAAAACATCGACACGTAGTCATATGAAAAAACAATAAAACAAAAAGTCACAAAGGGAAAGAAACACAATGCATCCCGCAGGAAGCATCCCGCAGGAAGCATCTCCCCCCCCCCCCCCCCCAAGTTACGTTAAGGGTAGTTAAAGTGAACATGAACCCGAAAAGCGAGGGTAGAATCGACACACAACGACCGCTACGCGGCGTCGCGGACCAAACACCCCCGAAGAAAACATATAAATAAACACGTCTCCAGCACTACGCGCACACCCATTAAACACGCCATAAATCCGTATAAAGTGCTGCCTACATCACTGAACATCCTTCTAAAACCACAACAGCCTGAAAAGGCTCACACTCACTAATAGTTGAAGCGAAGGGGACGCAAAGCAGGCACTCGCGAAGCACAGACAAGAAAGGCGTGTGACATCGACGGTGGGCGCGAAGTGACCGATACTTTGGCAGGTCCTGGCGCAGGCTCATAGAACATGGAGCATGGCTTAGAGAGCAGCTAGATTAAATGGGTAACTATAACAATTCTTTCTCTTCCTTCTTAGTCGTCTCGGAGTGTGTACAACGTGCCTAGTAGTGAATTGAGGTGCAACTCTAGAGATTATTTGGTTACTTCGCGTGAGTACCGATAAATCGGCCCGCTGTGGTAGCGGCTGAGATCATAAGCCCTACGTTGGAAACGTAGAGACTGCTACTAAATATGGTCACCATAAGTGTATCAAGTTGAAGCCAAAGCCATTTTCCGAACTACGATGTCTAATGGTAATTTTTTGTAATTACCTTGCAAATAATGGCTATAAATCGCGAATTGTGTAATAAATATGTGTTACATTTATTTATTGACATGCTTTTATGTAGTTTTCGTATATAATTGAAGAATAGTGTAATGGATTAAGAACTAAGAGGCCAGTCTTACTCATTCAGTGAAGAAAAATGGCGGATTTTCAGTTTCTCATCATATTTCAGGCTAATATGGAGAATGTAGCTTTAGTATCAGCATTTCCACACATGATTTACAATTGTGAATAACTGAACGTTGTGTATGACAACGAGGAGCTGCTTAAATTGGTGAAAATAGGATAATATTGAGACAATTCTGATGGCCTAACATCGACTTTGGTAAGTATTCGAATTAAGTATTATTATGTGACCTAGGTACAAAATATGTATTATATGCAAAGCTGAAGGCTTTCTGAATCATATGTAGGGGGTATAAGAAAGATATGAATTAAATTACCAATGTTATAGGTGGTACCAACATCCGGTAAACCAGAACTTTCCACCATCCACCAATAAATTCGCCATTTTGCGCCACTTTCACGAAGGTTCACCATGTTATTACATGGCTACCGTAAGCCGATTTTAGTATTTTAAGTGACTTATGAATAGCTTAGAGTGTGCTCTTTATGAATATACCAATGAAAGTTATATACAGAAAGTTTTTATATGCGTAATGTGCAAATGAAAATCTGTATTTTTATTGACCGACGGTACTTTCATCGGCATTTTACCCGTAATAATAATAATAATACCTGAAAAACACATTGTTGCGTCTCCTACATAATAACCCTGTTTTCTATTATTTCATTGTCTAGCCCAGGCTGGTCCAACTTCTAGAAAACTATGGGCCACTTCAGCATATACCTTTAATGCCGTGGGCCACACACACAAACTCATTTTGAGAGGTGGTTGGAAATATGATATGTGCGGCACTTACTAGGTTGCAAAACGGAGGCAAACTGACGGGTGGTGAGTCTGGTGACAGACTGTGCCTACTGTCAGGGTTGCCATTGTTTGCAGTTTTTCTTTCAAAGATTCAAGGTTAATTTGTGTATTATGTTCTTTAATGTTGCTGGGAAACTAATACAATACATAGATACACAAATATCGAATATTCAGAATCCAGAATATATTTTGGATTTCCGTTGTTAGATACGGTAACAGTAGATTTGTTAGTAGTCTTGGCAAATCCAACGTCAAGGCTATTAACCTAATTGCAATGACGACTTGTCTATTTTGACTGCTATGTCGTCATTCCAACCGCGGTTAAAAAGAAAACGTCTAGAGTCTACTCCTTATCTTGCTCTAGGAGACGTTGTACATTAACCAAAACTACCACCGAAGGTGAAAAAAGCATAGAAGAGAAGAAAAAGGGGTTTACCTTAGTTACCGCTTAAGGCCCATCCCGTGTTCCGTCATGTGCAGATCCCTGTCGAACGTGCGCATGAGCGACCCTCTCTTGTTATCATTTTTTTCACGTGCCTCCATTGTTGAGTCCGCTTTTGTTGTGCTCCTTCAATTCACCCTGTTTTAGGTTCGTTTCGGCTTATCTGGCCTTCTTTTTTGTTAGACAGATGTTACGTGATCTAGGGCACACGTAAATGGGCTCCTAAGTGTGTTTAATGGAGACGCGTGTGGAAATAGCCTACCGAAGGTACGGGGGCGCCTGGCGTTCCTCGTATATGTTTTTCATTCTTTCTCTTTTCATATTCTTTTTTCCTGTTAGTCTGGGCATAGTTTAGCTTTTAGCTTATTTTAGCCTAGCTAGTTTTCTCATTCAGGATTTGCTATGCCCCTATGAGTTTTCGTTTTTTCATAGCCTAAGGTGTAACGTTGGTAAATAATCTGAGATTTCGATGGTGGCGGTGCTGTTTGTAGAGTTTGTGTCGGCCGCATTATTAGCGTTATTCCCGAGTCCCCCCTTTCGAGCCTTCACTGTGTCTCAAGGGCCTGGGCGACAGGTGGTTCATGATAATTCAGGGGTACCCCACGGGGGCCCCTCCTTCACACCACAGGGTTTTTCGCACCTGACACATTCTCTGCTCCCGGCTAGGCCACCCTTTTTCTCGACAGTTTCATTCACTGGTTTTTGTTTTCTCTTCCTGTTTCACCTCCATCCTTTCATAGTCTTTTTGCCCAATCCAGGGGTACCCCACGGGGGCCCCTGTTTGTGCGAAACCACCCTCCCTGCCACTTCTCCTCATGGGCTTTGCTCTATCTCTGTGGGTTGGATGGTTCCTGGGGGATGTGCCTCCTCTCCCCTGGTGTGTCTTCCTTGCCTCTCCCTTTACCGGTTGAGTTAGGATAAATTCAAGGAAGACACTGCTCAGCTTGATGGCCATCATCGCTTGGAGTTCATAAGGAATTGACGCATTTTTGTGGCCTTTTTTGGTATTCCCTAGACGCTCCTCTCGCTTTTTCGGCGCCGGACCATCTCGGCCGGTCCCGCAAATTTGCGGTGAGCTCGATTCATTCCTCTGGGACGTTTCGGCTCCCCGCAAATTTGCGGAGATCGCTGGGGGGTCCCGCGAAGATGCGGGAGGGTTGTGTCGGTATGGTTATGCCTCCATTGGCCCGCAAATTTGCGGTAATAGTTGGCTTTCACTGTTGACTTTTTTATGTCATCTTGTTGCCTGATACTATATTGGTGTATGCACTTTACTGGTGTTATAGACCCTGCATGTAAGGTGTTGAGTGGTGGTTAACACTTTCTCCATCTTTGCAAGTTCTGCTTGTGCTCTTCCACCTCGCCCGCCCTCCTCACCTACCTCGGTGCTCCCGGTTTAGGGTGAGTACGGATACCGGTTTGCATGTGTGTTACTGTTTCCCCATGCTCATTCCCTGGTTTTTATTGGACATTCTCTATACTTACTCCGTCGACGTGCTGCTTATGGTGTGTGTTCTTCTGTTGCAGGTGGGATGCCTTGCTTTCGCCCGGGTTGTGGCTCCCCATGCTTGGAACGCCACAGGTCCTGCTTACGCCACTCGCAATGTGTGTCCTCTACGGCCTACCTCCCTGCTCTGTGTGGCCCGTGTATGGACCTGGTGGATGTGGTGGACCATAGCCCTGGTTCCTCAGAGGCGGCAGTGGCCTCTGCTTCCCTTCAATCGGTGTGGGCAGTGGTCTCCCACCACATTAGGACTGTGGGCCAACGTTCCCCGGCCTTTATTGACGACCGGAATCCGCCTCGCCCTGGGTATCCCTGACCCGTCTGGAGGCCGTTCACCTGGCCCTCTCCCTGCTCAGGCCCTCCTTCCTGGGTCCCGCGGCCGGTCGTCACATAGTCGGGAGGATCCCTAGCTCCGTCCACGCTCTCGCTCGCCTCATCGCCCGTCCTCTACTGCCCCTCGTCGTCCTCCTGATCGCCTTGACGACGCCCGTCGCCCTCATCATGGTTCTCGCCCTGAGGCCGTGGTTAGCGGCTCTGCCCCTGTGCGCCCTCCCCTGGCCTCTCCGGATAGGGGCTCTACTACCTTCCGCCCGCTTCCCCTGCACAAAAGACGTCCACTTCCTTTGTCCTCTACGCGCGCGGAAGTTCATGCTGTAGCTGGCCCTCTGCTCCCTCCTCCTACACTGTCCAGGAGGGTCCGCCAGGATGTAGTTGCTTCTACTACTTCTCCTGCTTCGGTGCCTATTCTTCCTTCACGGTCTCGTCCCAAGGTGGAGGTCCCTCCCTCCTCCGCCTCGGTGTCGGGCCGCCCTGTTCTCTCAGCCCCGGGGATCCTTGCTCTGTTTCTCCCCGCGGCTCCTTCTGACCTCCTTTCACCCGGCCAGCCTTCCCACTCCCGTCATCCTACTCCTCCTCATTCTTCTATCCCGGATCTTCACTTACCGTCTCGCCAGGGGGGTACTCCGCCTCTTCACTCGGTGGAGTATAGCGAGGTTTTGGGGTCCCCTTTCTCGGGAGCTGACGTGTCGCTGGAAGAGGGGGATGGTGATGTTTCCCCCTCGGGCGTTAGTGATCAGGGACGAGACCCTCAGAGGCGCCACGGCCGTCGTCGCTCGCCTTCTTTGGGCCGCGACGCTGCTGTTTCGTGTCGTGGGTCTCGCTCCCGCTCACGCTCGCCCCTGTGGGCCGAACAATCTTCGGGGGGGTCGCCTCTCTCGGATCGATTTTCGGCTATGCAGGGGTGGGTTGTGTCACGCATCGACGAGCGCTTGGAGGCGATGCAAGACTCCCTCTTATCGCGCTTCTTGGCGGTGACACAACCTCAGCGCCTCACCCAACCTACCCCTGCTACGGTCCCCCTCCCTTCTGCAGTGGACCACATTCCTTCTCGCCCAGCTTCTCCGCCTGCCCGGTCGTCGGCTAGTACTGCTCCTGCCCTAGCTCAGGAGGTTGCTCCTGCTGTTTCCCATGCGGGGGTTCTCCGTCTGCTAGGGCAGGGTCCGCGCTTGCCCCCCATCCAGAAGGCCAAGGTCCCGTCGCGGACCATGCCGCTCCTCTATGGCTCCTTGGCTGTTTGGAAGGGGGTGCAGGCCTCCCACCCGGAGCGTGCTACCGGCTTCCCGTCAGGTGAGAGGGCCCTACCATCTGGCTGGTCGGTGCAAATTAATGATAAGATGCAGTTCAGGGCGATCAGGGTGGATGGTCAGGTGGCCGACGTGGAGGTGTGGGCTTACCCGACGAGGACTGACCTTCAGTACTTTTCGGTGAAGCCCAAGCCCCCGTCTGCTCCTCGGACTAAGCTCTGGTCAGACTTCAGCCGCCAGGACATCCTTCAGGATGTTCAGTCCCTGGCTGTGTTGACGGGACTGTCCTCCTATGGGACGGGTTTGTGCGACGACGGTAAGCCTGGCTTAGCCGTCGTGCTCGATAACCCTCTCCCATTGGAGGCCTGGTTTGCTGAGGCCTTAGAATTCGCCAACCGTTCCGTCGACAGATCTACTTCAGTCCCTCCCCCGGAGTCATCACTGCTTTTGCCTCCTCTTGTATCTGTCGGCGGATTGGACGGCAAGTTCTGGTCCTGGATCAGCACGCCCAAACTTGAAATTTGTTCTATTGCTAACCCGTTCTTCTCTCACCCAGATAAGTCCTCTGTCGACAGGGATTTTACCTTGCGACAGAGGGTGGCGAACTTATTATCTTGTCTTTTAGGTTCCCTCCAGACGTCTGTTCACCACCTGCGGCTTATCGAGGCGACTGCACCGGGCGATCTTCGCGAGGGTTTGGACCACGTTCGGCGGATCCACCTTCAGCTCGCGGTGTCTTTGGTTCCCGAGCTGAAGGCGGTTTTGTGCGAGGCTACTCGACAACGCCAGATGGTAAGGTCCTCGTTCTGCCGGAAAGCCCCCTTGGATATTCGTCAGGGTTTGTTGTACTCTGAGCTCTATACATCGGGGCTTTTTGCGCAGGATGCTTGGGAACGCTACGCTTCTCTGTCGGCGGACCCTGCTTATGACACGCAACGACGCGCTGTGTCGCGAACAGGGTCTTCTCAGTCCCGTCCTTCTGACGGTCCTCTTCTGGGTGCTGCCGCAAGTGCTGCCGCCAAGAAAGGGCGCAGGAAAGGGAAGTTGCCGGCCAGAGCGTCGGTTCCGCCTCACACTTCTGTTCTTGCTCCCTTTCATCCCCGCCGAGAAGGGGCTGGCCAGCCTTCCACTTCCGGCCGCACTTCGACGGGGTCTGACGCACGCCGGACAGGGGATGGGGTGACCCGCCCTTTTCGGCAAGGTGGGGGGGGGGGGTAGAGGAGGTTAACGTGGCGCTTATGACCGCAAGGACCGTACCGGGGGACCCTCCACGTCAAAAAATTTGTAGGTTCTCCGGGTCGGTCTCCGCCTTGTTCTCCTTCTCGCCTAGCCGAAAGGGTCGCTCACCTCGTCTCGGGGGCTACCACAGGTTGTTTTCGCCCTTGCGCCCCCCCGCTGGCCGCGAGGGACGTGGGGGCGGAATATTGCACGGAGGGGTCTAACCTGGAGATGGAAGTCCAGACCCCCACTCAGCTCTTGTCAACGAAGCCGGCCCGTCTCTTCGGAGGTGGCCGACGTGATTACGTCCATGCACGGGCAGGGAATCGTCAAGGAGGTGAAAGCCGGTCAACCGGTTTTCCTCTCCCGCGTATTTCTGGTACCGAAGAAGGACTGCGACGCGATGCGACCGGTGGTGGATCTGTTGGCCCTCAACGGGCACATCGTGAACACACGGTTTCGGATGCTGACGGTGCACCAGGTACGACTGGCCCTGCGACCTCTGTCGTGGGTAGTGTCGCTGGACCTCAAGGATGCGTATTGGCATGTTCCTATCCATCCTCGTTTCCAGCGATTCTTGGCCGTTCAGACTTCCGATCGTGTGTTCATGTTCGACAGACTTCCCTTCGGTCTCAACATCGCGCCGCGGATCTTCTCGAAACTGGTGAAGCAGGCTCTGGATCCTCTCCTCAGGAGCGGGCTCCAGATCCTGTTTTACTTGGACGATTGGTTGATAGTTTCAGACACCCTAGAACAGTGCGTCCGCGACACCCTCACAGTAGTTCACCACATCACACAGTTAGGGTTCAAAATCAATATTACCAAGTCGCGCCTGACCTCGTCGCGTGTCGTGACGTGGGTAGGTCTCGAATGGGATCTGACCAGCGCTACAGTGACCCAGAGTCAGCCAAACGCGGTGAAACTTCGCAGGAAGGTCTTCGCCGTGTTGCACTCGGTCTCCCTCACGAGGAGGATCTGGGACTCGTTAGTGGGTTCACTGAATTGGGCCGCTCTGACCATTCCCTTAGGGAGGCTCAGGCTACGCCGCCTAATACTCATGGGCAACAAGGTGTTTCCGTTGACCCATATGGATTGGCTCATGCCGACCCCGCGTACCATTCACAGACACTTAGGACACTGGGTTGCTCGGGGCACGCTCTCTGTGGCTGTGCCCTGGACCGCCCCCCCCGCCGACGATCTGGGTAGACACAGATGCGTCGAGCGTGGTAGGGTGGGGTTACCAATCCAACCTGGGACATCAACATCACGGCAGATGGGTGGGACACACACACCTACACATCAATGCCCTCGAACTGTTGGTTCCCTTGTTCTTCCTGAGGGACCACGCGCTGGCCCTTCGGGGAAAGTCGGTGGCCTTCAGGATGGACAATCAGACAGCTGTCCACTGTATCCAAAAGCAGGGGTCCTCCAGGTCATTGACTCTGTTGGGGATCTCAGAGAAGTTGTTCTTCCTCGCGAACCGACACAACATCTCCCTGCACGCCTCCTACCTGCCCGGGACTGCCAACCTGTGGGCGGACGCCCTGTTGAGAGGACAGGGCGTTCTTGTAGAATGGGCAATGAAACAGACTGTGTTCGACGACCTCGCAGCTTCCTGGGGTGTTCCGGAGGTCGACTTGTTCGCATCTAAGGAGACGCGCAAGTTGCCTCAGTACCTATCCCTCCGGACTCGCACTCCGGAGGGGGGTCCGGACGCTTTCATGGAAGACTGGAATAGGTGGCAGTCGATATACATATTTCCGCCACCAGACGCACTGTTGATGTGCAAAGTCCTCGCGAGGCTGCGGCTGTACCGCGGCAGAGTCTGGCTAATAGCGCCTCTGTGGCCGGCCCAGGCTTGGTACGCCCAGTTGAAGCGGTGGTGCCCGAGTCCGGTCCCTCTCCCTGTCTCAAACTTCCACTTGAGCCAGGTTGGAGACCTGCGGACCTCGTTGGCCTTCGCATCGTGGATGTTCGTGAGGCACGGTGGCTCCCAGTCCACGGACGGGACCTGACTGACTTCCTGAAGCGTTCATGGACGTCTTCGACTTGGGGGACTTACGAGTCCCACTGGAGGTCTTTTACTAGGTGGATACAGGACACTCGCCAGACAGTTAGCTCTCCTTCCCTCATACTACACTACTTGTTTCACCTCTTCCGTACACGTCGCTTTCAAGTCAACACTATAAGTAACCACTTGTCTGCCATCCGGGAGGTCTTTGAGTCCGTCACTGGGCTGGTCGTTCCGCCTAAGGAGCTGGATTCCTTCATGAAGGCTGCCTTCCGGGAACGACCGCCTCCGCGCTAGATCCCTCCTCAGTGGGATCTGGGGCGAGCTCTGGACCTTCTGGCTTCACACGCATATACACGGGACACTACACCGGTTCAGTTGCTCGAGCGTACACTCTTCCTTGTCGCTCTGGCCACTGGGGATAGGGTGTCTGAACTAGCAGCCATGTCACGGTCCCAGGAATGCATGCGCTTCTCCCCGTCCTTGAATGTCGTCACGTTAGCCCCCTCCCCTCATTTTGTTGCCAAGAATGAGAGAGAGACCCACATTTTCAAGCCTTTCACCATCCAGGCTTTAAAGCGTGGGCATACTCACCATGTGTTGTGCCCGGTGCAAGCCTTGCACTCCTATGTTGAGTCTGTGGCGCCGACTTCGGGTACTGCTGTGTGGGTGTCTCCTCGGACTGGTGGGAGGCTCTCGAAGGTGCAGATAGGACGCCACATTTGTCGGGTCGTTCGTGCCAGTAACCCTGATTGTAGGGGTTCTGCGCACGATGTGCGATCCTTTGCTGCCTCCTTACGGTTCCTGCAAAGTCGATCCTTACCTGACATCGCCTCGGCGGGTTTGTGGTCTTCTGTCAATACCTTCGTCTCCTCCTACCTCTCCATGTCCATTGTTAGACCCCCTCGGCCGGTGATAGCTCTCGGGAGTCGTGTTTCCTAGAGCTCTGGCGAAGATACCTGGTCTTCCCCCCTTGTCACTCTTTCTTTTACTTTGTTTTCTTTGGGAAAGGGGGGGGGAGGGGGAGTACGGGTTTGCAACACTTGATTGCAAGTTTGGGATTATGTGTACAGTACATAAGTGTTTTTGCCAAATTGAAAATTGTGTTTTGTTGGTTTTGGAAGAAAAGGGATTTTGGGTACAGTACTTTTTTGGTTTAAGACAAGTCTATGTTTTTGCATTACTATGAATGACGGGCACGTGTTAAAACTGCTCTTTTTAGCTACTCCTCAGTTTTTCACTCTTTTATTAAACTCTCTTGTTTAAATTGTGTTTCTTTGTCATTCATAATTTTGTTTTATGCATGGTTTTTTTTTTTTGGTATGTTGGGCTTGGATGTCCTCCTCCTATTTGTTACGCAGCCTTGACGTTGGATTTGCCAAGACTACTAACAAATTGGGAGGTTTGACGTACCTCCCAACCTACCAAATAGGAAAACCTACTATTTGGTAGTAGTCTTGGAAAATCCAACGTACATAATACCCTCCCTCGCGCCGGACCCCTGCCCATCCGCGTTCTTCTGCTGACGTGATATGTGATAACAAGAGAGGGTCGCTCATGCGCACGTTCGACAGGGATCTGCACATGACGGAACACGGGATGGGCCTTAAGCGGTAACTAAGGTAAACCCCTTTTTCTTCTCTTCTATGCTTTTTTCACCTTCGGTGGTAGTTTTGGTTAATGTACAACGTCTCCTAGAGCAAGATAAGGAGTAGACTCTAGACGTTTTCTTTTTAACCGCGGTTGGAATGACGACATAGCAGTCAAAATAGACAAGTCGTCATTGCAATTAGGTTAATAGCCTTGACGTTGGATTTTCCAAGACTACTACCAAATATTAGGTTTTCCTATTTGGTAGGTACGTCAAACCTCCCATTAATGCTAAGTCACATTTCTCAAGATCTAGCGAGAAATTGATAAATCTGTAACACTGGGCTGTCCAAGAGTGAGAACGAGAGAGAATTAACAGGAAATGAACACGTAGTAAGTAACGTATCACGATCGGAGCAGGAGAGAGAGAGAGAGAGAGAGAGAGAGAGAGAGAGAGAGAGAGAGAGAGAGAGAGAGAGAGAGAGAGAGAGAGAGAGAGAGAGAGAGAGAGAGAGAGAGAGAGAGAGGAGAGAGAGAGAGAGAGAGAGAGGAGAGAGAGAGAGAGAGAGAGAGAGAGAGAGAGAGAGAGCGAGAGAGAGAGAGAGAGAGAGAGAGAGAGAGAGAGAGAGAGAGAGAGAGAGAGAGAGAGAGAGAGAGAGAGAGAGAGAGAGAGAGAGAATTAACAGGAATTAGACAAGTAGTAATGGTTCACATTCGGGTCAGAAGAGAGAGAGAGAGAGAGACTTCACTAATGTATGAAGACATCACGTACCACACCATTTTAGTGTTAGATTTTAAATGAGAGTCGAGTGCTTGTGGGCCATAAATAATCAACCCGCCGGGCCACCTGTGGCCCGCGGGCCTGTAGTTGGACCAGCCTGGTCTAGCCTATCTGTTTCGCCGATAAATCTAATTATACTACCCCTATTTTGTGCTATTCTGTTGGTACTAATAGGTTAATATTATTAGTACAAAGTACAAAGGAGTACAAAGGAAATCAAGCAACAACAGATCTAGTGACCCTTCTAGGTTGCTTGTCCTCCAAAACACTGAGGATCAAGTGTCCAAACAGTGGTTTAGTGGTTAAGGGAACATTGGAAAGGGAATTACTGCCCTGGAACTAATGTCCGTGGCAGGACAGTAGTAGTAGTAGAGGGCGTACCACAAGCCTTCTTTATACTACGTGGAGCGGCGTCGGACGCTTGCCATCATGTTCCCGTCTATTTTGACTGCCTTAGGATACAATGATATGTTGAGAGGGGGGCTCACCCCCCCCCCCCACCATCAGCATATATATTGCCAGCAGGGAGCAAATAACCGCGGCGATCGCAGTCAAAATAGGCACTAAGTTAACCGCGGCGATCGCCCTATGTAAACATGACGACCGTAAGCCCGAAAACTACATCCATCCCGTAGTAGACTTAGTATGATTTGATGATGCGCGGAAATTTATACAGTACAGTAGGGTCTCACATAAAACAAGTAATTGGTCGATAAACGAGGGCGTTCTATGCGATTTCGTTTTATGTGAACACGGCATTTTGGTGGCCCAATATCGTCAATGTTCACTGGAAGCCTAAATTTCCGTCAGGAGCGTACGATATTTTGTACGTTTTGTATGATATTTCGGCGTTCTATATGAAAGCGTACGATATTTCGTACGTTTTGTACGATATTTCGGCGCTCTATATGAAAACTCCTTGGATTTGCCCCACTTTGGCGGCGGACTCGTTTTATGTGATCACATTCGTTCTGATCGAAAATTAAATATTAATATTTTAGGTCGCTCGTTTTAATCGAGACTCGTTTTATGCGGGACCCTACTGTATTTGACTTGGGTAAATATATAGTAGATGCAACAATATAGATAAAAAATGTATAATGGTAGTTTTGGGCTCCTATCATCATATGCTTCATTGCTAGGCTATATAATTTTTATTCCCGGGAAAAACAATACAAAAATCTTGGGATTTTTCATTTTTGGGGGGGGGATATATTTTTTTTTTTCATTAACCTAACCAAAAAACCTAACCTAACCTAACCTAACCTAAATGTATTTGGGGGCTATTAGGTTAGGTTAGGTTAGGTTTTTTGGTTAGGTTAATGAGCAAAAAAAAAAAAAAAAATCCCAAGAAAAAAAATTAAAAATACCAAGATTTTTTTTCCCCAAGGATAGGCCTAAAAATTATATAGCAATGAAGCATATGATAGGAACCCAAAACTGATAGGCCCATTATAAATTTGTTACCTATATTGTTGCGTCTCCTACATATTGACCTTGACTTGAAATAGATACTGTACATTGAAGTAGGCCTATTACAAACCTTCGGCAAAGTGAGACTCGTCCTCCGCGGTTTGCTTACCTGGGTGTACAGTCGGTTTGGCCGCGGCTTACTTGTTTATTGCCCCCTGCTGTCAATATATATGATGATGACAATAAGTCATGGGGGTGAGTCATGGGGAAAATGTTTTTTCAGAGTCTTTTAAAGTTTTAATTACTTCCAAACACTATACATGTATATTGATGAAAATTAACACAGAAAACGGGTAGAATGTAGAATTCGGGCATATCGCCAGCCTTCTTTACAATACACATCAGAGGTTGCTGTCAAAGGTACATTCTTACGGTATTAGGGGGAATTCACTAAAATGGTTAGATAACTTTTTAGGAGGAAGATTTCATAGAGTAAAAGTCAGAGGGGGGACTTCTGATTGGCTTCCAGTAGTCAGTGGGGTGCTTCAGGGGAGCGTTTTGGGTTTGGTGCTTTTCCTGATTTATATTAATGATCTAGTCACTGAGTTAGAGTCAAAGGCTAGCTTGTTTGCTGATGATGCGAAGGTGTATAGAATCATTGAAGGCAACAGTGACATTGAGGCATTACGTAGACATGAAGAGCATGGACGATTGGACGGACAAATGGCTTTTGTCTTTTAATGTACAGAAGTCCAAAGTAATGCATGTTGGCAGGAATAATGCTGGAGCCGATTACAACCTCAGGGGTGAACCATTGGCTAAGACAAATTTGGAGAAGGCTTTAGGGGTACACATATCATCGGATTTAAAATCATCATAGTTTCAAAAGCAAACAGTAGATTGGGAATTATCAAGCGTAATTTTGAATTTTTGAATAAGGACATTTTCATGGCTCTCTACCTGTCTTTGGTCAGACCACTGTTGGAATACGCAGTGCAGTGTTGGTCGCCTTTTCTAGTTAAAGACATTGAACACTTAGAGAAAATCCTACATAGGGGAACCAGGATGATCCCAGAACTTGCAGGCTTAGCATATGAGGAACTCACCTGGTAGGGCCGCCAATCGGTAGCGCATGACAGGCCAAGGATTAGGCAGCCCAGGAGATAGCATGACACGCCAGTCAGATGCAACAGTTAAATGTACAGGTGATACTTGTCAATGGGGTGACTGGTAGTGTGTCGGACCAATAATATGATGGGGTAGTTTATCAGGGGTCGAGATGTTGCTAAAAAAATGGGAAAGGGGATTTTATGGGTTGAAGAGTGAGTTGTGGAGGTGTTGGGTCTATATAGATTTAAATTGAGCTAGGGAGAGGAAATCAACTATTTCAGCTGGTAGGGAGTTCCACTGATGGATTATACGACAGGAGAAAAACCTTTTTCTTGCTTCGGTTTCTGTGTGGGGAACAAAGATCTTGTATTTATGCAGTGGTGGGCATGGGCGCGCCGATTTGGCGCTCTGCGATCCGGTGCGCATTACCAATATAGAGGAGCGCGGAGCGAGGAGCGGCAAAATTCTGAAATCGGAGTTCAGGCGGGGAGCGCAGCTAGAAATTCGCGCTCCTTTCTGGCGCTCCGGAGGCGATTTTTCCTGTCAACAACAGGTACAAGAACGTCATTATTGTGTACAGTAATCGTACCGTTCGTACGGTGTTAGTGAACTGTGATACCGTGATACTATGATAGTGACAGACTGACAGTGTTACAGTTCTTAACTTGTTATTTTGTTTTTTTGGGCTTTTGCTAACGCAAAGTAAACCTTACGGGCAAGTTACGGCTTACGAAGGGGCCTAAGGGTAAGTCTGTCCATTTTCGCCAGAAATCAGGTCCCCGATACTCCAATAGTCGCGAACGTAGCTGAAAAGAGTCAAAAGACACTATAGACTTCAGAGACTTTTATCATTTTATGGTATCGATACTATCGGAATGTTACTTGAATGTATGGGTGGGAGGGTGGTTTGGGGGATGGTGGGGGGAAGGTAGAAGCATAATTGACTCGTGTTACAAATATGAAGCCGATTGGTGAGGTAGTTTCGCCACCACAGATTTTATTTGTTTTCCTTTTCTTCGTACGGATACGCTGGAAGTGGGTTGTGGGAGGCAGTTGGGGGTGTGGTGGAGGGAAGGCATAAGGGTAAGGCACTTGTCACACAAATATGGAACCGATTGGTGCAATCGTTTCGCCGCCACAGATTTTCTTTTTTTTTCCTTGTGAGGGGACCGATAGTCAGCGAGTGGGTGGGAGGAGGGGTTTGGGGTAGTGGTGGTGCCGTCACATTATGATATTAAATTATTATTCATTTAATCATGTAATCAACTAAATACTAATCATGTTGTATTGTTGTTATTGTATTGTTAGGCTTGTTAGAATGTTAGCTTGATAAGTTTAACTGTTTAAGTTTCTCAGTTTGGACAGTTTCTGTAATTCTTTATGTCATATCATAGATATCAATGGACAGTCACAATGTCACAAACTCACAATTATATCAATCATATCATATCATTGATATTTGATTCATTGATATGACATAAAGAATAACAGAAGCTGAGAAAGTGAGAAACTTAAACAGTTTAACTTCAGAAAGACACCATGACTTGAGGTTTTTTGAATGTTTTGAATTCTTGGAATTTAGTGAAGTGAAAGACAAAGGACAAAGTGAAGGACAAAGGTAAATCATTAGGGGAGGTGTGGTGGAGTGGTCTTGCCACTGGCCTGGTAATCCAAAGGTCCCGGGTACAAATCCCGATGTATCAATGGGAAGATATTATTGGGATGGAATTTGTACTGTACCTAGAGTATCAGTGCATTACCACAAGCCCACCGAAACGTCAATAAAATACCCTCATTGTTCCCTGATTAAATAGCACTGTATGAATATTCCCATATTCAAAATATGCTATAGGGGTGCAATGCCTGGTGAGTTATCTGCTCAACAGGTGGCGTTGTGTGTGTGTAAGTGTGAGAGTCCGAGTGTAGGGGTTGAGACAGTGAAGCACGGGAACGAGGTGGCTTCAGAGATGGGGTCGTTTCGGGCCATGAGTGAGCACCGTGCCTCATGTGAAGGCAAGATGGCAGGTGCTCGTTGTACTCTACGTGCTTCACATGTCTCACTCCCTAGACTGGAACAAGACCTCACGGGCTTCACTGTTCATTGTAAAGCGGTGAATGTTAAGGCTCTCAGCCTATGCCCGAGAGGAAGTAAGTTGGAATATAGAAACAAAAATAAATAAATAAAAAAATAACTTCTAGAAGCTGTTTTTTTACTTTTTTTTTACATACCTATTTTTGGGAGCGCGGAGCGCAGGAGCGCGGAGCGCATCGGGTCTGCTGACAAAAGGAGCGCGTGAGCGCTGCCGCATTACCTTATGTCTGATGAGCGCGGAGCGCTGCCGCATTACCGGTCCCACCGGAGCGCGCCCACCACTGTTAATTTATGACCTCTTAGTCTCTTACTTCTTGGTGGGGTGATATAGTGAACAGGTCATGGGGTTTAATAGGAGAGATATTATGGAATATTTTGTAACTGAATAAGGTCGGTCCTCAACAATCTGCCTTTAATTGAAAACAGGTTTAAGGTAGAGAGACGGTCATGATAAGCGAGACTTGAGTGGTTGGTTACTTGTTTCGTCCATCGACGACTCTAGAAGATTAAGATTGCCTTGAAATCCAGTATTCCAAACAGGAGAGGCAAAGTCAAGCAAGGGTCTGATGTCGGAGATGAGGAGGGAGATCATGAAGGAAGGTAAGCGGCATATGGTAGATTTTAGTAGGTTTGCAGCTACGCCTCCAGCTTTAGCCACAGTTTCTCGAATGTGTGAATGGAATCTTAATTTAGTGTCTATGGTAACCCCTAGGTATTTGTGTGAGGATACTGTACTTAAAGCACTTCCATCTAGATGATAGATAGCATTGTTTTGTAGCTCGAGTCCACGCTTAAATCGGAGATGGACACACTTGTTGGGTGCCAACTTTAGACCCCAAGAGGAGGCGGTAGATGCTAAAATGTTGATATTTTGTTGGAGATCTTGAGAGCTTGATTGTGGTGACTTACTTGGATGCTGGATGTAGAGTTTGAGGTCGTCTGCAAACAACTTGTAGTAACAGGTGAGGATGGCTCCAAGGTAATTAATAAATAAGAGAAACAACAGTGGTCCAAGGACCTGTGGAACACCACTTGTAACAGGTAGGGCCCTGCTATGGATGCCACTGATGGACACACTCATCGTTCGGCTGGTAAGGAAGCTTTTAATCCACAAAAACAGATTTCCTGAGATGCCGATGGAGGACAGCATGGTCAGTAAGGTCATGTGATGAACTCTGTCAAAAGCTTTGACAAAGTCAAATAGGATCAGATCAACAGTCAGTGAGACCAGAGTCATACCATTTTGTGATTTTGTCATAGGAGAGCAGAAGTTGATCAGTCACTGACCTGTTCGCACAGAACCCAAACTGCGCATCATCGAGAAAGCCACACAGTTTTGGTTATGATGCGCTCAAGGGACTTGCATGGAACAGGGGTGAGGCTGATTGGCCTGTAATTGAGAGGGTCAGTACGAGAGCCTTTCTTAAAAATAGGCGTGACATGGGAGTGTTTCCAAATGTCAGGTACAACGCCAGAGTCAATTGATTTTTTGAACAAGTCATATAATGGACGGGCAAGAGTTGGGGCGCATTGTCTTAGGAGAACAGGATGGAGGTTGTCTGGACCCATAGCACTATCGGGGTTTAGAGATTTGAGTTGACATTCAACGTCTTCTACTGAGAAGTTTAAGTGTGAGATATTGGCCAGGCTCTGTTGGTGGGGGCTAGGTTGTCTAGGACTTCATTAACATAAAACGAGGCAAAAGCGCTAACAAACTTGTCCGACATGTCTTGTGTGTCGTCCGAAAGTTGATTGTTTATGAGAAAAGGGCCAACAGAAGGGCGGGCGATCTTCTTGTGTCTGATATAGGAGTGGAATAGCTTTGGCTTGACTTTTCGTTGTGTGATGAGCCTATGAGGTATTGCTCATAATCACGCTGCTGGGAAATAACGGATTGTCTTAGGGTTATATTGGCGGACTGGAAGAGAAAAAGCTTCTGGAGAGTCAAATGAGATCTACGACCATAGGCCTATGTCTGTCTAAATCTTACATACTCTGCCCAACACTTGGACTTTTACCTGTGCAAGTGCAGGGGAACTTTTTTGTGCCAGGGTGGTACATGATTTTGAGGATTTTTTCTGGGATATAGCATTGGCCTAGGCTTGACAGGATGGTGGTTAGATGAACCGCTGTTTAGCTTGTGTCAAATGGCTGAATTCGAGATCCCAATCTGCAATCATAGGATCCCAGGGCAGAGTTGATGGATCGATAGTCTCCATTAGCGATGTCGAACGATGTCAACAGTTAGGAATTCAGACTCTGAAAGACAGAAGAATTCGGGGTATATGATTCAGACTTATAAACTGTTACATGGGTTGGATAACATAGACTACACAAGGTTTTTCAAAATTAGCTCAAATTCACGGTATAATCCTGTGTAGCGGGTGGACCTGTACATACCATAGGGTACGAGTACCAATGGAGACGCATTGCCCAAAGGAGACGCACTTGAAACAAAAAAACTTGCACAGGCATAGGATGAGTAGATAGATGCATGAATGGTGGGCCAAAATATTCTTTAACTATCACCTAATATGCTCACATAGTACCAGCTTATTATTTTCATATGTTATTGTGTGAGATGAGATGAACTAAAAAAAAAATCATGTTTTCGCAAATTCCTTACGAAAACCTAAGGATTTTATTTTTTTAAAAGCTAAATTTCTTACAGTTCCCTAATTTGAAGCTCGTTTCTATTACTGCAGGTTGATAGTGCAAGAGTTGAAGTATAACACTGCATGATCAAAAGACTTTTACTTGCACGGCTGAAGGGGGGTGAGGGTGCGTCCCCATAGGTCCAGCAAAAATAGTAAAATCCAATGGAGACGCATTTTTTCAAATTGATGCCAGAAGGTCGTACACCACACTGGTAACATAGCATACTCTCCTCTATGTCTGGTATAAATAAGGTTGAGTTTCCTTCACCATTGACGAAGCTGCCTTAACTAGAACCCTGGGCCCTATAGAGACGCACACGTCTGCTTAGGGTAGCCGGGTTGCGTCTCCTTAGGTCCTTGTAAATGTGTGTTTATTTTGTTAACATTATTAAACATAATAACCTTTTCTTTTATCCTGGGTGAAGGAAACTCGACCCTAATTACACCATACATAGTGGGGAGAATGGCTTTCTACCAGTGAGGTATGGCAACAGTTTGAAAAATGTGTCTCTATTGGATCTCCAGAATTTTTTGCTGGCCCTAAGGAGATGCACCCCTTTTACCCCCTCAGCAGTTCAAAATCACATTAAGCATGTTTTTGCCACGCAGTCAAATGTTTGTGTGGGCCCTGTCAGCCTAGTGATGAAAAAATAGACTATATTTCCAGGCCCTCCACCCATTTCCTATCCCTATTTTCCCCAAATATGCCCGGGTTGGCGACTGGTGCTTGATTTAAACCTCGTATTAGCATGAATATTACATATATAACTTCCCTGCATCCTCTAAACTGTTTTGTTATTGGCATACAATGAGCAATTAGTATGTTTAGTAATATTTTATATGTCTCTCTAATAATATATATTATAAGGCCTATGTCAGTCCGTTTTATTGCTTTAGCATTGTCAACTTACAACCAAAAGTACCATGCTTTCTTTCTGGTACCCATGAGGTAAGTACTTATATAATTTTATGTGTGTTTTTGTGTTTTAAACATACCTGCATCTCCTTAGGTCCAGGGGCGTCTCCTTATGGTTTTGTGAAAAAATGGAGACGCATCTCTTATTTGTCTTCTCTCTCTTAAAGAATAAGAGATACAAGAAAATTGTTGATTTGCTTTAAAAATATATCCTTTTTGCTATTTATCCCCCTACCCCCAATTTTCAATCTGTTATAGGTTGACAGAAGCAACTCGATAAAAAAAAATAGTGCCCATTTTTGCGTCTGCATTGGGCATCGTACCCTATATCTCATTAATTCGGTAATGTTACAATATTTGTTTACATTTTAGGTAAGATCCTGTGTAGCGGGAGGAACTGTTTTTGAGATGCCTATTTACTAAGAATTTTAAGAAACATTGAACAATATCTTTAACCTAACCTGCTCGCCTGACGCTTTTTTACTCCATGGCTTAGCTTAGACTCACCAAGGGGAGGTGCTGGAGGCAGCTCTAAAGCCTCTCCAAAACTCACCATCTGCACATGCGTGAGAATCTAGGCCTCTTGGCCACGCCCCTCACCTCCCTTGGCCCGCCCCGCGTTTAAATATACCCTTCAAACCGTTAATGGTAGGTCTCTCCGTAGTATAGTCGGTATGGCTCCCGCCTGCCACTGGGAAAACCAGTGTTCGATCCCACTCGAATTTAGTGTAGGCCTAGGCCTATTTTATATTTTTCATTTTGTTATGACCTTGGCCTAGGCCTATATTTGTTATTTTGGTTATTTTGGTTATATTTTAGGAATAGGTTAGGTTAAGTTAAGTTAGGTGATAATATTCAAGGACACTAGTGCGACGTTATGAGAAACAATTTATTAGGGAAAATAGGCACCAATAGATTTGCCGGTAAAACTAAATAAGATGGTCACCAATTTTCCCATGGATTTGTTTATTTTTCCGTTAGTTTTCATCAATACACAGTAGGGTCTCGTAAGATGCGAGTTTATGGTCGATTATATTTATTATTACGATCACGTAAAAATACGGAAAAACGTCCCGCCTAATTAAAAAAAATTTTTTTTTTTTTCGCATCTTAAGGTTTCTCCTCGGATTTAGCCCACTTTGAGCCTCCGATTCGCAAATTATGGTCAGTCTCGCATCTTAAAATAATTAATTTATTATTTGGGGGTCCTCGCATCTTCTGATCTCGCATCTTACGAGACCCTACTGTATAGTGTTTGGAAATAATTACAACCCTCGGCGAAACCATTTTCCCCATTATACAACGATCTTAAGACACGCCGCCCGATAGTGGGGAGGGCTATGAAGTACAGTATAGGGAAAATGAGGGGTTAAATGCGTAAAACGGCAATTAAAACGTATTTTAGCAAAACTTGGCTCGGGTTTTAAGGTATTTCAAAGGCTTAAAACCCAATATTTCAAAAACCCAAGCCAAGTTTTGGCCAAAGCTGGCTCGGATTTTGAGAGTTTGTAGACAACAAAATTACAGTAACCTCATTTAGAAATTTGGCTCAGGTTTCCCGAAATTGCAAAGCCATAAAACCCGAATTTTGGAAAACCCGAGCCAAGTTTTGGCAAAACTTGGCTCGGATTTTGCGAGTTTTAAGAGTAAACCAATTACAGTAACCTAATTTAGAATTTTGACTCGTTTCCCTAAATTGCAAACCCCAAAAAGCATAATTTTGGAAAACACGAGCCAATTTTTGGCAAAACTTGGATCGTATTTTGAGAATCGAAAAAGACTAACTAAATGTCGGAAATCGGCTCATGATTTCCCTAATTGCAAAGCCATATAACCAGATTTATCGAAAACTTAGCACTTAGGCGTTAAATCATAAATATCCAGTAACATAGACCTAGTACATTGGATACAAGCCTAATCCACACCTAACGCCTACAATGTGTCCGCAGTACACTCGACCCTCGCAAATCCGGACTTTCAACAATCCGGACACAATCCGGAGTCCGGTAGTGCATACCGTAACGCATACTTGTCCGAATACTTAAAATTTTGTCCGGTAGGTGGCTCTCGCGACGGGTGACGCCACCCGTTCCCGCTTAGTCATTCAAGCTTGTTTACAACCCGCCGTGCGACTACCTGGTTATTAAGGTGTTTGTGAAGTTATTATCGACTTTCATTGCCAGCCACCATGCCCCCCAAGCCTCAAAAGACTGTCAAGCGGGTAAAGGTTACTCTGAGTGTAGAACAAAAGCTAGAACTGATAAGGAAGCTTGAGAATGGTCGTACAGTGCTCCAGGTTTGTGAGGAGTATGGGTGCAAGAAGCAAACCGTCTCCGATATACGTAAGACCAAGGACAAGTTAAAGAACTATGCTGCTAAATTTTGTGTCGAAGGCAATAAATCTAAAACTGGCAAAGCAAGACCAAGGAAAAATATGACCACAGCTGATCATTCCCAGCTAGATGCAGCTGTACTGAAGTGGTTTCTTCAGGAGAGGTCTAGTGGCGTGAATGTACGGGGTGTGGAGATTATGACCGCCGCAGTGAAGCTGGCTGAAAATTTAGGCCTAGCTAACTTTAAGGGTAGTGATGGTTGGTTATGGCGGTTTAGGAATCGACATGGATTGTTTAATGTTAAAACTCTTGGGGAAAGTGGGAGTGCAGACAGTTCTGGGATATAAGCTTTCCGTGCTCATTTCCATAAGCTTGTGGAGGAAGAGAACCTAACCCTCTCTCAAGTATATAACGCCGATGAGACTGGATTTTACTGGCGTTCTATGCCCAAAAATACCCAGGTAACGAAGCATGAGGGGAAAACAAAAGGAAAGAAACTATCCAAGGAACGATTATCAGCCCTGTGTGGGGGAAATGCCAGTGGCACGCACCGTCTCAAGCTGGCGATTGTGGGAAAAAGCAAGAGGCCACATGCAATGAGGAACCTAGACATCGAAACAGCCAAGTATTACCACAGCAAGAAAGCCTGGTTCAACTGCGCTATTTTTACTGCATGGTTTTTCGAATACTTCGTGCCAGCTGTCATCAGATATCAAATGGAAGTTTTGGGCATCCCCAGAGACGAAGTGAAGGCAGTTCTATTGTTGGATAATGCCCCAGCCCACCCCAGCGCTGATATATTGGTCTCACCTGACGGGCGAATTAAAGTTGTGTACCTCCCGCCTAACACCACAGCACTTATCCAGCCCATGGACCAGGGCATTATTAGCGCCCTCAAGAGGAAATATACCAGGAAGTACCTCAATGAAGTCCTGGTGGTGCTGGAGGACGAGTCCGACTCAGTACAGGACACTCTTGGGGCACGCACACTGGCTAACATCAAAGCCTATAACATCCGCTCTGCTATTTGCAATCTTTGCTCTGCTTGGGATAGCCTACAAATTTCCACCTTAGCCAACTGTTGGAAACCATTCCTTCATGCCGAAGATGATCCCAACGACTTCGATGATCCCAACGACTTCGAGGGGTTTGGTAATGATGCGGCTGATGATTTCCACAACCTATTGAGGAATGCTGGGGAAAAGGATGTCACTGTGGAAGATGTTCAAGATTGGCTGGACGAGGCAGAGATAGTACCAGGGCATGAAATTTACACTCATGAACAGATCGCAGAACAGATCCAGAGCCAAGAAGCAGAAGAAGAGAGCAGTGATGAGGAAGAGGAACCAGTAAACCGACACAAACTATCGTCACTGAGGGCCAGTGTGGACGACCTGATTGCCTTCACTGAATACACTCCTGAGGTAGCGTCACACTACACCCAGCTACGTTTACTCAGGGAGGCACTCATACTGAAGCAGCACCAAGTGGGTAGGCAGACGAAAATCCACTCTTTCTTTCGCCGGCCAGCCACAGCCACCCTAGCCACCACCCAGGAGCCTCAGCCGGGTCCCAGTAGTGCCACCACCCAGGAGCCTCAGCCAGGTCCCAGTAGTGCCACCACCCAGGAGCCTCAGCCGGGTCCCAGTAGTGCCCCCGACCATCGCCGGCCAGCCACCACCCAGGAGCCTCAGCCGGGTCCCAGTAGTGGATGTGGATGTGAGGTGGATGATCCGATGGTCGTGGATTCGACCTCGGATTCTGATTAACCCCCTTCAATCAACCCCTGTACATAGTGTAAATAGAAGATTTAGGATAAGGTGAGTACTGTACAGTACTGTATATTACGTAACTTTTATTTACTGCTAGGCTATTAATATTAATAATGTGTGTGTGTATGTGTATGTGTGTGTGGCCCCCCCCGTACACTATTTTCTGAATCCGGACTTTTCCTGAATTCGGACAAGGCCCAGTCTCTTTTAGTCCGAATTTGCGAGGGTCGAGTGTACCTAGTAGGCCTACGTGGGATACAACATGGCGGTTGGGCCGGCGCCCATTTAGTAGCCTACCGGTAATCGGCCGTATCTGTAAATACGAATGCAAGTCACTTCGAGCAAATTCCTGATCAAGCGGATGCACAATCTAACCTAATTAACATAACCTAACCTATGGGCAGGTGGAGTTAGTGTTGACTAAAAAGATGGTGGACAGACCTCGGGAGACAGGTGAAAATGGCGTGTGTACGAATCGGTGCCGTCTATAGGAAGATATTGACAACCATGTTATGACAAAATTCCATTTTAGTACCGGTACCATATACTGTATTTTTATTAGGTTTTGCCGAGGCTTAAAAAACATTTTCATATTAGGCTATGTTTAGGCCTAGAGCATATAAAATCCATATTTGTTTTCAAATATTGCAAAATAATTGGTGACCAACTTAGGCATATTTAGTTAGGCTATACTGATTTGCCATATTTTTCTCCATATAGTAAGCATGGAGGCATGGATGATTTTCGTTATCAACAAATTGAAAAATACGGTATATTCCTGCATAACGGTATGCATTATATCTCAAGAACTGGGCAGTGTTATAGCATATTTGTTGTTTGTACATATATATGTATTATGTATGTTGCTTCGTAGTATAATATAAATGGAAAATATACTTGGTAAATGAATAATTAGAGGGCATCTGTGGACTCAATTTTACAATTTCCCAGCTCAGCTGGTGGACGACGAGTGGAGGTGAGTCGAGTTGTATACTGATATTCTATTGGTCAATAAACTGGGTGTGACGTCATGAGCGATGATGGCATATGAATGGTTGTTGTGGGAGTACGTCACTGTCTAGACGGTGACGTCACAAATTCTCGCGACATTTTAACGGGTGTAGAAATACACGTCAGTCCATATAATGAGCCTCTTTTGTTTCTCAATCCCTCTACGACGTCACATTGATTCATTTATTATCCTTGGTGTTTATAATCTCTCGGAGTCGGGCCAGTCGGCCATATTTGAAATGGTGGAACTATTGTTCAATGAATAGTGAAGTGTTTTTTCTTTATGAAAACACCTACATCTTCTATTTAACGGGATTACGAACGGAGCTTCCAGCGGCATTGTGTTAATTTGGCTGCAGACCATTATTCTCCAGTACACCAAGGGTAAGGGTTTTATACCGTCGTTATTTGGATCCAAGCCTAGGCTACGTTTACCACGGAATCTTTAATGTATATCCTCAATATAGACTTATTTCCTTCACTTACCTCGTCAATAATAACCCATATAGGTGCAGGGGGCATGAATTTTATCAAAGAAAAAGTGATGTTGAAACATTATCTGCAATTTAGCCATGTTGATTAACTCTTAGCCCACTTAACCCCTTCAGACTCATATGACACAGAGGTTGCCAGATTAGCAATAAGAAATAGAGTTCTCTCACTCTTACAATTACCTCTTTTGGCGACCGTCAATCTTTTATTAATTAAATACCAAACCAGCGGGGGTGTGGGGGCGGCAGCCCCCACCTAATATACTAGGTTAGGTTAGGTAAGGTTGTTAGGTTACGCTAATATTACCCCTTATTTTCGTCTTTTACCCCTCAATTTCCCTGTACTTCATAGCCCTCCCCACTATCGGGGGCCGTATCTTAAGATTGTTGGATAATGGGGAAAACGTTTTTCCGGATATTCTAATTAATGACAACCACTGTATAATGATGAAAACTAGCTAAAATCAAAACAAAAAAATCACAAAATAAAAGTTGTCCAGTTTCCTTGATATTTTCCCTAATTTCCATGAACAAATTTTGGTTTAATGTTATTTTAATACCACAAATTTTGTTGATATATTTGAAGATAAATAATGAATCTATATGCTCTAAAGATCATAAGATTTTTTTGTTTAACCCTCGGCAAAACCTAATAAAATAGTATGGTACTGTACTGTACAGTACTAAGATTTCTTTTTCGTAATAAGGTTGTCAATACGGTACTTTCAGTCATCGATAGCTCTAAAGATCATATGAAAATGTGTTAAACCCTCGGAAAAACCTAATATAAAAGTATGGTACTAAAATTTAATTTTCGTAACAAGGTTGTCAATACGGTACTTTCCCGTTATCAATGTACTGTACAATCAAGCTGAAGATTGCAGAGTAAACACCATAGACTTCATCGACTTCTCTTTCACCTTCGTATAATTGACAGCCATTTTTTTATTTTTTTATTAAGGGATTAGTACTCAACCAGCGGGGGTGTGGGGGCGGCAGCCCCCACCCATAATACTAGGTTAGGTTAGGTAAGGTTGTTAGGTTAGGCTAATGTCTTTTCAAATCACTATCGGGGAGCGAGCGTGTCTCAACATCGATCGATAGGCCTAATGGGGAAAATAGGTTTTCCCGAGATTTCTAATTAATTACAAACACTATATATTGATGCAAATGACCAATTTTGTTTATAAAAAACACTCGGAAAATTTGTGGTATTAATTAAAATAAAAATTTTCCCAAATTTTATTATAGAAACCTTATAAATCATAGGCCTATAAATAACATCCACAAACAAAAATTCCCTGAAAATAGCTGTGGTCCGTCTCCTTAACCCTTAACTGGCGGCGCGCAACATATGTTGAGTGAAATAAATTTGGACTAAGTGGCGGTGCACGACAGCTGTCGAGCGCCATTTTCAGCACGTAATGTTGCGGAGAGATAGAGCTGAGCGGTGGGACGAGCTTAGTAACCTTATGACCGCTCCCCTTTCTCACTCGCTACACAGGGAATTATGTACGGAAATTACCTTATTTTAGGGTTTTTGCACGATCGTTGCAAGAGAACCAATGGTCGTACAAGGATGGTTCGGGTGTCATTGGAAAGCTCTGGTTACGCCCTTTCAGGGATAGATACTTGTTTTATGCTCTGGGTCTTGTTTATGCATGAAAATGAGCACAGAAACAACCCTATTTAGGGTAAAAACACCCCGCTGGGCGGTACATATAAATTACCGCCTAGGCCGCTCGTAATGGGTTAATATTGACCGAAAAAACGCCCATTCTAATCAATCTCAGAGGTCTTTCGGACATCCTCACTGTTTACAAACGCCTTCTTTATGCAGTATAATCAATATTTACCCCCTGCTGGCAACATAGATGCCGATTTCAATATTTCATGGGGGGGGGGGGTGAGGGGGGGCAAAGCCCCCCCTCAACCCATCGTGTATCCAACATTGCCATTATAACTAAGACCATGAATACCTGTACACTCATTTCTCAAAATCTGGAGGAAAAAAACATGAAAAATAAGGGTGCGAGCCTATTCCCTATAATTAGTAATATATCAGTTCGTCTTGGGACGATACCGCTCTCGCAGATTAACCTTACCGTTCACGAGCCAAATACGGGGGGGGGGGGTGAATACTAATTAGTATTGATAAATAGAAACACTGAATATCAAGACACAAATTACACAGTGCACTAATGACATTATAATACACGTTGTGTGAAACAGGTACACCGCTGATGTAAAATTAACCAGGTGTAAGATTAAGCGGGTGTAATGACGACATGTTGGCCGAGGGCTGGAATGACGTCATCGCTGAGGCCCGCCTTGGCTGATGACGTCACGATAGTCAACAACCAATCACGGTAATTATTGAAGACACCCCACAACGTGTTTTTATGGGTTTTTTTTTCGTTGGTTCTTGTTTTTTTTTTAGTATAACTCCATTTATTGGTCACCAATTATTTTGACATATTTGAAGACAGATATGGAATCTATATGCTCTAAGCATCATATTAAAATTAGTTTCAACCCTCGGCAAAACCTATTAAAAAAAACGGTAACAACATGTCTACCTACCGTAAAACGGTTGTCAATACTCTCTTATAGACGGCGCGGCTTTCAGCAACGCCATTTTTTCGTGAACTGGAGAGCTCTATCCTTCAACTTTTGTAATACTATCACGCCATCTGCCAATCCTCATTGGAAATACTGAGTTTAATTTCCTAACTCCTGCGCAATACGTCACGAGACACTTCTGGATTCTTATTGGGGTTTTTTTCTGACTACGTCATTAAACTCATAGATTCCGTCACGCATACAACCAGCAACCTATCAGGTGAGTTTATTGATCTTGATTACGTCATTGCACTGAACCAATCACAGATACACACCTTCATTTAAGTCTCTCCTCACTTTAGTCATGGACGCCACTTGTAATGGTTGTTCACCCCTCCCACATTCAGTGATTATTGACACTACAAGGAACAATAGTGCAGCCCTTAAGGTTTTTACTGACCATGGTTGTTTGCCTACCTCTGTTTCCTGCAAACTCTGCTCAAACGAATGTTACTATTATGAACCGGCAGACCAGTGGCGATGCGGTCATTATTGGTTTTTAAATAAAACCACTACTCGTCGTAACTCCTCGTCGAAAACGTGGACGCATCTCTTCCCCACCTACTCCCTCCACATCTCAATAAGGTATGCAATTACGCTTTCATATTTTCGCGGGTTTAAAAACGGCGAAAACAAAATTATTTAAGCAAAACTTGGCTCGTGTTTTAAGGTATTTCCGTAATTGTTTAATCGAAGTCCTCTTTTTTTTGTAGTCATTAAAAACGTATTCTATGGTGTATTATATGATACATAGAAGCAATAGAACTGTTCAAATGACCTGGGAAGTGTATATTAAACCAAATACAAAACTTTGAATAATGAGGTAAGATATATGTGTTTTTTATCACTTTTCATCCCAAGACCAGCGGGGGTCTGGGGGCAGCAGCCCCAAGGATGCCCAGGTTACCTTAGGTTAGGTTAGGTTAATGACCAGCTATGTAAATACAGTAGTGAACATTTGGTTTAGTCTGTGCTCAAAAATCCATTTTCTTTAGCAGGCCATACACTAAACAATTACCCCCTTTTCACAGACAAATACACAATCTGTCAAAGATGCAAATAGCGGGGGTGTGGGGGCGGCAGCCCCCACCCATAATACTAGGATAGGTTAGGTAAGGTTGTTAGGTTAGGCTAATGTCCTTTCAAAGGGGTATAGGCTTGTAAACACTATGATAGCTTAACATGAGCCAAAAATCTAAATTAGGTTAGTGTAATTTGTTTACTCTTAAAACTCGCAAAATCAGAGCCAACTTTTCCCAAAACTTGGCTCGGGTTTTCCAAAATTCGGGTTTTATGGCTTTGCAATTTCGGGAAACCTGAGCCAAATTTCTAAATGAGGTTACTGTCATTTGTTTGTCTAAAAACTCGCAAAATCCGAGCCAGCTTTGGCCAAAACCTGGCTCGGGCTTTCCAAAATTCGGGTTTTATGGCTTTGCAATTTTGGGAAACCTGAGCCAAATTTCTAAATGAGGTTACTGTCATTTTGTTGTCTACAAACTCGCAAAATCCGAGCCAGCTTTGGCCAAAACTTGGCTCGGGTTTTCGAAATATTGGGTTTTAGGCCTTTGAAATACCTTCAAACCCGAGCCAAGTTTTGCTTGAATACGTTTGTATCGCTGTTTTACGCATTTAACCCCTCATTTTCCCTGTACTTCATAGCCCTCCCCACTATCGGGCGGAGTGTCTTAAGATCGTTGTATAATGGGGAAAACGGTTTCGCCGAGGGTTCTAATTATTTATAAACACTATATATTGATGAAAACTAACAGGGAAAAATAAAAAAATCCATGGGAAAATTGGTGACCAATAAATGGAGTTTTTCCGTTTTTTGTTGTTTGAGTGTTTTGTATGTTTTTTTTTATTATTAGGAATTGATAATTTACCGATTGCCACAACAATCTAAAGACACGCACCCCGATAGTGGGGAGGGCTATGAAGATCAGGGAAATAGTGGGGTAAAGTAGGAGAAAGCAGAGGTGCTGGGGAAATACTTTGGGGGGGTACTAACAGTGGAGTCGGAGGATGCAGTGCCTACTATTCCCATCAAACAGGCACCGGCACTAGAACTAGTAGAGTTTTCCCATGCTAGAATAAGAAGGGCTATAGAAAAAATGAACAGAAGTAAGTCACCGGGACCGGATGGGATACACCCAAGAATCATAAAGGAAGGAGGGGAGATGTTAGTAGAGCCATTGAAAATGTTATTTGAGGTATCGTTTAATACAGGACAAATCCCGATGGACTGGAGAGAGGCGAACATAACAGCTATATTTAAGAAGGGAAAGAGAAATGACCCAGGGAATTATAGACCAGTCAGTTTGACAAGTGTTGTGTGTAAACTAATGGAAACGGTAATTAGAGAAGGAATAATGGATCATATGAAGTCAAACCAACTTTTCAGTGGGAGACAGTTCGGATTCTTGCCGGGGAGGTCGACGGTACTACAGCTAATTAAGGTGGTAGATGATTGGATGCAAATTCTAGAAGATGGTGATGTAATAGACGTGGTATATTGCGATTTTATGAAGGCCTTCGATAAGGTCCCACATAAAAGGTTAATAGAGAAAGTTAGAAGCTATAATATAGGGGAGAAATGTGTGAAATGGATAGAAGCCTTCCTGAAAGATCGGAGACAGAGGGTATTGGTGAATGGAATAGGCTCGGGGTGGAGGGAAATTACAAGTGGGGTACCTCAGGGATCTGTGTTGGGACCACTGCTGTTAGTTATATTTATCAACGACTTGCCTGAAGTTATAACTAATGGAAGTGAGGTATACCTGTATGCGGATGACACTAAACTGTATAGAAGAGTGAGGAGTAAGGAAGATATGGGTTTGCTTCAAGGAGATGTGGAGGGCATGAAGGGATGGTCTGAGCATTGGTTAATGCCTTTTCATCCAAAAAAATGCAAGTACATGCGGATTGGGACCAGCAAGATAGACAAGGTAGGATACAGTATGTATGAAGCGATGGAGGAAGTGAGTGCAGAAAAGGATATAGGAGTGGTGATAGATAATAAGTTAAATTTCTCAGAACATTTAGCGGAAAAGATAAACAAAGCCAATAGAATTGTAGGGCTGATAAGGAGGACATTTGTGTCACTTGACGAAGAAATCTTCAAGAATCTATATACAGCGCTGGTTAGGCCACACCTGGAATATGCAAACCAGGTGTGGGCTCCATATATGGTAAAGGATATAGAAGCAGTGGAGAAAGTGCAGAGAAGAGCTAGCAAGCTGGTACCAACGTTGAAGAACGCGGGCTATGAGCAGAGGTTGAGGACACTGGGACTTCCGACACTGGCATATAGGAGAAAGAGAGGGGATATGATAAGAGACTTTTAAGATAGTGTCAGGAAAGTACGATGAGGATGTGTGTGAAGGTATCTTCTTGATGCGGGAGGGAACAAGAACGAGAGGACACTCTAAGAAAATTTACAAAGAAAGAAATAGGCTTGAGAAGGCGAAGAACTCATTTTGTGATAGAGTGGTAAATGAGTGGAACGCACTGCCCCAGTATGTAGTCGATTCCGAATCAATAAGGGAGTTTGAAAGTAATCTTGATAAAGCATGGGGAAGACAAGATTTGAAGTTTGATTATAAAACAAAAATACAGAATAGTAAAAATGTTGCGTCTGCTACCGCCGCCGCCAACACCGTGAACGACCGCAGCAGTGCAAGTACTGGTACTGAGCTGGATACACAGGCATAGTTTGCCTTTTTCCAGAGGATCTACTGTAAGAAACTGTAAGAATATATATTAATTTGGCTGTTGTTTTTTTATTTTGGAACCCATAAAACTCATTTTGGGTAAAAAGTTGGCTCGGAGTTGACGTTTTTTTTTATTGAAAATGGAGAGTAATGTAAATAAAAAGTTGGCTTGGGTTTTTGCATTTTTGAGACCCATAAAACCCATTTTCTTGAAAACCCGAGCCAAGTTTTGGCAAAGTTGGCTCGGATTTCAGTGTTTTTTGTATTGGAAATGCACAGTAATGTAAATGAAAAGTTGGCTTGGGTTTTTGGATTTTCGAGAGCCATAAAACCCATTAGTTGGCAGTAATGTAAATAAAAAGTTGGCTATATAATTTGTATCTGGCGGAAACATTTTTTTTATAACCTAACATAACCTAACCTAACCTAACTAAATCTAACCTAGCCTAACTTAACTTAACTTAAGTTAACTTAACCTAACCTAACCTACACAGTCCTTGAGGGGGGGCCTAGCCCCCCCCCCTCACCCACTGTAAACAATGGCGGCGAGCATACGAGGCGGCCATTAAAAAGTAAATACCTATAGAATAGTAGTAATAATAGTTTCCTAAAACAACTGATTATGTAAATATGTTGGGTATAATATGTAGAATAAAATGGCATGTCAAATGATTTTTTACCAATATTGTGGTGCGTCTTCAATATTGACCCCAATCACAAGCAAGGATACACAACGTCTTGGCTTGGTTAATCAAGATGGCTATATTCTAGTTAATCGCTGTGTTTCAACCCCTCTCTTTCCCTGATATATTTCATACCCTCCCCAGCTATCGGGGTTAGTATTGTTGAGGTAAGTGAAGAAAATGGTAATTTTTTTGAAAAGACTCGCAGCGTTATTATACATAATTTATTAGGGAAAGTGAAGCTCTATGGAATCCTTATAATATACTCACATAGATTCCACTGTGGAAGAATAGTTTTGATAGTTAACTATAGTTTTGATGTAAATACTACCGCAACTACGAATCTTGTTTCCGAGACCTAGTATATTAACCTAACCAAACAACCTAACCTAACCTAACCCTAGAGTGCCCTAGACCCAGTACGTGGGATACAACAAGTTGCAAGTTGCATGCCAGCTACTGTGGGTTCATATATTAGACATACAATAACATCTTTGTTGTTGTTGTTGTTGTTCCCTAAGCTGCCTGGCCGAACAGCCCCGAGTCCCTGAGGAAGGCCATGGCCACGATCGGGCTTTCCCACAGAGCTCTCATTGAGTGTAGATTATGTTGTTGGCGTAAGTGGTTGTGTGAAATGCAGTCTTCTATGATGTGTTTAATGGTATGGGGTGCTGTGTTACATCCCGGGCAGGCGTCGACAACGGAGTCATCCAGTCTCTTCTGATAGCTCAGGAGAGCTGGATGGTGTCCGCATCTCAGCCTGGCCAGGTGGACTCTGTCCTCGCGAGGGAGGCAGGATTCGGAAGGATGGATTTCGGGAGGTCGTGCATGCAGCTGCGTGTTGTCTGTGAGTGAGTGGATGGATTGGCGAGAGATATGAGTATGGATGTGCTTCTGGAAGTTGGTTCGGGGCAGGGAGGGAGAGAGGACAATAATTGTGTGTGATACCATGTGCTGGGTGTTGTTTTGATATTTCTTGGTGTCTGTGGGTGTGTTGCCATGTAGTTTAGTGGGTGGTCTTGGTTCGTGGAGGCTGCTGCCAGGAATTGAGTGCCTCTCATGTCCAGATGGTCTTTGACTTTGAGGATTTTGGTTTCTTGATGTAGGTGATCTGTGGGTGCAGTAGCTGTGCAGCCTGTAATGATCTTCAGGGCTTTGTTTTGAATAGTCTGTAAGGTCTTATGATGTGTTTCAGCTAGGTTAGAAGCCCAGGCTGGGCTTGCGTATTCCATCACTGATCTTATGTATTGTTTATATACTGTGGTGGTAGTTTCTTTGTTGTGTCCAAATTTTGTGAGCAAGTGACCTGAGGGCGTTAAGTCTGGGTGTCAGTTTCTTTTTAATGTTTGTGGTGTGCTGTTTGAATGTCATATGAGTATCATATGTTACTCCTAGGATTTTGGGTGTGTGTATGTGTTAGGGGTGTGTGTTTATGGTGAGTTGAGGGATGTATTCGTGTTCACCTGTCCAGCTTGTGAGCAGGGTTGCGGTGGATTTTGGCTGGGGCTAGATTAAGTCTGTTTGTAGTGCACCAGCCATGTAGTGTGTTGAGATAGGGTTGAAGGAGATCTGTTGCTCTTCTTGGGTCATGGTGTGTGTGCATGTGAGTGTTATGTCATCTGCATAGGAGGCTAAGTTTATTTGGGGCGTATTGGGTGTAGTTATATCGTGCATGTACAGATTGAAGAGTGCGGGCGATAGGACGGATCCTTGTGGGACTCCGTTTGGAAAGTTTCTGATTTTAGATGACTGACCGGCAAAAGATACGTGTGCACATCTGCCTGCTAGGAAGTTGGCCAGCCACCTTTTGTGTTGTTGTGCATGTTTGTGTTGTAGATTTTGTTTGTTAGGTTGTGGCGGGGGATGGCATCGAAGGCTTTACTAATGTCGAGTGTGGCTAATAGTGATCTGTGTGGTGGTCTAGCTGAGTTGATGCCGTCAAAAGCTCATTGTGTAAGGTCTGTGAGAAGAGTGTTTGTGGAGTGCAGTGGCCTAAAGCCATGTTGTGTTGGAGCTAGGGTAGGTCGGGTGTAATTAGTTGTAATACTAGGCGTTCCATGACTTTGGAGGGGGAGCAAAGGAGTGTGATGGGGCGGTGCGAGGAGGGTAGCGTGGGGTCTTTGTTGGGTTTGGGGAATGTGATGATGATACCATGCTTCCAAATGTCTGGTATTGTGTTGTGTGAATAGCTGTAGTTTGATATGTTAGTGAGTGATTGTATGCCTTGTGGTCCCAGGTGTCTGAGGTGTATGTTGCTTATGTTGTCTAGGCCACAGGCGGGTGAGTGCTTGAGATTGTTGATGATATGCTTTGTCTGGTGATTGGTGAAGGGTGTATAGTCAGGGTCTGTGGGGAATTGTCTCTTACGTCGGATGACACGTCTTTGTAGAACATAACACTTTACCGTAGCGAGTGTACTCCATTTCGAACACTTTTTGTAAACATGAACACGTCCGTAGCAGAGCTCTCAAGATTTCGGGACTATTTATATCGACAAAATCGAGTTACAAAACTTATCAAAACTATTCTACCACAACGGAATCTATGTGAGTAGGCTATATTATAAGGATTCCACAAAGCTTAACTTTCCCTAATAAATTATGTATAATAACGCTGCGAGTCTATTCGCGATAATTATCAAGAAAATAACTAAGAGATATGAGGATATAAATAAGGATCCGGTTCAATGTTATTTTAATACCACAATTTTTTTTGATATATTTGAAGATAAATATTGAATCTATATGCTCTAATGATCATAAGAAAATTTGTTTTAACCCTCGGCAAAACCTAATAAAAAAGTATGGTACTAAAATTTCTTTTTCGTAACAAGGTTGTCAATACGGTACTTCCAGTTATCGATAGCTCTAAAGATCATATGAAAATGTGTTAAACCCTCAGAAAAACCTAATATAAAAGTATGGTACTAAAATTTAATTTTCGTAACAAGGTTGTCAATACCGTACATTCCCGTTATCAATGTACTGTACAGTACAATCAAAGCTGAAGATTGCAGAGTAAACACCATAGACTTCATCGACTTTCTTTCACCTTCGTATAATCGACAGCCAATTTTTATTTTTTTTATTTACTAAGGGATTAGTACTCAACCAGCGGAGGTGTGGGGGCAGCAGCCCCCACCCATAATACTAGGTTAGGTTAGGTAAGGTTGTTAGGTTAGGCTAATGTCTTTTCAAATCACTATCGGGGGGCGTGTCTCAACATCGATCGATAGGCCTAATGGGGAAAATAAGTTTTCCCGAGATTTCTAATTAATTCTATCTATCTATCTATTGCCTGACGCCGTGATCCCCGAAGGGGTGGCCACGAACGAACCGCCCCCATGCACCTCTGTCCCCAGTCAGTCGACGCCCCTCCCCCCAACCAGCACCGCCTTCGTTCATGTAGTTCCTCACTCCATCCTTCCACCTCATATTCGGTCTACCTCTCCCTCTCTGTCCCTCCACCTCGCTCTCGTACTGAGTCGTACACCCTCTTAGTCATTCTCTCGCTTTCCATACGTTCCATATGGCCGAACCATCTCAAGTTAATTACAAACACTATATATTGATGCAAATGAACAATTTTGTTTATAAAAAACACTCGGAAAATTTGTGGTATTAAAATAAAAAAATTCCAAAGATCCTTAGTTAATGGGCAAACAAAATACGGTGACTACCGCTACATAGGATCTTACCAAAAATACCTACCGGTACTTCACAGACAAATACACCAAAAATCTAAGTCAAAGCGGGGGTGTGGGGGCGGCAGCCCCCACCTATAATACTAGGATAGGTTAGGTAAGGTTGTTAGGTTAGGCTAATGTCCTTTCAAAGGGGTATAGCCTAGGCTAGTAAACACTAGGATAGCCTATACCCGGTCAGAGGTAAGAAGAAGAAGAGTCTTGCAGTAGTCTCCTCCGACTCTGCTACCAGTTAGGTTAGTTTAGGCCTAATCTAGGATAAATCTACAATTATACTACCCCTATTTTTCCGCTATTCTGTTGGAACTAATGGGTTAATATTATTAGTAGTAGACTTAGTATGGTTTGATGATGCGCAGAAATGTATATTTGACTTGAAATAGATTCATTGAAGTATTACAAACCTTCGCAAACCCATAAACACGGAACGTGAGCAGGGTCGCGCACGAATGGTAGACTACTCGGCCCATGGGACAGCTCGGCCAGGACAGCTCGGCCCAGTAAAAACGAGACAGCTCGGCCCCGTGTTAATTACGATCGAGACAACTCTTAATTAACCTAACCTAACCTAACCTACACATTATGAATCGAGAGAACTAGCCTATGACATAATTATACAATAAACGAACATTTCGCCCACATTACACACACGCCATAAACGGGAGGCCATGTATGCAGCACCAATCCTGCAAATCCTGTCCTCTGCACATGCGTGAGAATCTTAGGCCCCTTGGCACGATTTCTTTTCTCCTTTATACTATTATATTATCTTAACCTAACTTAAATTAACCTAACAGTTGAGCCTAAATAACTTAATAAAAATATTAGGGAAAAGGCCGCGCATACGCAGAGGACAGGATTTGGTGCTGCATACATGGCCTCACCCATAAACCCTCCACTTAGCTCTCCCCATCCTAATCTTGACTGGTCTCGTCAAATTGCCCCATAGCAAAACATGGGGCCGAGCTGTCTCAAATAATGGGCCGAGTTGTCTCGCCGTCGTGGCCGAGTTGTCCAAAAGTGGGCCGAGCTGTCCGAGCCGAGTTGTCCCATGGGCCGAGTCGTCCAGTCACTGTCGCGCACCCATAAACAGGGAACGTGAGGGGGAGTTTAGACCGTCGCGGAGACGGGTTACTTTTCGGTTAACTTAGGTTAGGCTAATGTTAAAAATACTAAAATGCGACGGTCCTCGGTATTAAACAACACTGTAGGCCTATATCAAATAAAAAATAAAAAAACCACAGCAAATTAGGCTACCTGAAAAACTCTTATCTGGTTGGTGATAATTTTTTATCAAAATAAGTTTTTCGTAATTGTTTAATCGAAGTCCTCTTTTTCTAGTTATTAAAAACGTATTCTATGGTGTATTATATGATATATAGAAGCAATAGAACTGTTCAAATGACCTGGGAACTTGGGAAGTGTATATTAAACCAAATACAAAACTTTGAATAATGAGGTAAGAGATAGGCCTAGCCTATGTGTTTTTTATCACTTTTCAACCCAAGACCAGCGGGGGTCTGGGGGCAGCAGTCCCCAGGATGCCCAGGTTACCTTAGGTTAGGTTAATGACCAGCTATGTAAATACAGTAGTGAACATTTGGTTTAGTCTGTGCTCAAAAATCAATTTTCTTTAGAAGGCCATACATTAAACAATTACCAAGTTTTGTTTCCAGTTTCCGCGTCTACTGAACCATCCAAAAACACGCTAAAAGGCGTGTTTTGAAGGGGGGAGGTGGTGGGGGGTAGTGGGGGAGGGGTAGTATAACTGTAGATTTACCCCAGCTGCGGCCCAGCGCCTCCCCTCACCAAGGGCGTACAGAAATTAGGGATCGTGACTGTACCTCACTTCCAATTTTCGAACTCGATATATTTTGTCACGTAACCCGATGTCACGCCTCAGTTTCAGTTTAGCGGCCTCACGATCAAACTAGACCTGCGTCCAGTATCGCGCCGTCTTCAAACGTTCAAAGCTTCGCTACGGAAAAACTAGGCTACGGCAATTTGCGTTTTCTAAATTTTACCATATATAGCTGTGGTGCTTGTGGCAATTGGGTTGTTATGTTCGTTTTCTGTGGTGCTAGGCGCTGTAGGGAGATTGTGATGATACGATGATTCGACCCACAATTTTCGGAAATTATTGTTAGAGCACGTTTCAACGTTTGGTTTATTTACATTTAGACTGACGACGTCACGGGGAGACTGGGGAGTTGAGTTGCTCCTGGACCGCGGTCGCGTGAGGATGTTCCGATCAAAGTTTATATACGTAGCCTACAAGTGTATAACTTTGGTTCCGATGGAGTCCCTTTTCTTAATTATGGCTCCCAAGCTTACCTATTTCAATAATATGGGAGGTTAAGAGACTTTCGGTAAATTTCTATAAATGCACCTATACGAGCTAAACAAATTATTATTGTATTTAACAGGAAGGTACGACGAGGTAAGTGATGTGGTATAGGTGGCAATATGCGGAAATGGATTATAAGGGCATTCCGCCCCCTCTGACAAAAGTCTATCAATCTAGATGTGACACGGATTTTACAATGTTTCAGAGACATTAGCCTAACCTAACAACCTTACCTAACCTATCCTAGTATTATGGGTGGGGGTTGCCGCCCCCACACCCCCGCTGGTTGGGTAATAATAATAATTGTTATGCCCCGTTTTTCTACAGGATTAACTTGGGTAATGTGAGTTCTAACTGACTGGGTATATAAGGCTGCATGCACAATACAAGGTATGAGGAATAGAGAACACAAAATAAACACACGGTAACAAGACACACGATCACGTTTATTTAAGAAGGTTAATAGGGAGCATAAGAAAGTATGAATACTCTTACAAGACAAATGATAGAAATGAACCGCTAGCATTAGTGGATCTGGATGGAGCCTAGTCTCCCACTTCCAACATTCAGGTATACTCTTCTGATCACTGGTTTGGTTCGCAAGTTTATATACTGGAACACCTCAATGTTACTTATAGATTCAATTTCACTAATTAGATTTATTACTGGCAGGTCTGGTGCACAAGTAGTAGTTCACAGACTAGAATTAGACACGCGTATGTTTTAGAGCACAGGAATTCTAGTAACCTCAGGGGGGTACTGATCTAAGTTTTATATTCTTATGGCAGAAATACGTAGAACACAAATCAATGGGCGAACGTTAGATATCACTAGGGTTTTACTTCTATGTAATAATATCTGGATAAAGGTAATTACGAGAGTTAATGTCGCCTGTTAATTAATAAACACTGATACGCTTAGCACTTCCCAAATGGAATGGTTATATATGAATTACACTGGGCAAAGATATAGCCACTTCATAGAAAGATTAATAAGTGAATTTCTAATTAGTACTGTAGCACGTTAGTACTAATAAAGTGAATCTTGGGTAGTATTTGGTTGGTCTGGTCCTGGTTATCTTTCGTCCGTGATGTTGGGGGCTAACGACTGGTTCCGCGGCCGTCCAGGTGGTCCATATGTAGGAAGTTCTCAAGACGGATCTCTTGGCGATCGTTGCTGGCTACACGCTTATATACCCACTGGTGTGTGTGAAGGTTATAAGGTGCACGTAGGTTTCTTGTTCGTGGACAGATGCTTCTATCTCAAATCTGCCACGGAGTCTGCCGGCTCTGGAATCTCAAATCTCAGGAACAACACAAGGGCAGAACTAGAGGTCAACTTAACCCGGGAGCTGCAGGGAGACTCATAAGAGTTCCCCCGGCGCACTGCGGGGAGACTCTTATGAGTGAGTGAAAAAAAAATCAACTTTTGACATCGAAAAAAAAAAAAAAAAAAAAAAAAAAAATTTGGCCCCTGGGCCATGCAAAATCTCAGTCCTCTACCTCCCCTCCTTCCCCACTTTCCTCCTCTCCTTCAGTTATCACCTATTTTCCCTGTTATTCCCTTATTCTGAGGTATATTTTCGTGCTAACATTAGCGAGTTGCAAGCAGGGTGTTGTCATCACTGATGGCAAGAGAGAGAGAGAGAGTATCGATCGACTGTGTCTCAGTGGCCTTGGGGGAAATTGGCGGGAAAGCAGATTGCCTCATTACATATACAACTCGCGGGCTATATCTCCGATTTTGACCATCCAAACGCTGTTTTCACTCGTTTTATGTTGTGGTTCAGGTACCTTTTATAATCAACCCATAATAGGCGCATATGGATAAGTATTAATGCTATTAACCCGGGAGCTGCGGGGAGACTCTTAAGAGTTCCCCCGGCGCACTGCGGGGAGACTCTTAAGAGTCAGAGAAAAACAAAATCAACTTTTGACATCGAAAAAAAAAAAAAAAAAAAAAAAAAAAAATTTTTGGCCCCTGGGCCATGCAAAATCTCAGTCCTCTACCTCCCCTCCTTCCCCACTTTCCTCCTCTCCTTCAGTTATCACCTATTTTCCCTGTTATTCCCTTATTCTGAGGTATATTTTCGTGCTAACATTAGAAATCCGATTGGAGGGTGTGGTCATCACTGATAGCAAGCGAGTGCAAGAGAGAGAGAGAGTATCGATCGACTGTGTCTCAGTGGCCTTGGGGGAAATTGGCGGGAAAGCAGATTGCCTCACCCATACATTATACAACTCGCGGGCTATATCTCCGATTTTGACCATCCAAACGCTGTTTTCACTCGTTTTATTGTTGTTTTAGGTTAATACCTTTATAATCAACCCATAATAGGCGCATATGGATAAGTATTAATGCTATTAATGGCACAATGAATATTTTAGTGACGGAAACACCTCAAATACGTCAGCACAGGGGGACGTTTCCAATTACCCCCATGCGCACTTCAGAGGTTAATGGCACAATTAATATTTTAGTGACGGAAACACCTCAAATACGTCAGCACAGGGGGACGTTTCCAATTACCCCCATGCGCACTTCAGAGGTTAAGGGGGCCAGCCACTGGTTGGCGTCTATCTTTCAACTGATTTTACTTGGGGTGGGGGCTGGGTTTATAGGCTCGGTTTTGGACCCTGTAGGCCATAGGGATCTCAAGTCTTATGGAATTATTTGAGCTCTCAATAGATACGGGGACTCGGTAAGGTGGTGAGTACTGTTGTGGCACATGGCTATAGGGAGCCTTCATAATGTGATATAACTGAGCCTTAGTAAGAGGTACTATTTTGGCTATATTGGAAGTATTTAGGGTAAAATTCTAGTTTCACGTACACAGCGACAAAAGGGAGGCGCCGTTGTAAAGGCATAGCTTCCCGACCAGCTATGAAGATCAGGGAAATTGCTGGGTAAAAGACGTAATATAATGATAATAAACTACATTAACGACATTAGCCTAACCTAACAACCTTACCTAACCTAACCTAGTATTATGTAATAGCTATGGTGCCGCATATGGGGAGTTTTTTTTTTTTTTTTTTTTACAGTAGGTATAATTCCTTATAATGCATTTCCGCCGCTTTGGACATATAAAGGAATTAAGTATGGTATATGACAACTCTAAAGTAGCCATAGAAATTTATGAGTATGCTGTCAAAGCGAAACTAGAATTAAACCGTATTTAGGGGACGGAGACTGGATCTACTTTGCGAGGAGGACTGGGCCAGCTGTGATAGGAGCGTCTCTCTTATATTACTCAGTCTTCATTCTATGGTATAGCTGAGGTGCTAATTTGATTATCCGAGGATGCAAAAAAGGTGAATGGGTTATTGTGGGTTAACCCGGGAACTGCGGGAAGACTCTTAAGAGTTCCCCCGGCGGACTGCAGGAAGACTCTTAACCCGGGAACTGCTAGAAGACTTAAGAGTTCCCCCGGTGGACTGCGGGAAGACTCATAACCTAAGAAGTGCGCATGGGGGTAATTAGAAACGTCCCCCTGTGCTGACGTATTTGAGCTGTTTCCATCACTAAAATATTCATTTTACCATAAATAGCATTAATACTTATCCATACGCGCCTATTATGTGTTGATTATAAAGGTATTAACCTGAAACAATAATGAAACGAGTGAAAACAGCGTTTGGATGGTCAAAATCGGAGATATAGGCCGCGAGTTATATAATGTATGGGTGAGGCAACCTGCTTTCCCGCCAATTTCCCCCAAGGCCACTGAGACACAGTCGATCGATATTCTCTCTATGGCATTAGCTTGCCATATCACAAATGTTTGTAATAACCCTCTGTTTATGAGACAGATGTGGGTGTTCTTAATACCAAAACCGAAGGTGCCTTGACTAGGTGGTTTAATCGGTTGGTTGTTAATTGTATGGCTTGCTGGATGTGGTGGAGACTGGGTTGCTAACTCTGCCACATTTATCTGGAAGTATGGCAATAGAAGTTAGTCACTGGCGAGGCGGCTAGCCTCGCACTGCCGATCATTGAGTGCAGGGTTGTGAATGGGTTGTGAGGGAATAGATGGCATGCAAAGGGTTAGTAAAGTTCTAATGTTGTTCCGGCCTACTAAGGGAAGGTAGGCTGGATAGGAGTATATATATAAAAGGTTGGAGAGCGTTAGCAACGGAAAAATCAAGGATCTTCAAGAGGTATGAGGGAGAGGCTAGGTCGGAAAAGAGTCGAGGAGCGCGGGGTGTTAACCCCTTCAGACTCATATGACGCAGAGGTTGCCAGATTAGCAATAAGAAATAGAGTTCTCCCACTCTTATAATTACCTCTCCAAAATGAGTTTTCTGCCCACAGCTAACTCAAAGACAACTGCAGAGGTTGAAGTAACTAAACTAAAGGTTTCTAAATACCCCTGATGGTAACAAAGGCTTTAAAGTATCCCTAATCGGCTCAAAATCGCGTCATATGTCGGAGAGGGTTAATGAGAGGGAGAGAGTTCAGGGGGCTACGTGGAAGTTTGACCCTAAGGTCTCCGGGCGTGGGGGTGGCATTAGGCTACAGTTGATATTGGAGTTTGGGGGGAAATGACAGTGAAAGTATGTTAGCCAAATGCTACCGGGGGATGAGCATATACGGGGTGGTATATGAGTCTGGAAAAGATAGAATCATGTGGACTGTGGGGGAAAAGGAGGCTAACTATAGGTGTGTGCTTGACTGTAGGGAAAAACATGGTGTATTATTATTCGTCAATACGATGGTTATGGATACTGTTACTCTGACACTATTTCTTGCTGGTCCAGTTGTTCCTGGGAGCTGCATTTTCTATGATATATACACCAAAGAAAACGACAGTTCGTAGGGTTAACTTCGGTATTGTTTCGTGGTGAAAGTGGTCGATACAATGGTAACAGAGGGTTGTATATAATAATAATAATAATAATAATAGTTCTTAAAGCTAGCGCATGCTAAGCTAGCTAAGGATAGCTCAATAAGGCCGATTAGGCATATTTCCATTGGGGTCCTGTACTACTACCCCATCCCTTTGCTCATGAGGGATGGTAACGACTCAGTGCTTGTGAAAAATCTTTAATGCGCCGAGCGTGGGCGCGAACCCGGGCCTTCTGGGTGGAAGTCCGAGACGCTAGTCACTACACCAAGCGAGCCGCTTGGTTGGGGTAAGCATTAAGTTATAGCATGGTGGCTAACATCTTCAGTCATGGCTGTCTAGGTCTTACGGGAGTAATGGTTCTATATACACTGGTGTACCCGTGGGTATCTTAGTTTCTTATCAATTAGGACATGGGACATTAGGACATTAGGACATACTACTTCTCGGATGGAAGAACATCCATAGATTTATGGGGGCGGTTGGTCTTCAGAAAACTTAGTCTGGCAAGACAAGGTATTGTGTTAAGGGGTGAACATAATTATTATTTCTCGGATGGGAGAACATTATAGGTTTGACTCCTGTAAGGAGATAAAGAAAACCTAATATTTAGTAGTGGCCCCGTAATCATTGACGAACATGCCTATTACATAAGGCATCCTCTTCAAACACTAATCCGCCGTAGTTTGAATCTACCGCGCAGAGCATTTAAAATCTGAGGAGCCTTCATCATGAGCGCACGCGACCTCACTCATGGCTTCAGTCATTATGAATTGGGTTCTCACTACGAAAAAACTTCGTAAAAAAATAATAAACAAAAAGAAAATAAGAATAACTATCCAATAAGCTTTCCATCATATCGTAGATGTACTTGTGTGGATCTTTGACCAGATGCTGATTCAGGCGTCATTCTTCCTTCACTGACATATCAAGTAAACCAAAATCCTTAATACATCAACGAATGGGAAGGGGATGGTCGGAAGGGCCCCAGTCGTCAATGATTACGGGGCCACTACTAAATATTAGGTTTTCTTTATCTCCTTACAGGAGTCAAACCTATAATTTATTAGTGGCCCCTCCATCATTGACGAACATGCCTGATATCTAAGACTGGAGGGGGACATTCGTAATCATATCATAACTCTAGTAAAAGCAGATAATCAAACAACCACATAGTATTCTTACTTCGAAAAAAAATATATTTATTAGCATAGCACATAAATACAAAAAGGGGTTCAAGCAGGAGCGTGCTTCAAAGAAGCCTGCTTGATAAAAAGGGTTAACTCTTGAGATTCTGCGAACAGATCTGTAAGTTAAAAAGGCACCCCACTCAACATAAGTGGTGAAAAATAAAAACTTATAAGTTTACATGTGAACATATAACCCCATAATAATAGTGGATACATCTTGCAAAATATATCCAATGCTTAAAATTAAATTGCTTTCACAGCTAAAACTACTATAACAACACTGTTGTTTGTACTACCATTGTACTAGCACAATTTCCTGCACTGAATAGTACAGAGAAATTTTCATATCACACTACTCATAACTAGTATCACAGCTCTTATACTCCGGCGGGGTCTAGGGTGTCCTATGTTACACTGACTGCACCCCCCCCCCCCTTTTCCTTGAAATTAACCCAAAAGTGACTTAAGGGCCACCTAGACCCTCTGCCTTAAAGCTATACATGGCAAGGAAGGTTTGTCTAGAGCTACTGACAGGTATCGAGTCAAAAACGTATGATTAGAGGCCCACAAATGTGTGGACGTAATATCTTCCATAGAAAAATTCTTAAGGAAACGCAAAGAGGCTGCCCATTTGCGTAAATCGTGGGCCCTACCCACAACGCCGGGATTACTCTCTTTAATGACCTTGACCAAAAGAGAAGCCAATCTACGTTTCAGCAATCGCTTACCCGTACTTGCTACCCATAAAGCACCCTGGGGGTTTAGAGGAGCTACTCTCAAATATTTGGTTAGAGCCTGCACTGGACATAAATTATGGTGCACCTTTCCCCTTTTCAACGCCGGCACAGTGAACTCTGAAAACACGTGTTCACTGTGCTCATTCTTGGCTATGAACCCTGGGGAAGGTGCAATGTGAATACACTCATTAAGCCTACCAAACCTGAGGCAATTAGGTGTGTTGCTCATCGCCGCCAGTCAGACACTCTGTTCCCGGTGGCCAAAGCCAAAAGGAATACAGCCTTTTTTAAGATTAATGTAAAGTCTGCAGTATTCTGGTACAGACGGGAATGAAGTAAAGACAATGCTTTGTCCAGAGACCAAGTAGGCATGAGCTGACGGGGAGGTGGACGGAGTTTAAAACATGCCCTCATAAAACCTGTTTCCTCCGCGACTGGTATGGAGAGACCGGTAAGGTCCCAAAATGGCATCCTAATCGCTGTTAAGTGATTTTTTAACGTTACCACAGATAACCGTTTCTGCTCGAACAGATAATTTAAATAATTAAAAACTAACACCACTGAGGGCACAGTTTGTTCTGTCCTCAGGATCCAAGAAGTAAAGGCTTGCCAATGTGATTGATACTGTCGTTTTGTAGACTGAGTATATTGATTCATTAATTTATTGGTCACGTCTCTACCATACGGTGCTAGCCACTTGGCCTCCTGAATGTGCATAATGCAAAAGTCAGCGAGGTCGCTAGGTTGCCAATCGTGTCTAAGTGGAAAAACCCGACCGGGAGCGACACCGGGTTTGGGCACCACGTTTTCAATTGCTGGTACCACAACTGCGCCGGCCACAGGGGCGCGATTAGTGAGACTAAGCCCCGATAATCTCGTAGTTTGTTTACTACATGGCACATTAGAGACGCATCTGGCGGCGGAAACAGATAGATGGAACTCCACCTGTTCCAGTCTGTTACCAGGGCGTCTGGCCCCCCTGCCGGCGTTATCGTCCGGCGGGTGAGGTACATTGGGAGTTTGTGAGTCTCCTCGGACGCAAACAGGTCCACTTGTGGATGGTAAAGCTCCGCAATCATTTGGTTGAAAATGGGTTGCTTGAGCTCCCATTCTACTGTTGTGCTCTGTCTCCGAGACAGAGCGTCTGCCCAGACGTTTGCTACGCCTGGGAGATAAGATGCGTGAAGATGAATGTCCAGCCTGTTGGCTAGAATAAAAATTTCTTCTGACACGTTTAGCAACTTCCGAGACCTCGTCGACCCTTGTTTCTGAATACAGTGAACTGCATTCAGATTGTCCATTCTGAAGGCCACCGACTTGCCCCGTAAAGTAGAGCCGTGAGCCTGAAGGAAATATAGGGGGACTAGTAATTCTTTGACATTGATGTGGGAGATTTCTAAATGGGACCAAAGCCCTTGACCCTGGTGCCCTTGGTTTGACTGAAAACCCCAACCTATCGTTCCTGACGCATCCGTGTCTACCCATACCGTCGGCGGAGGAGAGGTCCATGACATTATTGAGTGCAACATTTCCCTCTTCGCCCAGACCGCCAGTAAGGTGTGGATTAATTTTGGTATGGGCCATAATTTTTCCGCCGGTAATAGTGGAAAATATTTGTTGCCCTCCAATATTAAACGCTTTACTTTCAACCGGCCCAACATTACAGTTAGTTGAATCCAGTTGAGAGAGCCGACCAGAGACTCCCAGATTCTCCGTGTCGTAGTCAGACTGTGAAGGAACAGGAACAGTTTCCTGCGAAACCTGTTTCGATTGTCCACACTCTGACTCAGTGAGAGCAGCTGTGTCCCAAACCAGCCCTATCCACTGAACTACTCGTGAGGGAACAAGGTTTGACTTTACCAGATTTACCTTGAACCCTAGAGTTTTGACATGTTTTAATGTTATGTTGACATGATTTATGCATACTTGCTCCGTCTCTGCCACCACTAGCCAGTCGTCTAGGTACCACAAAATCCTGATCCCTTGTTTTAACAATGGCATCAGGGCTTGCCGGACTAATTTTGTGAATAATCGAGGTGCCAGGTTCAATCCGAATGGCATCCTCTGGAAAACATAATTTTGATGCCTGATCCGTAAGGCCAGAAACCTTTGATATCTTTTGTTTACCGAGACGTGCCAATAAGCGTCTGTCAGGTCTAAGGAACACATCCAACCTTCCGGCAGAAGTGTTAGCCTGATTTGGTGCACTGTTAACATCCTGAATGACTCGTTGTGAATGTGAAGGTTCAGATAAGACAGGTCTATGACGGGTCTCATCTGAACACTGTCCCTTTTGGGTACCAATAATAGCTTGGATGTGAAGACTGGGTAATTTTGAGGGACCGGGATGATGACATTCTTGGCTATCATTTCCTTGATCAGTGACTCCACCTCTAATGAAACTAGATTCGCCGTTGTCGGCTGACGTAAACGAGGTCGCCGGAGCCACTGCCAAGTGATGCCTTTGCGTACCACCATCCTTGCCCAAGTATTTAACGGCCATGCTTTGTGACACGTTCGGAACGACCCAGTTAGCAGACAAGGGTTCACCGGCTGTGCTACCCTCGGATCCACCCGCCTTGATACCGGCCCCGGGAGTGAGAGAGACTTTAGTTTTTTTATGGTGGTGGAGGTGGTGGTGGTGGACGCTTAGCCAGCTGGCCGGCGTTGGCAGAAGACGGGCCTTGACCTGGTTTGTTATAGCCTCGTCCTTTCTGACCTGTAAACTTACCCTGTTTATACCTGTACTGACCTTGGGGGGAGGAGGACTTAGGTATGTGAAAGGGTTTAGATCCCCCCGGCTGTGCTCTTGCGACTGGCTTGGGTTTGGGAAAGTTAAAAGGTTTCTTAGAAGGGGTGGGACTTTGTTTAAAGGCCTGAGCCATATTGAACACCGTTCTCCACACATCAGGGGACATTAAAGAGGGAGTTAGCACTGGTAACATGACCACCTGATTCGCAATTCGATCAGGAAGTTTCCGCACCAAAGACATCCTGAGATCTTGTCTCGCTCGTACTGCCTCAAGTAAGGCTGTGCGGATATCACCCAATGACTGAATTGACGTTTGAAGGAGCAATCGCCGAGACAGTTCAACCGATCTTCTGGCATCCGCGTCTGCGATTGCCTGAGTGGATCGGAGCATCGATTTCGCCACCTGGTGCGTCACAATGTACTGGGAGAAAAGTCTATACGCTTTTCCCCGTAGCTTAAATTCCCGGTCTAGGTGAGTTGGAGAAGGAGTAGTGAAAGGGTCCTTGAGTTCACATAGATTGAGTTTGGGGGCAGCTAAGAAAGCAAACAAAGCCGAAGGGACTCCGCCGGCAGAACACACTGGCATAGAGAACCAAGAATGACTATCCTGAGGGATTTGGTGGGAAGATTTTGAGGTGAAGGTGGTCGCAAAGTTTTGAGCCTCCGTCTCCCATTCCATCCAAGGTCCCGGGCCCAACTGCCCCACCTTCAACACTGGATTAGCGGCTGCGTCCGTGACGGTTTGCAAATCTAATTCTGGAGTGAGAGCTGACAGTGTTTTTATGTCATTAAACCCATCATGCTTGGACCAGTCAGAAAACAGTTTCGAAGCTGAGGCAGGGCAGGTGTAGCAGAATATACAAAATAGTCCTGGTGATAATAGTTAGGAATGGCCTTAACATTAACGTCTAGTACATTCCCCAAAGTATCCAAGGCCCGTAATTTTTTAGATTTATTGCCTTGGATTACCCACTCTCGTGGCACTGGAAGTTCCCCTGACAAGGTAGGTTGAGCGACCTCTGGTTTAGTGGGGATCAATTGTACCCATGACTCGTCGGGACCGTACAATAGGGGCATTGCTACCTTTCTTATTGGTGCTTTATCTAAAGGGGGCGGATTGACATCCGTTATCACCCTTACATTAGAAGTAGTCAGTGCCGCCAAAGCAGGCCTAGTGACCACAGATGGTGATATAGAGGGAGGGTGAGGAATCTTAGTCAAAGCAATAGAAGTCATCAGAGGCCGAACAATAGAACTCGTCATGGAAGCTCCCAGGTCCACTGTAGGAGTTTCCGGCTGTTGGCCAATTTTTTTAGTTAAAGCATTAACCAGTAACCCATCTATTTCCTCCGCCGTGACAAATTTATTCGATGATGAACTCAAAGGTGAATCATTCCGATCCTGTGCGTCGTCTAAAACTGAACCCGACTCTTGCACTTCCATGTCCGAGATAATAGATACTTCGTCTTTGTCATCGGGCTCCTCGTGAGAGGATTCCGCCGAAGCCGGAGCCCCGTCGTGTTGCCAAGACAAGTCTGGAATGGATGATGGGATCGCCGCATCCCGGTGGACATCAGCCACTGTTTGTGTATCTTGAGCCAGACGTGGGCTTTCAGTCCCTGGCTGAGAATACCGCCATACACCTAGGCCTTGGCCTGTACTCCCTTGGGAGTCTGATACACTCTCAATAGGACGATCACTGTCCACCGAACTCTCCAATTCTAAGGTTAGAATACTAATTGGCAAACTATCTTTGGTTGCTGACACTACATCCGATTGAATACTAGTTTTGTCGGGGTGAGAGGTATGATGAGAGGCACTAGACTCCGGTGAACGCCGGGAGGCCTTTCGATCATGTGAGTCTTTTCTAGAAGATTTATGGCTACGGTGCGACCTAGAACTTCCTTTGGACTTTGACGATTTCTCGCTATAACCACTGGTGGACCCCTCTGTCTTGCTCTTCTTATTCGCCGGCGAAGACGAGAGACTAGGCGGCTGCTGCCGAAGAGGGGACCTGGACCTGGATCGTGCCCGTGACGCCGCCACCGGGGGCGTAGGTTCTCGCTGTCTCTTTGATGTGCTTGGAGCTGGAGAAAGTGTAAGACCCTGTCCAGTCTCTGCCGACCTTCGTACAGTTACTCTAGAGGGATGTTTAATGGGGGGGGGGGGGGGGGGTGCTCAATTAGTAACATCCCAAAGCGGGAGGTTATCGCATTGAAGTGACTTATGAGCCACGGTAGTCATATAAGTGGTCATCTGCTGCCTGACCTCTCGTAAAGCGACCGCTGCGGTCTTATCATTATCTTGAAGCACTTTATGGCTTAATTGAGAGCAAAAGGTACAGTTCCTCATAACCCACAGACCCCTTGAGCAGTCGAGACATTTAACACATTTAATGCAAAGGGTCACGTGTGTGCAAAGATAGGGATACCTGAACAGGTGGGCGTAATGCACAAAGCAAAGACAGGGGCAAAGGTAGCCATGACAGAGACTGGTGGGAAACTTACTCCAGGTTCTGTATAGACCCGCCGGGACCCAGCTCTGGAAAAAAATAAAATTTCCAGGAGTTAATGCTCATAAGGTTAACCCAACATGTTCGCACACAAGTGTTAAAATAACCCGCCGGGTAACGAGACGTAATACTCAACGACTACAGCTCGCTACGCGGTGGGGTTCCTAAGTAAAAGATTTCAGAATATCTTAACTTGTCCAAAAGATTTATGAATACCCTCTGACATAATATAAAGACCAGCATGGCGTTTATAACTGATTTAGTCTTTCCGGTGGAGTTTGTTTCAAGATTCAATGCAGGAAAAAAAAAACTAAAAAGACGCCGGCCCCCGAATTATCTCGCAGATCAAAAACTGGGAAGCCTGACAAATATACGAGATCTGACTTCTCCCGAAGTGTCTTTTAGATCTCCGTATGTTGAAGGCGGCGATACAAAACGTATTCCTCAATTGTCTGGTTAACTAACTGAATTGTAAATTCGTTATTCCCACCCTTCCAAGGAGCACCCGCCGGGTGTGAATTTAAGTTAAAAAACGTTAACCCCAATTGTGCCCAAAAAACGCCGTATGTTGAAGGCGGTGATACACAATGCATCCCTCAATTGTCTGGTCAACTAAACTGAATTTTGCAAATTAGTTTATCCCACCCTTCCAGGATGCACCCGCCGGGTGTGATTTTGCGTTAAAAAAGTTAACCCCAATTGTTCCGATCCCCACTTCTTTGTAAAAGATCGCCGGGGAGGAAAGACAAACAACAACAACAGCTTAGTTTTTTATTGGCTTTGCAAAACCGGGAAAAACTACATACAACACGTGTCCGCATGAACACTGTTAGATGGGTACAACCATTCCGCTGGGAATCATAAGGAGCCTGATACAGGCACCAGAGACGCAGTCCTGGAGAGCCACAGACACCCACTCGCCGGGGAAACAAGCCTGTTTTAAAACCACGCGTGGCCAAAACTCGGCAACCAGCCGGGTTTTTCACGGTGTAACCGAGAAAAACCCGCCGGAAAGTAACCCACCCCGTCCAGATACCATCCGAACGCAACACCGGACCGAGGCGTTAGCCAAAACACAACTAACGCCGGGCTCACAATAGTCCGTGGAAATAGCCAATACACAACTATCCCAGGACACATAAATAGTCCGTGGAAATAGCCAATACACAACTAAACCAGGACACACATGACACAGTAGTACATATTTAAAAATAAATCAATAACACTTGTACATGTGGCAAAGCTACGAGAGGCTGGCTAGGCCTAGGCAGACGGATAAAAGTAAACATGTCGGAATATAAACAAAAAGCACTGAATTATATCACAACAGGAACCACCGCCAACACACCACTGTAGCAACACTTCCGGCAAAGGGAAGAACTGACTCCACTTCACTAAGTGAAGAAAAATACACTGGGAACGTCAGCCAAATAAGCTACCTCATCAGAAAGATAAAAGGCAGCAAAAATAATGCGTAATGAAAGCCGCCTGCATCACAAAGCTAGCTAACTGTGAAAAAGTTCACATGTCCACAACAGGACCACGAGGGTACACCCGAAATAGATGCCCCAAACACACGACCCAAAATACACTGCACTGCGGGCAACTAGCCCAGGACACTCCTGCTACGCATATCCTAACCTTACTCGATACATCCCGGAGTAAACAAATGAGAAAAAACTCACTAGGGACGCAACAAATGCGGAACCAGCGGAGCGTGGGGAGACACGTCCGGGCAGGCTGAGCGCAGAGCAGAGAAGGAAGAATGACGCCCGAGTCAGCGTCTGGTCAAAGATCCACACAAAGGAGTACAAAGGAGTACAAAGGAGTACAAAGGAGTACAAAGGAAATCAAGCAACAACAGGTCTAGTGACCCTTCTAGGTTGCTTGTCCTACAAAACACTGAGGATCAAGTGTCCAAACAGTGGTTTAGAGTGGGTAAGGGAACATTGGAAAGGGAACTACTGCCCTGCCACTAACGTGGCAGGACTAGGAAGTTAGTAGGGGACATATGGGTTAGTAACTGAGGGGAGGATAAAGTTATTCATTTACAAACGCAGTCAGTCGCGGGTTTGATGCGAGATATTTGTCTAGGCGGAATTTAAATGAATCAACGGTGCTGCAGTCTATAACGTCTCGGGGAAGCCCATTCCACAAGTTGACAACTCGATTGAAGAAGAAATTCTTAGATTCGTGCGAGTTAAAAGATTTACCAATAATTTTGCAACCGTTTCCCGCGTGTAATTAGATTGGTCGATAGTGAAGTACTTACTACAGTTCATATTGTCGATGCCTTTGATGATTTTGAACACTTGAATTAAGTCGCCTCTTAATCTGCGCTGGGTTAAAGGAAATAGATTTAATTCTCTAAGACCTCTTCGTATGGTTTGTTCTTTAGGCTAGGTCATTTTGGTAACTCTACGTTGAACTCGTTCTAGCTTGTTTATATCTTTTGGTAATAAGGGCACCAGGATTGAACGCAGTATTCCAGAAGAGGGCGGACTAAGGAATTGTAAAGGGTTAGGATAACTTCTTTGGATTTATGCTCAAATGACCTGCCTATAAAGCCAATTATTTTGTTTGCCTTCTTAACAACTTCTGAACATTGTTGACTCGGTTTTAGGTTACTCGATATTGTTACTCCCAGATCAGTTTCTCTGTTTACATTCTTAAGCTGAGTGCCATTCATCGAATAGTTTGCTTTCTCATTTAGGTATCCGACATGTAGTACTTTACATTTATCCGCATTGAAACTCATTTGCCAAATTTGGGCCCAACATGACAATTTATCTAGATGTGTTGCATATCGTCAACTTGTTCTTTTGAGAGTACGCTATTTGCAATTTTTGTATCGTCAGCAAATTTTGAGATTGTGCAGGTGAGACCCTCATCTATGTCGTTGATGTAAATTAGAAAGAGAATTGGTCCTAGTACCGATCCCTGGGGTACCCCGCTACTTACATTGGTCCATTTAGATGCCTTACCGTTTATGACTACCCTTTGCTTTCTGTTGCTGAGCCAATTTTCTATCCATTTCAACACACCGTCTTGTATTCCATGCGCTTTTAGTTTTAGCAGTAAACGTTTGTGGGGAACTTTGTCAAAGGCCTTTTGAAAATCAAGGTATATAATATCTACAGCTTTACTCTCATCGTAGAGGTTGAGGATATCGTGGAAGAAGTCTAAGAGGTTTGTTAAACAGGAACGTTTTTTACGAAAGCCGTGTTGAGTATCTTTAAGTATGTTATTTTCCTCTAAGTGATTTACGAGTCTGTCTCGTATGACCGTTTCTAGCATTTTACATACAACTGAGGTTAAGCTAATTGGACGATAGTTACTGGGTAGGGATTTGCTGCCTTTTTTTGAATATCGGTGTTACGTTGGCTAGCTTCCACTGATCAGGCATAGTTCCAGACTGCAAGGATTTATTGAATAGTAATGTCAGTGGTTTGGAGAGCTCATTCTTAGCTTCCTTTAGAACTCTAGGCGAGATTGTATCAGGTCCTGGCGTTTTATTTACCTTGAGTTTATCTAAACAATTCAATACTTCTCTCTCTGTAACGGTGATATTGCTTAGAACATCTGAATTATCAATCTGAATCGGCGATGGTGTAGGGATATCACTGAGGTCTTCTGTTGTAAAAACTGATGCAAAGAAGGTATTGAGGGCATTACTCATTTGTACTTCGTCTTTGGTGTATTCTCCATTTTCATCGACTAACGGTCCAACAGTTGAAGTAACTACTTTTTTCTTTCTGATATAACTATAGAATTCTTTCGGGTTTGTTTTACTTTGATTCGCAATATGTAACTCTAAGGTCTTTTTACTTTGCTTAATTAACTTTTTGGCTTTGCGTCGTAGCTCTACAAATTTCACCCTACAAATTTCACCCGTTCTTCGTCATTTTGTGAGGATTTTAATCTATCATTAGCAAATTTTTTAGCAAGCAGGCAGTTTGAAATATCTTTATTCCACCATTTGGGCTTATTATTATGGCCTGGACGCCGTATTTTCGATGGTATGCAGTCTTGCACTGCTTTTAGGTAAGTGGTTTCGAATAACTTCCAAGATGTATTTATGTCGTTATTGTTAATTAAAAAGCTCCAGTCAGTTTCTTTAAACATAGCTCTAAGTTTATGGAAGTTTGCTTTCTTGAAATTAGGGACTTTTTCGATGCTACTATTTGGTTCGTTACTAGTAAACTTTAAAGTGAAAGTTATCGTACGATGGTCGCTGTTACTGAATTCATCACCAACATTCAAATTCTCTATCAATTCTTCTTTTGTTGCAAGTACAATGTCAAGAACGTTATTACCACGGGTCGGCATTCGAACAAATTGATAAAGCGAACTCTCTTGCAAGTTCGTATACAAGTCATGTCCGGAGTGTGAAGTAAGAGTATCGCCCCACTTGGTCACAGGTAAATTAAAGTCGCCAAAAATTACGGTATCTTATGAGTTACTTACATCTGCAATTTGTTCGTAAATTTCTCGGTCAGTTTGCACTGATTGAGCTGGAGGTCTGTATATTAACGCAAGTATTATTTTTGTACCTTTATTATTCTTTATTAGCACAAAAGATGTGTCGACGTTCACAATTTGAGGTTTTGACACGAGGGTCGGGTTAAGACTTTCTTTGATATAAAATAAAACGCCACCTCCATTTTTATTTATTCGGCTGTTCTCAAACATTACATAACCGGGAAGTGAATACTCTGCTAAAAAGTCTCTATCTTGTGTATTGAGCCAAGATTCTGTTATGCCAATCACATCATAATTTTCTGTAAACACTAGTTCCTCTAAATCTGAAAATTTATTGCGTATGCTACGAGCGTTTGCATAGAAAACATTCAAAGTACACAAGTACATCCACGATAGTATGGAAAGCTTATTGAATAGTTATTCTTATTTTCTTTTTGTTTTTATTTTTTACGAAGTTTTTTCGTAGTGAGAACCCAATTCATAATGACTGAAGCCATGAGTGAGGTTGCGTGCGCTCATGATGAAGGCTCCTCAAATTTGTTATGCTCTGCGCGGTAGATTCAAACTACGGCGGATGAGTGTTTGAAGAGGGTGCCTTATGTAATAGGCATGTTCGTCAATGATGGAGGGGCCACTAATAAATCTCGCACTTTGAGGGTTTTAATTTCAACCCGGCGGCTCGGATTCTTTGAAGGACTTGTCTCAACCTGAGGAGGTGTTCTTCCCAGGTTGGTGAGTACACAATAATATCGTCTAGATAGGCTAGGCAGGTTTCCCAGGTTAGGCCATGTAATACCGCTTCCATCAAACGGGAGAAAGTGGCGGGTCCGTTACAGAGGCCAAAAGGTAGGACGTTAAATTCGTAGTGGTGGCCACCACTAGTGGAAAATGCTGTTTTCTCTTGGTCCTCGGCCTTGATAGGCACTTGCCAATACCCTGCTTGCAAGTCGAGGGTAGTGAACCATCTGGATCCGTATAGGGAGTCAAGGGAATTGTCTATCCGGGGTAATGGCATAGCGTCTTTAATGGTTACGTCATTCAACCTCCTGTAATAGACGCAAAAACGGGTTGACCCATCTTTCTTTTTTACTAGGACAACAGGGGAAGACCAGGGACTAATGGACGGGGTGGCAATACCGGCCTCTAACATCTCTTGGACTTGGCGTTCCTCTTCCTGACGTTGTATGGGATTTTTTCTACGGGATGGTTGTCGTATGGGGGGGCCTGTGGTGTTAATGATGTGTTGTTCTACATCGGTCTGTCCGATTTCGGTGGGTTGTTGGGCAAACACGTCACTGAACTCTAGCAATAGGTCGTACATGCCGTGTTTTTGGTGGTCGGATAATGTGTCCGGGAGAGGGGGCAATTGGAGGCTGGTAGGGGTGTCATTAAAATCTATGGGGAGGTCATCAAAAGTTTCGAGGTCTCCTATAATGAGACCTTTTGGTAATGTCAGGGATTCCTCAGAGATATTTGCCACGAGAATGTGGTTGATGCGAGCGGAAATGATGGCGGGTTGTAAGAGGCAACGATTGGGGTTGGTGGACGTGGTAGTGGGGGAAAATATCATGTGAGTTTGGGGTATGGGTCGAAGGTTCACCCATTTTTTATGGCGGGGGGGAATTTGGCATTTATCTTGAACTACAGCTGGGCTAATGATGGTGGGGGATCGACTGGCGAGCAGGTGCTTGGTACGCATACGGGGGGAAAGGTCACTTTGGTGGGGGTCACGCGTGAGGGGGGGGATTAACGGCGCGTGTGGGAGGATCAGTGGGGCGCGGTGTGAAGGAGTTAGAAAACGGAATTTGTTGGAGGGACTGTGGAGGGTTGGTGGGGGAAGAGTGAGGTATAGAAGATGGGTTATTGGTGGAGGACTGATGTAAGGATTGGTGGTTGTTAGAAGGACGAATTTGGGGAGTTTTGTCGGTGGCAGTGACGGTTTGTTTGGAGTTTATATGGATTTGGTGGTTTTGTTTGTCATGAGAGGGCGAGTTAAGTGTGGGATTTTGAAGTTTTCTAGGGGTGTGAATTGTGTGGGGGTGGAAGGGAGCTACTGACGGAAAACTGTCACAAGGGGGATTGGGGTGGGTGTGGAATAGCTGGACATTTCCGGGGGCATGGTGGGAACATAGTTGTGTCCCTCGGTCGGCACGCGTGAGGGAAGGATTAACGGCGTGTGCGGGCGGGTCAGGGTGGTGAGAGGTGAGCGAGTTAGAAAACGGGATTTGTTGGTGGGACTGCGGAGGGTTGGTGGGGGAAGAGTTAGGTGTAGAACATGGGTTATTGGTGGAGGACTGGTGTATTGATTTGGGGTTGTTAACAGGACGAATGTGGGGAATTTTCTTGGTGGCAGTAACGGTCTGGTTAGAGGTTATCTGGAACTGGTGAGTTTGTTTGTCATGAGAGGGCGAGTCAAGTGTGGGGTTGTGAAGTTTTCTAGGGGTGTGAATTGTGTGGGGGGGAAGGGAGCTACTGACGGAAAACTGTCACAAGGGAAATTGTGTTGGTTGTGGGATAGCTGAACATTTCTGGGGGCATGGGGGAAACATTGTTGGGTACATAGGTCGGCATTTTCCCTGGAAACATGTGTACATAAACATTTGATAGAATTATGGTTACATATATCAGAGTCTGTCCTGAAAACATGGGAGGATTTATCCTGGACAGAGTTACGAGAATTGAGGGGATTACCGAGAGGGAGTTGCTTAGACTTGTCTTCTTTCGTTTGTTGAGGCATTTTTTTTACTGAATTGAGTGATATTTTGAGAGAACTCGGGGCAAGGGGAGGGTTTAGGAGTTACCTTAGTGCTAGCTGCAACTTGGTAACCCTGACTCAGGGTTTGTTGAGGGGGAAGGTGTTTTTTCTTTTTGTGAATGGGTTTCTGCGTGATTGGTTTGTCAGAGGCTCTGGGTTGGATTTGTTTTTTGAATGAGATCAGCCTTTGGCCGCAGTCAACCTGGGCCTGGAGTGTTTGAAGGAGGTCAAGTCCAAGGAAACCATTGTAATGTTTACAGTGGGAGGAAAATACTGTGAACGTGTGATAACAACGAGCATGGGGGGCAGGAGTAGTTACTGACAGGGGCAAAGTGTCTCCTAGGAGATTTAAGTAAGTATCAGCAGCTGAGATTAGTTCTGCTTTGGTGGTTAACAAGGGGCCAAATAGTCGGTGGTGTTGATCATAATAAGACTTGAACAAACATGACTTGGCAGCTCCCGTGTCGATTAACAAGCGGACAGGAATGTCCTTGATTTTGGCCATGTAATAAATGGGGGCAGTGCGGTCAGTTATGGCGTCCCCCGCCGAGGCCATCTTGGGCGGGGGGTACTTTAAAAATCCTGGGGGTCGGTATCTACCTCCTCCAGGGTTTCCTCGGTATCCTCTGAGGTCATGATAGGGGCTATTTCTCCAGTGTGCCTTTCCTCCATTTCTTCCTCTTGTCCCAACTCCTCTTCATTTACAGAAATGCGAGGAGTAAAGGGGCGAGGTTTGGCAGAGTCACGAATTTGATGGAGGGCACACTGAGCATTACAGGCAGGGAAATCATAGGGGTTGATAATTACTAAGGTAGGGTTTTTACTTTGGTAGGTGTTGTAGGTTTTGTTCCGGTTGAAGATTCTGCGTGGCTGGGTAGGTTGGAACCGGGGTCTACTGGGTTGGGGCTTGCCGGAAGGGTAGGTGGGTCTGTTGTGGAAGGATGAGGATGGGTAGGCATTCTTGGAGTTTTGGTGGTCGGGGTGCTGCGGGTGCTGCGGGTGCGTGGGAAACCTCTTGATTACAGCGATTTGGGTGGGTGCTTCTGTGCACACGGCCAAAATACGTCGGATCGTGATGAGATCTTTTTGGTATCCGACGAAATCGTGCACACGGAAATGGTCTTTTACTGCTGAGGGCAATATTGATACAAGGTTGACCAGAATCTGCTGCTCTTGTTGGATTCTGGTCAATGTGGGGAAAGAAACTTTTATGTGTTGGGCGATCTTATTCACTGTGGCATCTAGATCGCCTTCGAATTTAGTGTCTTGGATACGGGTGTGGGCCACGAAAACGCCCAACGAAGGCTTAATGGCTTCTATCACTATTGGGCGAAATTCGTCCCATGTGAGAGCAGGGTGCACTTGGTAGGCAACCAGGGAAATGGCTTTTCCCAGGTGCGTTAATGTCACGGCTATTTTTTCTGCATCCGTGGTATAAACTAGGTCAAGTACGGGTTTCACTATGTCCATGAACGTTTCGATCTCGTAAGTTTCTCCATCATAATGTGGGATGGGAATGTGAGAACGGTGCGCCATGATGTTATCGTGTTCTGGCTGTTCCAAACTTGCAATGTAATGCAACCTTTTATCCGAATCAAGAACCACCGCTGCCGCCAATGTTATGCCCTGTTTTTCTACAGGATTAACTTGGGTAATGTTAGTTCTAACTGACTGGGTATATAAGGCTGCATGCACAATACAAGGTATGAGGAATAGAGAACACAAAATAAACACACGGTAACAAGACACACGATCACGTTTATTTAAGAAGGTTAATAGGGAGCATAAGAAAGTATGAATACTCGTACAAGACAAATGATAGAAATGAACCGCTAGCATTAGTGGATCTGGATGGAGCCTAGTCTCCCACTTCCAACGTTCAGGTATACTCTTCTGATCACTGGTTTGGTTCGCAAGTTTATGGAAGACCTCAATGTTACTTATAGATTCAATTTCACTAATTAGATTTATTACTGGCAGGTCTGGTGCACAAGTAGTAGTTCACAGACTAGAATTAGACACGCGTATGTTTTAGAGCACGGGAATTCTAGTAACCTCAGGGGGTACTGATCTAAGTTTTATATTCTTATGGCAGAAATACGTAGAACACAAATCAGTGGGCGAACGTTAGATATCACTAGGGTTTTACTTCTATGTAATAATATCTGGATAAAGGTAATTACGAGAGTTAATGTCGCCTGTTAATTAATAAACACTGATACGCTTAGCACTTCCCAAATGGAATGGTTATATATGAATTACACTGGGCAAAGATATAGCCACTTCATAGAAAGATTAATAAGTGAATTTCTAATTAGTACTGTAATAATAATATAATATAATAATAATAAAAATAATAATTCTTTATTCCAGACACATAAGATAGATACAGTATAAATACAGTACGACCTAATGGTCCATATCACATACACTTCTCGTCAGAGCACAGATAATAATTATACACAAAGATATATTAATAAAGAAACTATAAAATAAAAAATACAGTAGGCCTATTTACAGAATAGAGCACATATCACATTTTGTCACAATATAACACAGATAGGCTAACTAAGGCTATTGCTCAATGTTGGTTAACACCTATTGCACAGATCATTGCTCATAGTTCAATTAGACCTATATATTACATTACATACTATGTGTGCAGCAGCTTCTGCCAGTGAGATATAATACGGGATTCATAGATATGATCACTAGACCAAAGAGCTACAATCAGCGTGTTACTGGAGGATTGCAGTCGCTGCGAAAAGCTGTACACCAGTCTCCTGATGACAGCCCGACAGCACTGCACATCCAACAGTGTGCACACCATACTAGTGCTTTCATATTTAGAGAGACCAATGAACATCTTGAGTATATTATGATAGGATGTACACAGACCATTTATGGTGGCTCTCTTATACTTCCACCACAAATGGGCCGTGTACATAGAGGAACAATATGTCCGGAACAAAGTGACTTTAGTTTCCCAATTACACATGTGGAATTTTCTCAAGATGGTGTTACCACGTAAATATAGCTGTCTGCGCTGATGGCCGATATCTGCATCATCTGAGCAATTGTTTGAGATAATGTGTCCCAGGTATTTTATTTTGTTTACTTCTTGAATAATTTGATTATTGAGTGAGAAATTTGGCAGTTTACTTTTATACAGTAATTTTGATCTAAATATAAGAACAGCACTTTTCAGTGGGTTGAATTTAACACAATGTTTACTACCAAAAGATTCACATATATCAAGAAGTTTGCTCAGACCCGCAGAAGACGGTGCAATAATGACCAGATCATCAGCATACATGAGATGGTTGATGATTTTATTCCAACCATAATATCCAATCTGCTCTTTATTCAATTTATCACTTAATTCATCCATATATACATTGAATAAGTAAGGTGAGAGAATATTACCCTGTCTCACTCCATTGGTTACTGTAAAGGAATCCGAAATAATGTTACCCCATCTTACATTAAATGTTTGATTGGCGTACCAGTACTTCAAGATTCTCAGTATATAGGATGGCACTCCCCTTGTTGCTAATTTATCAAACAGGATATTGTGGCAGACTCTGTCAAATGCCTTACTAGCATCAAGAAAGCATGCAAAAATAGAGCTGTTCATTTTGATGTACCCATCCACTAGCTCCTTCAGAGTGTAGATGCACTGGTCCGTACCATGATTCTTTTTAAAACCAAATTGATTACTATTAGTTGAGATATACACTGAGGTTCTGTCTAAAATGATTAACTCTAGTATCTTACTTACAATACTGGCAAGGGCAATAGGTCTATAGTTGTCTTTTGATGTAATTTTGCCAGCCTTGTCTTTAATTACTGGTATCAAGGTAACGGACATCATAGATTCTGGTAGGAAACCATGGATTAGAAAGCTGGTAAAGCAATTGCTGAGTTTCTCCAAGAGGAGAGTGGAGGAGTACTTCAAATGTTCAGCATATATACCATCAAAACCACAGGATTTGTTAGCATCTAGCCTACTTATTGCAGCCTTGATTTTTTCACTTGTAACTTTAATTGTGTCCTATTTTTCTTCTTTGTTACACTCTGTTGTAGCAGCAATGGTATTTCCTTGGTGCCCAACAGAGTTAAACAAAGTTTGGTAATGTGTTTTCCAAAGATTGGCTATGTTATTAGTACCAGAGATCCCATCTACACTAACGGGTAGAGGTGTGCAGCTATTATGCATTTTTTTAATATCCTTCCAGAAGGCCAATGTGTCTTTGCTAGCAAAGTTTTTGGCCAATGCTTCTCTTCTTAATACATTTTCATTGTTTTTTATATATCTGATTGCATACTTGCGTCTAGCCTTTAGTCTGGTGAACATGTCAAAAATGGGTCCCTGTCTCGGTTTGTTATGATCCAGCCATACACTACGAGCATCTCGGGATGCCTGGTATAGTTCTGAAACATGGTCATTCCACCCAGGTTTGTTAAAAGAGTAATTTTTGTTATGCTTGTGAAATACTATGTCACTAGCCTTAGTAAGACAAGATTATAGGTTTGACTCCTGTAAGGAGATAAAGAAAACCTAATATTTAGTAGTGGACCCGTAATCATTGACGAACATGCCTATTACATAAGGCATCCTCTTCAAACACTAATCCGCCGTAGTTTGAATCTACCGCGCAGAGCATTTAAAATCTGAGGAGCCTTCATCATGAGCGCACGCGACCTCACTCATGGCTTCAGTCATTATGAATTGGGTTCTCACTACGAAAAAAAACTTCGTAAAAAAGAAAAAGAAAATAAGAATAACTATCCAATAAGCTTTCCATCATATCGTAGATGTACTTGTGTGGATCTTTGACCAGACGCTGATTCAGGCGTCATTCTTCCTTCACTGACATATCAAGTAAACCAAAAATCCTTAATACATCAACGAATGGGAAGGGGATGGTCGGGAGGGCCCCAGTCGTCAATGATTACGGGGCCACTACTAAATATTAGGTTTTCTTTATCTCCTTACAGGAGTCAAACCTATAATTTATTAGTGGCCCCTCCATCATTGACAAACATGCCTGATTTCTAAGACTGGAGGGGGACATTCGTAATCATATCATAACTCTAGAAAAGCAGATAATCAAGCAACCACATAGTATTCTTACTTTTGTAAAAAAGAGATATTCGGGTGCATAAACTTTATACAGCCTAAATCTTCAAAAAGGGTACAAGCAGGAGCGTGCTTCAAAGAAGCCTGCTTGAAAAAGGGTTAACTCTGAGACTCTGTGCACAGATCTGCTAGTTAAGAAGGCACCCCACTTAAAGTAAGTGGTGAAAACTAAAAACTTATAAGTTTACATGTGCACATATAAACCCCATTAACTAGTGGATATATTCCTAAAAATATAACCAAATTTAAATGAATTCTTGTACATTCGTAGAAGTACTGAACTCGTGTACTTATGCAGAAGTAATTACTGCAAAAGTAAAAGTCGTAGTTGCCACTACCGAGATTTCTCAAAAATCTATTGCTTCACAGCCAAAGCTACTTACAACAAGAATTGTCGTAACACTACTATTGGCCTTTAGCACAATTTCCTGCAATGAATACTACAGAGAAATTTTATAATACAATGCCTACAACCAGTATCACAGCTCGTATGTTCCGAACACATACTCCGAGGGGTCTAGGTGTCCTATGTCACACTGACTGCACCCTCCCCCCCCCCCTTTTTCTTGAAATTAAACAAAACGTGACTAAAAGGGCCACCTAGACCCTCTGCCGTAAAGCTATACATGGCAAGGAAGGTTTGTCCAGAGCTACTGAAAGGTATCGAGGCAAAAACTCCTGATTAGAGGCCCACAACTGTGTGGACGTAATAACTTTCACCGAAAGATTATTAAGGAAACGTAAAGAGGCTGTCCCCTTGCGTAAATCGTGGGTCTTACCCACAACGCCGGGATTCTTCTCTTTAAAGTCCTCGACCAAGAGAGAAGCCAGTGTACGCTCCATCAATCGTTCACCTGGACTTGCGACCCATAAAGCACCCTGATGATTTAGAGGTGCCACTCTTAAATATTTGGTTAGAGCTTGCACTGGGCAAAAAAGATGGTGCACCTTTCCCCTGTTTAACGCCGGCACCGTGAACTCTGAAAACACGTGTTCACTGTGCTCAATCTCGGCTATGAATCCTGGGGAAGGTGCAATGTGAATACACTCATGAAGCCTATCAAACCTGAGGCAATTAGGTGCGTTGCTCATCGCCGCCAGCTCAGATACTCTGTTCCCGGTAGCCAAAGCCATAAGGAATACTGCCCTTTTGTAAATTCTGCAGTCTTTGGTACATACGGGAACGAGAATAACGACGATGCTTTGTCCAGAGACCATGTAGGCCTGAGCTGACGGGGAGGTGGGCGGAGTTTAAAACCTGCCCACATAAATCACTTTCAGATAACTGTTTCTGCATGAACAGATAAATTAAATAATAAACAACCAACGCCACCGAGGGCACAGTTTGTTTTGTTCTAAGAATCCGAGATGTAAAAGCTTTCCAATGCGATTGAAACTGTCGCTTTGTAGACTGGGTATTGATTCGTGAATATCTTGGTCACGTCGCTACCATAAGGTGCTAGCCACTTGGCCTCCTGAATGTCCAAATGAACAAGTCCGCGAGGTTTCGAGGTTGCCAATTGTGTTCTAAGTGGAACAACCCGACCAGGAGGGACACTGGGTGCGGGCACCACGTGTTCAAATGCTGGTACCACACTGCGCCGGCCACAGGGGCGCGATTAGCAAGACTACGCCTCGCTAATCCTGTAGTTTGTTGACTACGTGGCACATTAGAGACGCGTCTGGCGGCGGAAAAGAGATAAATGGAACTCAACCTGTTCTCGTCCGTCATCAGAGCGTCAGGTCCGCCCGCCGGCGTTATCGTCCGGCGGGTGAGGTACGACTGTGAGTATCGCCATACACCTTGGCTGTGGCTGTCCCTCGCTTGCGAGCTCGGTATACTCCCTGAACGGTAGCCCTCGTCCGAGTCCCGTAAAGGTTTATGATAATTAAAAGGTCCCATAGCTCATTAACACATTGAAAGCAGAGCTGGTGAGCAAAATCATAAAGTATACTAATTAATTTAATTTATATTACAGCTTGCTGACCTCTTCTCGATGACTAGCATTAACACAACTGGGGTCTTCACAGGTAATGGCATCCTCACTGCCAGGATCAAGCTCAGAAAGGAGAGTGTGTGTTAAAGTGCAAAATTGCTCACACTCCTCCTCGTCAAGCCCGCCCCATGGCAGTTTTGGATTTACACTATTGTTTGACTGGGTTAATTCTGGTGCTCTTTCCAAACTAGCTGTTAAGGTCAATGGGATATGATCTTCATCTGTATATGTATACTGAATTTCCATATTTGTTATCATATCATGGAAATCAGCTCTAGCTACGGTATGATCTAGCCAAGACGTTGAGCCCCATGCTGCACTGACACATGTGTAACTACTATGAGGGAGCATGAGCTGAGAAGAGATAATTAGATCATGCTCACCACAGAAGTTAGTCATATGACTAGCAAACAGAGAGTTACTCATGTCCTTCAGATTAGCATTCCAGTCCCCTATTACAGAGTAGCAGGTGGTATTTAGTTCTTGTAAAAGAGCACTTAGCTCTCCAAGGCATTCCAGGTATTGTTCTTCATTTTCATTACATTGGTAGGGCAAGTACACACTAAGAATAACTACTTTCCGTTGGATATCTTCTATTTCTATACCTGTACACCATGGTAAATTTGTTACAAGTGGTTTAACCCGGCTGTCTAAAGAGTCCCTCCACAAAATAGCTACTCCTCCCGGTGGGTGACCTGCTACTAGACCATCCATAGCATCGGTTGTCGAGACCCCAAACCCATGAAAATTATCACAGATAGTACTGAGGTTACCCAAATCCTGTTTAAAATACCAAGTCTCCTGCAGGCACACAATATCACTGGTATTAAATACGTCTACTACATCAGGGCGTAGGAGATGCCCTCTGTTGGTTTTAGGGAGCCCCCTACAGTTATAAGTAGCAATACGCAAATTGTATGTGTAACACGTTAGTACTAATAAAGTGAATCTTGGGTAGTATTTGGTTGGTCTGGTCCTGGTTATCTTGCGTCCGTGATGTTGGGGGCTAACGACTGGTTCCGCGGCCGTCCAGGTGGTCCATATGTAGGAAGTTCTCAAGACGGATCTCTTGGCGATCGTTGCTGGCTACACGCTTATATACCCACTGGTGTGTGTGAAGGTTATAAGGTGCACATAGATTTCTTGTACGTGGACAGATGCTTCTATCTCAAATCTGCCACGGAGTCTGCCGGCTCTGGAATCTCAAATCTCAGGAACAACACAAGGGCAGAGCTAGAGGTCAACTTAAGGGGGCCAGCCACTGGTTGGTGTCTATCTTTCAACTGATTTTACTGGGGGCGGGGGCTGGGTTTATAGGCTTGGTTTTGGACCCTGTAGGCCATAGGGATCTCGAGTCTTATGGAATTATTTGAGCTCTCAATAGATACGGCGACTCGGTAAGGTGGTGAGTACTGTTGTGGCACATGGCTATAGGGAGCCTTCATAATGTGATATAACTGAGCCTTAGTAAGAGGTACTATTTTGGCTATATTGGAAGTATTTAGGGGAGGGAGACTGGATCTACTTTGCGAGGAGGACTGGGCCAGCTGTGATAGGAGCGTCTCTCTTATATTACTCAGTCTTCATTCTATGGTATAGCTGAGGTGCTAATTTGATTATCCGAGTATGCAAAAAAGGTGAATGGGTTATTGTGGGTTAATAGAGGTTAGTAAAGGGGTTAGTCATGCATGGTTAGTTCATTGATAGGAAGAATTCCTGTGCTACCTGGCAATGACCCGGAAGTCAAAACAGGGGTCAGGTATACCTCCGCAGGGGTGGGGGTCTCCCTCCTCGGGTGGGTAAAAAGGGGTAGCTGTGCGCCCTCTCTCTGGGATGGTCGTCCGGCGGCTGTGGCTAGGGGCTTGCCATATCACAAGTGTTTGTAATAACCCTCTGTTTATGAGACAGATGTGGGTGTTCTTAATACCAAAACCGAAGGTGCCTTGACTAGGTGGTTTAATCGGTTGGTTGTTAATTGTATGGCTTGCTGGATGTGGTGGAGACTGGGTTGCTAACTCTGCCACATTTATCTGGAAGTATGGCAATAGAAGTTAGTCACTGGCGAGGCGGCTAGCCTCGCACTGCCGATCATTGGGTGCAGGGTTGTGAATGGGTTGTGAGGGAATAGATGGCATGCAAAGGGTTAGTAAAGTTCTAATGTTGTTCCGGCCTACTAAGGGAAGGTAGGCTGGATAGGAGTATATATATAAAAGGTTGGAGAGCGTTAGCAACGGAAAAATCAAGGATCTTCAAGAGGTATGAGGGAGAGGCTAGGTCGGAAAAGAGTCGAGGAGCGCGAGGTGTTAATGAGAGGGAGAGAGTTCAGGGGGCTACGTGGAAGTTTGACCCTAAGGTCTCCGGGCGTGGGGGTGGCATTAGGCTACAGTTGATATTGGAGTTTGGGGGGAAATGACAGTGAAAGTACGTTAGCCAAATGCTACCGGGGGATGAGCAAATACGGGGTGGTATATGAGTCTGGAAAAGATAGAATCATGTGGACTGTGGGGCTGTGGGGGAAAAGGAGGCTAACTATAGGTGTGTGCTTGACTGTGGATAAAGTAGGGAAAAACATGGTGTATTATTACTCGTCAATACGATGGTTATGGATACTGTTACTCTGACACTATTTCTTGCTGGTCCAGTTGTTCCTGGGAGCTGCGTTTTCTATGATATATACACCAAAGAAAACGACAGTTCGTAGGGTTAACTTCGGTATTGTTTCGTGGTGAAAGTGGTCGATACAATGGTAACAGGGTTGTATATACAATCCCTGGTTGGGGTAAGCATTAAGTTATAGCATGGTGGCTAATATCTTCAGTCATGGCTGTCTAGGTCTTACGGGAGTAATGGTTTTATATACACTGGTGTACCCGTGGGTATCTTAGTTTCTTATCAATTAGGACATGGGGTTGTTAACATACTACTTCTCGGATGGAAGAACATACATAGATTTATGGGGGCGGTTGGTCTTCAGAAACTTAGTCTGGCAAGACAAGGTATTTTAAGGGGTGAACATATTATTTCTCGGATGGGAGAACATACATAGATTTATGGGGGCGGTTGGTCTTCAGAAACTTAGTCTGGCAAGACAAGGTATTTTAAGGGGTGAACATATTACTTCTCGGATGGAAGAACATACATAGATTTATGGCTGTCTGAACTGGTTGGCATTGGCTCAACCTAGGGACAGGGCATGGGTGTTTTAATATTAATGTGTATTCCTGTTCATCATCATGTAGGTAGAGTCTGGCGTGTAAGAGGTGTAGGACACGAAGCAAAATGGAGTAGTGTGGACTGTGGATACGAAGGAGGTGATTGGAAGACGTATAACAATTGTGGAAAAGTAAATGGAAGAGATGAACACAATGGCGGATAAAGATAACTAACCTAAGGATTGAATACATAGATTTATAGGGCGATTGGTCTTCAGAAACTTAGTCTGGCAAGACAAGGTATTTTAGGGTATGTTGATATTAATATCCTAACTTAGGGACAGAGCATGGGTGTATTAACTTAAGGTGTATTTATGTTCATTCTCATGTAGGTAGATGTGTAGGACACGAGGATAGTGTATACGTGAGGTGTGGGAAAGGTCAGTATTTTAGAAGGGGTAGGCAGGTGTGGTTTGGAGCTGCTTAGCCCTGTGGGCTTGGGCCTGTCTGAACTGGTTGGCCTGGTCACCTGGTCCTTTCGTTCTGTGGGCCTTTCTTTCGGGTGTTTCTGTGTGGTGTTCGCTCGTGGCTTCTGTGGTGGGCCTCTCGTTCTGGGGCATTTTAATAACAATAATAATAATAATATTTATTCAGTTAGCAATTTACAGAGTTGGTACCACATACTATGTTACAAATATGACATGTACCAGCTTTGCATAATTCCAACTAAGGATAGCCTAATAAGGCCGTTAGGCGTATTTCCATTGGGGTCCTTGTGGGATTAGGTTAGCTGGGGAAAAGGGGAGGATAAAAGAAATAGATACTTTAGAGAAAGTATTTCTAGGGGGTTATTTTAAGATACCTGTTATGCCCTGTTTTTCTACAGGATTAACTTGGGTAATGTGAGTTCTAACTGACTGGGTATAGAAGGCTGCATGCACAAAACAAGGTATGAGGAATAGAGAACACAAAATAAACACACGGTAACACAACACATGATCACTTTTATTTAGGGACACACTTCTATATGTTGTTTGATGATGATTAATCTGACGCATAAGAAGATATGAATATTCGTACAAGACAATTGATAGAAGTTAAACAACCTAGCATTAAGTGGATCTGGATGAAGCCTAGTCTCCCTCTTCCAACGTTCAGGTATTAATCTTCTGATCACTGGCTTTATTCACAAGTTTATATATTGGAGACCATAAATATTACTTATAGATTCATATTCAATGTTAGATTTATCACTAGTAGCTCTGGTGCACAAGGAGTAATTCATAGACTAGATTAGACACGCATATTTTAGAGCACGGGAATTCTAGTAACCTGAGGGGGTACTGATCTAAGTTTTATATTCTTGTATCAGAAACACATAGAACGCAAATCAGTGGGCGAACATCAGATATCACTAGGGTTTCACAGTTATGTATTAATATCTGGATATATGAGTAATTACGAGAGTTAATATCGCCTGTTAATTAATAAACACCGATACGCTTAGCACTTCCTAATGGAATGGTCATATATGAATTACACTGGGACAAAGATATAGCCACTTCGTAGAAATATTAATAAGTGAATCTCTACATAGCACTGTAACACTGTAGTACTGATAGAGTGAATCTTGGGTCGTATTTGATTGGTCTGGTCCTGGTTATCTTGCGTCCGTGAGGTTGGGGGCTAGCGACTGGTTCCACGGCCGTCCAGATGGTCCATATGTAGAAGTTCTCAAGACGGATCTCTTGGCGATCGTTGCTGGCTACACTCTTATATACCCACTGGTTTATGTGAAGGTTATAAGGTGCACGTAGATGTTTTTTTTTTTACGTGGACAGATGCTTCTATCTCAATCTGCCACGGAGTCTGCCGGCTCTGGAACTCAATTCTCAGGAACAACACAAGGGCAGAGCTAGAGGTCAACTTAAGGGGCCAGCCACTGGTTGGTGTCTATCTTTCAACTGATTTTACTGGGGGCTGGAGCTTGATTTATAGGGGCGGTTTTGGACCCTGTAGGCCATAGGGATCTCGAGTTTTGGATGGACTTATTGAGCTCTCAATGGATACGGGAACTAGGTAAGGGGTGATTACTGTTGTGGCACATGGCGGTATGGAGCCTTCATAATGTGATATAACTGAGCCTTAGTAAGAGGTACTATTTTGGCTATATTGGAAGTATTCAGGGGAGAGAGACTGGATCTACTTTGCGAGGAGGTTTGGGACAGCTGTGATAGGGGCGTCTCTCTTAGATTGCTCAGTCTTCATTCTATGGTATAGCTGAGGTGCTAATTTGGTTATTGGAGTGTGCAAGAAAGGTTAATGGGTTATTGTGGGTTAATAGAGGTTAGTCAGGGTGTTAGTTATACATGGTTAGTTCAGTGATAGGAAGAATTCCTGGGCTACCTGGCAATGACCCGGAAGTCAAAACAGGGGTCAGGTATACCTCCGCAGGGGTCGGGGTCTCCCTCCTCGGGTGGGTGAAAGGGGTAGGTGCATGCCCCCTCTCTGTGATGGTTGTCGGGGTGGCTGTGGCTGGGGGCTTGCCATATTACAAGGGTTTGTAATAACCTTCTGTTTATGAGACAGATGTGGGTGTTCGTAATACCAAAACCGAAGGTGCCTTGATCAGCTGGTTTACTTGGTTGGGTTGTTAATTGCATGGGTGGTTGGATGTGGTGGAGACTGGTGCTAACTCTGCCACATTGATCTGGAAGTATGGCAATAGAAGTTAGTCACTGGTGAGGCGGCTAGCCTCGCATGGACGATCATTTGGTACAGGGTTGTGAATGGGTTGTGAGGGAATAGATGGCATGCAAAGGGTTAGTAAAGTTCTAATGGTGTTCCTTTCTACTGGGGGAAGGTAGGCTGGATAGGAGTATATATACAAAAGGTTTGAGAATGTTAGTAATGGAAAAGTTAAGGATATTCAGGGGGTATGCTGGAGAGGCTAGGTCGGAAGGGAGTTGAGGAGCGTGGGGGGGTTAACGAGAGGGAGAGGGTTAAGGGGGGTTACGTGGGAGTTTGACCCTAAGGTCTCTGGGCGTAGGGGTGGCATTAGGCTACAGTGGGTATCGTAGCCTTTGACAAAGTTCCCCACAAACGTTTACTGCTAAAACTAAAAGCGCATGGAATACAAGACGGTGTGTTGTAATGGATAGAAAATTGGCTCAGCAACAGAAAGCAAAGGGTAGTCATAAACGGTAAGGCATCTAAATGGACCAATGTAAGTAGCGGGGTACCCCAGGGATCGGTACTAGGACCAATTCTCTTTCTAATTTACATCAACGACATAGATGAGGGTCTCACCTGTACAATCTCAAAATTTGCTGACGATACAAAAATTGCAAATAGCGTACTCTCAAAAGAACAAGTTGACGATATGCAACACAATCTAGATAAATTGTCATGTTGGGCCCAAATTTGGCAAATGAGTTTCAATGCGGATAAATGTAAAGTACTACATGTCGGATACCTAAATGAGAAAGCAAACTATTCGATGAATGGCACTCAGCTTAAGAATGTAAACAGAGAAACCGATCTGGCAGTAACAATATCGAGTAACCTAAAACCGAGTCAACAATGTTCAGAAGTTGTTAAGAAGGCAAACAAAATAATTGGCTTTATAGGCAGGTCATTTGAGCATAAATCCAAAGAAGTTATCCTAACCCTTTACAATTCCTTAGTCCGCCCTCTTCTGGAATACTGCGTTCAATCCTGGTGCCCTTAGTACCAAAAAGATATAAACAAGCTAGAACGAGTTCAACGTAGAGTTACCAAAATTATACCTAGCCTAAAGAACAAACCATACGAAGAGCGTCTTAGAGAATTAAATCTATTTCCTTTAACCCAGCGCAGATTAAGAGGTGGATTAATTCAAGTGTTCAAAATCATCAAAGGCATCGACAATATGAACTGTAGTAAGTACTTCACTATCGACCAATCTAATTACACGCGGGGAAACGGTTGCAAAATTATTGGTAAATCTTTTAACTCGCACGAATCTAAGAATTTCTTCTTCAATCGAGTTGTCAACTTGTGGAATGGGCTTCCCCGAAACGTTATAGACTGCATCACCGTTGATTCATTTAAACTCCGACTAGACAAATATCTCTCATCAAACCCGCGACTGACTGCGTTTGTAAATGAATAACTTTATTTTATCCCCCCCTCAGTTACTAACCCATCTGTCCTCTACTAATTTCCTAAATCCTGCCACGATCATTAGTTCCAGGGCAGTAATTCCCTTTCCAATGTTCCCTTACCCACTCTAAACAACTGTTTGGACACTTGATCCTCAGTGTTTTGTAGGACAAGCAACCTAGAAGGGTCACTAGACCTGTTGTTGCTTGATTTCCTTTGTAGCCTGGGGGGGTAATGACAGGGAAGGTACGTTAGCCAAACGCTACCGGGGGATGAGCAATAAGTGGTGGTATATGAGTTTGGAAATGATAGAATCATGTGGACTGTGGGCTTGTGGGGGAAGCGAGAGGTTAACTGTAAGGTGTGTGCTTGACTGTGGATAACAGTAGAGATAAAAACATGGTGTATTATTACTTGTTAATATCGATGGTTATGGACACTGTTACTTTGACCACTATTTCTTGCTGATTCTAGTTTTGCCCGGGAACTGCGTTTTCTATGGACAGTATAATATCAAAGAAAGCGGCAGCGTTTCGTAGGGGTTAGCTTCTGTAGTTGTTTCGTGGTGGAAAGGCGTCGTACAATGGTGAACAGAGGGTGGTGTATACAATCTCTGGTTGGGGTAAGAATTAGAGGTACTAGCATGGTGGCTAACATCTGCAGTCATTTCTGTCTAGGTCTTACAGGAAATATGGTTTAAATACATAAACTTGGTTGTATCCGTGGGTATCATAGGTTTCTTAATCAATTATGACATGGGGTTTTTAAACAGATTACTTCTCTGGATGGAAGGAAAACATACATAGATTTATGGGGGCGGTTGGTCTTCAGAAACTTAGTCTGGCAAGACAAGGTATTTTAGGGGGTTGTTAACATATTACTTCTCGGATGGTAAGAACATACATAGATTTATGGGGTGCGGTTGGTCTTCAGAAACTTAGTCTGGCAAGACAGGGGGTTAAACATATTTACTTCTTGGATGGAAAAAACATACATAGATTTAGGCCTGTCTGAACTGGTTGGCATTGGCTCAACCTAGGGACAGGGCATGGGTGTATTAAATTCAAGATGTATTCATGTTCAAAAATCATCATGTAGGTAGAGGTGTAGGGACACGAGGGGTTAAGTGTATACCGCGACGGTGGGGGAAGTGGGTGCAGTGGTTTTAGATAGGGATAGGCAAGGTGTGGTTTGGAGCTGGTTTAGCCCTGCGGGCTTCGGCCTGTCTTAAATTGGTTGGCTTGGGTCACCTGAAGTCCTTTCGTTCTGTGGGCCTACGTTCCTTCTTGGGTGTTCTTCTCGTTCCCGTTTTCCTGGTGGTGTTCTGTGCGCTCGTGGCTTCTTCGTGGTGGGATTCTCGTTCTGGGGAATTTGTACTTCCCTCTCCCTTCCTTGTATGGCTCGTCCTCGAGCCTCAAGGGTGAAGTAAAAAGAAGCCTAGTCATGGTGGGGTCATTTTGAGGGTATTTTAGAAGGTCCCACCAAGCAAGAGAGCAAGGGGTCAGGTTTCTTTTTTGCCGGTCTATGTAGACCTGTAGGAATGTGTCCGCTCGGTGTTTGTGTGGAGGGCGGTTTGCCCGGGCTTGATGGGGGCGCTGTAGACAGGCTAAGCGTCCTGTGGACGTTTTTACTTTAAACCTTTCTTTATGAACGGTGTTGTGTATTATGCCTACCGTGGGGGTAGGTGGTAGGACGGGGGTGACAATTGGTATGTGGATTTGTTGCATGGTGGAGGTCATTGTGATTGAGTGACGGTTGTGTGGGACTGACAGGAGGCCTCTTCAGTGTCGTCGGAAGGGGGGGTTAATAAACTGAAGGGGGGAGGGACTAACGCCGCGTGAAAACGGAGCGGGGGGGGAATGAAGGGGGGATATGAGTCGGGGGTTTTTGGGGTTTTCTTGGGTGGTGTTGCAGGCTGGGAAAACTATATGGTAGGCAATGTGCAATATTGGTTTAGTAAGGTGTCGTGATGGAGCAGTGTGTGAGAAAGAGGGGGTGTGTGTGTGTGTTGGCTTGGGTCTTTAAGTGTAAAAACGGGGTGTTGTTTTTACATAACTGTCTTCAAATCTGATGGGTCTGTTGATAATTCTACCTTTGGAGGTTCTGGTGGGAAGGTAGATGTTTTGTAGTGGGACTTGAGTCGCTCGACGATGTTTTATATTGAGGCCAAGAACGCTTTACAGGTGGGGGGCATTTTAGTGGGGGGGGGAGGTAGGGGGTTATTTGAGAGGGTAGATGCGTGTGGAGGTTTTTGTCGAGTGAGGGTGGTAGGCGGAATGGGAGAGGAGTTGGGTGGGGGTTTGTATGGGGGTTCTCTCAGGGGCGACTTTGTGGGGGGATTCAAGTGGGGTGGGGAGGTCGGGTACATCGGTTTGCAGGTGCTTTGGTTAGGAGTTATTTGTGTGTTAGACGTGGTGTGTGAGGAGGGGTTGGTCGTGTGGCATAGGGTACTTTTTAGGGGTTGGTTGGTTTGGGGTGTTGATGAGATGAATGAGGTTGGTTGATGCGTGGGTGGG